>CM059572.1:11606652-12206652 GCA_030386875.1 Morinoia aosen | reverse complement strand
ATGCCTGTTCAAAAAAGTTAATTTTTCATTTATACTTGTGAAGACTTAGAACCTCACTGTAATATGCTTCCGGTAACCTCGACCCCAACTGCTACCCTGTAAAAACCTTTTTAAATGCCTCTCTTCCTTCACAAAATTACGAAAAATAGAATAATCGTCGTACTTCCACATCCAGGGAACCCAATAAGACACCTACTTAATCCAGTCACGATGACTAGAAAGAGAATGTTCCAACATGAAGAATGCGCTCGAATTTTACTGCTATTCCTACGGTGACACTTGCACAAAGCTCTCTCACGCTGGTTGCATCAACACTGAAATCGGCCCCGATCTCCAGGGGCGATGTTTGCAGGAAACGGCAAGACGCCGATAAGACATTCCTCTTATCTCTCCTATCGCAGCTCTGAATGCAACTGATTACACAGAAAGTACGTTTATTTATGGCGTTCAGCGTTGTGCACAAACTGATAAATTGTGTCCCATTGTAATCTTGAGTTGGTCTTCTCACGTTACCCTGGCAGATGTAAGATTTTATTCCATGCGGATTAGAGGGTTTTTAGATAATCTCAGTGGCTGCAGCTTCACGCAGTTTTATTTATACTGGTTCAAGCAGTTTCCTTCATGTTAGAAAGAACATATTCATTAAACAGGTTTCTTTGTAATATATTGAACCTTATTCACATTTTAGAGCGTTTAGTCGACCTAATTTCCGTAAGATCATAAGGGTGTCTTAAATCATATTTTTCATTTTGGAATACTAGAAGACTGAAATAAACTCACTGTAAGCGAGAACTCACTTCGTACATCAGTGGTTTTCCTGTTAACTATTCCTGTTCAAAAAACAGGGTGCGTAACTAATGTCCCAACTTCAGAGGGAGATACAAGTTATGTCGATTGTTTTGTATCAAGTTTAATACTTTAAATTAAAACTTGACTACAAACACTGAACAGTTGTGTACTAGGACATCGCAAAAAATGAAGGATGTGTGCTTTTTGCATGATAAAATCTCCAAAAATCAACGGTGAGCTGATTGGCTGCTGTGTTGCATTCTACATAGAAAATTTCAATTTTGAAGCACAATGGAAAACAATTGTTCCCAAGCGCTAGCAAACAATGAGTGAGCGTCAACAAATTAACTCGATCTGTGCAAGTTTATCAATTGAAAAGCTCCTCGGGAAACGATTTTCTTTGTTTATCAAGATACATTAGAATGACATGAGCCTAAATCACGATGCTAAACTGGTAAAATGTGAATTTATTTTCAGACAAGTCTACGGTGCATCAAGACTCCTACAAGTGGGACCAACTCATTTCATTGTTTTTTTACGGTAGGGTCTTGTTACAGAAATTTTCATGGTTTTCCATTCGTAAATTTTTATTCAACTGAGAAATGTAATTCAATGTCTGAATGTCATGATTTTAGTTAATTAGAAAAATGAACTGAAGTATTAAAGTTGAACATAAAATGATTCATAGGTGACAACTGGTCAATTCCAAATTTATCATACCTGTTTTTTCACAAATAATTCACTGGTCAATAACCAAAATGCTTCGGAGACCAAATTAGCATTTTCCATAGAATTTTAGGTTGCTGGTAACAAATATCATGGTTAAAGTTGTTTGGTAGCTATACTTTTCGTGATACGCCTACATGTCTCAACACGTTCCTACGGGCTGGCGGACGTGTATATTACTCGCTACGCTCAGTCTCTCTGCCCTCAGTATTGTTTCATGTCACAGAAGGTGTTTGTGCTGAACAAGTTTACATTTGGAGGGCGAAAGGTAGGTGATTTTAATGTAAAATACTTCATAAACTTAAAATGAATTTTAATTGAGCAAGCTATTAATAGCATAAGAGGCATGCCTCATATCTTTGAACCTGTAGCCAATACACATTTTTCAACGTGATATTTCGATTCATTGAATGAAAATACATGAGAGTCAACTAATATCATTTAAAAAGCACACAACTTTTTAAAATTTGTTGACCAGTCTTACTCACTACGCTCAGTCTCTCTGCCCTCAGTATTGTTCCATCAGTCACAGAATAAATAAATAAATAAATAATGAAGGCATCTACGGATGCTTTATTTCCAATTCAAGCCTGATACATATCACCTTGTACATTGGATTTTCAAATGTCTTTTAACTAACACCAGGACGCCATGACGCTTTCCCCCGGTCAAGACCGGTACCCATTTCAGACACCTGGGTAGAGTGGGTATTGTGCTTGGAATTTTTCCCCTATACCCAACAGAGAAAATCGCCACCAGCGCCGGGACTCGAACCCGGGTTCGCCCGCACGGAGGCGTTTCCGAAGGCCACCCGGCTATGATGAGCACACGGCTATGACGAGAAGGTGTTTGTGCTGTACAAGTCACAGAAGGTGTTTGTGCTGTACAACAGTAGAGAGTAGATATGGATTAGAGTTTAAAACATAATGACATATACTGTACCTTTCAATAAATTAATCAAATATTGCAAGCCTCGTATCTTTGAACCTGAGCATCATAATATGTCAATACTCATTTTTCAACGTGATATTTGAATTCATTGAATGAAAATACATACAACAAATATCATTTAAGAAGCACACAACTTTTCAAAATTTGTTGACCAGGACAGTGCTAGGACAGTGCTATATATATATAGCACTGTCCTAGCAGGTATAAGTGAGAAAGAATAGTTTGGGCAATTAATTCCAACTAGCTGGGAAGAGCAGCTGCGTTCGTGAGGGTGTGAAAGCACAACTGAGCAGTGACAATAATTGCGTGATCGCGATGAAAGATCAAGGACACTCAGTCCTGCCTCTGAGAGCTGTAGCAAGTACATACTTTGGTGTTATGTTGTTTGAGGTATGAGTTGGGACGATTTTTGAGATGGTGAAGCAAAGTATTGGGATATTGTCCTTGGAATTCCCCAAGAATTTCGTTTAATTAATGAACTCCCCCCAGAAATACGTTTGAACAGGAATTTCAAAAGCAATCAGAGGTCTATGAAGACGATCAAGAGCAAATATCATTGTAACCGACTCTAGAAGTTTATTTTATTCGTTGGCACGACATCTGAACGATGAATAAAAGGGTCAATGTAACAATTCAGGCAACAATGTGTCTGAGTAGAATATTGAAAAGACGCTTCAAAGTTTACAACGCCGTGTGTGTAATTTAGAATAATGATCCCTCCGTTTACAAGGAAATTTTAAAACAGTGTTGAATAAAAAAAATCGATCTGGTTCAGACAGCGTTAATAGAAATAGAAAAAATGCGGAATGGCAGAATAAGAACTTCACTTTCATAACACAGTTAACTACCGTAAGTACCATAAAATAAAGGAGATTTTCAGTTATTGAGTCAGACGGAATACAATGTACTAACATCTTCATTATCAATGTCACGGTGTGAACGATATGCTAGAGCTAACTTAAAACCGAACAATCCCGAGTGCAGTGGCCACATCAGATGAGGCGAGTGAGAAATTGAGCCGGACTGCGTACCTAAAATCATGCTCCGAGAAGGCCGTGGTGCTAAACAGGGTAGGCAGCAATCTTTTAACCTTCACTGACTGTAACACAGGGCTGATGGTTGATACACTGACAAAGCTGACAATATTCTGACTTGAGAACTAGGAATTGATACGCTGAGGGAAACAAACATACTAGAATTGGTTTTAAAAATGACTAGTACATGGTTATCTATTCTGACGGTCTGTCGCCCCTAACATTAAAACCTGTCACATTAAGAAGTGCACTAGTAATTAGACAAGAGTTACTCTACCTCTGAGCATCTCAGTCATTGACCGACTTAATTAACAAATCTTGATTTTTTTATAACTGACATAAAAACACTGAAGTTCTTGGGGCTCAAACAGTAGTCAGGCGCGTCGACGAGTGACTGGGAAGCTGCCTGTCACTCAGTTAAGGCCCCGATACACTGGCGTTCATGACTCGAGAAATTGCGGCAGTGGATCCGTCCGCCAGTTGAAGTGAGAACTGGCGACATGATACACTTAGCACGCAAGATGAAGCACCGCGGACTGCAATGCAAGGCGTCAGTCTGCCTCAGCGTGTCGTACGGGTAGGTGCGCGATTGCGACCAGCCGTATGGAGCGCAGGATTAAACCAAAGCGCACGTTGCGCTGTGCTTTAGCCTTCTGTAAGCGCTGCTGATCACATTCTGCAAGCAGTCGAATTTTTTAAATGCGTCTATAGAATTCAGCGTTCGATTTTGTCTACTCAGTTGCGGAGCAAGACATGGCTGTGCGCCTCTCCCGTCAACGTTCAAATCGGTACTGCTCGTCGCAGTGACGACTGACGAGTGACGACCGTCCTAACCACAGGCCTTCCACGCTCGTCAATCTTTGTACCCTAGGCTGGCATGTATTTTACCCTAGAATGCTCCTTGATTACCCTAGAAAATATAAATGAGGGCAATCTCATAATTACCGCAAAATCTTTAACAATATTATCGGCTTTGCCTTTAATTAAGTCCCATTGATCCATTTCCAAAGTTTCTGGGGATAAGTTAATTAATGAATGATTTATATGAACACCTTTAGTTTGGTAATGTGTGTGAAATGACATCATTCCATTATAATTACAAAATATATTTCATATGTGGATCGATAAACAACTCACACAAACACACATAGCGCTGTGGCCGACAAAATTGAAGTCCAGGTTCACATAACTAGTGTTCACAATACATAAATAATAATTGTTAAAAGAAGGAAAAAATTTCGGGATGAAAAATGCAGACCTATGTAATGTTTTTTCCCACTTCTTGTATTGAGTCCTTTGATCCATCTAAAACAAATGAAAAATGGATGAACTCTACGTGCGTTGTTAGGTATAGACTTTGATCTTAATGTAAAAAATTTCTAGTCTCCAGAAAACTATATTACTCACATAGAAGTAAATTCCTGGAAATACCTTGCACAAACTACAATCTACAACATAATAAAAACGTCATCACGCTTTTCGTATTTTGGTTTTCTAATGTATAGGTATTGCTGAAAATTCTGTGCACATGGCATTACTATTCACTTCATTAATAACAATAATTAAACTTGTATTAATTGGGACATTAGATGCATTGAATACTCTGCAGGCATCAAACCACATACGGTTTCATTTTTCAAACTGGTTCTTTGAAATGTTTACGTCAAAATTAAGGGGATCATCCGGGGCCCTTGCCAGATCCTGTCGATGTCATGGTCATTTTGCATGTTTTTGTTGTAGAAGGACCCTTAGTTGGTGGACTATTCGTTCCCTAAATTTTATGACGCTACGACAATAATTCCCCCCCTCCCGGGGGGGGGGGGGGTGAAGGGACCAAAATATTTTAATTTTCCCGACCCCATATAAAAAGAGAACAAATTGGAAATGGAAAAAAAGCCGAACGTGAGTGTGTTAGAAATGTTTCAAGGATTCTAAAACTGCATTTGTTTTTGTTCTAGCATCAAAACTGAAGGAGGAGTCCCATTTTGAAATATCAATATTAGTGAAATATCAATACCTAAAAACCAATATGTCAAATTTTTGCAAAATCTAAGGCCTGAATCAAAAAAATGAATGGAATCAGTTGTGTTTCTTTTCAAAGGTTACATATCATAGTCAAATTTCATAAGAATCAGACTGAAAAAAGAAAAAAAAAAATTTTTTGGAAAAAAGGAAAAATATTTTTAATTTTTTTTTTTTGGAAATCACAATTCACAGTTTGAATATGAAGTTATGTATGGAAAGTATCGAAATAAAAATTAAAACTGCATTCAATTACATCAATTGTTCATTATATTACACTTCAACACAAAATTTTATTTTTTGCTTATACCCAACACTTTGAATTTTCAACTTTCATCCTGGACTAGTTCTCGAGTTTTGATGCTAGAACAAATCCAAAGACAGTTTTAGAATCCTTGAAACATTTCTAACAAACGTTCGTTCTGCTTTTTTTCAAATTTGAGTTCTTTGAAGAAATATAGAGCTCTAAACCCAAAAAATTATTGCTGATTTTTGAAATTTCCAAAAATTTTGAATAAATAGAAAAAATTTGAATTTGAAAAAAACTGAATGAGCGTTTGTTAGAAATGTTCCAAGGGTTCTAAAACTGTCTTTGTTTTTGTTCTAGCATCAAAACTGAAGGAGGAGTTCCAATCTGAAATATCAATAAAAATGTACAAAAAACACATTTTTCGTCAAAAAAAAAATTAAGGCCTAAATCGAAAAAATGACATGGGTAAAAAAGGTTTACTTTCACAAAAGACATATACTGGCCAATTTTCAAACGAATCGGACGAAAAAAGGTCTCAAACCCGGATGATCCCCTTAAGAGGGACATCTGAGCGATTTTTGGTTTATGAACCGATTGATCCGAAATTTGACCAGAATGTTTTTGAGACAATGAGAAATATTAATTTTTTATGCTATATTATCGGAAATTTCAAAGGAATAGAAGTCAATGAGTTTTCATGCTTGAGCAAAACTGTTGGCAGTTTTGGAATCCTTCTCACAAAGTAACAGAGCCGAATTTTCCATTTTTTCTATTTTATTATTGTGTGCGATTTTCTGTCAGTATCTAAAATATACAAAATGTTCGGTTTTGTAGAATGACAAAAAAATTGAATGTAAACATTTGAAAAATCAATCTGTTAGAATGTTGGAAATGTAACAAGGATACCAAAACTATTATTTTGTGCATGAAAACTCATTGCCTTCTATTCATTTTTAGGTGGAAAATTTGATTTTCACGCAACATGCGAAAAACCTGAATTTTGTGGTGAAATGTGATATAACTCTTATTTTTACTTGAATCCTTTGTTCACGTTGAATTACCATCTACAAATACTATGAATGCGTAATTCCATATTTATACGGCGAAAAACATATTACATGTATAAATAACACGAATGAAATGCATTTAACTCGCATTATTTTTGTGCAGGCGCGGTAAATTTATTATTTATGGACCGATTGTTTTGAAATTTTAAGAAAATGGGAAATATTCGTTTGAATGTAATTTTGTTTAGATATTTCAAAAAATTAGAAGTCAAGAAATTTTCTTGATGAAACAAATGCAAAGGCAGTTTTGGAATGTTTGAGACATTTCCAACCAACTAGCGAAGCCAGATTTTTCTTTTTCTTTACTATTTTCTTTTGATTCTGGGGTCAAAAATTCAAGATTTTTGACCCCCATCATCCCCCATTTAGACCCCTCTTGGGGGGTTGAACTTTTAGTGCCGGTAGTCCCTTGAAATTTTAGGAAACAATAGCCCACTACCTAAGTACCCTTTTTCAGCAAAGAAAAAATTTATAATTAAGACTAAAATCGCTCAGATGACCTCCTTAATCAACGAATGCATTTGAAAATGGGAGAGACAACAACGTTCAAATTATAGTTGTAAGATTTGGATAGCATGGTAGCCCATAGGCATTTTTACGGCTAAGCGCTGTTTTCCAGCATTCAATAGTTGACATGACTGTTGTCGATTGTTCGTCCAAGTAATGTTTTCGCAACTCTTCACCAAGAAATTCATGATCGATAAACTTTTTCATTGGGAAAATTTCGTCTAACATATAAGACAAAGAATTTTCGGTCGGTGTTGAGCACTAAGCGGATTTATACACCGTACGAGGTCATGTTTAGGATCCTTGACGGAAAACCGTGTTTGGATTTGTGAAACTGCATCAACCAAGAAGCGTCTACAATTACGATAAAAAAACTTTCTCTTGCAAAGTACATAATGCCAATTATCTTTGACATAGTTTCAGCTGCTGTCATTCCAATTTTTATGTACCTTTTTCCCCTATTGGCACTAAAGCACTAGTGAATGTTTGATGGGATGGATTCAGCAAAGAAATGGTCGTATTCTTCCCAAAAACAACACGCATGAAATCCAAACAAAAGCACCTAATAAGGCTAAAAATGTTTTGATCTCAGATTGAAGATATTTGGAGAGTGAGACTAAAACAAAGTATTCAATACGTTCAATTTCCCCAAATTATAATCTAAAAACTTCAAAAAAGCGAGGGTTAGCTTGTTGTTGAAAGCACTGGCTATCATATCATTTAATTATCGGAGTTGGATCGCAAAACGACAACACAACAAAGCGTGAGTGCATCCCACTGCTCCAGCAATTGTCGTACACAAGTTTGTTAAGAAACTGCACGCCGCGCATAGCAAAAAGAACCGTAACTTGTTCAGTGGAACACGCTCACTTGTGCTATATTTACGAATCAAATTTCCATGCGATCCATCTTTGAATTAATACCTTCTGCTCATTCAATTCTTTTTTGGGTTATTTAACTGTAATTATTGACAACTTTCATGTTTTCTCATGACTTTTACAAACCAGATTTGAAATATAGATTTTACCCTAGATAATGCATTTTTTCCTATTACCCTAGACTGTACCCTAGGAGGGGTCTGATTACCCTAGACTAGGGTAATTACCGTAAGAGTGGAAGCACTGCCTAACCAGGCCATCCACGCTCGTCAATCTTTGTACCCTAGGCTGGCATGTGTTTTACCCTAGAATGCTCTTGATTACCCTAGAAAATATGAATGAGGGCAATATAGTAATTACCGTAGAGTCTTTAATAATACTATTAGGTTTACTCCTGATTATGTCACATTGACAGCTTTTTAAAAGTTTCTGGGGATTCATTAATTAATCAATGAATGATTTGAACACCTTTATTATGAAAATGTATATAAAAAACGCCTTTCCATTAAAATTGCAAAAGATATATCCAAATGCGGATCGATAAACAACTCAAACACACAAGCACTGTAGTCGACAAAATTGAAATCCAGGCTCATTTAACTAGTGTTCACTACAGATAAACAATAATAACTGCAGAAACCTAACACAAAATTTTGGATGAAAAATGCAGACCTATATAATATTTTTTTCACTAGGTGTTCGAGTCTTTTGACCAATCCAAAACGAAAAATGAATGAAATCAACGTGCGTTGTTGGGTAGAGCCTTAGATCAATCAGTTTAAATTAAAAAAAGCTTAACTTAATACAAATCTTTTATAATCTCCTGGAATCTAGACTAATCACATAAATAATATGATATTCTCTGAATACATGGCACAAAACTACAATTTACATCCTAATAATATTTTTTACCGATGTACTTATTTACAAAACCATTGATATTTGCATTAATTCTCTGTTTTCTGATCCGTCCTCTTCAATCATGGGCTCATAAAATTATTTTAGATCTCTGTTAGAACTAGGCGTGCAAAATTCCTTTGTTATTTCCAATGGACGTATAAATAAACAGATTGAGGGGCTAGGGATGGGTCTCCCATTAGGACCTACATTTGCCAACATTTTCATGTGCTACAATAAACAGAAATGGTTAGATCAGTGTCCGACTTCATTCAAACCGGCTTCTATAGGCGCTACATTGACGATGCTTTCGTCTTTTTTAAAAACAAATTTGATACCCACTCTTTCCTTCAGTGTTTCAATTCTAGACATTCCAATGTAAAATTCACTTTGGATCTAGTAAAAACAATTAATTGAGGTATATTTATATCAATGTTCCCCGATCTGGCAATAACTTCATAACCTCTGTCTACAGGAAACTAACATTCT
Organism: Morinoia aosen; assembly: GCA_030386875.1. Taxonomy (NCBI): domain Eukaryota; kingdom Metazoa; phylum Arthropoda; class Malacostraca; order Amphipoda; family Talitridae; genus Morinoia; species Morinoia aosen. The sequence continues at coordinate 12,197,042 of CM059572.1, read as the reverse complement.
CCGGGGTAGGTTTAGGTTAAGCTTTTGTTGCAAGCGATTTACACATAATTTGGCATTTCAACCCTAATTACTCGCGTCTATAGTATTTTTTCAAACTACACTGTCATTCATAAAATTTTTTTTTACAGTCTTATTTCACAACCAATGGTTATCCGTACTCAATTTTTTTCGTTCAGTTAACCCCTTCCTGAATGGTAAATTCATTACGAAATCTTATGTTCAAGCTCTGAACTATAGTTACTGCGTTTTACCATATTTTGGATATCAATCGGTAAAGTTAAAAAAAGATTTTTTAATGCTTTTAGCTGAATTTTTCCCGGATACTTCTTTTTGTATTATTTCAGTTAACACACGTACTTTTGGATCATTTTTTAGATTAAATTCCAACCACCCTCGTCTATAATTGGAGTTGTGCGCATTGTGTATTGCCGCCGTGCCGCCATAGCCATGTGGCTAGAGGGTTCTGCCGCCGTGCGGGAGACCCGGAATCGAATCTCGGCGCTGGCAGTGGCGATTTTCTCTGTTGGGTATAGGAGAAAAATTCCAAGCACAATACCCCACTCTACCCAGGTGTCTGAAATGGGTACCGGTCTTGACCGGGGGAAAGCGTCATGGCGTCCTGGCGTTAGTTATAAGGCATTTGAAAATCCAATGTACAAGGTGATATGTATCAGGCTTGATTGGAAATAAAGCATCCGTAGATGCCTTCATCATTATTATTATTATTATTATTAAAAATATTATTGTAGCATGTGAAATCCACGTACCGAGCACTTTACGTCAGGGTTGCTGAACAGCAAGTCGAAGTCATTGTACAGGTCGATTGCTTACTTCTACTCATTCTAGTATTAGACTACATTATAGTAATGGTTCTTGTGAACAAATTATTAACATTAGTTGATTTAAAATATTAGATACTTGGGCCGCCAACTTAGACTCACGTTTTTTAGAGTCATAATTTACTTATAAACTCAAACCTTCTCTCGACGATATGCAAAGAGCATACCCTATGAAAATAGTTAACCGGTAACTTCGTTTTTTTTTGTGCTCGCATTCTGCGATTCTGTAATCTCGACTGTACGGATATGTCCTTAATTTTGTTTGCAGACTTTTCTTCTATATTTCTTTTATTGTATATCTGCTTCGCAAATAAGATTTTCCACAATAAAAACGTTATCATGCCTTCTGCATGTTATATATCTACGATATTGGCATTGATGAAGATTTAGCTTCCGTGGCATTACTTTTCACTTTATTAATAGCCTTCACTAGATAGTATCATCTGGGAAATTATATGCAGTAAAGCCAGATTCTTCAAGGTAATACACTGAATGCATCAAACCAAGCGCGGTTTCATTCATTCAACTGGTTCTTTGTGAAGTTTTGTTCAAATTTATTTCGCTAAAAAAACGTTCAACGAAAGCATTTGAAACTGGTAGGGACAAAAACGTTGAAATTATAATTTTAAGATTTGGATAATTTGCTAGCCCACTGGTATCTTTACTGCTAAACTGTTTCCAAGTAATGAACGGCTGATATTTCTGGTGTCAATTGTTCATCCAAGTAACGTTTTCGCCACCCTTCCTCAAGACGTTTCTTATCGACTAACTTTCATTTGAAGAATTTTGTTTAGAATATATGATACAGATTTTGGAGTCAATGTTGCAGCATTACGCAGATTTAGCCAACGTACGAGGTCATGTACAGAATCCTCGACTGAAAACTTTTTTTGAATTTGTCAAACTCTTTCAATTAGTAAAACAAACTTGGTCTTCTGAAATAATACCAGTTAGATCTCACATCGTTTCAGTAGCTGTCATCCCAATGTATATATCACCTACTGCCACAGAAGCACAGTGAATGTTGGATGGGATGGATTCAGACAAGAAATGGTCGCATTCTTCACTATAGCTACACGCATAAAATCTGAACAAAAGATCATAATTAGGCTATAGATTTCTGATCTAAGATTGATAATATTTGGAGAGTCAGAATGAAATTACGTTAATTTCCCAAACTTGAAATCTAAGAACTCCGACTAATCACAGGTTAGCTTGTTGTTTAATTAAAGCATTGGCTATCTTTCACCTGAGTTCGATTGCTAAACAACTCAACAAAATAAGTACAAGTGCATCCCACTGCTCCAGCGATCATCGCACACTGCTTGCAAAGAAACTGCACGTCGCACAATGCGAAACGAACATCAACTTGATTAGTACTGGTGTGGAGCAAGTTAACTTGTGCTAAATTGACTATTCAAAAGTTTAAACGTTCCATGTTGCGTTATTGTCTTTTGCTCAATTAATTCTTATTTGGGTAACTCAACTGTAGTTATTGACAATCTTCTGTTTTTCTCAATTTTTATAATATAGATTTGAAATATAGAATTTACCCTAGATTTTGTATTTTTTCCCCTTACCCTAGACTGTACCCTTGGAGGGGTCTGATTACCCTAAACTAGGGTAATTACCCTAGGAGTGGAAGCACTGGTCCTAACCCAGACATGCTCGGATCGCTGAAAGCTCGGTGGCCACTCTGCCAACTGGCTGGTGTGCAGGGATGGGAGGCACATTGAGAGGCGTGCTGGCGGTTATCACCGCGATTTTTACCCAGTGTATCGGGGCCTTTACTGACATGACGCGCTGATCCAGTCGGCATTGGATCAGTGACATGGCATGATCAGTGACTGGCGACATGGCGAAATGTATTGCTGTTTAAGTCTTAAGAATCCCATCAGCAACAGAAAGCAACTAATTAATTCTAAAATCTTATGCTACGCTAGGAAGTCGACCACACACCAATAGTTCAAGTTCACTAGTTGAAGATTAAATAAAAAACCTATGGTAAATTTTTTAGTTTTAATAGTATTCAGTGGGCACATTCGCGGTTCAGTTTCCGTGGTGTTACCTCGCTGTCTTGATTCATTAATATAAAGAACAAGTTCAGTTGCAAGTAGAGAATGAAACAGGGTGGCTTGAGTGGAGCAATAACACAGGCAGCTATGAGCAGACAGATCATATCGGTACGTCAGTGAAGGTTTCCGATGTTATTGGGTTGATGTGATATTTACTCACTTGATCTTATTGTCATCTTTGTTCGCGCGTTCTCTATACGTTCGATTGTTCCCATGTTTTGAGATCTGCGAGTGCTACCTGAGACGATTCCTCAAGAGGCAGCTCTATAGCCTAGAATTATTCACCTTGAAATAACTGGAAGGTTCTCGTTTGCTGCCTGGATCGATCGATGTTTGAAGATCGAACGGATTGCGTGGAAAAAGCGAGGCAGTAATCTCTAATCACTCCTCACCCTCGTTCGACCAGCACACTCATCTCGCCATGGTGGCCTAACTTCCCCCGCGCGAGCTGACTACGGAGGCTAGTGCGACTTGGTCTCCAGGTCGCAGCATTTTCAGTCCAGCTTCAGCCAAGGAGGTTGATTGGCTTCAGCTATGAGCAGCGAGAACTGGTCACGGTAACAAAGCTGCGCCTGGGCCTCATGACTTCTTTAATGCTTCATTGTCACCCTGCCTCGCGCCCTGCATTTTTAATGATGGACCTGACGATGGTGGATTCATTTTTTAAATTCTTGGTTAGATTAATTAGCTGAATTCTGTAATAGATACTACAGGGTAACCGGCACTTTGTAGAAAAAATTTTATCGTAAGGCCGGGACCGCTGAAATAAACTTTTTACTCACTTAGCGTGTGGTCGAAAATACTCTGTTGGAGGGTTACAAGGACTTGAAATTTTCACACGGTCACCAAGGTTTCTCGATATTACGACCCATGATTTCTGGGGACATTTAAAGAGTTTTGGTGAACGAAACACCGATTCATTCCGAAGAAGATATCGGTAGAATTTTTGAAGCCTCCAAAAAGATATTCCTGGTGTCTTCGACCGCGTCCTGCAACCATTGCACCAGTGTTTGAAAACATGCATCGCAACAGATGGACGTCATGTTGAACTTCTTCTGCAAGTTCACTTAACATAATTTAAAAATCTGCTTCTTATGATCATAATAATTAAGGCTTTTCGTCTGTTTCTTGTGTTTATAATCAAAATTTTATAACAACATTTACATTTCATTCTCCTGCCTCTCTCAGAGTAAGAATTTTCCTCTAATAAGTTTCAAATTTCAAGTCCTTGTAACTCGTTAAGGAAGTATTTTCGACTATACGGTTATTGAGTAGAAGGTATTTAAAAAAAACAAAAAAGATCTGTGCGTTTTTTGATTAGCCATTGAATGTGGTTGAAATATGTACGCAATGCGTGTAGCAATTGTTTTCAAATTCAGACAGCCGAAAGTAAAAACATTAAACGTTATAAAAACACGCGCACCGTGTTTGGCCATGAGTTACAAGCCAGACAGCGGTGGAGAAGAAAGAATAAAAGTGTCTACAGGTCTCGTTCGTATCTGTTCGCTTTACGACTTCAAAGTGGACTTATCAGCGGCTGCATCAAGTCGGCGCATATGTCAAGCGTTTGGGATTATGCTGTGAATGAACGTTCTGCAAGGCGTTGGTTTCAAAAATTAAAGTCGGGAGATTTGTCCCTCCGTGATGAATCTCGCACTGGACGACCAAAGGTCTTGAATGACGGAGTCCAGAATGCGGCCATCCGCTCTCTGGATAATCATCTTCGTGGGAAATCCTTCAATGATGAAGCAGACTTGCGCCAAGCCCTCACGGACTTCTTTGCGTCCAAAACCCCGAGTTTTACCGCAAGGGGATTGAACAGCAGAATTGAACACGTTGGCAGAAGGTGCTGGATGCCAATGGCGATTAATTCCAAAACTAATTATAAGTTAAACATACTGTGAAGAATTTTCTTTTTTCCTTCATAAACGGACAGAACTTTTTTGTTTACCTTGTATTTCACGGTCCCAACCTTATGGTAAAGTTTATTAAACTAAGAGCTGATTACCCTGCATAGTTGATCAATTCTACTCGTATAATTGCAGAATTTTATGACTGATGAATTCTATAATTGAACAATTCTACAGACACTTCATTTAAACTTCCGAGAGGAACACACTTTTTAAAAAGCGGAAATGGAATTAACGCTTTTACCGAACACTAATTCTAACTATTCAACGAATCCTCGCCAGTGCAATGTTCTTCCTGAAGCTACTTTACGCTTCAGGCAGACTATGAATATCTAAGGATTTTGAATATCAATGCCCGAAGCGAGTGCCTGAGGTACTAACGAACCCGACAGGGTAAGAAAACACAACTGGAATAAATGACGTTCTATTGGGAATATCGCCGACAGTAAAGGCACACGAAAAAAATATTGCTGTCAGGTAGTAATGCACCCAGATACGTCTTGGAGGATCGTCAGGCGATGTGGAGTGGCATCACCGACGGCAGTAGAGGGACTGTTGAGTGTGAAGCGGGGGTAGAGGCAGTTGAGGCTGAAGCTGGCAGAGCGTCTTCGGTGCGCGTTGTGAAAATCGGAGCCGCGGTGTGAAGAATAGCCGAGCTTATCCTTCTAATATACCTCGTTATATAGGGCCTGATGAGTGGGGTAATGCGCTGAGCATGCGTCCCCGTTAGTTGGTGGTTTGACGGCGCCTCGAAGCTCGCCGCTGCGTGGGGTGGCACCTCGAAGCCTGCCGCTACGTGGGGTGGCACCTCGTAGCCTGCCGCTACGTGGGGTGGCACCTCGAAGCCTGCCGCTACGTGGGGTGGCACCTCGAAGCCTGCCGCTACGTGGGGTGGCACCTCGAAGCCTGCCGCTACGTGGGGTGGCACCTCGAAGCCTGCCGCTACGTGGGGTGGCACCTCGAAGCCCGCCGTTGCGCGGGGTGGCACCTCTAAGCTTGTGTGGTGGGGCACAAGCGAACGGCTTGTTGAGACCACTACAGTAATCACTTTTCTCAGCGAACAGTTGCGGGTCGGTAGCTACGGGATCTCGACGTCAGTTTTTGGCGCTCTGCGCTGCTTGCAGAGTTGTTCTGTAGTTCTCGAGTGTTGACTCCTAGAAACTATTACTCCTATAAACTACAAATTAGTTTCAATTAGAAGCTCAGAAGATTCATTGTTAATCAAACCTAACGTGACCGAATTTTTCTCGAAAAATAATCTGACCCGTAGCATCCACTGCATTTTCAAAAATCTCTAGGATACTTTATGGTAGGCTAGGGATAGGTTAAATCAGGGGAGGTGAGATTAACTTGATTAATGTAAGGTAAAGTTAATTAAGGTTTTAAATTGGGTTAGGCCATGCTAGAATTTACCAAGTTATGTTGGATTAGGGCAGGCTGGCCAGGCTACGTAAGGCCAGGCTAGGTTAGGGTAGGCTAGGTTAGCTTAGGGTAAGTTTTGTTAGGTCAGGATAAGTTAGCGTAGGCTAGGGTACGCTAGGCAAGGTAAGGGTAGGTTAGGTTAGACTATAGTTTGGGTTGGGTTGGGTTGGGGTAAGTTAGGTGAGGTTATGTATTTACCGTTTGTGAGATTGTAATCCAGCTTCCGTCACATGAGTTGTTAGGTTTCCGGGTCATTTATATCATACCGATGCAGCATGTGTTGGGATATTTCTATGGTCTTTGATATATTATTCAATGAATATCGTGAGGTTGCAGAAGAGTTCTTTATAGTTTTTTTTTTGGTCAGTCATAATTTTCTTTATTCTATTATTTGAACGATAATATTCATGTGATCCAATTTTTCTGGCATAGAATGCCAGATTTTGATTACTTTAATATATTAATTCACTGAATTCCCCCTATAATCATATAATTCATTTGGTAGGCGTCATGATATCAATCTAGACCAGTGGTTCTTAACCTTTTTTGGCAGTGACCCAAAATTTGTCCCAAATAAGTGCCGCGACCCAAGCCTCAAAATAATAATAAAAAATCGTTCATAGTATGGTTATTCTTTGGAAAACAGGTTACTGTAGGTTTGCACTCCAGAAACAGAAATGATTGTTGTCGTGTTTATCAATAAAAACAGTACATTAGAACAACAATGACGTCTGAAATCGACAAACTTATTTTCCATTATTACAGACACAAATTAGGTATACGTGACCTTCATGCTTTCAAAATGAAAATAAAGAAAAAACTACTGTGAGGAATCTTTCCAAAAAATTACAGTTAATAATAAAAAAGTTTTATGTTTCCACTACCGTAATCAGTGAGAACCTCGACCCTGAATTGTGTTGTCAGCTCCTCAAATCTGGATGATTTTGTAGTTAGACTACATTTTAGGTCATCCTAGGTTTGTCAGCGGTTTTTGTACTTTGTTTTCAATGACTGTCAGGGCAGAATACCCTGCGTCACACAAATATGCTGTGGCAAAGGGAAGTTAAGCTTTCATGGCTCCACCTCCAAGAATTGGTTTTTCTTTGCACACTTTTATCCAAAATGAGACCAGTAATTGGAAAGTGTTTTATCATTTTGAATTTCAAAAAGCTGCGCCTATAGGTTGATGATGTTTGGAATATCCTCGGGTTGTTCTTCAGCAGCAATGTTGCATGGTTTTCTTATCCAACTGTATTATGCGCATTTTCTGAAATATTATCATTATGGTCGAACTCAGTGATTAGCTTGGACACGGGTTGTTCAATGTCTTAGACGTCAAACTCAATGAGAAATTAATCGGTATTTTTCAGATGTCCATTTAACAATGAAATGATGTTGGTTTTCTTGCTTTTAGTTTATTAATCCACAACTTTAGTTTTGCTTTGAATTATGATGATTTTTCAGAGAGCCCAATCAATGTCTGATCGCGTCCTTGTATCGATATATTCATGGAAATAATCTCAGCAAATATATCTGCAAGGAATGCTACTAGCATTAGACAATTTGAAGCTGAAATCTGTCTGTAAGTTTAGGTTCCTTTTCAGCCAGAAACATCTCTGTTTCGGTCCGTAATTCAAGCAATCGTTGAAGAACCTTTTCTCGATATCAGAATCGATATTTTTAGAAATCGATTTTATAATCGATTTCAGAACACATTTGAAAAAATAACCTGGAGTTGAGCGCCTTAGCTTTGATGAAATTAACTGTTTGAATTACTTCCTGCATCACATTCTTTAGCTCTTTAGAAAACTTCTGAGCAGCATGATTTTCACGGAGAAGAAGATCGTGAACAATCACCACAGATAGATTTTCTTGCTTAACTCGAGAGGTAAAACCGGAACGAGCTCCTAACATTGCTGGTGCACCATCACAACCAACCCTACAACACTGTTTCCAGTTAAGACCTTCTTCTCTGAAGAAAGAATTCACTATTTGGAAAATATTCTATCCAGTTTGTTGTGGTTTGCAGTGGTTGGCAAAGCAAAAACTCTTCTTCCATATCATGTTGACCTTGGTTACGTACATAAGTCTTAAGCAGGGCATCATCACTAAAATCAGTTGACTCGTCTAGCTGGAGACCGAACTGTACACTTTCTTTAATGGCTTCCAAGACCTGTGTTTTAATATCGCAAGACATAATCTGACTTATTTTTTAAGTATGTCACTGGAAGAGGATCATGTTCAATTTTTTTAAACCAATTCCTTTCCCATTGTTGTTTGCACCAAGCCCAAAGCAGCAGGTTTAATCATTTCCTCACCTATCGTATTGGGCTTTTTTGCTTTTGCAATATTCCAAATTTTCCAGCTTACTAAAAATGAAGCAAGTATTTACTTGTGGCATGCCGATAACTGCTGGGTTCATAGTAGCATCCAGTCGCTGCCTTTTCAGTTCTTGTTTTATTCTTTCAAACAAGCTGCGGTCTTTGTTGGCCAATCCACCGAGTTTGCTTTCTAAGTGTCGTTGAAGTCTGTTTTTCTTGAAAGATTTGTTACTTGAAACGTTTCCACAAAGGACACATTGTGGTTCAAGTACATTTTAATGAGTTGCATATGTGGAACCCGAGATAAAATAACACAGCTGTGTGTTCTCCTACTGGCCGTCGAAGTGGTACTCAACAGTCTGAAAATAACAGAAAAACACAATGGTTGTTCAAATTATTCCATATGTTGGTTAGATACGTAACATTGATTACCATATTAATATGGGAAAGCATTGCATTTTCAGAGAATCTGGGAGCCAGAACTGCTCAAAATTATCGCTTATTTATCAAAATTATAGTATTTTGATGTTATATAAGGGGTTTTATATTTATTTTACACAAACTCTCAGCGACCCAATGAAATGGCTTGGCGACCCAACTTTGGGTCGCGACCCAGGGGTTAAGAACCACTGATCTAGACACATGTTCTAGACGCCCGTTGCTCCAAAGGCAATCCTTGTTTAACCAGCCTAAGTTAGAGAGATTCATAATCGTAAATTGTTGGAGACCTTGGTTGAAACGTAACCCTAAATTTATTGTTAGCGTTAATAACGTTACAGAGCGAATTAAAATGTTGAAGAAATGCTAAAACTAATGTAAGAATCGAACGTTTCATTAGAAATAAGTCTAGTGACCCTTCCTCATGTCGACCAAGTCACGTGCTGCCACACACCACGCAAGCGCTCCTAAGTGGAATTAGAAAAAAAAGCCGCATTCATACTCAATATTTAATCACAAGCGCCAATATTATTTGGTTTTGACATAGAGGAGAAGCGTTTTCACAGAGGTGATGTCTCGTGATGGTACACACGTTCACTGCATTATCGGTTATTTTGAACCAAGTGCAAATTTTCTGGTATCTCGTTTCGGTATTAATTCCGGATGAGGGACTACTCCTTCCGGGAGGTACAACTATTTTTTCTACGGAGATCAGCACAGTCGAGAAGATGTGAGGTCCAGAATTGAATATTAGGTAGGCCTTTCCGTTGAAATGGAAAAGGTTTTCTATTCTGTTCCGATCTTTTTTCTGGTTCATGAGTGTCCTGTTTTTCAGCGCCTACTTCTTTTTTCCTTACTCTTTCACTATGTTTTAGAATATCACTTCTAAGCATGCAATTTTATTTTTTTCCGCAAGGACTTTACGTGAGAAAACATCTTGTACACAAATTTTTCGTGCCCTAAAGTTCGTACTAAATAATGCCTGTTTCTCAGTGGATCACTTCTTTTGAGGCTAAGAAGGCTTAGGTCCTCTGCACACGGAGCTATTCTAATGAAACTAAACGGGTTTGCACTCTGGGGTCACCAATGAGGCTAGTTCGAATGTGGTGTTTCGTTTGGAACCGCCTACGAGTGCGTTATTCGTATAGCGACTAGTAAGGGATAAAGACTAGTCAAAAGAGTAAATATTCATTTTAGTCTACGGGATTATTCAGGAGAAAAGACTGGGGAACTTCGCAACGTACTATAACCCGAATAGTAATGGAATATTCTAATGGTGTTAGGATTCTAAGTACGGTTAATTGCGACACACCTGAATAACGAATAATCACTTGATCAAAAGAGGTAAAGGGTAGGGGAGGTAGCTTTGTTTTATAGATCCTGCAATCACACAAATAAAACAAAGGTTAGCATGGCGATATGAGGATCTCGAAATTACATAATTACAACAGGTAAAATATGACATATAAATTATTCAACTACCAACCTATATTTTCTACTATCAGGTTGTAATTTGAATATTAAATTAGTTAATCCTCTTGACTTTGAAATTCTCTAATCGTTGGCACAATCCACACTAGAAACTAAGTTATACTTTAAACTAACTTCTAAGCTCTCACTCCTAAAGTCTCGCATGATGAACTAAGTTAAAACACTTCCAACTTAACGACCGGGTCTTTTTAAAGTTACCGGGCCGTTTCGTAACCGCCTCCATGGCGGCACGCTCCGGCCGGTCACACGTCACTCTACTTAGGGCGTAAATTCTAGTCTCATTTTCTACTTCACATGATCTTACAAAACTCATCATATACAATAAACCTTATATTCATCATATCCAATAAACCTTATATCTAATAAACCAAAATTCATCATATCTAATAAGCCTTACGAACAGCACGGAAGGTAGTCAAATGTAATTTATATGCTACTCGCGAGCCAGTTAGCTCGTTACTTTCACTTAATAATTCACAACACATAAATACAAAAAGTATCACTTCGAGAATAGCGAGACTCACCAGGTTGATCAGAGCACTTGTTTACACTACGAGGTTTAGCGGAGGAATGGGCTGCTGAGCAGCGAACGATGCTTGAAGAGCGTGAATGTTGCCATAAAGCGGCACTCAACTCGTCTCATAAGACGGTGTAGATTTTATCTATTTTAATATTTATTGATCTTTTAAATAAAAGACTTTTGAAGGTACAAAATTACTTTTAATATTAAATTCTGAATTTTGTATTAATTATTCAGTAATTTTTCCGGGCACCACAGCACTACCCCGGCCAGACGCGGAGCGCTCTCAGACACCAAAATAATGGTAGTCCGCTGAGGGTTTGAAACGAACGGTACGACCCGATCTAGTGCGAGGAGGAGGTAGCGAGGGTGCTGAAATGACCTCAGGACACCGCGGAGAAGGCTGAGGAGGAGGAGGTTCAGGAGGAGTCGGAGATGAGGGTGTAGAAGAGGGTTTAGAAGAGGTAGGGGTACGACTATAGGCGGGTTTCAAACGATCAATCGATACGTTTGAATCACCCTGAGGGAGTTTAAGCTTAAAAAATTTTGGGTTACGTTCTAGGACTTCGTAAGGACCTGAATAAGGGGCTTCTAAGCTCCTCTTGATCCGGTCGACTCGCAACCAAACTTTTTTGCAATTCTGCAAGTCAACGGGCACGTAAACCGGTGGTGAATCATGGCACGAGCCTTCGGAAAGGCGTCGGAAATCGAACTTGTGCATTTCGTTGACGAAGGTTTGGATAACGTCCGAAGAAAATGTTGAAGGCCTTGTATCGGCATTTAAACGTTGAGGACAAAGCATATGGGCGCCAGTCACTGCGGTGAAAGGAGAAAAACCAGAAGAATTTGGAGTCATGTGCAAGCCTAGCAGAACGTTAGGAAGGGAGAAATACCAATTTTCTCTACGGGCCATAATGGCAGCTTTAAGAGTTCGGTGCAATCTTTCAACTAGGCCATTGGCCTGCGGCCTGTAGCTGCACGTGCGAACATGGTGAAAACCTAGGAGGTTCGCTAATTCACTGAAAAGTTCTCCCTCAAACTGTGCACCTCTGTCGGTCACCACTTCCAACGGGACACCAAAGCGTGATATCCATCCGGATACGAAGGCAATGGCGACCGAGGAAGCAGTGGTATCAACCAGAGGAACAGCTTCGCACCATCTAGTAGCGCGATCAATGCAAGTCAATAGGTACTTGAAGGGTAAAGAAGTTGTAGAAGTAGGTAAGGAAGCAGGAGGAAGAGGGCCCACAATGTCGATATGGACAGTGTGGAAACGATCAGATTGCGGAGCGATTGGGCTAACAGGAGATTTGATGTGTTTATGCACCTTTGCCTGCTGACAATTTTCACAATATCGGACGAAACGATGGACATCTTTGTCCATATTTGGCCAGAAAAACCGGGCTTTGACATTTTTAGCAGTATTTTTAAAGCCCGGATGTGCGAGATTGTGCAAGAACGCCATGATCTGCTCGCGACAAGCGAGGGGAACATAGGGTCGAGGACAATCGGTAGAGGAATCGCACCATAGTTTAAGATCAGGGGCAATATCGAAGGGTGTCAGCCTTTCTTTCAAAACACTCGTTTCAGGGTCGTCAGCTTGGGCTATAGCCAGCTTTTTGAGATCGAATACGTCCACTGATGTCGCGCAAACGGGGCGCGACAAGCAGTTTGCTACTACGTTCAGATCTCCTTTAATATACTCTATTGATGTCACGTATTCCGACAGGAAAGACAATTGTCTTTGCTGCCTATCTGATTTAGCAAGAGTTTTGGAGTAAAAAGCCGACACGAGTGGCTTGTGGTCAGTGAACAATGTCACTGAGTGACCGTCAACGAGTGATTTGAAATGCAGCACCGCTAGGAATGCGGCAAGTAGCTCACGATCGTACGTCGAGTACGTCTTTTGAACATCGGAAAGTTTCTTAGAAAGGAAAGCGACAGGTGCAGGTTGGGAGTCAATCAGTTGGTACAGTGCTGCTCCAACAGCGAAGTTAGAACTATCGGAAACAAGATGATATTCAGAAGCATCAGGAGAAGGAAAATGAGTTGGACAGTCGGCGAGAGCCTGTTTTAGGTCACTAAAAGATTGCTCTGCTGCCTCAGTCCAAGGCAATTGTTTAGTTGACGGATAGTTACGCAAGAGTTCGGTTAGACCGAGAGCTTTGGTGGCAAAAGAAGGGATCATGGGGCGAAAAAAATTAAGCATGCCCATAAAACGTCGTAAGTCTCGAGAACATTGAGGACGGGCGCAGTCGGCAATCGCAGCCACTCTGTCAGCGGGAGGTCGTATGCCGTCCGCGCTCACCTCATAGCCAAGGAAGGTCAGTTTAGATTGGAAGAAACTGCACTTGTCAATCGACAATCGCAATTTATGTTGAGCGAGAAGGGAAAGAACAGTGGGCACATCATTTAAGTGCTCTTCCTCGGTTTCGGATGCAATGAGAATATCGTCCAAATAGACGATGACGTTTTTTACGTTAACGAATAGGGCATCTATGTACCTCTGAAACGTCGGTCCGGCATTCTTTAGTCCAAAAGGCATGTACAAGAATTCAAACAACCCAAATGGAGTCGCTACAGCAGTTTTAGGGATAGATTCAGGAGCAACAGGAATTTGAAGGTAGGCGCGCTCTAGATCGAGCTTAGAAAAGATTTTTTTTGAGTGCAAGGACATTGTCAGAGAGCGAAGGTGAGGAATAGGGTATCTATCACATACAGTGAGAGAGTTAAGTACACGGTAATCTCCACAAGGTCTCCATTTTCCAGGTTCCTTCTTTGGAACGAGGTGCAACGGCGATGCCCAAGGAGAATTGGACCTTCTAATGATGCCTGCATTCAACAGAAATTCAAATTCTTTTCGAGCGGCTTCAAGTTTAGAACCCGTTAACGTTCGTGGCTTGAAGTGAACGGGGGAGCAAGAACCAGTATCAATTGAGTGCTGCACGGGGCAGTCGGTTGATGCATCGTTCGACCCGAGTCGTAAGGGAGAGGTCAAAATCGGGTGGTCGGCCAAGATTTTGCGTACACGGGGATCTATTTGGGTCAAATCAGCGGAGTACGCAGTTAAGGAATCCTTCGAAAAATGAAGGAGAATTTTCCTACCTGTCACTGTATCTATTAGATTACTGTTCTGGCAGTCAACCAGTATCGAGTGCGCAGCCAAGAAATCAATTCCAAGAATCGGCTGAACTACCTCCGCAATCACAAATGTCCATTGCAAAGATCTTCCCAGCCCTTTTATGTCCACTACAAGGTCGGCCTCGCCTCTACAATTGATTCTTTCCCCTGACGCTGTAGAGAGTGTTACTGCAGTGGGACGTAGGTATCCTACCTCACAGGAGGGTGGTAAAATGCTAATCCCCGCCCCTGTATCGATGAGCAGATTAACCTCACTGCGACCTATACGTGCACTTACTGAAAGCGGTCGTCCGACGGTCACAGCTTGAACAGACGACCGATCTAGTTTTCCGACCTACGGAACGGGCTAGCAGGTCTAGCGGGGGAGGAAGCTCTACTTGAGGGTCGAGAGACCGGCAAACCGGGTTTGTAATTAGAGCACCAGTGCCGGCATGATCTAGCTTCATCCCCATAGTAAAGGTGTGCTCTACAGACCCTAGGACGCTGGTTTGAACGAAAAGCTCTGACACCTATTGGTATGTTAGGGCTATTGTATTGCCCCGCTCTCTCCTCGTTTGCGTTCCGGGCGTTACTTCGGTAATTTGTGTGTGCTCCCGCGTCAGGTGCCCTTTCTCTAAAAATTGGGTCCACCGCAGCTATGATGTTTCGGCAGATATTCCATATAGGTTTCTGCAATGGACGCCATAGTGTCCAAGTCGTGCTCCTGGCGCGCGGCTATCCAGGGGCGTATGGCTTCTGGCAAACTGCTCACGAACTTGAGTCGGAGGAAATCCTCCGACAGGCCTAAGTTGCTTTCGGCGGCTAAAGTGCGTAGCTTTGATAGAAATTCCCTAGGTCTGTCATGGCAATACAACCCCTTCTGTGAAAGGAGCTCATCAAAGAGTTCCTTTTCGGATCGGGAGTACCGTGCGCGCACAAACTCTTTTAACCCCTCATAATCGGCTGCCTCTATGAGCGTTTGTGGTATATGACGAGCTATGCGGCTACTCAACGCGCCTAACGCGTGGTGGAACTTTAACGATGAGCGACGCACCCCGGCGACAATAAACTGGCTTTCGAGTATGTTGAAAAACATTTGAGGATAAGCCTCATCAAAGTCGGGGGGACGTACCAATGCCGCATTTGTGGGAATGTGCGACTCATTTTCGTCTACTGTTTCGTGACCGTTACTGTTTGATGGTGAGGACTCCATTTCTTTGCTCCCCAATGAAAATAGGAAAAGGAGAAATATATATATAGCGAAAGAATTTTGGAAAAAAAATGAAATAAATGCGATGCGCAAATACAGGAAACGTCGAAAATAGGATACGTTCGCGGAAAAGAGAAAATAAAATAATGTGAAATATAATAGTCATAGCGATAGAAGTTGGAGGAAAATGTAGTGCGGGAAATAGAGAAAACGTCGAAATAGGGGAAACTCGTTGGCAAAAGAAAGTAATAAAAAGGGAATAGGAAATATAAAAAAATAGCTCGCTGGCGAAATATACTATGGTGCACCGGAATGGACTCTACTTATGCAATGAAAAAGGAATGAAAGCAAATCAATAAAACACACAAAATATACTAGATAAAAAAAAATGTGTGCTCGATCACTGGTGAATTCGCTACTCACGATAGTTTTGCAGTCTTCGGCTTTTGTATGCCACTGCGGTCTTCTTTCTTGGTTCTTGGTGTCGGCGTCCGACCGGCGGCTTCAGCGGCTGGAGTTTGCTACCTCCCCTGAGCCATTATTGTGTGCTTCCTTTGTTTAGTATGGATGATGTGTAATTGTAAAGAAGGAGGGTGTATTTATATTTATCACGATTGGGTCACCAATTGGGTCACCAATGAGTGTCTATTTTCTGCCAGTGTTTAATTATTGTGTTGATGAAATAACTACTACTTTCGTGCCTTGTGTTCTGTGTAAAATTTTGGTTCTTAAAATACATTGAGAATTTTAGAACGGAGCTTACGATAAAATAATATAATTATTTCTTTACATAATTCGTGATTACTAGTGCGACTTACAGACATTACGTTGAATTTTGATAATGAACTAATAATGATATGTTTCCATAGTCGTTATAGTCATTTCTTTTAAATCTTTTGTACCTAGATATAATAATTGCATTAGGCGTGTCAACGTGCTAAAAATATGTCTTTACATGTGTATTAACGTAGACCGTTTTCACAGGCCTACTCCGCGCTACCCCCTTTTGTTTACCCACTTACTTGCACCTTACTCGCACCTGACCATACATTATAATGTCGTTATGTTAATGTGGCAACGTCTAATATCATCTTAATGTCTCGAGGCTCATCTCACTTATTCCTTTTATCGATTGCCTCATTTCCTTCATTTTATTCAAGTTACCCTTACGTTTACACTCTTTTAGTCACACTATTTTACGTTCTCGTTACTTCTTGAGATTACTGGCCTCAGTAATCTAAACAATAAACCCATTTATCGGACCGATTTGTTACTATCCCTTACCGGGGCTTAAACCCCATGATAGACTCGAAGGAGGTGCTACAGAAAATTAGCAACCTCTCACAGTGGTAATGAGGCTAGTTCGAATGTGGTGTTTCGTTTGGAACCGCCTACGAGTGCGTTATTCGTATAGCGACTAGTAAGGGATAAAGACTAGTCAAAAGAGTAAATATTTATTTTAGTCTACGGGATTATTCAGGAGAAAAGACTGGGGAACTTCGCAACGTACTATAACCCGAATAGTAATGGAATAATCTAATGGTGTTAGGATTCTAAGTACGGTTTATTGCGATTCGCCTGAATAACGAATAATCACTTGATCAAAAGAGGTAAAGGGTAGGGGAGGTAGCTTTGTTTTGTAGATCCTGCAATTACACAAATAAAACAAAGGTTAGCATGGCGATATGAGGATCTCGAAATTACATAATTACAACAGGTAAAATATGACATATAAATTATTCAACTACCAAACTATATTTTCTACTATCAGGTTGTAATTTGAATATTAAATTAGTTAATCCTCTTGACTTTGAAATTCTCTAATCGTTGGCACAATCCACACTAGAAACTAAGTTATACTTTAAACTAACTTTTAAGCTTTCACTCCTAAAGTCTCGCATGATGAACTAAGTTAAAACACTTCCAACTTAACGACCGGGTCTTTTTAAAGTTACCGGGCCGTTTCGTAACCGCCTCCATGGCGGCACGCTCCGGCCGGTCACACGTCACTCTACTTAGGGCGTAAATTCTAGTCTCATTTTCTAGTTCACATGATCTTACAAAACTCATCATATCTAATAAACCTTATATTCATCATATCCAATAAACCTTATATCTAATAAACGAAAATTCATCATATCTAATAAACCTTACGAACAGCACGGAAGGTAGTCAAATGTAATTTCTATGCAACTCGCGAGCCAGTTAGCTCGTTACTTTCACTTAATAATTCACAACACATAAATACAAAAAGTATCACTTCGAGAATAGCGCGATTCGCCAGGCTGATCAAAGCACTTGTTTACACTACAAGGTTTAGCGGAGGAATGGGCTGCTGAGCAGCGAACGATGCTTGAAGAGCGTGAATGTTGCCATAAAGCGGCACTCAACTCGTCTCATAAGACGGTGTAGATTTTATCTATTTTAATATTTATTTATCTTGTAAATAAAAGACTTTTAAAGGTACAAAATTACTTTTAATATTAAATTCTAAATTTTGTATTAATTATTCAGTAATTTTTCCGGGCACCACAGCACTACCCCGGCCAGACGCGGAGCGCCCTCAGACACCAAAATAATGGTAGTCCGCTGAGGGTTTGAAACGAACGGTACGACCCGATCTAGTGCGAGGAGGAGGTAGCGAGGGTGCTGAAATGACCTCAGGACACCGCGGAGAAGGCTGAGAAGGAGGAGGTTCAGGAGGAGTCGGAGATGAGGGTGTAGAAGAGGGCTTAGAAGAGGTAGGGGTACGACTATAGCCGGGTTTTAAACGATCAATCGATACGTTTGAATCACCCTGAGGGAGTTTGTGTTTAAAAAATTTTGGGTTACGTTCTAGGACTTCGTAAGGACCTGAATAAGGGGCTTCTAAGCTCCTCTTGATCCGGTCGACTCGCAACCAAACTTTTTTGCAATTCTGCAAGTCAACGGGCACGTAAACCGGTGGTGAATCATGGCACGAGCCTTCGGAAAGGCGTCGGAAATCGAACTTGTGCATTTCGTTTACAAAGGTTTGGATAACGTCCGAAGAAAATGTTCTAGGCCTTGTATCGGCAACTAAAGGTTGAGGACAAAGCATATAGGCGCCAGTCACGGCGGTGAAAGGAGAAAAACCAGAAGAATTTGGAGTCATGTGCAAGCCTAGCAGAACGATAGGAAGGGAGAAATACCAATTTTCTCTACGGGCCATAATGGCAGCTTTAAAAGTTCGGTGCAATCTTTCAACTAGGCCATTGGCCTGCGGCCTGTAGCTGCACGTGCGAACATGGTGAAAACCTAGGAGGTTCGCTAATTCACTGAAAAGTTCTCCCTCAAACTGTGCACCTCTGTCGGTCACCACTTCCAACGGGACACCAAAGCGTGATATCCATCCGGATACGAAGGCAATGGCGACCGAGGAAGCAGTGGTATCAACCAGAGGAACAGCTTCGCACCATCTAGTAGCGCGATCAATGCAAGTCAATAGGTACTTGAAGGGTAAAGAAGTTGTAGAAGTAGGCAAGGAAGCAGGAGGAAGAGGGCCCACAATGTCGATATGGACAGTGTGGAAACGATCAGATTGCGGAGCGATTGGGCTAACAGGAGATTTGGTGTGTTTATGCACCATTGCCTGCTGACAATTTTCACAATATCGGACGAAACGATGGACATCTTTGTCCATATATGGCCAGAAAAAACCGGGCTTTGACATTTTTGGCAGTATTTTTAAAGCCCGGATGTGCGAGATTGTGTAAGAACGCCATGATCTGCTCGCGACAAGCGAGGGGAACATAGGGTCGAGGACAATCGGTAGAGGAATCGCACCATAGTTTAAGATCAGGGGCAATATCGAAGGGTGTCAGCCTTTCTTTCAAAACACTCGTTTCAGGGTCGTCAGCTTGGGCTATAGCCAGCTTTTTGAGATCGAATACGTCCACTGATGTCGCGCAAACGGGGCGCGACAAGCAGTCTGCTACTATGTTCAAATCTCCTTTAATATACTCTATTGATGTCACGTATTCCGACAGGATGGGGCTAGTTCGAATGTGGTGTTTCGTTTGGAACCGCCTACGAGTGCGTTATTCGTATAGCGACTAGTAAAGGTTAAAGACTAGTCAAAAGAGTAAATATTTATTTTAGTCTACGGGATTATTCAGGAGAAAAGACTGGAGAACTTCGCAACGTACTATAACCCGAATAGTAATGAAATATTCTAATGGTGTTAGGAGTCTAAGTACGGTTAATTGCGACACGCCTGAATAACGAATAATCACTTGATCAAAAGAGGTAAAGGGTAGGGGAGGTAGCTTTGTTTTGTAGATCCTGCAATTACACAAATAAAACAAAGGTTAGCATGGCGATATGAGGATCTCGAATTTACATAATTACAACAGGTAAAATATGACATATAAATTATTCAACTACCAAACTATATTTTCTACTATCAGGTTGTAATTTGAATATTAAATTAGTTAATCCTCTTGACTTTGAAATTCTCTAATCGTTGGCACAATCCACACTAGAAACTAAGTTATACTTTAAACTAATTTCTAAGCTCTCACTCCTAAAGTCTCGCATGATGAACTAAGTTAAAACACTTCCAACTTAACGACCGGGTCTTTTCAAAGTTACCGGGCCGTTTCGTAACCGCCTCCATGGCGGCACGCTCCGGCCGGTCACACGTCACTCTACTTAGGGCGTAAATTCTAGTCTCATTTTCTACTTCACATGATCTTACAAAACTCATCATATCTAATAAACCTTATATTCATCATATCCAATAAACCTTATATCTAATAAACCAAAATTCATCATATCTAATAAACCTTACGAACAGCACGGAAGGTAGTCAAATGTAATTTATATGCTACTCGCGAGCCAGTTAGCTCGTTACTTTCACTTAATAATTCACAACACATAAATACAAAAAGTATCACTTCGAGAATAGCGAGACTCACCAGGTTGATCAGAGCACTTGTTTACACTACGAGGTTTAGCGGAGGAATGGGCTGCTGAGCAGCGAACGATGCTTGAAGAGCGTGAATGTTGCCATAAAGCGGCACTCAACTCGTCTCATAAGACGGTGTAGATTTTATCTATTTTAATATTTATTGATCTTTTAAATAAAAGACTTTTAAAGGTACAAAATTACTTTTAATATTAAATTCTAAATTTTGTATTAATTATTCATTAATTTTTCCGGGCACCACAACCCAGCCTAAGTTAGAGAGATTCATAATCGTAAATTGTTGGAGACCTTGGTTGAAACGTAACCCTAAATTTATTGTTAGCGTTAATAACGTTACAGAGCGAATTAAAATGTTGAAGAAATGCTAAAACTAATGTAAGAATCGAACGTTTCATTAGAAATAAGTCTAGTGACCCTTCCTCATGTCGACCAAGTCACGTGCTGCCACACACCACGCAAGCGCTCCTAAGTGGAATTAGAAAAATAACAGCCGCATTCATACTCAATATTTGATCACAAGCGCCAATATTATTTGGTTTTGACATAGAGGAGAAGCGTTTTCACAGAGGTGATGTCTCGTTATGGTACACACGTTCACTGCATTATCGGTTATTTTGAACCAAGTGCAAATTTTCTGGTATCTCGTTTCGGCATTAATTCCGGATGCACTATTCTTTCTACGGAGATCAGCACAGTCGAGAAGATGTGAGGTCCAGAATTGAATATTAGGTAGGCCTTTCCGTTGAAATGGAAAAGGTTTTCTATTCTGTTCCGATCTTTTTTCTGGTTCATGAGTGTCCTGTTTTTCAGCGCCTACTTCTTTTTTCCTTACTCTTTCACTATGTTTTAGAATATCACTTCTAAGCATGCAATTTTATTTTTTTCCGCAAGGACTTTACGTGAGAAAACATCTTGTACACAAATTCTTCGTGCCCTAAAGTTCGTACTAAATAATGCCTGTTTCTCAGTGGATCACTTCTTTTGAGGCTAAGAAGGCGTAGGTCCTCTGCACACGGAGCTATTCTAATGAAACTAAACGGGTTTGTGGTTGAAGTTACTAACCACTTACTAACTCAAAAGTGATGCGGTTCCGCGCAAGAGGCTTCTAAAATCCGTAATCGCGTCTGGGTGTTCATGAAAGAAGGAGAGCATAATGCAATCATTCAGCAACATTGAGGATAATAATAATAATAATAATAATAATAATAATAAACTCAGTCAACGACCACTTCGGAGTTTGCATTTTGCATTTTCAAAAACAAATTAATTACCGCAAAGAAAGGATGTTAATGTGAAGGTATTTTGGCACCTTTTTTTATTTTTTCGTTCTTATTAAAACATTGTAAAAGGCCACTGATTTTACGAATCTCATAACTTCAAAAAACATCATTGTGTGTTTCATTTTCTCATGCTAGTCTTGAATTGTTCTTGTTAGTTTTGTGTGCCAATTTTTACTTTCTTACGCTCCTGAGTACAACAGACAACACTATTTTTTAGGTAGTTAACTTTTTGTACGGTTCCAGCTATGTTGTGTGCATGAAGGTATAAAAGACAGGAGACCGCGCTACGCAGTCGCGCCTCAGTGCAGATTGAAGCTAGCTCGGGCCGCAATCAGCCACTCGGGAGGGGTACCAAACACTGTACTGCATAGGAATAAATTCACGTTTCAGGCATAACTACACAACTATATCGAATAATTGTTAAAAAACGCAAAGACAACAACCTGAAACATTAAACTACATGACAGGTGCTAAAAAACAGCAATGCATTGCAAATGAAACAAATTTACAGAAGAGGAAACAGAGCAATACTTACGCAAAACTGAAGCGGCGGCGGCGGCACACCGTCAGCCACTCAGCCATTGCTGCACAGCGCACCCGGGCCGGCACTATGTGCGCGTACAACCATTTGACGCACACGTGTACAGCTCTTTTTTCTTTTATAATTTATTATAATGTAAAAAAATCTATAATATATTCAAATTATTAATAATATATCGAGTTCGCACGATCAATAATGTACTGTCGATATTTCTATCAGTGGTTGCTCGGACTTTCTATCGGAAGTGGTTAATGTTGTGCTTAAATCAGGGCCAAAAAATTTTGAGCTACTAATTGTTTAGCTACAGAAAAAGAGACGAAATCGGAAGAAATCGGGGGAGGAGTGGATTTTGAAACGCAATATGCACACTTATGTGAATTGATTTAATGGTATAAGGGTAACGGAGCTGGAAGACTTTTATAACCAGCTCCGAATGAACGATGATATATATTATTAGCTTCTGGACATTTTGGATAACCGAGGAAGATTCCACAAAGAGGGGAGGCATTTCAGTAATGAGAGACCGGCTCTAACTCTACGATTTTTGGCAACTGGACGAACTCTTGGTTGCGTTCACACGTTCATATAGAGTACTTTCCATCAATCCAAGAATGCTCAAATTTTGATGAAATTTCAGAAAATTTTGATCACATAAATATTTTCATCAGTCTATCAGTATGCCGTTCAGACGATCAATATATTTGCACTAATAGTAAATATTTTAAGTAATATTGATCGTGTGAATGCTGCTTTAAGAACATAAGTTAGTAATGAGCTGTTGAGGGGGATGCATATTATTTTACACATTTGAAACGCTATAACTCAAAAAGTAGAGATCGCCGAATGAAATGGTTTTAAAAATTTGAATTCTACGCAGAACAATACTGTGCAAATATGTATAGCCTATTAAATAACAAACGAAATTAAAATACACGGGTCTGAACTGCAATTTTACTTCAGCCTTCTCCAAAAGTATGAATGTTACCTAGATTTAATGCTTACTTGTGCAATGAGATGTTATTCTTTTTGTCGTTGCGAGCATTGCAACCGTAAGCGCTGCAGGAATTCACCATGTTGCCAGCAGCGACACACTAACACAACGACGGTCTGACAATCACTGCTCACTACACTAGAGCAGTGGTTCAAGGTCGGCAGGCACAGCCATACGGGCTGCCAGCACACAGCCAGCTAGGTTACAGGAAACGCATCCAGCGCTCCCTCCTGTCTTTTATACCTTCATGGTTGTGTGATGCCTCCCGGCTACAAGGCGGCAACAAAATCCCCAATGGTAAAGGGGCACAGAATTCACATAAATGCCTGACACCCGAAAGGGGTCGGTAACGCTTTTAAGTGATCATTTAAACAACCAGAGCATGGCACTAAAAGGGGGTTCTCACCTTCGAAAATATTTGTTCAGGTGAACACTTCTCAATGTAGCCGTCTGTCCAGGAACCCAAGGGTCCAAGGTAGCGAGGAAAGATGACCGGTGACCAGCGAGGCACAAGATTTAGGTGCACCCGAGTCCGCGGTTGGAAGCTGTCTGACGTGGCAGTCCGAAAAGACCGCGCACATCGGCTTTCATCCGAATCCGCTGTATTGGGTTAGGACTCGAAAAAAAGCGCAGGCGTACTTTAGAAGTTTGGAAATACGCTTGCAACCGAATGTGTGAGGAACCCCCCCCCCCCACCCCCCCCACCCTCACTGCTCTGCCATTCGTTAATTACTTGTTTATTGCAATGAATAAAAGAGCAAAGAAAATCGCTTTAATAGAAATCATATTTCTTTAAAAAAGCAACAACTCAATAAAAAGGAACGTTTCGACCAATTTTTGGTCATTTTCAACCATCTGAAAAAATACAAAAACACCGCGTTATAACGAGTTCAATATACATACATCAGTGACATTATGACATTAAAATATGACATTGAAAAAGAAAAAAGGAAAAAAGAGACAGACTACACTAATTGCAGAGGGAAAGCCGATTGCGTATTGTTCAAGGTAGGTTTATCTTTTAAAATGAACAGCGATTCTAAAATGCGAAGGTTAATTGTACCGGATGTAGAAGAAACTATTTTAAAATCGTCTAACCGAATTTGAAGGTCACAACTCTCTGCATGAGAGCGAACGGCAGATTGGTGAGGGGACGAGAGTAACTGTTTAGTTCGAAAACTCCTGCCGGCATGCTCAGCCACACGAATATCCAGGGCTCGAATGGTCGAACCCACGTATTCAGACGCACACCGTGCGCAACAATATCTATAAATGACAGAGGAGAGCATGCCTTTAGGTAGTTTGTCCATGTAATTGAAATGAGGACAAACAACCTTTACAAGGACAAACTACCTAAAGGCATGCTCTCCTCTGTCATTTATAGATATTGTTGCGCACGGTGTGCGTCTGAATACGTGGGTTCGACCATTCGAGCCCTGGATATTCGTGTGGCTGAGCATGCCGGCAGGAGTTTTCGAACTAAACAGTTACTCTCGTCCCCTCACCAATCTGCCGTTCGCTCTCATGCAGAGAGTTGTGACCTTCAAATTCGGTTAGACGATTTTAAAATAGTTTCTTCTACATCCGGTACAATTAACCTTCGCATTTTAGAATCGCTGTTCATTTTAAAAGATAAACCTACCTTGAACATACGCAATCGGCTTTCCCTCTGCAATTAGTGTAGTCTGTCTCTTTTTTCCTTTTTTCTTTTTCAATGTCATATTTTAATGTCATAATGTCACTGATGTATGTATATTGAACTCGTTATAACGCGGTGTTTTTGTATTTTTTCAGATGGTTGAAAATGACCAAAAATTGGTCGAAACGTTCCTTTTTATTGAATTGTTGCTTTTTTAAAGAAATATGATTTCTATTAAAGCGATTTTCTTTGCTCTTTTATTCATTGTTAGACTTTGCAAAAAGCAAAACCTTTACTTATGTCCATATCTTGTTTATTGCCTTTTAGGTTAATTAATTTAACAGCAGTCTAAGACCCCTTACTGCGGAAGGCCATTAATAATGCCTTACTAAGCCCGCAGAGGATCCCGGCTTAGAGCAATGGCTAGAATTTCCACACAATCCCAGCAAACAAAAAAACGGAGTTTTCATTTTGAAACTTCCGTTACTTAGATTTTAAATACACAAAACATTTCATTATATTCACAATACTTTCCAGAGAAAATATACAAAGTACAATCACTTATTTTATGCGCACATACAATTTTTAATATAACAAGATAAATTAGAAAGGGAAATCAAAGATGACCTCTCCTAATTAAATCAGCAAGTTTGCTACGCTGCTGGCGAGCTGCCTGCCGTTGAGGACGGGCTGCTGCCTCAATTTCAAATTTTTCGGGAGATTCCGAAGAATCGTTTTCATAAGAGTATTGCTGATCTCCTGGGTGTTCGATAGAGAGAAAACTACCCTCATTAGGAATGGGACTCTCAGAGCTTCAAAATAAGGATGTAACTCCTCACCAGAGCTTCCTTCTGTACTTTCCCACCCCTCCTCTGAAGCAGTATCAAAAGCAGCTAACTCCAGGGGGTAAAGTAGAGAAATCTTGATGGTAGACTCAGAGTTATCAGCTTTAATATTAACAACCCGGACCTTACCATCGCGGCCAGGTAGCAGCGCGCTGATGCGGACCAAAGTCCAAAACGGCCTAGGTTTTATAGGATGCCTTGATAAGACAACCTGATCTACTGATATAAATTTATTATTGTGAGGCAGAGATTTAAGAGGGTATGAACCTCTAAGACTGATTGAATATTGTGAGTACCTGAGTTCCCTGAACCTGGCCACCATTACGTCGCGCTTTTCAAGCGCGGAGAGCAAACTCTCTCGCTGCTCGACGTCTTCGGCTTCCAAGTCAGGGACCTCGTCGGATAGAATTAAAGAGTTAGAAGAAGGATAAAGTTGAAGGAATTGTATAGGCATAATAGGCAAAAAGGTGTCCCCCGTCTCGGTGTAAGAAAGAGGACGTCGGTTAAGATTAAGAGTGATATCAGAAATTGCAGTTAAAAAGGATGAATATGAATAAGTGCTCCGGCCAAAGAGCTTATACAAACTTTCTTTTATAGATTTAAAAAATTGTTCCCAGATCGCACCAAATTGAGGACTATAGATTGGGATGGTTTTAAATTTCACGTTAAAGGTTCTGAAACGTTCTTCATACAAGGATGAAGTTAAGACTTCTGACAATAGGTCAGTAGCGGTTAGGAAAGTTTTAGCATTGTCAGAATAAACTCTGTTAGGTACACCTTTTACATTCGTGAAGCGAATAAAAGCAAAACAGAATTCCTCCAGTGTCATGGAAGGAAGAAGCTCTATGTGAATTGCTCTAGTTTGGAAACATGTAAATAATAATAAATATACTTTTTGTTTATGACCTAAAGGGTCTAATACCCAGAAATGAGCTGAAAAGTCCATTCCCGTGGTGGCGAAAGGTCTTACAAAATTAGTCCAACTGTCTGGCAACGCAGGCGGGTCGGGATAGGAAAAGGCTTTAGCGTTCACCCGCTTGCAAACTATGCACTTGGATAGAATGCTGCGAACTGTACGCTTACAGCGAGGTATCAAATAACCATCCAACTTTAGTTTTTGCACGGTTGATTCAACACCTACATGATTTAGAGATTTATGAGTATGCAAGATCAGAAGATAGGTTAGATGAGAAGAACTAGACAACAGAATAGGGTTTCTAGTAGTGTAGTCTAATTCTTCTACTAAAATTGTGCGGCTGCTAAATCTAACTAAATTATGAGAGTCAAGAAACAAGTTGAAAGTTCTAAAAAGCAAAGGCGGACGAGGATCCTTGTTCTTCAAGGCCTCTATCGTACTGGCAAAATGCTCTCTTTGCATAGAGGAAAATAGATAAAGAAATGCTCGCGTTTTGGCCTCTCCCGGATCTGCGCGTTTCCAGATTGCTACAGCTCTAAATACCTTCTCTACCACACCTAATAGTCTGGGGTAGGAGGAAAAGCGCTCAAGCTCCACAATCGAAGCTTCACCTGGGGGAGCGACATTAACGGCAACACATGTGTCTGAAACAAATTGCTGAGGAATACAACCTAAGTGACCCTTTAGCCACTTATCTCTAATGTCTCTTATCCAAGATGGACCTTCTAACCATAAAGGGTTTGCACTCTAGAAATCTAGACACCTTCAAACCACAAGTAAGCATATGAGCTACGTTAAACATCTTGGGTACATACTCATAGCTGCAGGTCGATAAAATTTTACATTCAAGTTGCTTACGCATAGTTTCTATATCTTTTAATCTATTGCTTACAAATATATTCTTGCGCGGAGGTTTACCCCTTAAGGGCCAAGCTAGGGTTACTTGAGAATCAGTTAGAATAGTTATAGCAGATACTCTGAAGGAAAGTTCACATCACTCAGAAGAGATACCAGACACTGATAGGCGAGAAACACTGCCAAGAGCTCAAGGGAAGGAAGAGTTCGCTGACGAGAAGGCGAAACTTTAACTTTGGAGAAAAGTAATGCGCTGCGTTCCTCTTGGACGCCAGGTACCAAAGGCGTTAGCACTAGCATCACAAAATACAATAAGTTGGGTAGTTTTAGTCTCTGCCAAAGTCATCCTAGGAAACTCGAAGTCATTTAAATCCGAAAACTCCAGACAATAGCTCTGCCACTCCTTACGTAAATCTTCCGGAACATCCTGATCCCAACCCATCCTTAATGGCGTTAGTTTTCTCAAAGTAAGCTTACCTCGCACAGAAAAAGGCAACAAAATCTCCAAGGGGTCATAAATAGAAGCTACTTCAGACAAAATTTCTCTTCGTGATTTACACGAAGAGTCCAACTTTTTTACAGACAGAGAAAGAAGATCAGTAGAGGTGTTATAGTCGTAAACCAACACTCTAGAGTGCATTTCTGCACTACAGAGCACAGGGTCGATTTGGGACAGAAGATTAGAATTATTGGATTTCCATTTGCTTAATGGAAACCCACTCTCCTCAAATGCACTATGGGCGCTTCGAAATGTTCTAAGCGCTAGTTTGGGGTTCTCGGTAGTAAACAATATATTATCGACGTACAGCTTGTTTGCCATAACGTCTATAATCGTCAAATCTGTGATCGTTTGAGCGTTCAATTTGAGCAGATAATTAAGGATGTAAGGCGAAGCAATAAATCCAAACAAAAGAGTAGTACATCGGTTATATAAAAATTTATTGTCTTTATAAAGAATAAAGCTAAATTGTTTTCGGTCAAAGTCACAAGCAAGTTTTACTTGCAAAAAAGCCTTGAAGATATCGGAAAGCACAACTACTGAATTTTCTCGGAAATAGACCAAAGCCCTAACAAATTGTTTAACAGATCAGGACCTACATAAGAGGCTTCATTCAGACTGGGTAAATTACCGACTTTCAAAGAGCAATTAAATACGGGTCTGATTTTGGAGGTTTCTACATGCGTACGAATTACAGGCCTATGCGGAATCCATTTGTGCGCATGCACATCTACCTTTTTGATAGAAATAGGCTCAATAATACCTAATTTAAGCTGCTCAAGGAAGACGTCATTATAGTCGCTTTCGATTCGCTTTTGGGCATCGTCATTCGATACTTTACGAGCAAGATACCTAGCCAAAACAAAATTATTTGGTACTTTAACCAAAAGTTGGCGGTTCCAGGGTAACTGGATCGACTACCTACCTTTGTCGTACTTAACGCTTTTTTTGAACACTTCCAATTCCCGATCATTTTCCTCCTCTTTAGCAGGAATACCCATTAACTCTTAAGTCCAGGAGTCGGTCAAGTCCCGTCTGAACTTCGCACTCGTCAGAAATGTCCAATATAGAGGCACACACTTTTGGGGTATCAAAGAAATTAGTCAGAATACTACTGTAACGATTTGCGTTTAGTTTACATTTAGGAACTTTCTTTTCAGCGTTTGATTTAGTCTGTTCGTCATGAGTCAAAGAAGATTTAAAGAGTTTAACATTAACAGCACCTCTAAAGGAAGTTTTATGACTATTATCCAGCTTCTCAGGTTTAGAAGCAACAAAAGAATTTAAAGATGAATTATAACACTTTAAATCCCCAAAAGGAAGAAACCCATTGGAAACTCGCATAACTTTGTAGTTATTTACACTCGGAAGTTCAACTACTTTGAACGCTTGCAGGGCATCAACACCTAAAATTCCTTGAACTTGGATGTTATCATTATTTACTTCAGGATAAGAAGTAGAAATAGGTAATTTAGTCTTTAAAGTTTCTAGTCTAGCTTTCAAATCTTTCATACCCATCTGCAGACTTAAATTTCTCATTGCAAAAACATCAAGCTCATACTTCTCACTGCCTGGAAGCACTAGTTCAATGCTAAGGTGCTTTCCTATTAACCTACAGTGTTAATAACTTGCTTTTGCAGATCTACATCAGAATAACCCTGACTTAAAGTGTCCAAGTCAACTAATGACGTCAGACTTCCTGTATCTAAGAGATAATTGATGCGTTTAGTAACACCACCATATTTGGTGGTAAGAGCTACGAGAGGGCACATCCTAAGACGTGCCTTTAACCGTCAAGTAGAAGAAGCATTAAACACAGAAAATTTTATTAATTTGGGACACAAAGGGCTAACATGCGTGTTAGCCTTACACAAGGAACACAAAAATGGGAGACCTTTAACTTTGGAGGGACACACGCTAGCCAAATGTTTACTGCTCATACAGATAGTGCATAACTTCAACTCACCAGCATGCGTAACACGTTTCTCATGCGAATCAAATTTTTTGCAGGAAAATGAAGCATGGTTAGCCTGGTTACAGAAGCGACATACTTTAGCAATAGGCAGTTTACTGGACACAGGAAAATGCGGCGTTTTATTTCTAACCTCAGTTATGGTCACCACTTGCACTTCCTTCATTGTGCTCGCCGTGGCACAGTGGTTAAGGGATCGGCCTTGTATGTTGGAGACGAGGGTTCGTATCCCGGCGCTGGCGCGGCGATTTTCCCCGTTGGGTATAAGGGAAAGCTCAAGCACAATACCCCACTCAACCCAGGTGTCAGAAATGGGTACCGGCTTTACGGGGGAACCGTCATGGTGTCCTATATATAGTGTTAGTTATAAGACATTTGAAAAACCAATGCTCAAGATCATATGTATCAGGCTTGATTGGAAATAAAGCATCCCAAAGATGCCGATGTTTGTTTATTTCTGAATACATGAGGCGGTTTAGAGTTACGTTTGGTTTCAAGGAGAGAAAGCACTTTGTGGCCATTCTCCAATACTTCCAAAGAAAAGAAACTCGCTTTAGAATAGCGAAGGAGTTCTAACAAAAAGAATTCAGGAAGTTTAGTTTTAATTACAGCAGAGAAAAGCAGGTTTCCCGACGTCTCTCTAGAGAAATCCAAACCTAATTTGGAAAGCTCAAGAAGGCGAAATTTAACCTTAGAGAGTAAAGAACTTATTTCAGCTAGAGTTTGAACACAAGGGCAGCTGAGAACCTCATCAAGAGCTAAGGAAATCAACTTATCTATGTTGAGGAAATCTTGCTTAAGCAATGTCCATGCAGACTGAAAGCTTAATTCTTCATTAGGGAGTCCCTCTATTAAACTGAGAGCTCTCCCTTGCGAATGATTTTTCAAGAATATGAACTTTTGCTGTTCACTCATATTGGGGTAGGCCTGAAGGGCATTAGAAAAGGATTCTTGAAAGTGAAGGAAGTTAAAGTGGCCTCCCACATTGTCACTGAATTTTTCAGGGTCAAATGAGGTGCCCTAAAGATATTCAATGGAAAATTAGGAGAGAAATATTTAACTTCAGTTGGTGCAGAGGTATCACCTGAATAAAGCACCGGAGACTTGGAAACCTGATTTTTAAGTTTAATTATTAACTCAATCACCTGCACATCGTACTCAGCTCTCCTTTCTAGTTCCTCCTCTGCAACTTCACCTGCATCTACAGGAATAGTAGAGGACAGTAATCTATAAGATTGGAGTAATCCATTCAACTGAAGGACAGCTTCAACTAGAAAGGCAGTCTCACAGTCAGGAGAAAGAGTTTTCTTTTTGATAGCAGTAATACTGCACCTAATGCCTCGCAACCTAATGTTTAAGGCTAAAGCAGTACTTTTTTCAATTTCCATTATCAAGTTTTTATTTTTTGGCTTATGCGGAAAAGATAAAATTAATTATTAGTTTAATGTCTGCACCCTAGAGTGGACAAGTTACATCCCTTCATATAATATAGAAAATTAATCAATAAAAATAGGAATACACAGAAATATTATATTTCCCCCCCAGTACACGTTTAAGTCATTTTAATTTTAAATTTTATACTTTTACATTTAGAAAATCTGTTTATAATTTTCTTTTAAGATTTTTAAAGAGTGAACCTAACAAAGGTTAGAAAAGATTCAACGAAGGCTAGAAACTTGCAAATACAAGGTTTCTCAAGCAAGAAAAGGAGGGAATCTCAACTAACAACACACGGTATCACCCTTCTTACACCTAATGAGACAGCTTCCTTTCCCGCCACTTTAGACAGCGGCACATTTTACTCACAAAAAAGGAAAACAGGATAATTATATAGAATTGTTGAACAAAAAATTTCTCTTGTACACAAAAAAAAATTATTTAAGGAAAGAGAAAGATTGATAGAAACCAGGACTTAGTAAGTCTGGTTCAAGACAAGCTTTTCCATCATGTAAGATGGCACTGAGGTTAAGCCGGTGCAGTTGCTTGTAGCACAATCGCGCCGCAAGCAGCTTGGCGTATAGAGTTTTTTTTTCACTGTAAGGGGTCTTAGGCTTTCTCTTTTTAAAGGAGATTTCTAAACTGAAATACCTTCAAAAATGATGTAATACTTTCGAAAAACGAAAAGTAACCTTCTCGAGAAAAAATATTTTCGAAAAAAATAATGTAATGCCTCCCGGCTACAAGGCGGCAACAAATTCCCCAATGGTAAAGGGGCACCGAATTCACATAAATGCCTGACACCCGAAAGGGGTCGGTAACGCTTTTAAGTAATCATCTAAACAATCAGAGTATGGCAATAAAAGGGGGTTCTCACCTTCGAAAATATTTGTTCAGGTAAACACTTCTCAGTGTAGCCGGCTGTCCATAAACCCAAGGGTCCAAGGTAGCGAGGAAAGATGACCGGTGACCAGCGAGGCACAAGATTTAGGTGCACCCGAGGCCGCGGTTGGAAGCTGTCTGACGTGGCAGTCCGAAAAGACCGCGCACATCGGCTTTCATCCGAATCCGCTGTATTGGCTTAGGACTCGAAAAAAGCGCAGGCGTACTTTAGAAGTTTGGAAATACGCTTGCAACCGAAGGTGTGAGGAACCCCCACCACTGCTCTGCTATTCGTTAATTACTTGTTTTATTGCCCTTTAGGTTAATTAATTTAACAGCAGCCTAAGACCCCTTACTGCGGAAGGCCATTAATAATGCCTTACTAAGCCCGCAGAGGATCCCGGCTTTGAGCAATGGCTAGAATTTCCACAGTTGAAAATGTTACGGCAAGCATTTTACAACAATCATTTCAATGTCTTTGACTCCGGTGAACTCTTTTGTTTCATTACTATTAGCTTAAGGGGATCTACTACCCTGGACTCGACCTCATCGTTCAAACTTCACTGTACACATTTCTATTGCATTGATGGGAACGAAAATTTACATGTGAATGTAAAACTGATTTACGAACACCATTGCATCTCGAAAAATTTTCGATTTTCGCAAAAAAAATAATTTATTTCACGATTATTAGAAAAATATTTATAGTCTCGCAAAACCCTACCCATTCTGTAATTTTCAACGTAGAAGCGTTATTTTGGTCTCATTCCAGGTCTACCTGATATCCTAGGGAAATCTACCTGATCTCTACCTGATATCCTGATTAAATCCTAGGGAGTTAACCTACCCAGCAAGGCTGGCCCCTCCCTGTCTACAACTACAATAGTTGCTAGCTGTGGAGCCCTACCACTAGCTTCATGCTGGATGCTAGCCCTAATCTCTCCACAAACTACTAGTTCAGCTCCCCCATAAGTCCTAAGCTTAACAATAAGTCTTAGTTGGTATTTTAGAGTAGGTGGCCATTGAAAGGATAGACCTGGCAGCACCTGTATCTACCTCCATATCTAATGGCACACCATTTAGTAACAATTTTATTCTGATTGGGGGTTTCATTTCCTCGGCTAATGAAAATATTTCCCCATAACAACCATGATTGGGGGCTGGGTAATCTGCACTGGTTCCATTGCTAGTTCCATTAGGGTTAGGGTGGTGTTCCCTCCCCTTTTTTCATGCATAGCATGCACAAAATTATTTTTGTTGCCTTTAGCAGATTTCTTCCCTTTTAGTTAGAAACAACATTATTTTAGATGACCTTTTTGGCCACAACCCCACTGTTTCTCTCAGTGTGGTTTCTTTAGCAGTAGCTAGATCCATGGCCTTTTGCCATGTTGTAATATCGCTATTTTCAGTATGACATTAGGTTTGTGTAAGAGGAAGCTTTGACTTCAATTCGCCTAGCCGAATACCAGGCAGGAGCAAAGGAAACGCACATCAGGACTTCTAGTATTGTACTGGTCCCCGTAGTTCACACAGCTTGCTTCTAGTTTGTAACAATGAAGTTCCGCCCGGCGGCTTCTGGCGCCGGCGGTAGGGGCGCTTCCGACCCAACCGGTGCTCGTAAACGCCAGGCGCCCATCGGCTCTTCCGGCGGATGCCCTATCTAGACATGTGACCCGAAGCTATAAGGCATCCGTGTCGAGCGAGACTCATAAATCTCAACCGCCGGAAGTCCCATTAACACCACCAGTACTTCACTATACAACAACTTCCCTCCCTTTAGATAAAT
This sequence comes from Morinoia aosen, assembly GCA_030386875.1. Classification (NCBI taxonomy): domain Eukaryota; kingdom Metazoa; phylum Arthropoda; class Malacostraca; order Amphipoda; family Talitridae; genus Morinoia; species Morinoia aosen. Next base: position 12,163,105 of record CM059572.1, on the reverse strand, counting down.
ATATGACAAAGGGAAGGAGGAACTCAACAACCTATTCATATTACAGGTTTAGTTATTCTACTTGATCTACGAGGTTCATTCTGTACAGGTGAATTGTTAACCGGTTGCAAAGCAGGAGTCTCTGCTGCCCCACTACGGATAGACTTCAAACTACTGTGCAACAAATGATTTGAGTGTCTCTTCCAGATTACATTTAATGATGATATTTGAACATGAAAGATATTAACAGCCACTTTACTAACAATAATTCCCTTCAGCCATTTGGGACCGTTTCTTAAATTCAGAGCAAGAACATGATCACCAACATCGAATTGAGTTACATACATAGGCTTAGACCTGGACACAGAATATTTAGGATGAACTCTATCTCTGGAAGTAACAAATTTACGATTGCTCAGCGCAACAGAGGGAGCAATTTTTGTAACACTATGCGGAATACAATGCGATTGAAATAATGCTTTTGCTAGACGGGATTTGAACGATTCGGAAGAAGAGAGTTTTTTCAACAGGTCTTTAATGATTCTTACCCTCCTCTCAGCTTGACCATTGCTTGCTGGAGAGTAGGGCGGAGGTGTGAGCTGCTCAATGCCGTTGGCAATTAGAAAATCTTCAAAGTCTTGAGATGAAAAGTTGGAAGCATTGTCATTTACGAGCACATCACACAACCCGTTTCTGCTGAAAATCATAGGGTGATGTGTTCACGACCCGGACAAGGTCTCGACCCGGACAGTCTTGATTAACCAATGAACGATCGAGCCTAGGATGACGTCAGAGCTATGACGTATGAGGGAGGGCGGTCCTAAATAGACGTCATTTGCAAACCTCCCCGCCTACGCTCCGCCTGTAAGCAAGGTAAGAATTTCGATTATAAGAGGTCGTGATCTCAATTTTTGGCATCAGGATATATTGTGCCATGACCACGAATAAGGCGTGATCAACTTGTGATAAGTTTTGTTATGTAATATGCCATATTGGCATAAAATCAGTGATGATACGGAGTGCCTAAACAACAATGGACTCGTTTGGGGTGCCGCTAAACAAAATTATGCCGTGTTCTCGACTCGGACAATTTTTGACAATTCATGCAAATTAAGTGTACTCGAAAAACCAATTAAAAAGTGAATGATTGCATAGTTCTTACAACTATAATGTACCATATGTGAGATAGAGCCATGGAAAAGGCTGGAAATGGGTGTTTGGCTAACTACCGAATGATTTTTCGAAGTGTTTTATTGATGGAAGTGAATTATTTTTAGCATTAATATGTGTCCCCCCACCCATTAGTGTTTACTTCTCCAAATTGAAATATTTAACCTAGGCCAATTGTTTATATTTTTACTAATTTAAAAAAAAGGATGTGCGTGGTCTCGACACGGACAGTGTGCACGTGATGTCCGAGTCGAGTCGAGTCCGAGTCGGTTTTTTTATTACATTGATATTTTGCTACCAATTGTTTTATTCCACCTTTCAGTGTCATGTTCTGGATGTTCTTAGTAAGAAAAAATATAAAACATTGGTGTAAGTGTGTTTTTGGTGGACCAAAACATCTGTCCGGGTTGAGACCACACCCCCGTCCGGGTCGTGAACACGCGGTCTCGACCCGGACAGCGAATACTGGATTTTAAAACGGCTGTAAAACCAATACTATGTCATCTATAGATATGAAACTCATAGCATAAGATGGGAAATTAGTTAAGCTTTCTTTTAAGCACAAAATCTCTTCTGTAGCTCAATGACTTTTTTTATGAATATTATTCACTTTACTGTCCGGGTCGTGAACACATCACCCTACTCAACGCATTGACAGTATCTGACACACTCGTGGATGGTACCACTTCGCATTCAATATATTTAGATAATGCATCTACAGCAATGAAAACAACTTTATTCTCGTAGAAAAAGTGATCGACATGAATACGTTCAAAAGGACGAGAAGGAGTAGGCCACTCTACGTTTCTAGACTTCGGCTTTGCTCGATTTAATTGACATTGAGGGCAACATTTTACGATGTCTTCGATAGTTCTGTCCATTTCGGGAAACCAAATAACAGATCTGGCCAACGACTTCATGCCACAAATGCCAGGATGTCCATCATGAAATGTTTCAAGAACTAAACTACGCAATGACTTGGGAATTAAAACCCTTTCTTTATAAAGTATACAACCTTTCATGATGGTCATCTGAGGTAGCAGGTTCTTAAATTTAGACAAATTAGGATTAGGTTTAGGAGGCATGCCAAACTTTATGTATTGTTTAAGTTGGCATAGTTTGCTATCCATATCAGTATGAGTTTTAATATTTTCACACGTGACAGGAGTTTTATCGAGAGAGTTCACTGCAAAAATCATTTCGTACGGTTCTAGTTCTTTTACCGTTGTGGGTAGGGGAAGCCTACTGAGACAATCGCTATTTACATTACATTTACCTTTCGAATAGCTGAGAACATAGTCAAACTGGGAAAGTCTGAGAACCCATCTTTGAATTCGAGCGGAACAGTTGAGAGGTACACCCTTGTTATGTGCAAAAAGTTTACAAAGAGGTTTTTGATCATTATGAATAATGAACTTAGCACCAAGTAGAAATTCCTTGAATTTCTCAACGCCAAAAACAACACCAAGGCTCTCTCTTTCAATGTTAGAGTAGTTTTGTTCTGCACTATTTAGAGATCTTGAAGCAAATTGAACAGGACACCAATCATGAGAAGGACTAACGCGTTGCATGAGTATGGCAGCAACTCCATAACCCGAACTATCAGTTTCAAGAAGAGTTTCATGGTTGGGATCAAACAACTTTAGAGGTTTATGCGAACGGAAGATGTTTTTGATTATCTGGACACTTTTTTCCTGTTCTGGAGTCCACCGGAACTGTACATTTTTCTTAAGCAGCGAATACAGAGGATACATGACATTAGAAAAGTTGGGTACAAAACGACTATAAAAATTACACAATCCGATGAAGGCTTGCAACTGTTTGAGGTTTTTAGGAACAGGAGCATTGAGAATAGCGTCTACTTTCTCAGAGTTAGGGTGAACATCCTTGTTATCGAAAGCGTACCCTAGATAAGACACACGATCAGTTAGAAAGGCACATTGAGATAGATTTAAGCGAATTCCAGCATTTTTAAGGACAGACAGAACTTTGTCAAGAACTTTCAAATGAGCATCACATGAAGAGGTCAAAATGAGTAGGTCATCCTGGTACACAATGATGTCATCGATGCCAGAAAGAGTCCTATTCATAAATGCTTGAAAAATGCCGGGGCTTGCACGTAAACCATAGGGTAAGTAATTGTACATAAATATACATTCAGAGGTGTTAATGGTCGTAACCTTCTTTGATTCTTCGTCCAACGGAATTTGCAAAAACGCGTTTGACAAATCAATTTTTGAGAAAAACTTAGCGTCTCCGACTTGAGAAATGACATCGTCAATAACAGGTAGTACAGATTGAACTGGATTCAGAAAATTATTAATGGAGGCTGAAAAATCTCCACTGATTCTCACACTGCCGTCAGAGTTTAGAGCATTAACGGTAGGAGATGCCCATTGGCTATCATAGACTTTAGAAATTTTGCCCATACTCTGCAAGCGCTCCAGTTCGATTTTGACAGAGTCTCTTAGTTTTACAGGAACAGGGCGTGCTTTACAAAATACAGGAACTGCATTAGGCAACACATCAAGATGAACTGTTTCTCTAACGTTAGACTAAGAATCAGATGATAAATATGAATCATATTTCAACGACAAACTTCTCCGCAAATTATGACAATCTGTTTTATTTATGGAGTCGTATTTATCAGGAACGACAACGTTTACGTTGAGTTTAGAACAAATATCTCGGCCAAGTAAGTTGATTCTATCATCTTCCACAATGAGAAACTTATGATCAAAACTAACATCTTTATAAGTGACAGTTACTGAAGATTGACCAAGCAGGTTTACAGAGCCACCACTGTAACCGAGAATTTTGCTGCACGCAGGATTTACAACAGCACCAACCTTAAGTGCATCTCTTTTAAGGCCTCTTTAGACGATGCAGCACAAGCGACTCATTGATGCATCACGCATCACAAGTACTCACAAAGGAGCATGCTGCTGCAGCAAAACACCGACCCGCCAAAGATGGATCCGTGATGCATACTCCCATGCAGCAGCAGCAGCACGCGAGGAGCAAAGAGATCTAGTGTCGTGGAGGGAGTATATATGGAGGGAGCATAGCCGTCTGTGAAGCGAACCAGTTTTTGAGATTTCTCCTGTGTCTGTGGTAACCAATAGCCGTCTCGCGAGTGTGACGTCAGCACGGAAGCCAGTTACCTACCAACTACGATAGAGTGCGCACGCGCTCGCTGAATGCTCTTCCAGCTGTTTAATTAATCATTCAGTCGTTAATGATTAATTTGGGATTCTAAGACTCCGAAAGATAATAAATTGTGTTTCGTCACTTGAAGACAATTAATAATATCAAAATTACTAGCAAAGATACATTAAGAGTTGAAAACTATAAAGATTACAGGCCCTTGATTATAACAAATTAGAGCGACTTGCACGCGCACCTCACCCTTTGACTTGTGGTGAGGTACTAATCTTGCTTTGGAAAATGAGAGCCATTGAGAGGAAGGGTTGTAGGGAAGGTGGGTGGAGCAACTTCAGCCAAGCGTCTGTGGTTGGCTCAGAATCGGGCATAGAGCTTGCCCGAGTGTTTCAACTTTTGCAGCCAAATTGAGCCCGATCGGAGTGCGCTATGCTCCCTCCATATATCCTAGCTCCATGTCTAGTGTCCAGCAAGCAATGATTGAGTGAGGTTGTGCGTAATTGCGTCTCCCACTGATAATGGCTGCATCGTTTCCTCGGCGGCGCACGCAGCGACGGTCCACAAAAGAGCTTGGCGTCGCACATCCATCCCTCGACGAGTCTGAGCAGTAACTGACCGCCATTCGTGCTTCTCTCACAGTCTCACTTGCTCGGCTGCAGAATGCCGTCTACAAGCCCATGCAGCACAGATAAGTAAACTCATGCAGCACTTGCGACTCTTTTGAGTATCTATGATGCATCGTCTAAAGAGGCCATTACGTATAGATGACACGGCACTGCCGTTATCAAGGAGAAATTCAACAGGTTTACCATTTAAGTTGCATGCGATCATAGTAGGCTCTTTAGTAACGGGAATTACAGTGGTGTTTACTCTAAAAAATTGGAATCATTTAAGGCATAATCAAAAAATTCATGTACAGAATTACCGTCACCACTTTCGTTCCTAGGTTTTTATAGAAAAACTTCGTTCTTCTGCTGTAGAGGCACCCGTGAACTCTTCACTAACACGTCTTCTCTTCCGACGTTGCAACGGCAACCGTACATCTCCGGCTGCACCGCGTAGGAGCGAATAAAAAATGGCTTCAGATTTTTCTCGTGTAGGTCCTGCTGGAGATGGTCGTGCTGCCGTCTTAGATTTGCAGACTTTAGAAATGTGGCCTTTTTCCCACACTTTTGGCATTTCAATTTCAAAGCATGGCAATTCTTTGCAAGGTGCTTGCGCCTGGTTCCGCAGCGAATGCATATGTAGTTCGGCGGGAGTTTTTCTGTAGTGAAAAACGATGAAGATGATTCCTCACGAATAATATCTTGAGCGTCGGAGCTTAACTGTTCGATGAGTTAATGAAGTTTGGTGTTTTGCTTGGTGCGAGTAATTTAATTTTTACTTATTAGTTTTAAGTACACCAGTTTTATGTTCTGGTATCAACAAAGTTCCGAAAAATAGGTTTGACAGGGTCACAAGCATTCACTGTGCCTATGGCTAGGCACATAAATACGAATTTAAGATTTAAGATTGAAGGCTTGTTTGGCCTTTTGACTCAGAAGGAGTGGATAATCGGGTGCTGTACTGGCACCGAGGTCTCAGGTACTTGCACGAACTTTACCTCTGCAGGATAGTGAAAAACAACGACTATTCTCGCCTTTCTTGATTTTTCACGCTGAGGGGTGCCGTGGCCACGGTCCACTCATTGGGGGTGAATCCGCTTCTTGAGGCGGGGTTCCGGATCCAGTCCTGGCGGCGTACTCCAACCGCGCGCGGCGACTCGTGGGAGTCCGTTGTGGGTCCAGGTGAGGACTCGAATGTGAGTGTAGTTATCCGCTGATGCGGGTGATTAGGGTGGCTTAACGAGTGGAGATGGCCGTAGTGGAATGGACGGCGAGAAAGACAAGGTAAAGCCTGAACGCTTGGGGCGAGGCACTAGTGGAGGATTGAAGTGTTTAACGAGAATTAGAAAGTCTCGAAAGAGGCAGCACCTTGGTCTGGTTACTGCGTGTGGAGCCGTGTGGCTGAGTGAATCTGAGGAACGTCTCAAGTGAATCTGAGGAAGGTCTAGTTTTCGGCTCAATGGCGGGGATTGAGGACTAGGTGGTTGTGTTTGTGTGTTGGCTCGTCGTAGGTCCTTCTGTGCGGGAGAGAGGCGCTGGGTTACTTGTTCAAGCACAGTTAGAGAGGGAGAACAGTCGCTGCACAAGCCAGGCTGTGAACGACTGTTGATTCACATAATTGCCTCGGATCGAGGAGTCTCTATGCAACAACATCAACCGTAATTCTGGCGCCCGAATACGGCCGAAGGTAATCGCAATATTGATAACGTCGTATGGACAATCATGAAATTCCCAGGTGCAAGTCTCCCCATTTATCTAACCCAAAGCTATGCTCAGAGTACTACTAGAAGTTAACACGGCATATCTTTTGAATGTCTCTAGCATGGAGTGCAAGGTCAGTCTACGAGAATCAAAAGCTGTTACTGGATGAGCCTATGTACAAGGGAATCTACCGATTGGGCATCAGTAGGGATGGGGCTTTATTTCCATAAATCAAGGGTGTCACAGCTTAATATTCTTGGGTAAGCTTTATACTAGAGTACACCAGTGCTTTCGGTTAGCAGCTGTGAAATTATGACTATTTACACTAAGCAAACAGTCAAGGACTGTCTGCAATAACCATATCTAAGCCTAAAAAATTAACTAGGATTAATGCTCACTTATCCCATTTGAAAAATAAAAGGGAAACCTGCGCACAACTTTATGCACCTAAAATATATGTAATCTAAGCATGAAATCATTGAGTCTCTTACGTTAATAATACATGAGTAATTCATGAGCCATAAGGTTGCTCTAAGTTATCACACGGGAATTACCTTACCCAACTAATTAGCAACACATGAAGGCAACATTAGCAACCTCAGCAAGCTTAATCACAGATTACCAAATTCCTAAGTCTTTAACATGAAAAAGAGTTCTGCAGAATTGATGACATATCCTGGTGTAAGAATCTTTAGGCATTTCATTGATTATATTGAACAACATCACTTCTGGCAATCGCCCCAAGACAATGACAATCTGTGCGAGGAGAGTATGCAGCATAATGACAATAGGAATTTGCAGGTTAGACTAACACTCCAACCCAGGGAACTAGGGTATTTTGGAGTGAAAATTTGGGGAATTGGTACTTTAGAATATTTAGACAACTTTAAGAAATAAACCAAAAATCACCTAGTCTAACTGGATCAGGTTTACTCCTGAATACTATTACTATTATCGCCGCTGACAATCAATGTCTAGTTGGGCAAAAATCAACTTCTAAAATTATCACTCCAAGACGTCACGAGAAATCAAATAAGGCAAGCACCGAGAAACTGCGTGTGCTAGTCGACTTAAAGCTAAGGCTAAAAGGAAACGACTACACCATTAATTCAAATATTCCAGCATGACTAGGCAAGTTAAGCCGTCAATGGGAAAAATTGAGTTTAGAGTCGGCCAACTAAGGGGATATTTTTGGCGCTGAACTTTAGGAAACTAACAAACTAGCTTCTCCAAATATGCCCAAACTCTGCCAAAACACCATCCTAAGTTTGCTCAATAATTCTTAAGCTATCAAAAATAATAATACTAGGCACAAATGGTGATTAGGATAGTTTTACTCAATACTTAACCGTATAGCACAAGGGAACACGCACTAATGTAATTAAAGAATCTCACCCGTGGAGACAAGGAACGCGTGATGCGCACACAAAGAGTGATTTTGAACAAGTGAGCTTTTGTTCGATACGAGTGTTGCTGCGGTGCGTCTCTGAGAAGTCTCCTACTTTTTGGAACTGAATTCTTAAGAGACAGATTTTTTGGAACACAATTTTAATAGATTTTGGGTAATGTTGAGTAAATTTCTTACTCTAAAAATTATGATAGTGATTATAATGCTGTTATTGGATTTTTAGATGGACGTTTTAATAATTTATAAATTTTGCCTGGTATGAGGCTGGAAGTTCACTACAAGTTTTGCATGTTCAACGCATTCGTTGAAGGACTTGCTGTCGCACTTCTGTAGAACCGCGCTGAGAATTTGGGCTGAATGTAGCCCAGCCACGAAGGCATCTCTCAATAAACGATCACGACAGCAATTACCATAGTTGCATGCAGATGCTAGGTCATTTAACGTTTTAGCATAAATTTCTATGGATTCATTAACACCTTGTTTTCTATTCAGAAATGTAACCGATGCACCGACGATGGATTTTTTTATTTCAAATTGCTGTGTTAATTTTTCTTCAAGTTCCTCATATGTAGCATCAGTGAGTAGCGTAGGCTCAATTCTTCGTTGTAGATCGGTAATTATGTTTATCGGCAATACTTTAATTAAAATACTAGCTTTTTTACCGCCATTATTTCCTGCTTTCTGAAGAGCGTCTGCACACTGCATTTGAAACCTTTGAAGGAATTCACTCACTATTTCCACTTTAACATCGAATGGAGGACAGCTAACTGTAGAACACGCCATCCTAATTTTAGAGCACATGTAAAGTTCAAATTCACTTAGGAGATTCGAAGATCTCGTCGCCAATTGTAATATCGCTATTTTCAGAACGACATTAGGTTTGTGTAAGAGGAAGCTTTGACTTCAATTCGCCCAGCCGAATACCAGGCAGGAGCAAAGAAAACGCACATCAGGACTTCTAGTATTGTACTGGTCCCCGTAGTTCACACAGCTTGCTCTTAAGTCTAGTTCGTAACAATGAAGTTCCGCCCGGCGTCTTCCGGCGCCGGCGGTAGGGGCGCTTCCGACCACACCGGTGCTCGTAAACGTCAGATGCCCATCGGCTCTTCCGACGGATTCCCTATCTAGACATGTGACCCGAAGCTATAAGGCATCTCTGCCGAGCGAGACTCAAAAATCTCAACCGCTGGAACTCCCATTAACACCACCAGTACTTCACTACACAACACATGTCAGGCCAGCTTCATTCATCAAGCAATTTTGAATTTCATTACTGGACACACCCAATATGAATCTGTCCAGTAGAGTCCCTTCTAGCAGTTCCTGTTTGAAATTACAGGTAAGTGAAAGGGCCTTCAAGCTAGCGACAAAATCAGCGATGCTTTCCCCTTGTTTCTGGTTCCACTTATGGAACCTAAATCTCTCAAAGATTTGGTTTCGTGTTGGCTTAAAATGCCGTCTCAACGCTTCCACAATCTCGTCATAAGTAGCATCAAGGGTTCTTTTTGGAGACACTAGGTCTTTAATGAGTCTAGCAACTTTTGGACCCACTAGTGAAATTAGTGTGGGGGCATTTTCCTTGTCTCATATTTTGTTTATTAAAAAATAGCAGTGTAATCTAGTTTCATAGTCTCCAAATTTTTCCTCTAAAGGATTAAATTCTCCCACTGAACCTACCAATGGCATATTGAATTTTAGTAAGTTTAACACACCGTGAAAAGGGAAAAAAAATCACAGCACAAATAGTACAATCACTTAATCAATTCTGAGTTCCTTCACTAGTCTAGCCTCTCCCAGTAGTTCTACCAAAATCCTCGTCGCCAATATGTTATGTATCAAGACAGAGATAATATTATTACACCTCATCAATACACAAATAGCACATCAATAGACAAATGCAATGACACATCACATGAGGTAAACAATTCACTCGCCTCTTAGATACCTTACAACTTAAATACTCAACTACCAGACATGTGGCCAGCAAGAGTAGAGCGGAGATAGGTGGGAATATATAGAAAAGAGTAGAGTAGAATTAAGTATATTAGTTAGAAATTAAAGTTAAATTAAACACTTACTATTTTATTCTGCTTTGCTGTGGATATTTTTTGTTGTTGACATTTTTGAGTATTCTATTAGGCGTTCTTTAGTCGCTGTTCTACGTTTTTCTATTTTGCTGCCGATGTTTTACTGTCATTTACGATGATATTTCAATCTGCTTTGCTATAGCGTTTTTTGTCTTTTTCTTACTTCGATTCAGCAAAAAATTTAAGAATTCGGAAGAATCATTTAGTAGTATTTGAATCATCTATAGGTTGTCAGCGATCGCTTGGAATATGAAATATCCATGAGATGATATTTTTTAAGTTTTTTATTTGAATATCCCTTGACAGGGTTAATCTATTCGCATGCCACGTATGGCTTGTCTATTAGTATGTCTAGTATAGTCTGTTAATACGCCTCGTAACGTGGCACAGTGGTTAAGGGATCGGACTTGTATGTTGGAGACGAGGGTTCGTATCCCGGCGCTGGCACGGCGATTTTCCCCGTTGGGTATAAGGGAAACCTCAAGCACAATACCCCACTCAACCCAGGTGTCGGAAATGGGTACCGGCTTTACGGGGGAACCATCACGGTGTCCTATATATAGTGTTAGTTATAAGACATTTGAAAAACCAATGCTCAAGATCATATGTATCAGGCTTGATTGGAAATAAAGCATCCCAAAGATGCCGATGTTTGTTTGTTGTTTGTTTTGTTCGCATGGTCTCTCTAGTTATACACACACCTCTGATAGTTTGCCTATTAGTACACCTCATAAAGTTTGTTTATCAGTACGCCTCGTATGATTTATCTATTTGTACCCCTCGGATAGTTTGTCTATTAGTACTCCTCGTGTGGAACGTTTGTCTTGGACGTCCTATATTAAGAAATTTTTAAAAGTAAATATGTTGGCATGTATCACATGTGGCAACGTTGCTGGAAATAAACGGTTTTTCTTTCTTTCTGTTGTTCTGCTTTATTGTTATACCTACACTTGAATCCAAATCGCTGTTAGGAAGAACCTAACAAAAACTTTTTTGAACGAGCCAGTATTTTAATTGAGTTTGGCAAAGGGATTTTCATTGCCACACTTTCTACTAACACCAGATTTCAGAACGAGGCTCAGCTCCTTCTTCTCCAGCAGGATGACATACTGAGGGCTAAATTTTAAATCTCGGAATTTGATATTACAACTCTCGAAGTAAGCAATAGTTTTCATCAGCAATTAAGAAATTAGTGCTCAGAGCAATAAACTCTGCATCAAAGTTATTTAATAATTCTCAGTAAAAGTTTAGCAATAAATAATTAAGGACGAAATGCAAAAAAATGTACACTTATGGTGAGTCTGATTCGAGTATCTTATTTGATGAATTGATTTTTTCAGGAAAATTTTGAAGTTGTTCACTTTTAAAATACCTCAGCAATTCTTAAGCCAATAATTTATCCAGTTTGTTGAGTACTTGCCAAAATGTTTCAGATTTACTTTATAAATAGATGTAAATAATTTTCGGCTAATCAAGAAACCTTTTCAAATTTTGAAGATTTACTCATTGAAGCTGTGATTGTGACCTTGAAGGCAGTTGTTTTTTGTAGGTTTAAAGGTTTTTGGTGATGTGCGTGGTCGATAAGTTTCAGTCGACCAGCTGCGATATAGTCACGGCCTCCACTCAAGTAATAAATTGCCCTATTAGGATTTAGACAGGCAGGTGTTGTGTGGTTCAAGGTTTTTATTCGGCAGTACGAGTTGACATGGGGTAACTAAAACCCAGACGATCTTGTAAAGAAAAAAGAGAGCGGAGGTACTTTTAGGTAACTCAACGGCTACGAGAGAGTGAATAGGAGTGGAATCAGGCTCAGTAACCGCGGAACAAAAATGGAGAAATGTTGCCAGATGGCTTCAGTATACCAATGCGTGATCCGCTTAAAAATAATTTAATTTATCGTACCCATAAACATCGAATTTGAATCAAAAACAATACTTCATATATAAAAAAATTAGTCGTAATTATTTTACAATTTTACCGGGCACCACAGTTCTACATTTGCACAGAACGCTTATCTCAAACTATTGAATTGAAAATCATCTAATGGATTTTTCCTGCAAACCTAATTGTCGTTCTCGTCGGGTCATATTTCCAAATCTGGGCAGAGAACGCTTGTTTCAATCAATTAAGGTAAAAATTATTGAATCTTTCTTGGTTTAGTCGGTTCTAAATTTCAAATGAACATGAAGTTTTTCTTGTGATATGTATTTCCTTTTCATTTGATGTATTAAAAGGTAAATGTTTTGTGCTGCCCCCCGCCCAGCGGACACAAATCCCGAATTAACGGGCCCTATGACACACAAAATTGCCGGGCCCCCATCTGGGGCCGGTAACGCAAAAACAGTGATAAGTAAATGACAAGCGAAGCACAATCTGGCTGGAGGGCTCACCTGACGATTTCGAATATAATGTTCAGGCGAACACTCTTCAATGTAGCCGGCTGTCGAAGACGTAGAAGTCCCCGGTAGCGAGGGCGGTTTGCCGGAGTTCCGCGGAGCACAATGCAAGATGCACCCGCGCTAACAGCTAGGTCTCTTCTGACGTGTCGGCCTCTGGCTCTGGCGGACACGCTCTTTAGCTTGCCCGATTCCGTTGCTCTGGCTTTGGACTCGTAGCAAGATGGGCAGACAAACGTTTTTAGTGTTTGCATATACATTTTTCGCTGAAGATGTGAGGAACCCCCGCCATTGCTCCGCTTAGTCAAATATTACCAGCGTTATTAATTTTTTTAGGCTGATTAACAGGATCGAATCCAGAGAACTTTATTGCGGAAGGCTTTTAACCCTGCCTTACAAAGTCCGCAAAGGACCTCAGCGTTCGAGCAATGGCTTGAATTGCGACAGTTCAGGAGAAGACCATAATTGATTTTCCACTTTTGGGTGCCTAAACATAGCTAGTTAGATAGAAATAAAATAGCTAATTAGATGTAAATAAACAATTTTTCTTCTATGCACTTTCCGCCGCAAATGAGTATTTAACGAGTTATAGCGATAAATTAGTTACCGCAACTCTAGTGTTTGAAGCGGGAAGTAATTCATCGAGCGCATTCCCGCCATCTAAAACGAAAATGAACATACCACTATAATTCGTCATTTTTATGTGATAACCCTTATTGTGTTATTGGGTAAAAGATCCTAGAAGTGGGTTCAGGCTCCGCGGAGTTGACTAATAATAAATTATGCGGTACAGTGCTCACGGTGGCACAGTGGTTAAGGGATCGACCTTGAATGTTAGAGACGAGGGTTCGTATCCCTGCGCTGGCGCGCCGATTTTCCCCGTTGGGTATAAGAGAAAGCTCAAGCACAATACCCCACTCAACCCAGGTGTCGGAAATGGGTACCGGCTTTACGGGGGAACCGTCATGGTGTCCTATATATAGTGTAAGTTATAAGACATTTGAAAAACCAATGCTAAGATCATATGTATCAGGCTTGATTGGAAATAAAGCATCCCAAAGATGCCGATGTTTGTTTGTTTAATTGCAAAGTACCCAAACGTACTCTTAACAGCTCAATCGCGCAACAACTAAGCCTACCGCTCTAACTCGTAAAAGACTCATTTGGCGCAAAAAGTGTATAAAAAATAAGTAGTTCATTTTGATGTTATCATCGTGATTAAAGCAACAAAAATCCGAAAATCGATTAGTAGCTGTTTGTTCGAGCTTATTCATCATCAAAGGTGAAACTAAACCTACCGCTATAATTCATTAAATACTCATGTGCTTGAATAACAAAATGTCATCATTCATACCAAATAACTTTGGCGTTCCTCAAGGTTCAATCATCGGCCAACTCCTATTTTCAATTTTCATCAACGATTTCCCCACCATGCCGGCAAACACAAAAATCTCAATGTATGCTGATGATGTACCAATTGCCATGACAAGCTCAACAGCGGATTTAACAGAAACACAAGCCAACGCTGAAAACCTTCTGAGAAATCTGAAATTGTGGTATGACCATAATGGCCTCAAACTTAACGCAAGTAAAACGCAATGCATTATTTTTGGATCACAGAATGCGACTGAAAATTTACCACCATTCAAGCTAACATTTGGAGACGATACAATTAAACCAGTCGATAAGGTTAAAAATCCGGGTGTTTGGTTTGACAAAAATATGACTTTCAATTCACACGTCGAAACAATGTGCAACAAAATTAACGGAACCTTAATGTTCTTTCATCGTATAAAGAACACACTTGACGAAAAATCTAGATTATTAGTGATTCAGTCTTTAGTTTTATCGCGTCTGGACTACTGCAGTCTTGTGTGGGGAGACTTACCTAAATGTCGTCAGGAAGAGTTGCAAAAATGTGTAAACTTCGCCGCCAAAGTGGTATGCAAAGGAAATTTTAATAAATACGATCATGTCACCCCTCTTTTAAGAAAACTCGACTGGATCCCAATACCGAACAGATTCATGATCCAGAAAGCTCGACGAGTATTCTCCTCTCTGTACCTCCCCCAAAGTAATGCAGAGGTGGTAAAATTTTTTCCATCTAATATCCCAAACGAAAGACCAAACCGGAGGAACGATGTTTTAGTCAGTTACCGTTCATCTAACGTGGGACAAAAAGCTCTCTCAGTTTCTGGAGCTTTTTTGTGGAACAAGCTTCCCCAGCATATCAAAAACTCTAAAACTGGAAAAGAATTTAGAGTAAATGTGTCACGTCATTTTGCATCTCTGTCATAAGGCCTGCAGCATCTCGGTGTGAACTTCCCATCTATCAGAAATTTTAATTTTTCCTGAAATTTCTGTTAGAAATTTAGAAACTATTTCATTTTACGTTTGCGAAGCGATTCGTATATTCATCTTACTTATTTCTGTCGACAACAATGAGCACCACAGCCGTCAGTTCAGTGCAGCAGAACGAACGTTCTTTCCATAATTAGGAGTATTTCCTCATCTTTATTTTGTTATTTCTTTCTCTTTTCTGTATTAATATTTAACGTCCGTATGACAAATATACCATGAAATACATTTTGTGTGCACACCAATAAACAGGTTTATAGACGTGAGTGTATGTGTCGGGTTTTTCTTCCGCACTCTCTATGTTCAAGAGTTCGTTAGTTCTGTTTCTTTCTGACAGATTCCTCCGGTATGACTTTACGTTACAGGTAACTAGTTACAGGTAAGAGAAAGGTAGCGCTGATAGCTGCCACCACGAGGCGTGTAGATAGCCTCGACTAAAATTAAAGGATTGGTTACGTTAACTCAGATTGTCAATTTGGTAGCGATGGCTTATGGCCGGCACGTGTTTCTTATGCCCTTTTGAGAGAGATGAGAGAGAGGATATAGATGAGGCCCAGGGTTTCCTTTATTTATTGATGGGAAGGCAAGTACGGATGGCAAGAGCACACGAGGTAAAAACACATATATAAAATATCGGGGAAACAATACGACCATCACCTCACGATCTTCCTTCGATCGATTTCTCACGACAACAGACTGTGTACAACAGCCAACACACGAGCCAAGGAATGGGTAACCACCGAAAGTATGAGCCAAGGTAAGCGTATAGCAAACGCTTGAAATCATGCGCCCTCAAAACAAGTCAATGGATTTTCGTTGATCGTGCCACGCTCTCCTCGAAGATAGTCTCGAAATTTAACTATTGAAAATATGGGGTTTTACTAGCAACTCAAATTCCTAAGTATCAAAACCGGCTGTTCGTCGTAATCCTCAACTGCACTCTAGAACGTCCGTTCACGACCACGGCTCTCTACACCGTTCTCAACGACGGCTACCCGCGAAGTGTCCTCTCCTCGTCCGACATAACTCTCGCTTGGACAGCGCTCCCCCCTGCCCAAAGGGGGGGGGTGGTCGCCACACGAGCTGGGTAACAAGGGGTGGCTAGGGTTCTGAGCCGCTCCTCCCCTACACAACCGGGGGTACGGCTGGGGGGGGGGGTCGGGTCTCATGGCCCCAGCCCTCCCGTTAGCCATGGCTAATTCAACGACTGATCCCACGCTCGGCTCCCCAGCTACACGATCGGGACAGGCACATTGTTTTTATATTAAGGTCTGGATATTTTACTATCCCTGACCGACGCTAATCAGCCCCAGCGCTTCTCAGCGCTGTGTAACCGCGGCAGCCCAAGCGCACCAACTTTATCGAATTTAATATGACCAGTGTTCCGTATGAGAACGTCCAGATCGTGCATTTCCCAAACCCAAGCCTGACCGCGGGCATTAATTTTTATGACCCGTGTATTCAGAGATCTCGTCTTAACATCAATTATATATTTTCGCTCGGCAACGCCAACGACAAAGATGGGATGAATCTGACTTCATACCCTGACTTTATACACCCTTCCCCCACTAACGCAAAAAGAAATTATGTAATAATTTCTTTTTCTATGTCTTGGCCTCAGTGCATTTCTTACCCGACTGGCGAACACCGATACAACCTGACATCAAACTTCGATGCAACAAAATACAACATGACATCAAATTACAATATCACAAAAAACTAGGACGGCGACCACAACTCGCTCGCCTATGCTTCGGCCGTTTTCACATAATATTGGCCCCCTTCGGCTTCTGTTCCAGGGGAAATCCTTCCCAGGCGTGTATGCTGATGAGGAACTCCTTCCCCCGCAGTGTCTCTTTCCAGAGATAATAGGGGAAAACCGAAACCGAGGAGATTCGCTTGTTCGCGGTCCTGGCCTCGATCTCTCCGTTGTTGCGGGGCACAACTAAATGCTGCAGCAAGTTGCTGAGGGTCGCCTCGGTCAGGCGTTTGTCCGACTTCGGGACGAAGTGGACAATGAGCGCTCGACCCTCCAGGGTCGCGGCCGCCCGCCCCCAGTCCGTCTCCGTTGGAGGCCGCTGTGGTGCTGGTTTAGCACCGCGCACACGCCCGCACCTCGCTCGCTGTCGCCTTCCTGAAAATCTTCAAAATAACCTTAGTACATTTATCATTAAATATTTCAGCTCTAGCGTCGGTTTGGTGCTGTTCACGCTCTGATTTCTCAGCACAGGAGCCGTCCATCTCTGTTATCTATATTCTTTTTGCTCATCTCTATTTATTTTGTTCTCCCATCTATCTCGCAATTCGCATCGCACACGAATCGCTGTGCGCTTCTCTCTGCTCAGGCTGCCTTCTCTAATCTCCGGCGTGTCGCCGCTCATATTGCATGTGTGCCAGCGTGGAACGCATCTCAAGTTTTATGGTCCGTCTGTGGCTGTATTGTCTCGTGGCTCACGCCTCGAGTTTCTGCCTCGCAAGTGCTCGTCCAGCCTGCCTTCCCACACTAAACTACGTTATTATTAAAGAGCCGTATTTGCTAAATTTTTATACTATGTCCGTAATGGGACTTGATTAATTCTAGTGTCTCGGTATAAGTTATGCACAGCTCTCAGGGATTCTGTTATACGAGATCTTACTATCGGCTAGTATCCGCCTCCTATCAGCTCATGACAGGCTCAGGTTTCGCTCTTCGAAATGAAGCAAGACTCATCCCAAGATAACTCTAATTTGATGTCTCTCGCTGCATTGAGCCTATTTCTCTCCTTTTTTTTCAGAAATCAATAAATTTTTCAAATTTATCTTCCCCCCCGACGATACAGGAAAATTCCTCTACCAGGAATTTTTTTCACCCCACACAGCACAATGCACAGTAAGGATAACTCTACTTCCCCTCCAAGTTGCGGACTTTTCAAATCTACACCTGAAAGGCAATTTTTATTAGTAAGACTGTACTTATAAATACTACTCAAAAATGAAAATTTCGTCACCCCCATTGGGTGTTTTGAACTACTAGTCATGACAGGATTCAGAGCCGTACTCACTACTGGCCGTATTATGTGAAGGAAACATCTGTTGCGGCCTGCTATACCGAGATTTTACTACTGCCTAATTGTATCTCTGCCTAGACGGCTAGTTTCCTTAGAAATCTCTCTTCATTCCTTACACATCTCAAACCATTGACCAGCGCTCAATTCCTATCTCGATGCGAAGTCATTATATCTAAGTTTTATTCTCGTCATTCAAAAATGTGCAGCCAGCACGATCTAATTTGCCTAGTACGCTCTTACAATTATTCGTCTGCCGAAACTCTACTCGTACCCCCAAGCCTCGGACTGAGTTCCTTTATGCCTCTTTCGATTTTTATGACTCTCATCCTGTGCCTGTTCTGAGCACAGTCGCTCGTGCTGGCTGATCACATTCCCACGGAATTTCCTACATAGCAGTTACTACTCAGAAAATTTTCTGCCAACCTAGTTGTTGCTAAGCTATTCTGTAAAGGAATTAGATTAGTGCTTATCTACTACTTATTCGCTAGGTTATTCTGAAAAGGAACATTAAATTAGTAGGCCTATCTACTATTTACTTGCTAGTTTATTCTGTAAAGGAATTAGATTAGTGCTTATCTACTACTTATGCGCTAGGTTATTCTGAAAAAGAACATAAAATTAGTAGGCTTATCTACTCTCTACTTCTTACATACTAGTTTTGCTCATGTTATCTTCTCCTCTAAATCTCTACTCTTCTACTGGACCTGCAGATCGAAGGGCGTAAGGACGCCTCGCTGCCGGGGTGGGTAGGGGTGAGGGAACTTCAGGCCTTGTTACGTAGATTTCGTCATCGCTACTCTCCGAATCGCTATCTTCGTGCAGTTCCTTGGTGACGTGCTCGACGCCCCTCCCCTTGCCGCTGGGACGCTCGTCTCGTATTACGAGAGCCTCCTCTGGTTTATATGACGCGGGCTTCAGTCGATTTCTGTGTACCGTTATCTCCTGCCGGCGGCCGTGGACTTGTCGTATTACGACGTTCATCGGTGTTGGTAGGGCCTGAACCCTGTACGGGCCTAACCAATTAGGTCGGAATTTTCCCATCGCCTTATTCCTTCCTGCTGTATTCCGTAGGAATACGCAATCGCCGACTCTAAGTTCTTGATCTCTCACGCGCTGATATCTCACATTTTTGTCATGTGCATGTCGGCTTGCTGACATCGCGTTTTCGAACGCAATTTGCAATCTGGCAAAAGCGGCGTGAGGAAAGTTCTCCTCCAAAGCATAGTTTAGTATCCTGGGCTGCAGAATATCCGACAGTGGCAAAGGAGCGTCGCGTCCATGGAACAAAAAGTACGGTGTGTTGTCTACCGAGGCATGATACGAACAGTTTAGGGCGAGCGTGGCGAAAGGTAGCTGCTCGTCCCATGATGTGAGATCCTTCTCTACTGTTGTGGCCAACGTTGTCTTTATCAACTTGTTGAAGGCTTCCGTCATACCGTTACTGGCTGGGTGGAAGGCCGTGGTGAAATGCAACTTGGACTTTAAAATGCGGCACATTTCTTGGAAATTTTGGGCGGTAAACTCCGTACCTCGATCTGACACGATGTGTTCCGGACAGCCATACCTGCATACATAGTCCATGAATGCTCGCGCCACTGTTTCGCTCTTCTTATCGCGCAATGGGTACGCCTGCACGTGTCTCGAGAAATGGCACACGATCGTCAGAATATATCTATGTCCGGCGTGTGACTGTGTCAGCTCTCCAATGAGATCAATCCCCACCCTCTCTAATGGTCGTGAGACTGGCGGTAATTCTCCTATTTTTGCTTTGAGGCCCCCGTGCGGACTTCGTTTCTGACACGTCGTGCAGTTTTTCACGTGCTCTTGCACGTGTCGTGCCATATTTGGCCAAAAGAATAATTCTCTAGCACGGTGGAGGGTCTTTTTCGCCCCAAAATGTCCGGAAATTCGCGTATCGTGCGACATTATTAACGCGGGCTTTATTAGGGATTCAGGAATCACTGCACGTTTGTAAATGTCTCCACTGTCTTTAACTTCCAGGTAGAAAAGGCAATTTTTGTCCAGCACGAAATCCTTATACTGGCTCGGATCTGTCACCATTTCGCCCTTTCCTTCCAATGCGTTGATGACCTTTGCCCAGTGCTGTGCTTTGCGCTGCTCCATACTTACCTTTTCCGCACAGAAAACTTCGTACGGGTCCAGCGCTTCCGTCACGGTCGGGCGGACGGCTGCCACTCCGCGTGAGAGCGTGTCTGGAATCACATTCTCCTTGCCGGGTCTATACGAAATTTCATATTCGAACTGTGACAGTAGCACTGCCCAGCGGGCGATCCGTGGAACGGTAGCTTTGTATTGGAACAAATATCGCAGCGGCTGATGGTCTGTTAGGATCTGAAACTTCCGATCGTAGAGGTATCGAGCAAAATGGCGGACGTTTTCCACAATAGCTAAAGCTTCTCGTTCGGTGGTAGAGTACCGGGTCTCTGCCGGTGTAAATTTCCGTGAATAGTATGCTATCGGGTGATCTAGGCCGTCCTTTTCTTGTGTCAATACTCCTCCCAGAGCGACATCACTGGCGTCGGTATGCAGCCTGAACGGTCGCTCGAAATCTGGGTAACCCAACACCGGCGCTTCAGCTAGAGCCGATTTGAGCGCGTCGAATGCGGCCTGATGTTCGTTCGTCCACACAAACTTGGCACACTTCTTAGTCAATGCCGTCAAAAGTGCGACTCGCTCCGAGAAATTTGGTATGTGTCTTCGATAGTAGCCTGCCATTCCCAAAATTCTTCGTACATCTTTCGGTTTTTTCGGTGGTAACAACTCGCGAATGGCCGTGATTTTCCTTTGGTCAACTTGAATTCCGTCCTTCGAGACAACATGACCTAAATATTCGATGGAGGGTTTTGCAAAGCTGCACTTTTTCAGTGACATTTTTAAACCGGACTTCTGAAGGAGAGCGAGAACTTCTTCTAAATGAGCGATGTGATCCTCAAACGTCTTCGAAAATACCACTACGTCGTCTATGAAAACGTAGCTCGTTTTTCCAATCACTGGCTCTAACACTCGATTGACCAAACGCTGGAATGTGGCCGGAGCTGTAGTCAATCCGAAGGGCATCCTCTTGAATCGGTACTGAGCCGACTCAGTAGCAAATGCTGTCTTGTCGCGGTCTGCTTCCGCGACAGGAATCTGCCAGTAGCCTGACTTCAAGTCTATTGCTGAGAAGTAGCATGCGCCTCCGAGGGACTCCAAAATTTGCTCGATCCGTGGCATTGGGTATTTGTCTGCGAGCGTGACTTCATTAATTCGTCGAAAATCAACACAGAACCTATGCGTGCCGTCCTTCTTTTTGATGAGGAGCACTGGAGATGCCCACGCACTCGCTGATGGCTCAATTACGTCCATCGTTAGCATATTCTGCACTTGTTCCTCGATTGCTGCGCGCGTTGCCTGGGGTAGAGGCCATTGTTTCGTAGCAATTGGCGCCGCGTTCCTGGTGTCAATTCGATGTGGGAGCAAGTCACATCGTCCTAAATCTTGCTCATGCTGAGAAATGGCTGGCGCATACTTACCGATGAGCGCTAACAAACTCTCACGCTGCTGCGTGTGCAGATGCTCTAGGCTTGGTACTTCCGCCTCGGGTAGCTCGTCGGTTATACCATACTCACCATCGTCACTGCTCACTGTTGGTAGCACCGCCGCGACTTCAGATTGTCGCATACTTACCCTTTTTCTTTGTCTGATCAAATTGATCGACTCTCCGGCATACTTACCGTCCTTAAATGCATACGAATGACCGTTCACGATCACTCTACTACCATATCTACCGGTCATGTCCAGCGTCACCTTACCTATGCGCTGGAGTAAATCGAGCCCTACTAGTATGTCTCCTGGATAATTTCCGACCTGCGCTACAACCGTGTCGTGCACATACGTTTTACCTCCTATCTTAATGTTCAGCGCGATTCTGCCCCGCACATCTATTTCTGCGCCACTTACTGTACTTAACTTTAGCTTGGCCGTCTTTATTCTTACTGTACCTGATCCTGCCGACACAATTTGTTCAGCCGTTTCCGGCCTTATTAGACAGCACACCGATCCGGTGTCCAGGAATGCTTCGAAGTCTTGTTCATTCACTTTTATTTTTATGATCGGCTTTGTCTCGTGTGCATCGGCAGGCGGGGCTAGTTTTTTATATTAGGCGGGCCTTGTGCGTATCGCCACGGTGTGTTGTTATCCCCGTTGAAACTCCGATGGGCTGCGTGGTTCGGGCCTTGTGCTTGGCCTAACTGTCGGTTCGGCTGGGCTGGGTTTTGTGACCGCCACTGTGCCCTACATTGTCTGGCCATATGGCCGGCTTGGCCACAGTTGAAGCAGTTTATGGTTCTTCGCTGTACGTTCTGGGCAAATGTATTTTGTCTCGGAATCACCGCTGGGTTGCGACACTCTCGAGAAAAATGGCCTACTTGGTTGCACGACCAGCACCTAGGTGGTGGCCGGGGTGGGGCGGCTTCTACTGCATCTATCGTGCAGATCGGCCGGCGTGGTTTCTCGTCCTCCAGCATCCTTTCGCATTTCTGCGCCATCTTGACACAATCTGCGAGCCTTTCTGGTTGGTATGTTGCCATTGTCTTCTTCAATGCCGGGTCGAGACCATTGATAAACACGCTCGCCAAGAGCTTGTCGCGAGATGCTGTTTTTTGCAGCTCCACGATAACATGCGCCAAGGCGGCCGAGGCGGTCTCCAGTCGCGAAGCAAACTCTTCGATTGTGCCCCGGTTCATTTTTATTGCAGCCAGTTCCATATGTGCATCCGTCAGCGAAATGCTTTTAAGGAAACGATCCTCAAGGCGTTTGGTCAGCTCCGTCAGATCGCATTCTTCGAGCTCGGGGTTTGAATCCAGGAAGTTTTCTGCTGTGTCGGTGCAGAGATATCTGATGACGTCAGCGCTTCGGGCGTCTGACCAGTTTTCTAGGAGTGCCCTTTTTTTCACTGTATTTAGAAACTTCACCACGTTCGACTTTCCGTCGAATTTTGGCAGTTTGCCAAGCACTGGCCCGCTTGCCGCTGTTTGATCGGTTCCTGCGTCCTGTTTATTTGCAGCAGCACTTCCCGAGTTACTATCTTCGTTCTTTCCCATTTTGCAGCTTGAACTCCACGATGATCAGCACAAAATTTCCTTTTTTTTTTTCAATCTATCTATTTGCAGTTGCAACGCACACGCACTACACTGAACCTCTAATTTTTACGATAAATACTGGTATCCAAGCATAAACACACAAAAAAAAAATTTTGGGTGTATCCAAGAGAGGAAATATGAGGGCCCCACTGGCAGAAATTACCGAAATGCGGACTCTCGTGCGTAGGGCATCAAATCATAAGTCAGGAGGGAATCTCCTTACCAAATACCGTTAATTAAAACGAGTCCTATACCAGCGCAAAATTTATGTAAATATTCACGTTGATCGTTCCCTCAATTTGCAATATTACTCATACATATTCCTTTCAACTGACTCTAGTTCCGCCCAGCCACACAAATTATTATATATTTTCTTTCGAACGACAGCAAAATTTTTATTTGGAGCGTTGCTCTCTCCCCCAAACACCGATACAGAGCGACCAACAAAATGCGGAATTGGTACGTATTATTTCTGTCCTAGGGAATACCCGAACATTTAAATGGATGTTTCTACAGACGAATCGTTGGTTTACCCCAATAACGGAGTAGAATGACACAATAATATCTATTTGCAAACTAGATTTGCACGAACAATTCCTAAATTTGCAATCCTGCTCACAACACAATATTCACCCAATATGTACCTAATTTATAACACAAAGAGCACGAGAATCAAATGTCTCTTCCGAAGACATAAAAAAAAAAAATACTATTCTTAAAGAATCTTCGATGCTTCTACTTCTCAGGTGCAGCAATCCCTACCAAATTGAACTGCACTTTCTTTTGGCTTTCTCGCGCTCAAGGACTGGCTGTAAGGTTTTATGGCTGGGTCCGCTTCTAATCTCACAGAAAATGACACTTCCTGGCTGCACCGCGATATGCGCAATATCTGTTAGGGCTACACTCACACGACGCACATCGAACAGAGAACAATAAATAAGTAAGAATTTGCAGTTGAAGACATACACAGAAATGAAATGAAATGGTGTTTACTTACAGTTTTTTGTTGATCTTGGACGCCGCTGCCCGCTCGCAGCTCTGGATTGATTGCTTCAGGTTCTTCTCTTCCTCTCACTGTTAATTTCAATCTTTCACCACCTAATAGTTCTATTTCCTCCTCTCTCTCTCAGATTGGGATGCTTACACCGCTGGCTCCACTGTATGTGTCGGGTTTTTCTTCCGCACTCTCTATGTTCAAGAGTTCGTTAGTTCTGTTTCTTTCTGACAGATTCCTCCGGTATGACTTTACGTTACAGGTAACTAGTTACAGGTAAGAGAAAGGTAGCGCTGATAGCTGCCACCACGAGGCGTGTAGATAGCCTCGACTAAAATTAAAGGATTGGTTACGTTAACTCAGATTGTCAATTTGGTAGCGATGGCTTATGGCCGGCACGTGTTTCTTATGCCCTTTTGAGAGAGATGAGAGAGAGGATATAGATGAGGCCCAGGGTTTCCTTTATTTATTGATGGGAAGGCAAGTACGGATGGCAAGAGCACACGAGGTAAAAACACATATATAAAATATCGGGGAAACAATACGACCATCACCTCACGATCTTCCTTCGATCGATTTCTCACGACAACAGACTGAGTACAACAGCCAACACACGAGCCAAGGAATGGGTAACCACCGAAAGTATGAGCCAAGGTAAGCGTATAGCAAACGCTTGAAATCCTGCGCCCTCAAAACAAGTCAATGGATTTTCGTTGATCGTGCCACGCTCTCCTCGAAGATAGTCTCGAAATTTAACTATTGAAAATATGGGGTTTTACTAGCAACTCAAATTCCTAAGTATCAAAACCGGCTGTTCGTCGTAATCCTCAACTGCACTCTAGAACGTCCGTTCACGACCACGGCTCTCTACACCGTTCTCAACGACGGCTACCCGCGAAGTGTCCTCTCCTCGTCCGACATAACTCTCGCTTGGACAGCGCTCCCCCCTGCCCAAAGGGGGGGGGGGGGTGGTCGCCACACGAGCTGGGTAACAAGGGGTGGCTAGGGTTCTGAGCCGCTCCTCCCCTACACAACCGGGGGTACGGCTGGGGGGGGGGGTCGGGTCTCATGGCCCCAGCCCTCCCGTTAGCCATGGCTAATTCAACGACTGATCCCACGCTCGGCTCCCCAGCTACACGATCGGGACAGGCACATTGTTTTTATATTAAGGTCTGGATATTTTACTATCCCTGACCGACGCTAATCAGCCCCAGCGCTTCTCAGCGCTGTGTAACCGCGGCAGCCCAAGCGCACCAACTTTATCGAATTTAATATGACCAGTGTTCCGTATGAGAACGTCCAGATCGTGCATTTCCCAAACCCAAGCCTGACCGCGGGCATTAATTTTTATGACCCGTGTATTCAGAGATCTCGTCTTAACATCAATTATATATTTTCGCTCGGCAACGCCAACGACAAAGATGGGATGAATCTGACTTCATACCCTGACTTTATACATGAGGGTTGTGCAAAGTTTATAATGAATTAAATTTTTGGCTAATGTTGTCTCGCTATTTCAAAATCATTCTCGAAGATGTTTTCAATCGATTTTCGGCTGAGCTGGAGGGAAAGGGGTAATTTAAGCATTGCATTTAGTCTTTTTATTTTTTTTATTTTTCGTGCGTTCAGCGCACACTAGCACTGAAATTTCAAATCGGAAAAAACTCTAAATTTCTGTAATCAAAATTATCATTTTGGATCAAGGCCTAATCTTCCTATATGTGCCAATTTTGTGAATATTCTCCACTCAGATGTGATATCCGGCCACAATGTTACTCCATTTTATCCCACGTACACATGTCCCTATAATGCTGAAGAGTTGTGTTGCTTCTTGACTATAACCTGATTTTTCTTAAAAATTTCTGTGAAGAAATTAAAAAACAGCTCATTTTTATGTTTTTCGAAGTCTTCTCTTCCTTTTAGTTTTTTTTTTGCGAAAAATTTCTTAGGATTACAGTGAGCTCAGCTGTCATTTTCTGTGTAGTAGATGGTAGGTTGCTTCTATCTTTTATCTTATATATGTATTTTTTTTCTAATATTTTATTTTCAATAAGTATATAAATTAATATGTGTGTGTACGTGTGTAGGTATATATATGTATCTACATAAATAGATATACATGTTTCTATTTCATTTCTTTACGCAAAAACCATTCGGTTAATAAATTTTATTGCAATAGCGAAATGATTCAAAAATAGATCTAGCACTTCCCCAGGGGGCGTTTCTGTGAATCGGATTAATGTCATATATAATTAATGAAATAAAGTGCAATTTGAGCATATGAATCGTAGTAAAATTATCTTTCTGTCCGTATGTTGTACAAGCTATGAATTTTGATATTGAATTTATGTTTGTTTACCCATTTCTACCAATATTTTGTAGATATTTGTCAATCATGAGTGGTAACCGGCTTACACTGTATCTCTATTTTATCCCATGTACCCATGTCCGCATGATATGGTAAATATCGAGAAGATACGAAATATGTTTTTGGTGGTGATAGGGCTTTGCATATTTTTAGGGCATATTTTTCATTTCTCATTCAACTACCCTTGACAGAGATAGACTATTGGCAAGCCACGTGTGGTTTGTCTATTAGTACGCCTCGTATATTTTGTCTATTAATATGCCTCGTATGGTCTATTTTGTACACCTCTGATAGCTTGTCTATTAGTACACCTCGTATAGTTTGCCTATTATTATTATGCCTCGTATGGCTTATCTATTTGTACACCTCGGATGGTTTGTCAATTAGTACTCCTTGTATAGAACTTTTGTTAGACTACTAGCACACCACGAATGGTTTGTCTATTAGTACGCCTCGTATATTTTGTCAATTAATATGCCTCGTATGGTCTATCTACTTGTACACCTTTGACAGTTTGTCTGTTAGTACACCTCGTATAGTTTGTGTATTATTATGCCTCGTATGGCTCATCTACTTGTACACCTCGGATGGTTTGTCAATTAGTACTCCTCGTATGGAACATTTGTTTTAGGATGCCCTATATTTAAGAAACTTTTAAAAGCCAATATGTTGGCATGTATCTCATGTGACAATTTGGAAATAAACATTTTTCTTTCTTTTTATTTTTTTCATATCCCGCGGAAAGTGCATACCGGAAAAATTGTTTATTTTGATCTAATGAACTTTGTTTGGGCAGCGAAAATTGGAAAATCGATTATGGTCCTCTCCTCGACAAAAACTTAGTAAAATTTTGTACAGGGGGAGAAATAAACAATAATATATGACCATAAGATGTAATAAAACATACACGGATGTGTTGAAACCTTTATTGTAGCACCTTGAATGTATATGTGTATAATACTGATAATGTTACAGTGTTCTTGTGTTAGAATGTGTTTAGACAGTACTCCGCGCTGAGAACTGAGCTCATGGTTCTCGGGCTTGGCTGGAGCCCACTCCACCGCTATCCTTCGTGATGTAAACTGTGTCCTGCTGTGTGTACTGATTATACAAACTCCAAGTGTCTCGTCTTACTTAACCTACCTTCAATAGGTTATGGGCCCAGAAAACCTTCCGATGAAGCAATATCAAGTGAGGTTATCCTAAGTCCCGAAGCGAAAAACAGCCCGGGACAGCGAGAACAGACGTTGGTGATTTGTTAGTGCTGTGTGAGACAGAAACGGTGAAAGAGAAAGAAACATGGCAGTAAGTGAAAGTGCAAAGAACTGCCTCACGGCTCTTAATGATAAAAACTATCCTACGTGGAAGCTGCAAATGAAGATGATCCTGAAGAAGGAAAAACTGTGGAACTTGGTTCGAGGAACGGAAACCATGCCAAGACTACGGACGAGACTGCTCGAAGAAAATTTGAAGAAAGACGTGACAGTGCACTTGCAACAATTGTGCTTGGTGTCGAAACAAGTCAACTTTATTTATTGGGTGATCCTACTGACCCTGTGCAACTATGGCATAAGATTGAAGATACATTCCAAAAGAAAACTTGGTCTAACAAGTTCAGACTACGCAAAAGACTCTACAACATGAAACTAAAAGAAGACCAAGACTTACAAACTCATCTCAAAGCATTTGTCGAAATATTTGAGTCCTTGAGTGTGATTGATGACGCTGTTGATGAAGAAAGTCGTGTAATAATCTTGCTCTCGTCACTTCCCGACCATTTCTCCACACTGGTGACTGCACTGGAAGCTCATGAAAAACTACCGTCATGGGATATTGTGACAGAGCGTCTTCTGAATGAAGAAGTAAAACTGAAAAACCAAAGTGCTTCAGACTTCAGTGAAAAATCTCTTGTGACCTCCAAATTGAAAAACTCAAGGTGCTACGAATGCGGAAAATTGGGACAACTACGTACCAAGTGCTGGATCTATCAAGAAAAGTTGAAGAAAGAAGATGGGAACCACACAGAAGACCAAAACAATTTTGTAGCAGGTAAAACAAATTATATCAGTGCATTGTCTGTGATAAATATCAATAATTGTTGGGTAATTGATTCCGGTGCAACAGCACACATGTGTAATAATAGGAATGATTTTTCTTGTGTGAATGAGCTATCTAGTCCAATTAACATTGAAGTTGGTGATGGTAGAAACTTGCAAGGTGTTGGTGTAGGTGATGTTGAAGTTATGGTGTTGATGCCTAAAGGTCTAGTAGATACCTGTGTTGTTAAGAATGTCTTGTATGTACCTGGCTTAGCCTAAAATTTACTATCTGTGCCTCAGATTACAGAAAGTGGAAACTCAGTTTACTTTGACGAAAGCTCATGTAAGATTGTAAATAAAGACGATGAATTAATTGCCTTAGGCAGTAAAGTAGGAAAATTGTATAAACTTAATTGCACCCTTAATTCAGCTGCTAAATGCATGAACGTTTCCTCTGTTGAAATTCTGTTAAATAAACGATTTTGTCATCTAGGATTCAATAATCTTAAGAAATTAGCCACTAAGAATCTTGTTAGAGGTTTTGATTGTTCTGTGAGTGGAGATAACATTTTTTGTGAAAACTGTTGTGATGGTAAAAATCATAGGCTTCCGTTCCCCAAAACAAATCACAAAAGGGAACGCCAACCCTTAGAACTTATCCACAGTGATGTGTGTGGCCAGCTTAATCCCATTTCACTTGGGAGCGGAAGGTATTTTGTAACCTTCATAGACGACCACTCCAGATATACTTGGGTGTACATTATCAAACATAAGAGTGATGCTTTTAAAGGGTTTCAGGAGTTCAAATCCTTGGTAGAAAATCACTATGATCACAAAATTAAAATTCTGCGCTCCGATAACGGTGGGGAATACATCTCTAATGACTTTGAACAATTCCTAAAAAGGGAAGGAATTATCCATGAAAAAACTGTGCCTAAGACACCTGAACAAAATGGAGTTGCAGAAAGAATGAATAGAACTCTCCTTGACTCTGTCAGAGCTATGCTGTCTGGTTCAAAGTTACCAAAATCATTCTGGGGTGAAGCTATATCAACTGCCGTGTATGTCAAAAATAGGAGCCCTGCTAGTGCATTGAATGATATAACCCCTTATCAGGCCCTTAATGGACACAAGCCCAATGTACAGCACCTCAAAACCTTTGGCTGCAGTGCGTACGCACATGTCCCCAAAGATGAGAGGGAAAATCTCATCCAAAATCTAAACCGTGTGTTCTTGTAGGATATGGAAGTGGATCCAAGGGATATCGTCTGTATGACATAAGCAGCAGAAGGATATTTTTGAGTAGAGACGTTATGTTCAATGAATCTCAGCAGATGCCAATTGAGAAGGAGCCTTCTGAAGTAAATGATGGTAATTTTACTCTTCTTCCTCAGGATCCAGAACCAGAAGACTCTGAGGGAGGGGTGGAGCATTGACAGTCAGATGCTGGGATGGAGGGAGTGGAGCCTAGACAATCAGCCAGGTATCGACGCGCTCCTGATAGGTTTAGTGAATGGGTGTATTTAATGAAAAATGAGCTTGATATACCATCTTGTGTTCAAGAAGCACTCAGTGGACCAGAAGCAAAACTATGGGAAACAGCTATGGAGAATGAGATGGAGTCTATAAATCAAAACAAAGTATGGTCTCTTGTAGAGTGTCCTAATGACAAAAAACCTATCAAATCAAAGTGGATCTTTAAAAGAAAAACCGGACCCGACGGAAGCATTTGCTCGTACAAAGCTCGCCTTGTGGCTCAAAGCTACTCACAAAAATATGGCACTGACTACGACGAGACCTTCAGTCCCGTGGTTCGATTTGAATCTGTCAGGACAGTACTAGCTTTGGCTGCCAAATGCAACATGCAAGTCCATCACATGGACGTTGCAACAGCCTTTCTTAATGGAGAACTGGTTGAAGAACTGTACCTGGTTCAACCTGACGGTTTTGTTATCAAAGACAAAGAAAATCTTGTGTGTAAACTACAAAAATCGCTCTACGGACTAAAACAAGCTCCTAAGTGTTGGATTACTACACTAGATAGCTATTTGAAGAAATTGGGTTTTGTACAATCTAAGAGTGATGCTTGTATATACACTCGTGTTCAAGAGAAGAAACTGTGTATTGTGGTGGTGTATGTAGACGATCTAATAATTGCTTCAGAGTCTGGTGACGAAATAAATCAAATAAAGATGAGTCTTTCTACCCAATACCAAATGAATGACCTTGGTGTGCTGAGTTACTTCCTAGGTGTAAGTGTTGTACAATCTAAAAACAATGTTTTCTTAAATCAAACTGCTTAAACTGAGGCTCTGTTGTCAAAATTTGGCTTTGATAATTGTAAACCTGTTGCAAATCCCGCTGATGTAAATGTAAATCCGATATGCTCCCCAAATGATGTCGAATTTGACCCTGCTACTTATCAAAGTGCTGTAGGTAGCCTTTTGTATTTGTCAACCAGAACTCGACCTGACATTGCATTCGCAGTGAATAATGTTGCTAAATACAGCTCGAAACCTCTTGAACAGCATTGGATGTGTGTGAAGAGAATATTCAGGTACCTGAGAGGCACCTCCAAACTATGTCTCTTGTATAGCAAATGTTCTGATACTTGCATTGGTTATTCAGATGCTGACTGGGCTGGTGATAAAAATGACCGAAAGTCTACCTCTGGTTACTGTTTCACCCTCAGTAATTCGGTAATTACGTGGAGATCTAATAAACAAACTTGTGTAGCCCTCTGAACTGCAGAAGCCGAATACGTTGCTCTTGCTGGTGCGGCTCAAGAGGCTGTCTGGTTGAAGCACTTACTCAGTGATCTAAAATTTGGTACTGTGGAACCAATGGTTATAAACGAAGACAACCAGTCAGCCATCTGTCTTGCCAACAATCCCAAATATCATGGGAGGAGCAAGCACATCGATAATAAGTTTCACTATGTACGGGATCTTGTAAGTAACAAAGACATAGACGTAGTGTATTGCCCTACCGACGAAATGCTCGCCGACATATTTACCAAGAACCTGCCCATAGAAAAGTTCTCTAGGCTGAGAACGAAGTTAGGAATGATCTCATCTGACACACATTCAATGTGAGAAGGAGTGTTGAAACCTTTATAGTAGCACCTTGAATATATATGTGTATAATACTGATAATGTTACAGTGTTCTTGTGTTAGAATGTGTTTAGACAGTACTCCGCGCTGAGAACTGAGCTCATGGTTCTCGGGCTTGGCTGGAGCCCACTCCACCGCTATCCTTCGTGATGTAAACTGTGTCCTGCTGTGTGTACTGATTATACAAACTCCAAGTGTCTCATCTTACTTAACCTACCTTCAATAGGATGTTGGACCAGAGAGGCCTCTTTCCATCTTGGAATAATGGAGTACGGCAAACGATTATAAGTATGAGTGTGGGGTAGAGAAACACAGTAGTTAATCTAGGAACTACATGTACTGTACGTCCGTCGAGCACGGCGGCAAGAACAAGAAGGAAGAGCTCTATCGCTCTACACAGGCAGTTAACACATGAACATAGAAAACGGGACTGAAGCAATTTAATGGGTGACTGCGACAACTCATATATAATAATAAATATATATACTGAAGTTGGATCTCAACACACCCCCTCCAACTGAAGTATTCCATCCCACTATGCTTCAATTCACATAGTAATCAATTAGAGCTAACATTTCAACGTTCAGATCTTTCATTGAACATTGAACAACAGAAAAACAACCTAAAAAAATCATCAGTGTAGATCAACAGATTACACTGAGCACGATACAAAAAATATAACGCCCAGTAATGCATAGTCCGCAATAGCGTTAAGAGTATTGTACTCAAGAAAGTTCTACCTTTTCTTGCAATTGGTGTACACAAATCTAAACTAGAAACATGTCAGACACAGTAACTTAGAATTGAACACACACTTTGAACTTGAGCAACGACTGTCTAGTAACAGGCTTTGTGAACATGTCAGCCATGTTTTCCTCTGAAGGAACAACGCGCAAAACTGCTTTATTGTCTTGAATGATTGCTCGAATGAAATGATATCTTATGTCTATATGTTTCGAGCGTTGATGATGAACAGGGTTTTTGGCTAGGTCAACAGCACCTTTATTATCAACAAAAATTTCAACAGGCTCATCATATCCATCCATATCACATTGTAGCTGTTTGAGGAAAATTCCCTCCTGCACAGCATAAGTCAGGGCAATGTACTCTGCTTCGCAGCTTGAAAGAGCAACAATATTTTATTTCGTGGACTTCCAAGATATCAGTGAACTGTTGCTAGATGATTTAAACACGTATCCTGATATGCTCTTACGGTCAGAGGATCCACCCCAGTCGGAGTCAGAGAAACCAGTAATTTGCATGGGGTGCTCAGATTTCACAAATTTCAAACCGTATGAAATAGTACCTTTAAGATACTTCAACACAAATTTACACAAATTCAGATGAGCATTTGTTGGACAAGTTAAATGTTGCGACAGTAAAGTAACAACATAGCAAATATCAGGCCTAGTACAAGTCATCAAGTAGATCAGGCTGCCAACTATCTCACGGAACAGTTTTGTATCGCACAAATTCCTAGAATCAGAGCTTACATCAAGCTTGTTGGCACTGGGATCACATGGAATAGACTTAGGCTTACAATCAGACATCCTAAATTTTGATAAAATTTTCTCAACATACTTTGGCTGCTTCATCTCAATTGAGTCATGCTTCACATAAAATTCAATGCCTAAAAAACATGAAATTTGTCCAAGGTCTTTCATTTTGAATTTATTTGACAATGAACACTTGACTTCCTTCAATACAACAGCGTTAGAAGAAGCCAAAATTAAGTCATCAACCCATACAATAATAATCATTTTTCCAGAGTCGCTTTCCCTCACATAGACACAAGTATCACTGAGAGATAGAACAAAATTTTGTTCAACAAGAAATTGATGCAAGAGATTGTTCCAGTTATGGCCGCTCTGCTTCAAGCCATACAAAGATTTTTTTTGAGTTTGCAGACTAACTTCTCTCCATTTTTGTCCAGTTCAACAAATCCCTCAGGCTGTTCAACAAAGACATCCCAGTCTATTTTTGCATGAAGATAAGCTGTGCACACATCCATCTGGTGCACAATATACGACTTTTGTACAGCAATATCCATCAGCATTCTAACAGAAGTTAGACGTGCTGTTGGAGAATAGGTTTCTTTGACGTTGACATCAGCTACTTGGGAATATCCCTTGGCTACATAACGGGCTTTGAAAGTTTCCTGATCATTTGGTCCTGATTTAACACTATAGACCCATCGTTCCCCAATAACAGATCTATCTTTTGGCCTTTCAACAAGTTCGTACGTCTCATTTTTGGTTAGTGCAGCCATTTCATCATTCATTGCCTGTTTCCACTCAACAGAATCTGGGGATGAAATTGCCTCAGAGTAAGACTTAGGGATACTGCTCACTCTGTAGCAATAATCAACAAAGTTATTAGTGATATCCAACTCATCTGGGTTAACATAGTCTTTTAAATAAGCTGGGGGCTTCTTTTCTCTCACAGGAAATCTTCTAGTGGGCTCTGCATCTGAATGAGTTTCATTTTTAATCACTTCTGGGACAGTCCCAGGTTTCAACTCAGCCTCAGCCTTGTCAGCCTTCTCACTTTGTTTCAGCTCAGCAGGGTTATCTACAGCAATGAACGCGTCATCACTCACCACATTTCTAGAAATTTTATCACAGAATGTGACACATCTGACTTTTTTTATTTGACAAGTTTCAGGGAAATAAATCAGGTGAGCAGGGCTGCACGGGTCATATCCCACAAAAATACCCTGCTCTGACCTAGGGTCAAGCTTTCCTGGGTTTTGAACCATGGCAAAACATTTTGAACCAAAAATGTGCATATTGGAAAGGTCAGGTTTCTTTCCCGTGAACATCTCAAAAGAAGTTTTGCCTGTCCTTTTGTTGAAACACCTATTTCTAATGTAAGCAGCTGTTCTTACAGCATGATTCCACAATTCTTTTGGCAAATTTGCAGGTAGCAACAAACACCTAGCCATCTCAAACAATGATCTCCAAGATCTCTCAGCAGTCCCATTCTGATGGGGAAAGTACGGAGCTGAAAATTCGTGTTTTAGTTTATTCTCCGTAACAACAGCTTTGAACAAGTTTGAGGAATACTCAGTGCCGTTATCTGTTCTTAAACGTTTAACAGAGCCAAATGGAGCAGAATCAGCCAATAATTTCTTAAGGGAACCATGCTGGGGGCATCAGCAGTCCAATGGTCGATTCTCCCGATTTTTTTTATTGCTTTAAATGAGTTTGAGATATGTCCCCGAATGTCTGTAAAAATATCAGGAACGTACCCCAGAGCTAACGTCCCCTCCCGGGAGGGGGAGAGCATCCCCCTTACGGACCTTTTTTTTCATTTTTGAACTTAGAGCAATGAAATTTGGTACACTGATAGGAAATGCAATTTCGAATCATTTATCATTCATGACAAAATGCGATTTTCTCGAAATGAAAACGGGAAATCATAGAAAACGACATTTTTGGGGTGGATTTCTAAATGCTTCTCCTCCTACAGTTTTTGAGCTACAGTAATGATATTGGTATCATTGGATGCAGAATAATGTGGACAAAAAAAAAATTCTCAAATTTAATTTTTTTTTTATTCTTTTTATATATTTCATCATTCATATTCCTCAAGGTAAGCATCCCCCTTTCAAATATTTTTTTTATTATTGAATTTAGAGCAATGAAATTTAGTGTACTGATAGGAAATGCAATTTAGAATCATTTATCATTCCAGACAAAATGCGATTTTCTTAAAAAGAAAATGGTAAATCATAGAAAACGACATTTTTGGGGGGGGAGTTCTAAATGCTTTTTCTCTGATAGTTTTTGAGCTACAGTAATGATTTTAGTATCATTGGATGCAGAATAACGTGGACATTCCAATAACTTCAATGCTTTTCCTCAAATTTCCAATATAAAAGTAAAAAATAAAAAAAATGAAAAAAATCAAAATATTCCCAAGAAAATTCAAATTTAAGACGTCCTAACTTTGAAACAAGGAAGAATTTTAAAAAACATTCTAATAAATTGTAAAGCCCTTGTTTTTCTGCATCCAATGATACCAAAATCATTACTGTAGCTCAAAAACTGTAGGAGGAGAGACATTTTTTTACTTTAAAATAGGTTTTATGAAACAAGTAGGTTGTCAAGAAGTTGTCAAGACATTCGTTACAATGGGGCCGAAGTTTACAAAGCTAGAGCAATGCGGTTTGCTGCATTTAAAAGTCACAGGTGTAATCTACAATTGATGTTGACTTGATCTTCAAAAATTTTCAAGTGAAATTTTTTCCGTAGACTTTTAACAAAAAAATTAAACTCTGATTATAGCTTTTTCAAAAAAAAATTCTATAAATTCAAAATGAATTCAAATTCAAAAACCGGTCAACAGCATTTTTGGAGAATACGTTGTACTTTTGCATGCAACAAACCGCATTGCTCTAGCTTTTCAAATTTCGGCCCCATTGTAACGAATGGTTTATATATATTTTTTTATTTATCATGAATAACTCATTTTCTATGTCTCAATGCAAAAAAATTTATAGAAGAAAAGTTGTTGGGAATCTAGAGATCTAGTCTGCAAATTTTCATAGACGTAAGTCCGAAAGAAAAAATCTACGGACGGAAAACCAAATTTTGGCCGACCGGAGAGCATGGTTCCCTTAAATGCCCAACAGCGTCACTTTTACTTTTTAGGAAATACACAAAAATAAGGCCTGAAAAATCATCCACAAAAGACATGACATACATGGAATTCTCAAAAAAAGTAGGACTTATAGGTCCAGCTAGGTCACTATGGACTAGCTCTAAAGGTTTCCTTGATTTTTCATCAGGGTCTCTGCTCCTATATTGACACATTTTACCCTGGACACAGATCTCACAATCGAAATTATGTTTGTTGGTAATTTTCATTCCTTTAGTAATACCTTCTAGGCTCAACACATCTTTTACATTACAATGCCCAAGAATATTGTGCCACTCCTCCAGAGTGTGTTCACCAACAGCATTAATAGAATCAATAGAGCTTACAGAATTTAAATAATACAGCTTACCACATTTTTTAATATTAAACGCATTCTCATCTGGAGTAAACAACTTTGAACCATTTTGATTGAAATTAAATGATGCACCTTGATCAATAGCAGCCTGGACAGAGAAAATATTCTGCTTAAAACTAGGAATACAAAGAACATTTTTTAAAAGAATATTGTGTTTCCTATTTTTGGCATCAGTCAAGGTAATTTGCGCATCACCCTTACAATCTACAATATTGTTCATTTTAGAACCATCAGCTAATTCAATGAAATGCTTACTAGGGTCAAAACTTTCATCTAAAGATACAAACTTAGATTTATCACAAATAATGTGAGCAGTTGCTCCACAATCCACCAGTAACTTTGCACTGTCTACAACAGAAGCACTTTCTGAGTCTGTTGATACTCTAAGACAATAAGAGCTTCTCAGATCTTTGCTATCAGTAGCCATCGCTTTCGCGGAATCTTTTCTTCGGCAAAAATTAGTATCATGAGATGCACTTTTACAAATAGAACACCACCGATTTTTCCTTGCACTTCTGTAGTATTTACACTCAAATTTCTTGTGACCTGACTTACCACATAAGTAACAAGTAATTTTAGAATCTTTCACTTTCATAATTCTTTCTTCACTCTCACTGTAGCCATGTCGGGTTTTCTTCGTTTCCTCTTCACTCTTGAGAGCCGATTTGAATCTCATGAAGTCCATTTATTTACTGTCACTTTGCGTGATGACGGTATAAAAAGCGTTGTAGGCAGCTGGCAATCCTTTGATAATCATGGCGATTATCAGTCCATCGCTGATATTTTCGCCGGCTTTCTTCAGGTAGGATGCAGTTGTCTCTGCCCGCAGCAAGTAATGATAATGATGATAATGAATGATAATGAAGGCATCTACGGATGCTTTATTTCCAATCCAGCCTATTATGGAGTGGGTAGCCCTACACTAGAGCACAGCATAGGTTCCACATAGACACAACATAGTTATAGTACTGAACACAATAGACAATGCAATGACACAGCAAGTTAGGTAAATAGTTCACTCACCTCTTGGATACCTTAACTTTATACTCAAATGGAGGTACTGTGGCTAGTGAGATTAGAGCGGAGATAGACGGGAATATATATAGAATAGGGTAGAATAGAATTAGTACATTAGTTTAGAAATTAAGAAGTTAGATACCAACCACAGTAGGTACTTATATACACACACTCGGTCAACATGTACTTGTTGTTGAACCCGAGGCCAATAGCAGACTGACTTGCGAGTGTTGCTCTCTCTAGAGCGATGCCAACTTATGGTCTCTCTAACTAGAACTTACACTACTCGCTATATTACACCTCTCCCTCCTTAATTAGAAACCCCTCCCTGTATCCCCAGTCCCCTTATTCAATAGTCAATCCTAAAGGTCCGTTCTCACCACAGGCTTCCGAGCCCGGGTAGACCTGCGTGAGATGTTAGCACTTGGAGGCTCGTGCATCCTAGCCTCCTGGGTGGGAGTCGGGTAATCAGGTGTTCCGGTGTCAGGTTCATTGGTCGGAGGTGGTGGGTATGAATTTTGAGCAGGTTGTGGAAACACGATGGTTTCCTCCGTAGGTTGTTCCAAGGGTTCAGGGATGGTGTTCGAGCAGGTAATAACTTGGTCCTGGTGTCGACGAACGACCTCTCCCCCCTTCAGTTGGCACTTGTAGGATACCGGGCCTGTTTTCTCAATGGTGGTAGCAGGGGTCCATTTTGGGGAACCCGGCGTGTATTGACGGACCATCACAGGAGACTCCGGCGGAATATCAACCGCGCGAGACCCTGGGTGGTATCTTTTCTGAGCGTCCTGGCGTTGAGCCACTTTGGACGCGATTGCTTCTGATGGCCAAAGCAGATCAAGACGAGAGCGAACTTTTCTGCCTAACATCAGTTCGGCGGGCGTAACACCTGTTGTCGTGTGGGGTGTCAGCCGATAGTTGAACAGAAACCTGTCTAGTGCTAGGCGTAGGGGTTCCGTTGACTTTCGTATATTCTTCTTGAAAGTTTTTACCATGCGCTCTGCCAGTCCATTAGTTGAAGGGTGGTATGGTGCGCTCGTAACATGTCGCATACCACATGCCTTCACGAATTCTTGGAATTCAGCCGATGTGAAACACGTTGCATTGTCAGAAACAATTGTTACTGGAAATCCAAATGTCGCAAAAGTGTGTTTCAGGCACGAGATCGTTTCGCTAGAGGTTGTAGTAGATGTGGGAAAAATTTCAACCCACTTAGAGTGTGCATCCACGATCACTAGATAGTATTTTCCATCCATTGGGCCCGCGTAGTCAATGTGTATGCGATGCCAAGGCTTCGCAGGCCATTCCCACGGATGGAGTTCAGCTTTCGTTGGTGCAGCTCGAGTGCTCAGGCACTCGCTGCATGACTTAGTCGTTTCTTCTAGATCTTTGTCCAGCAGCGGCCACCATACATAGCTGCGAGCTAACTCCTTCATCCTGGATGATCCAGCATGGCCCGAGTGCAGTTCGTCCACAATGGCTTGTCTGAGAGCTTGGGGTACAATAATTCTTGCTCCCCAGAGCACACAGCCATTTTGTGTGGACAATTCGTCTCGCCTCCTAGTATACGGAGCGAGATCATGGTCACCAATTACCGTCGAAGGCCAGCCTACTTGGCAGTATTTGTATACCTTTGAAAGTACTGGGTCCCTTAGGGTGCCGTCGCGGATGTGGGTGCTGGTGACTGGAGATGACTCGAAGAAATTTACTAAGGACGTCCATTCCGCAGGAATAGGTGTGGCTTCCTCGGGAGTTGTCAAAGGTAGACGACTGAGAGCATCAGCCGTGCCCAACAGCACGCCGGACCGGTGACGCAAGGTGAACTTGTAGGACTGCAGTAGTAAAGCCCACCTTTGAATGCGCCCGGATGCCATCGGAGGAATGCTTCTACCCGGATCAAATAGTCCTAACAAAGGTTTGTGGTCCGTAACCACAGTGAAATCCTGTCTCCACAGGTAGCAATGAAATTTTCGAAGTGCGAACACCATAGCTAGGGCTTCTTTCTCAGTTTGAGAGTAGTTGCGTTCTGTTGCTGTTAGAGTTCGGGAGGCAAAATAGGCGGGGCGTTCAATCCCATCAATAAGGTGACACAGCACCGCTCCCACACCATACGCACTACTGTCCGCCACTACCACTATGGGTTTCTGCGGGTCAAAATGGACTAGAGTCTGAGAGTCCAGGAGGGCTTGTTTAGATTTCTGGAAGGCTCTCTCCTGACTTGCATCCCATTTCCAAGAGGTTTTGTCTCTCAGTAAGGTATTTAGGGGCTCCAGCATAGTTGCAGATGATTTTAGAAATTTCCTATAGAAATTTAGCAGCCCAAGGTAGGCTCTCAGTTGAGTTACATTAGTAGGGGCTGGTGCATTCTGGATTGCTGCTACCTTTTCTGCAGTGGGGTGCAATCCATCCTTGTCAATTTGGTATCCAAGGTAGGATACCTGTGGTACTCCAATTTGGCATTTATCCATTTTCAGTTTTAGCCCTGCCTCCTGTAGTTTAGATAAGACTTGATAGAGACGCTTGTTGTGCTCTTGCTCATTAGTGGCACTCACCAGGACGTCATCCAGGTAGCAGAACACTCCTGGGAGGCCCTGCAATAGTCCTTCCATGGCACGCTGAAAGATTCCAGGTGCGGACGCAATTCCAAAACTGAGACGGTTGTAGGCAAATAAACCTCTGTGGGTGTTTATTACCGTGAGTTCCTTGGAGTCTTCATCCAAGGGTAGTTGGGCGTATGCCTGAGACATATCTAGCTTGGAGTATACAGGGTGTTTCAAAAATACACGGCATAATTTCAGGTATGTATTTCCCACATGTAGACAATCAAAATAGTTCATTACAACATATGTCCGGAAATGCTTCATTTCCGAGTTATGGCCTTCACAACATTGAAATTCACCGGAACGTTTTTCTTTCCGCAGGTCGTTGCCGTCAAAGGACACATTAAGAGGGCACTCTGACAGATCATTCCTAGGCGAAGGTTAAATTCAGTGTTGTGTTTGGCGTTCGACTGTGTGTCATGTACACAAATCAGGAGCTGGCAGAGATGCACTTGATCTACGGTAAGGCAGACGGCAATGCTGCGCTGGCTCGTCGTTTGTACCAGGAGAGGTACCCACAGCGACAATGTCCAGATCGGAAGACATTTGTAAGTCTCCATCAGCGTCTGTGCGAGTATGGAAAATTTGACTCTCCTGGATTGGGAAGGGGACGACCAAGATCTACAACTCCAGAAGAACAGGAGGAGATTCTGGAGATTGTGAACGGAACTCCTTCTATCAGCACACGAAGGTTAGCGTTGCAAGTGAATGTTCCCCATACGACTGTCTGGAGACTGCTGAAAGAGTATCAATTGTATCCTTACCATTTGCAACGTGTACAGGCGCTGTCACCAGCAGATTACCCTGCACGAGTTAGGTACTGTCAGTGGTTCTTGCAGCAATGTGCTGCAAATCCGAACTTTCCTGCCTTAGTATTATTTACAGATGAAGCACAGTTCACACGAGATGGCATAACAAATCTCCACAATCAGCATGTATGGGCGTATGAAAACCCAAATGCAACTGTTGTATCTCATCACCAGGTGCGGTTCTCCCTCAACATGTGGGCCGGTATCATTGGTGATCGGTTAGTTGGACCCCATGTACTTGTAAACAGACTTACGGGGCAGGCGTACACAAACTTCCTGGAAAACATCATACCTGATGTTTATGACGACACTCCACTGATCGATCGTCAGCACGCTCACTTCTTGCATGACGGCGCTCCTGCACACTTCAGTCGTACGGCTCGCCGGTACTTGGATCGAAGATTTCCTGATCGATGGATAGGTAGAGGTGGCCCAATTGCTTGGCCTCCACGCTCACCTGATCTGAACCCTCTCGATTTCTACTTGTGGGGCCATTTAAAATCATTGGTTTATTCGTCTCCGGTGCCTGATTTGGAATCCCTTCGGAATCGAATTGTGGCACGCTCTGAGGACATACGCAACATTCCTGGAGTGTGGGATCGTGTTCGCAGGTCAATGAGACATCGATGTGAGGTCTGTATTCAAGCAGGAGGTGGTCATTTTGAACATCTTCAGTAATGGCAACGACCTGCGGAAAGAAAAACGTTCCGGTGAATTTCAATGTTGTGAAGGCCATAACTCGGAAATGAAGCATTTCCGGACATATGTTGTAATGAACTATTTTGATTGTCTACATGTGGGAAATACATACCTGAAATTATGCCGTGTATTTTTGAAACACCCTGTATAACTCCTCCTGCTAACCCGCTAAATAGATCTTCCACTCTGGGTATAGGGTAGGTATCAAGCCTAGTGGCTCTGTTGACTGTTAATTTGTAGTCCCCACAGATGCGGATGCTTTGATCAGCCTTGAGCACAGGGACGATCGCCGCTGCCCATCTCGAGTATTGTACAGGGGTGAGGATACCTTCCTGCACCAGTCCATCAAGTTCTGCCTCCACCTTTGGTCTCAGTGTGTAAGGCACGTTCCTGGCCTTACAAAACTTTGGTGGTACGGCTGGATCCACTTCTATTTTGAAATTACTTCCCTTAAAGCAACCTAGACCTGGTTGAAAAGGGTCGGGGAATTTATTTGCTAACTCTTCAGGGCAGGTAGTCAATTTGTTGACATTATTTGATACTATAGTTAGCCCGAGGGAATCAATCAGGTCCCTACCCAGCAAAGCTGGCCCCTCCATGTCTACAATCACAAAAGTTGCTAGTTGAGGAACCATATTACCAGGTTCACGCTGGATGTTAGCCCTAATCTCCCCACAAATCCTTAGGGGGGTTCCCCCATAAGTCCTAAGCTTAACATCAGAAGGTCTCAGCTCGAGTCTTGACTTACCTGGTATTTTAGAGTAGGTGGCCATTGAAAGGATAGACCTGGCAGCACCTGTATCTACCTCCATCTCTAATGGCACACCATTTAGTAACAATTTTATTTTGATTGGGGTTTTCATTTCCTCGGCTATTGAGAAAATCTCCCCATAACAGCCTAGATTAGCAACTGGATAGTCTGCACAGGTTGCATTGTTAGTTCTATTAGGGTTAGGGTGGTGTTCCCTCCCCCTTTTCTCATGCATAGCATGCACAAAATTATTTTTGTTGCCTTTAGCAGAATTTTGATTTTTCACTTTAAAGCAACATTTCTTAAGATGACCTTTTTGGCCACAACCATGACAAACACTGTTTTCATAGGGGCAATCTCTACGCCAGTGCAGATTACCACAGCCGCTGCATGCTGATTTGGGGCTAGCTTGAGCCTGAGTTTTGCCCTGAGGCTTTACTGCAGTTTGCTTTACTCTATGCTGGCCCACATTTAGTATGGAATTAGGTTGCCTTAACACAACCGTCTCCCTCAGTTGAGTTTCTTTGGCAGTTGCCAGATCCACGGCTTTTTTCCATGTGAGGTCTGCTTCATTAAGCAAACAGTTTTGAACATCATTACTGGCCACACCCAGTATGAACCTATCAAGAAGCGTCTCTTCCAGAACTTCCTGTTTGAAATTACAGGTGTCTGAAAGGGCCTTTAAGCTAGCCACAAAATCAGCAATGCTCTCCCCTTGTTTCTGGTTCCGCTTATGGAACCTAAACCTTTCAAAGATCTGGTTGCGTGTCGGCTTAAAATGCCGTCTTAACGCTTCCATGATCTCCTCATAGGTAGCATCTAAAAGTCTTTTAGGTGAGAGTAGGTCTTTGGCTTACCTAACAATTTTAGGACCCACCAGAGCAATAAATGTTTTAGCTTTATTTGAATCTTCCACTTTATTAATACTCAGGAAGCAGTTCAGCCTGACTTCATATTCTGGAAATTCTTCCTCTAAAGGATTGAATTCTCCCACTGAGCCTAGCATTGGCATTTTTACCCAGCTTTACAGCTAATTGTCAGATATCTACCTGAAATGTTAGTAGCAACAATATCAATTGCAAGAGTAGCCAATTTAAGAGACTGTAATAATACACCTTGTTAACAAAATCAGAAATTTACAGCATCAATACTCTAGTCACTGAATAATA
Source organism: Morinoia aosen (assembly GCA_030386875.1). NCBI lineage: Eukaryota > Metazoa > Arthropoda > Malacostraca > Amphipoda > Talitridae > Morinoia > Morinoia aosen. The sequence continues at coordinate 12,119,474 of CM059572.1, read as the reverse complement.
ATATAAATTCTGAGTTCCTTCATTAGTCTAGCCTCTCCCAATAGTTCTACAAAAAAAATCCTCGTCGCCAGTATTATGGATTGGATAGCCCTACACTAGAGCAAAGCATAGGTTCCACATAGACACAACATAGATAGAGTACTGCACAAAATAGACCATGCTATGACACAGCAATTTAGGTAAATAGTTCACTCACCTCTTGGATATCTTAACTTAAATACTCAATGTGCAATACTGTGGTTAGTCAGAGTAGAGCGGAGATATACGGGAATATATATAGAATAGGGTAGAATAGAATTAGTACATTAGTTTAGAAATTAAGAAGTTAGATACCAACCACAGTAGGTACTTATATACATACACACACTCGGTGAACATGTACTTGTTGTTGAACCCGAGGCCAATAGCAGACTGACTTGCGAGTGTTGCTCTCTCGAGCGTTGCCAACTTATGGTCTCTCTAACTAGAACTTACACTACTCTCTATATTACACTCAGGAAGTAGTTTAGCCTGACTTCATATTCTGGGAATTCTTCCTCTAAAGGATTGAATTCTCCCACTGAGCCTAGCATTGGCATTTTTACCCAGCTTTACAGCTAATTGTCAGATATCTACCTGAAATAGTAGTAGCAACAATATCAGTTGCAAGAGTAGCCAATTCAAGAGACTGTAATAATACACCTTGTTAAAAAAAAATCAGAAATTTACAGCATCAATACTCTAGTCACTGAATAATAATATAAATTCAGAGTTCCTTCATTAGTCTAGCCTCTCCCAATAGTTCTACAAAAAAAAAATCTCATCCTCGTCGCCAGTATTATGGAGTGGGTAGCCCTACACTAGAGCACAGCATAGGTTCCACATAGACACAACATAGTTATAGTACTGAACACAATAGACAATGCAATGACACAGCAAGTTAGGTAAATAGTTCACTCACCTCTTGGATACCTTAACTTTATACTCAAATGGAGGTACTGTGGCTAGTGAGATTAGAGCGGAGATAGACGGGAAATGTATAGAATAGAGTAGAATAGAATTAGTACATTAGTTTAGAACTTAAGAAGTTAGATACCAACCACAGTAAGTAATTATATACACCCTCGGTCAACATGTACTTGTTGTTGAACCCGAGGCCAATAGCAGACTGACTTGCGAGTGTTGCTCTCTCGAGCGTTGCCAACTTATGGTCTCTCTAACTAGAACTTACACTACTCGCTATATTACAAGCCTGATACATATCACCTTGTACATTGGATTTTCAAATGCCTTATAACTAACGCCAGGACGCCATGACGCTTTCCCCCGGTCAAGACCGGTACCCATTTCAGACACCTGGGTGGAGTGGGGTATTGTGCTTGGAATTTTTCTCCTATACCCAACAGAGAAAATCGCCAACGCCAGCGCCGAGAATCGGTTACCGTCTCGCCATTTTTCATCTTCAGCGCAGCCAACTCGCAATACAGAGAAATAATTCTCGGTTTACTGCTGCCGAGGTAATGATCACGCAGAATCTTCATGGATTTTATTCCATCTCCATAGGCGTCTCTGATAATCAACGAGAGACTTTTATCATCGAGCCTTTGCACGAGCTCGAAGAACGTTTGCTTGTTCTTCTCAACATCCAGACTTGATTCTTCGCCCTCAAGGACGGCATCCAACGACTTCAAGTCTAGGTTGGCCCGAAATTTCACCTCCCACAACTCATACCTTTCATCATTGCCATCAAAAGTTAGGTTACTGGGCCCATAACCTGTTGGACCAGAGAGGCCTCTTTCCATCTTGGAATAATGGAGTACGGCAACGATTATAAGTACGAGTGTGGGGTAGAGAAACACAGTAGTTAATCTAGGAACTACATGTACTGTACGTCCGTCGAGCACGGCGGCAAGAACAAGAAGGAAGAGCTGTATCGCTCTACACAGGCAGTTAACACATGAACATAGAAAACGGGAAGGAAGCAATTTAATGGGTGACTGTGACAACTCATATTTAATAATAAATATATATACTGAAGTTGGATCCCAACAAGGGTTCGTAGGTTCGTATCCTGGCGCTGGCGTGGCGATTTTCCCCGTTGGGTATAAGAGAAAGCTCAAGCACAATACCCCACTCAACCCAGGTGTCGGAAATGGGTAACGACTTTACGGGGGAACCGCCATGGTGTCCTATATATAGTGTAAGTTATAAGACATTTGAAAAACCAATGCTAAGATCCTATGTATCAGGCTTGATTGGAAATAAAGCATCCCAAACATGCCGATGTTTGTTTGTTTGTTTAATTGCAAAGTACCCAAACGTACTCTTAACAGCTCAATCGCGCAACAACTAAGCCTACCGCTCTAACTCGTAAGAGACTCATTTGCCGCAAAAAGTGTATAAAAGATAAGTAATTCATTTTGATGTTTTTATCGTGATTAAAGCAACAAAAATCCGAAAATCGATTAGTAACTGTTTGTTCGAGCGTATTCATCATCAAAGATGAAACTAAACCTACCGCTATAATTCATTAAATACTCATCCCGCGGAAAGTGCATAACGGAAAAATTGTTTATTTTGATCTAATGAACTATGTTTGGGCAGCGAAAATTGGAAAATCGATTATGGTCCTCTCTTGGACAAAAACTTAGTAAAATTTTGTACAGGGGGAGAAATAAACAATAATATATGACCATAAGATGTAATAAAACATACACGGAGCAAAGAGGAACAAGCTAACACCATCGTAGAAATGATTTAATGTCTGCTCGACTGTTCATGTAGAGCTCAAAAAGGCATCCGAATTCTGTACCGCATTCCAATCCCGTGCCATGTACTCAAATTCAAAATTGAGAGTTGGGATCTTGGGAACTGTTGGGCATGGTAATAGTATGCCGTGGAGTTGAGACCACAGCCTAGGTGGTAGCCCTACTTGAGAGTTCGTGTTCTTGCGAGCAAGCGTGTAGTCAGCACGAGATGCTCGTTTTGCTGAGAAAGGTACTGTGAATTCTTGAAAGGATTACAACTATTTATATGAAGCATCTTCAATGTGATGAATTTCGGCATGTGAATTTCGTAGTGACAGGCTTATGTTCCTGAACGTCTGGAAGGCTTTTTCTTTAGGAACCTATTGGAAACCCTCACCTTTGTTTTTTGTCATTTAGTAGGCTTTTGAGTACAATTGTAATTTGTAGGCAAATGACAAGAGACTTGGTAAATGTTGAGGACTTGACCATAATCGATTTTCCACTCTTTGATCAATAAAGATTGTTGATGAGACCAAGATAAACAAGTTTTCTTCAATGCACTTTCCGGCGGAAATAAGTATTTTAAAAGTTATGGCATTAAATGAGTTACTGTAACTCCAGTGTTTTAGGCGGGGAAAAAAACACCGCGCGGTCCGACGTGAAAGTAAACAGGCGTTCCCGCGCGCCAACCAAGCCGACGAAGAGCAAACCCCCTATTAAAAACGTAAAGAGGTTGGGTCGTGAGGGGTAGCAACAGTTCTTTTAGTGAAAACTATAAAACTAAAAGAACTGTGGCTACCCCTCACGACCCAACCTCTTTACGTTTGTAATAGGGTGATGCACACTGGAGTTCCGGTAACTCATTTAACGCCATAACTTTTAAAATACTCATTTCCGCCGGAAAGTGCATTGAAGAAAACTTGTTTATTTTGGTCTGATCAACAATTTTTGTTGATCAAAAAGTGGAAAATCGATTATGGTCAAGTCCTCAACATTTATCAGAGACTTTTTCGATGATTCCTGCCTTGTATTTTAGGCCTAGTACGGCACTGATCTCTAATAGTTACGGCGGTCAATGTGAAGTTTAATGCAATCACGGAAATTAATAATTGTATTCCAAACAATCACTAAAGGAGCCCATTTAAGAACGTTTTACAAGAACGACATTCTGCTCGCTGATGCTTTATTTTCAAATTATTGAACTTTTGAAGTTGGCCTTCCCGCGCCAAAGGAAGCGAGCGTAATTTAATTAAAAACGGAAGCTAATCCCCTATTACAAACTTGAAGAGGTTGGGTCGTGAAGGGGAGGCACAGTTCTTCTAGCAAAAATTATAAATGAAGCTTCTAACCCACCCATTAGGGTGACAACCGCAATCTTGTTGACATCGGCTTTAAGATGGCGGCGCCCATGGTGGTCGCCATATCAGAGCCAATGTAAACAAGATTGCGGTCGTCACGTTAATGGGTGGGTTAGAAGCTTTATTTATAATTTTCACTAGAAGAACTGTGCCTCCCTCTCACGACCCAACCTCTTCACGTTTGTAATAGCTTCCGTTATTAATTAAATTCCGTTTAACGTGCTCGCTTCCTTTGGCTCAAAGGCCAACTTCAAAGTTCAATTATTAGAAAAAAAATGCATCAGCGAGCAGAATTTCATTCTTGTAAAACGTTCTTAAATGGGTTCCTTTAGTGATTCCTGGGATCGCAATTATTATTTTCTGTGATCGCATTAAACTTCACATTGACCATTACGGCCACCACTGCGTGAATACAATCTTCATGTATTCATTAAGGACACCGTCTAGGTTGAAATCAGGATATGTGTTGATTTTCTGCTTTTATATGCATCTTATAGAGGATTTTCTTGCGCTTCCATTGGTACTTTCCGTTTACGTCTACTCCGAATAGTGCGCCCACCAGAGGGGGGGAAAGCGATGGGGGTGGAGTGACCTTGAACCCTCCCCCCCTCATTATTGGGGGTCAATTGAGCATGTTTCTCTGCGGGAATGGCATTATAGTTCGTTAATGGGCTACTCAAAGTGCTTCCATTATGCAAACAAAACATTCTAACGCTGAGTAAATATTTTTTTTATAATTTTTGACAATTTCAGAATTTAGCTGTTCTGCCGTATCTATGATACCGCAGCTTTCATTCATAGCTCAATGACAGCTGCAGTATCATAGCTACAGCTATGGCGAGCACACCAATCCAAAGGGCTTGAAAAGAGCTATAAAACAAAGGAGTTGACTTGACAAAAAAAAAAGTATTTTGGTCAAATAAAAATGAAAAATTAAAAAAATTGGTTGCTTTCAAGAATAACATCTATTCTCTTTTGTTGTATACTTTTTCCCAGAGTTACAGAGCTACAGCAATGTAAAATGTATCAATCAAAAGGGCTTGAAAAGAGCTACATACGTTCAAGAGTTCATTATAGAAAACCCTGTAGTTCAAAAGATAAAAAGAAAAGAATTTTTTTTTGTGAAAAAACCCGTTTTTCTGGAAACTTGATAATTGGTTTCTCAAATGCTACTTCTTCCACAATTTTAGAGCTACAAGAATGGTTTATATACCATCGATAGGGCTGAGCAATGTGTATCCTCACGCAATAGCATTTCTTGATACATTTATTATTTTGAAAATTATGCAACATGAAAAAAAGTTTTTTTTTCCAATTCCCAAAATCCACAAAAAAAGTTATCGAAATTCCCTATTGCGAGTGGTTATATAGACATCTAAGCAATCTAAAAACAAAGTACTGGTTCTGTAACTTCAAAATTGTAGAAGATAGATTTTAAAAAAACTCCTATTATATCATATTTTTCAAAAAAAAAAAAATCCAGTGCAGATACAAAACTTCAGTCGAAATCACAAATGATCTTAGCATCATTTCACACCTACTGTGAAAATTTCAGAGAAATCCATCTATAAATAACGGACTTTTATTTTTGACCTAGACGGTGTCCTTAAGCAAAGTATAGGTACTGTGTCGATTGTTCGTTTATATCTTCCTCTGATAGATGATATGCATGCTCTCATAGCTTAGGCAAGTAATGATATTTTTATAATAAGCCAGGCCAACTCAAGTCTCAATTTATTTATGTGAAACATATTCTACTGTACTTCTTGTACTGTACAATTTTGTTTGCATTTTAAAAGGAGAGCAAAAGCCCTAGTGTTTTATGTTGAGAGTAATGTTTGAATTGACTATTTTAGTAGATGTTATCATGCTATTGCTATTGGAGTACTGAGAACTATTGCTAACACTTTTTTCTGGAGATGTTGGTCAGTTTGATGAGCTCTGCATCAAAGATCGGAGCATAACATATAGGTAAATGTGTAGGAGAGGACAGTTATCGATTTTCCACTTTTCGATGCCTTAACATTGTTTATTGCATCTAAATGAACAATTTTTCTTCTATGCACTTTCTGTCTGAAATTAGTATTTAATGAGTTATTGCGGTAAATTACTTACGGCAACTCAAGTGTTTGAAGCGGAAAGAAATTATTCAGACGGAAGACTAAAATGGACTCTCCTTTCCGACGCGCTTGAATGCTCAAGCGCATTTCCGCCATCGAAGACAAAAGGTAGCATACCGCTATAATTTGTTATTTTTGGTTGATAATTTCTATTGTGTTATTAAGTGAAAGATCGTAAAAGTGGGTTCAGGTTCTGCAAGCTCTGCGGGGTGAGCTAATAATAAATTACAAAGTACCCAAATGTACTCCTAACAGTTCCCTCAGTAGGATACAACTATTGTATCTATAGGAATTAGCGCTCCCAGGGAGACAATGTGAGGGCCCGAGCTAAAGGTTTGGTAGGCTCTCATTTTGATGAAATAAGATAAGTTTTTGTTTTGTTATGGACCACCTTTTTTCTGATCACTGTTGTCTTGTTTTTTCAGCACCTACTACTTTCTTCTTCAACTTCGTCTTGTTTCATGATCTTCTTTCTTAGTTTTTGGTTTCTGTGCCCTTTCTGCATAGATACCACATTCCCTTAACTCCATACTGAATGGTGCCTTCTTCCTTCCTTTCATTGGATCTCATTTGTTGAGGATAGGGAGGCTTAAACTAACTAATAATCTATCTACTCTAACAGCTCAATCACACAACAACTAAACCTACCGCTCTAACTCGTAAAATACTCATTTGCCGCATGAGTGTATTGAAGAAAAGTAGTTTATTTTGATGTTATTACCATGATTCAAGCAACAAAATTTCGAAAATCCATTAGTAGCTCTGGTTAATGTTAAGGAGATGTTACTAATGGATTTTCAAAATTTTGTTGCTTGAATCATAGTAATAACATTGAAATGAACTACTCTTATTCTATATAATTTTTGCGGTAAATGAGTATTTTAGGAGTTAGAGCGGTAGGTTTCATTTTTGCTTGCGTGCTCGCGATAGCCGTGTGCTATAGGTTCTGCCGCCGTGCGGCCGGGACCCGGGTTCGAAACTCGGCGCTGGCAGTGGCGATTTTCTCTGTTGGGTATAGGAGAAAAATTCCAAGCACAATACCCCACTCTACCCAGGTGTCTGAAATGGGTACCGGTCTTGACCGGGGGAAAGCGTCATGGCGTCCTGGCGTTAGTTCTAAGGGACTTGAAAATCCAATGTACAAGGTGATATGTATCAGGCTTGATTGGAAGTAAAGCATCCGTAGATGCCTTCATTATTATTATTATTATTCATTATTATTTTTGCACAATTGAGGTGTTAACCCTTAAGGCCCAAGTGGACTGTACGGTCCTCTTTCAAAAATAACAATAATATATTTTATTTCTTATTCAATTCATTCATTAATGTGTCCTTTGGACTTCACTGCCGAGTGGCAGTTCCTTCCCCATCTTGATAACAGTAACTACCTAATGCCAGTGTCGGTTTAGTGATAGTGCTTGTCATAACAGAAATATGAATATAAAAATGTGGGCAATAAAGGGTTAAGAGTACGTTTGAATACTTTGTAATTTATTATTAGCTCACCCCGCGGAGCTTGTGGAGCCTGAACCCACTTCTAGCATCTTTTATTTAATAACACAATTGAAATTATCACCCAAAAATAACGAATTATATCGGTATGTTAACTTTTGACTTTCGTCTAAGGCAATGCGCTCGAGCATTCGAGCGGGTTGGAAGAGAGCGTCCATTACAGTGCTACCATTAGAAGCGCGCGATGAATTACTTTCCGCTTCAAACCCTAGAGTTTCGGTCAGTAATTAACCGCTATAACTCGTTAAATACTCGATTGCCCCAAAAACTGCATTGATGAAAAGTTGTTCATTTTGATGTAATTGATGTTTTAGGCAACAAAATTTCAAAAATCGATTAGTTGCATCTCCTTAACATTACCCGTAGTTGTTTATTCGAACACATTACATTAGTCATCAAAGACGATAATCAACACACCGCCATTACTCATAAAATACTCATTTCAGACGGAAAGTGCATTGAAGAAAACTTGTTTATTTCGATCTGATTAACTTTGCTCAGGCACCGAGAAGTGGAAAATCGATTACTGTCCTCTCCTTCACATTTACCCTTGTATGATGTATAATTTTTTTTTGAAAATAAATTGTTTTTTTAACACTTTAACCGCATCTCCGAGAATCGCCATTATGCCCCGCCTGCATCTCGTTCAAACTACGATTGCTTCAGTCACCATTGAGCCAGGAAGACGAGAGTTTGTGTGTCGCTCTATGAACGTAAGTACAAACATTTGGTGTTATAAAATCCGTGGGACAAATGTGGTACATGATGTGGGCAGTAAAGGCTGTGTTCATTTCGTGCAACGTGCGCTACATGGGGTCACGATCCCCGTGCACCAATAGAGGTGCACGTTGTGGAGAGTAATTGTAGCTATTATCTGTAGCAACGTGCGCCATATGTGACCACGACCACCGCATGTTATTTGTAAAATTTCTTGTGAGATCCTTCAAGTATTCATTATATATTGTTGATTATTGGATACACTTGGTGTTTGCTATATAATAAATTATGTAATATCCTCATTTCAGGCCCATGGATCCATCTCGATTTTACGGGAAACGCGGAGGTTCTGAAAATGCTGAACATGATGCAGATGAAAATGGAGCAGATAGCCCTGATTCGGGAGATTCTGCTGATTCTTCCTCCGATACATGCAATGATTTTTCACCAACTTATGCTCTAAGTGAATCAGAAAGTAGTTGTGATAACGATTCACGTGATAATGACGTTTCAGATGACAATGCCAGCTCAGCATGTGACGACAACGCAGGCAATGAATGGAATTCAACCGTAGCTTCAGCGAGATCATTCTCCTTCACAGGAAATGAACAACTATTAGTACAACCTGTACCTTCTGAAGCAGATGGAACTGTTTCAGCTATTGATGTCTTCAAATTGTTTGTAACAGACGATGTTATATCGCATATTGTTCAGGAAACAAATAGATATGCAGAGCAAGTTCTTGAAACTCAAAGAGTGACTAGGAAGTCACTTCTATCAGAGTGGAAACCGACAAATAATGAAGAAATAAGAAGGTTTCTTGGCATCATGATCTCTATGGGCCTTGTCAACATGCCAAGTATAGAATGCTATTGGTCAAAGAAAACAGTTTATGCCTATGATTTTGTGAAAAGAAATATTACTAGAAGTCGATTTTTTCTCCTTTTGCGAATGCTGCATTTTAACGATAATGAAACTTTTGAACAAAACAGAAGACTGCACAAAATAAAACCAATCCTTGATATGTTGAAGAATAACTTCAAATCAGTGTATTCTCCTGGGGAGAAACTGGTCGTGGATGAGTCGCTGGTTCCATTTAGAGGAAGAATTATCTTCAGACAGTACATTCCTGGCAAGTCACATAAATATGGCATCAAACTATACAAGCTTTGCACTGTGAATGGATATACATGGAATTTTGAAGTATACACTGGCAACTTGTCGAATGTGCCTGAGCATAACCATTCGGAGTCAATTGTTCTCAAACTGGCGAAGCCTCTTCTGAAAAATGGAGCAACCATTTATGCTGATAACTACTATTCCTCGGTACCATTAGCCGAGAAATTGCTCCAAGAAAAAACTTACTACTGTGGGACTGTACGCAAGAACAGGAAACTACTACCACAAGATGTTATGTCAGCAAAACTGAAAAGAGGCGAGGTAAGAGGAAAGGTGAACTCAAAAGGAGTAAAAATATTCCATTGGAAAGATAAGAGAGATGTCTTCACACTATCTACCTGCCCTGAGCATGATGTGCAACTTGTTCCAACTGGTAAAAAAAATCGAGTGGGTGAGGAGTTGATGAAACCTACATGCATTACAGATTATAATGCTGCAAAAATTGGGGTTGACAAATCTGACCAAATGACTTTTTATAATTCAGTTCTCAGAAAGAGCACCAAATGGTACAGAAAACTTGCCATTGAATTGCTGTTAGGAACTTCAATTGTGAATGCTTGGGTTATTTATAACCAATTTTGTCTCCAGCAGCGACGAAGAAAAACGCCGATTCTGAAATTCAAAGAGAGTCTTGCAATGTCACTCATTTGCGGAATTGCTGAAGAGAATCTGAACCCAGGTCCAGGTAGATCAATCATCTCAGGAAAGCGCAAATCTCATGAACTGGTTGAGGCTGATGGGCCTAAAAGTAAGAAGAGGAAGAGATGTCTGTCTTGCTACAGCCAAATTGCCAATGCGGAAGGAACTAAAGTAGCCCGGTCAAAAACTCGCAAGGTAAACACTTATTGCGACACTTGCGAAAAGAAACCATATCTGTGCGTATCATGCTTCAGTCTGAAGCATTCCATTTCGTCATAAAGCGCCTAAGGACGCAAGTTCAACAAAGAATTATTAATAATGTTTAATCCTAAAGGGTAGAAATATGTACTGTCACAGAGATGCCCGTTTACTTATTTTTTTACTTTTACTGCTTTATTCATTAGTTGCATCAAAATATGAGAATGCCAAAGGACAGGAATGCTTTCGTAAGTCGGATAGTTATTTTTTCTTGCCTTTTTTGCATTTGATGTATTTTTTACTTCTCGTAGCTTTAAGAAATTTACACGCTAAACAGCCGAATTTTGAGAATGGAATCAAAATATATGCTTAGTATACATTATCGTCATCATTATCCTTTACTTACAACGCCTAAAATGTGATTGAGGAGGTTAATATTGAAGTTTAATGAATTATTATAAATTTAAGGGTGTGCACCACATGTGGGTCACGATGCAGGTTGAGACAGACACGCGTGACCCACATATGTTGACACCCATGAACTAAAACTAACTTAAAATTTATTCTTGGAAAGTATTTGTCAAACCATGCTAAAATTTCTTTCTTCATTTTTTCTGACTAAGACCCAAAGTGTGGCAGCAAAACAAACTGGACGTTTTCACTGATTGATTAATTTACCGGAATGCAGTTTATTGAACTTGTTTTCTAAAAATTTACCAATATGAGACTATTAATACATTCACGCTCGCTGATGGCTATAGACGTCATGCTGCATTTGCACAAAATGCACATTCTCATAATTTCTAAACTATAGCTACAAAAAGTGAGAATTTTTTCTGGGTAAAAACGTATATAAAACAAGTCTACTGACCTTAAAAAAAAGTGTTGACGTCTATGGACGTCATGCTACATTTGAAACCTGACAGGATACAAAATGCTCATGACGTCTATTCTCGTCATATTTAAATTAAATACATGAGCATAATGAAACTCCTTTATTTTCTTTTAAAACCAAAGAAAGTACTAAAAAGAACATAATGATGATGGAAAATCATCTTCAAACACCATAATGAATGGCAAATAATTGTTAAACTCAATTATTTCCTTTCAAAACTGATGAAGTACTCAAAAACCAAATGGCTAAACCATAATATTGACTAATTGACGTAATAAGTAGCAAAATATGGTGCAGGACATAATGCCGGTGTATCTTCACAATTTTTAAATGAGTAGCGGATCATTATATTCATTTTTTCCATTCAAAACTAACAAAATACTCCAGAAACTATGAGGCTGAACCATAATATTTGCTAATGGCTATGGTAAATAGGAAAACATTTTGCAGGACATAAAGCTGGGGTATCTTCACAATTTTTACATCTGCAACAGGTCTCTTTCCTTCTCTTTTCTTTTGTGCACACTCTGCAGCGTAGGTAACATGGTACATTTTCATTCAAAGTGGCTTCTGTAAACTATCAACTAGCTGCAAATATTCTCTACAATAAAGGGTGCTTTAAATAATCATAGCTGGTCCAAAACAGTCATAAATTTGCTCAAATGTGGCACAAAAGATGCATCTTTAATTCAGTTCCATCTAACAACACAGAACATTGATGCCTCTTCACGTGCCTCGGTTTTTATGCGCAGTTAGATTTGGACGGCTAGAGGTCTTAGCTATTTGTCCCAGATTGGAAAACTGGAGCAAGCGTGAATGTGTTAATTGTGTTGGAAAACCATTCCTACGGAGTAATTCTTTTAAAAAGATGAACTCTTCATGTAAATCCTTTTAAGAACTGCAAACATTGAGGGCTCTAAAATATATGTTCTAATGAAATTCACTTTGAAAGTATATGGCAGAAACATAGGAATGGTTTTCCAACACAATTAATAGTCTCATTTTGGTAAATTTTTAGAAAAGTTTAGCTAACTGCATCTGGTAACTCAATCTGTGAGAATGTTTGGTTTGTTTTGTAGCAGTATTTTAGCACTAGTTGACAAATTCTTTCGTGGAATAAATTTATTGCAAGTTTTAGTAACAGGTTTTAACATTGGGTCATTTTTTGGTTTCAAGGACATGCTTTTTACCACAATACAAATTTTGCATTAATTTTGCCCTAATTTTCAAATTTTGTTGTCATCAATTACATCTGAGTATGTCAGGTTGACTTTACATACTTTAGGCTGTAGGGTGTATAATTTAATTTAGGTTGCTGAGCATTGTGGTAGAAGTTACCACACAGAAAATATTTTATCTAGTCCTTCTCATTCAGCTCTAAGGGATCATTCTGAGCAGCGTAACAGCCCATTTAACATAAGTAATATGAAATTTCATGCTAGAGTGAAGGTTTCCCTCCAATTTAAGATTTTAGAGTCTCTATTCATTTTAATAAATGAGACAATTTTAAATAACTAATTGTTCATGGTTAACAGGTCATTTTAAGGTTAGTTATTTCAATCTATCATCTTTCTAATTCATGTAAATTTTTAGTAAATGTTGAGAACATACTAATCAATTTTTGAAATTTTGTTGCTTGAATCATGGTAATTACATTGAAATAGACAACTTTTCTTCTATGTATTTTTCTGGGGAAATGAGTATTTAACAAGTTATAATGTTTGGTTACTTACCACAACTCTAGTCTTTCAAGCCAAAGAAATTGTTCTGAGGGGACGACTACGATGGACTCTCTCTTCCGACGTGCTCGAATGATTTTTAGGTTGCGTTAAGTAATGTTAATTTATGTAACTTTAGGTTAGGTTATGTTAGGAGAGGTTGGGTTAGGTTAGATCAGTTCAGTTTCGAAACCTTACGTACGTGACCGCTATAACTCATTAAATACTCGCTTTCCCTCAAAAGTGTATAGAAAAAAGGTTGCTTATTTTGATATAATTACCATGATTCATAATCATGCTACAAAATTTTGAAAATTGATTAGTATGTTATCCTTTAAAATTGCCCAACTTTCTAATCCATGGTTTTGTTTGTAAATTTTATTTGCTGAAGATGAGGAAATGCTCAAAACACCTAATTTTACTGTTTTACTTGCAATTTTTAATTAGAGTAAATGATTTATATGGTATTTTTAGTACTGGTCATTTTACTCAAAATCAGGAAGCCTCTAAAGAACTTTTTTACTGTACAATAGTACTACACCAAATTCTTCTGATATTTGGTTACAACAAAGACATCTAAATTCTTCCCCAATAAACAGTGTGATAAACAGTATATTTAGTGCACAAAATAAAAAACTGGAAAGTAAATGCTTGAAATTTGAATGACTGAACAAACAAAATGCTTTACAAGGATCTTCAACTGTCCTACTGATTCAAACAAAAGGCCATTAGCAAACATTATGTGTGATTTTCTTTGTTTATATATGAAGGCAAAATAACAGCAATTAATCTCAAAACTATTAGCAGTATTGAATTGTTGAGGATTGAGATTTGTCACAAGGCCCTATTATGCATTTTTAATTAGTTATTTTACCATAAGCATAAGAAATTAACACGTTAACTGTGATGGGTTAAACTGAAGTTCAATATTCAATTCAAATTTAAAGTCAGTTGCAGTAATCAACTTTGAAAATGGCAAACATTTACTGGGTCTGGCCTTTATTAAGATTTCATTGAGTATTAATCAACAAAAAGTTAGTGACTGCAGGTGGGTCAGCAGCACTATGAAAATAACCTAAGTGACCACCGGTGGGTCCCTTCGCAGGGAACGTGTTAACTTGAACATACAAGCTGAATATACAAACATATTAACTTGAACATATTAATTAACTTGCACATACAAACATATTAACTAGGACTTACAAACTACATAGGAATTCTGGATAGATCCTCATTTTTAGCTAGTTCAATTTCATTGATATTTCTGTGTATGGTATTTTCTTCCTTAGAAGGTTACATGTGAAGTTTAATTTTGCTGTAGGATATAACTACCATCTCAGATTATGTTATTGTTAGACAATATCTCCTCAGGGGAATACAATTTTGGTATTCAAGGAAATTAGCATTTGCAGAGGGAAAATGTTGAGATCTTTAGCTGGAGGTTAGGAAGCCCTTCCTATTGTTAATATATATATATATCAGGTGTTTTATTTTGTCATGGTCCACTTATTTTGATTTACTGCTGTCTTATCTGCGGTTGACATTCACTTCCTTTAATATCGTTAGTCTTCTTTCATTAACTTTCTTCCTAACTAGTGTTTCTGTGTGCAAAGTATCTCACTTGGGAACACACCTCATGCAATGGGTCCTTCAGATGAAATGGTACTTGCCTTTCTTTGAAAGACCCTTGTGGTTATGAAGGTAGAAGCTAATATATGTAATCTAACCCTAATGTGATGTAGGCTAGTATAATCAAACTAATATTAACCCTTTTTAAAGCCTTTTAATATGTACTAGGTAGCTGCTTATAATATCCAAAAGAAGCAATTGTTGGATGTAGGAGGATGAGAATATAAACTTTGGTCAATTAAAGATTTTTCTTAGGGTTAACCGATATGAGTGCTTGGTTTCTGAGATCCTTCATGTCCAGTTCTTTAGGTTTCTCATTTAGTTGATCAGTTCTTCCTTACTTGACTTTCCTCAAGTGCTTCATTACCTATTGCTTGAGTTTGGTGTTGTTTGGTTAATTATTTTATACAGGATGTTCCCTTTGTTGAAGTTGAAATTCCCTTTGTGTGAATGTTAAAGTTGAAATATAAGCATTAGGTTATTCAAATGCTTCTAAATCTAACTTTTTTAATTCAAGAATTTTTGGTCATCGCTGTAAATCTGTTGCATTTTTGGCAGAGTGCAACAGTATTTGCTTGCTGATCATTTCCAATGGTGTCAATGCTCTTCAGAGACTACGCTGCAACATGGACGATTGTATTTCTGAGTAAGTATACATGTATTCATATTTTTAGTAACTTCTCATTAACTATTTTGGAATTTTTAATTTTTGCATCTCGTACTTACTATACCATTTGATTCAAAAAAGGCTTACCCATGTTTAAAATGTCCTAAATTTGCAATGAATCAAGATATTTTTGATCTGATTGCTTTATTTGGCGTAGAATTTTATTTCTCCATCAGTCTCTGCAAGCATTTTTAAAAATATGTAGCCACTCTATAACTTTTAATAGTTAAGTAATGGGCACCAAAATGAAAGTTGCGCAATAATTGCTAATTAAAGTTAATGAACCTCTGTGAATAAATAACTTTTTATAACGTAACTCACTGTAACTCCTCCAATCAATTCAGGTAACTTGAGGATGCGCATCACGGCAGAGGTTAATATTATAAAAGAAAATCCACATCGTGTGAAAAAAGTAATGAAAGCATGAGAAAAAGAGCCCAGGTTTGCTTAAATAGGAATGGCAATCAAGCTGAAGGAAGAGGATGGTAAAGACAAATGTGTTCAATAAGGAATGGTCTTCTTTCTATTATTGTAAATACAGGTTCTTTTAGTGAAAAACAATTTACAGCAACTGTTTTATTTGTAGAGGTTCATAAACTTTATTCTGCAATTTTTGTGTACCTTAAATTTTGCTGCCTATTATTTAACCATCAAATGTTGTGAAGTTGCTACATATTTTTAAATGTTCGCAGAGACTGGTAGACAATTAGATTTTACGTTGAATGAAGCAATCGGATCCAAAATATCTTATTCGTTGAAAAGTATTGACATTTTAACCTTTTTTTGGGTCATACTGTGTATAACAGGATACAATTTTGTTGATACTATGATTTTTATATAAAAATCTATGTATATAAAAATCTGTATATCCTCTAAGATTGGTAATTAACATTGCTCTTAAATATATGAAGCAGGAACTCAATGAATGAACCATTGAACCTTTGAAGTATATGATACTATTTATCATTGGCTAATCATTTATAAATTTACTGTCATTCTTCTAACTTTCATCACCAATTCTTTTTGTGCTCCATTGACTGCTACTGTTTTTTTTTTTTACAAATTCAGCATACATTCTTTGTTTCAAATTTTCTCCATCCTTTTACCCAATAACATACATATCAATTATTTGTGAGAGGAGCTTGGTCCTGGTCAGTTGAATGGCTTCAATGGAGTTGCTGAGAGTACACTATTGTACAAAAATAGAGTACCCATTTCAGGTTTAAATTTTGGATGTATTAATACTTTTGACTGCTAGTGCTTATGCTCAAACTTTTGACTTGGTAATAATTTTTATTAATGGTCATGAAAGAACAGCTGTTGAGAGCTGGCTTGATTAAGTGTTGCATGTGGCTTTTTGACCAGATGAGTTATGTTGAGTTTCTTGATTAGTTTTGTTGGATTTTGGGTAGTATTGTTGTTCATTCTTTGTTGTTTATTGATCTAAGATCAGCAAAATACATTTTCAAACCACAACTATCACAGTTGGCCTTGATGCCTTCTGCATTGAGATAGGTAAACAAAATAACACGAGGAATGGAACAAGAGAACACGTTCACAATCAATGGCTCAATTACACCTCAAAGCAGATTGTAATTGAATTGTATTCAGTTGTAATTTAGTGAAAAAGGTCTTATAATTTGTCATTTCAAAGCTTCACAGTAGCCAATTTATTCCACCCAAGCTGATTCCTAAATTCAGGATAAGTATGTATTATTCAGTGAATTAGATTTCATGTAAGAGTTAAACTTGGCTAGAGCATTAGTACACTGGAGAATATTCTCAATTTTCTAAAATGGTAGGCCAAGCAACTAACCCACAATTGGATGATCTTAATAAACAAGTTTAAGTGTTTTTTGTGCACATGTTAACAGAACAGGTACTTCCACATATTGCTATAATTTGATCATTCTTGATTATAATTTCTCTTTGGCCAAGTGAAGAGATGCTATCCTAGTTACCTAAATTTAAAATCGTCCATAAGGAAGGCTTGTTGAGCCATTAATCACAACTAATACTTAACACTCTAATTTTTGCATATCTAATTAATTGGGGTGTTGTCTTTAGTGCTCAATAGTGTGAAGGATTTCTTGTTTATTGCTTAGAGGTTGGAAACATTGAGGAGATTTAAACCTTCTGAAATCTGTGCAGTATTTCTGGACTTTACTTATGGGTGGACTCCATGAGTGGGAAGTATTATGATTAATTGAGGCATGTCAACCTTTTTTGTAGTCTTACATTTTTTGAGTGGCAGGGCAGCTCTTGAGTGTTGGTTTGATAATGTGCTGGAAGGTGCTGCAGACCAAACAAGTTGTGTTGTGTTTCTTGATATGTTTTGCTTGGTTAAGGGTAGCATTACTCAAGGTCAGCTTTGAAATTTATTTGTCCACACTCCAGTCCTGAGTTGGGCGACTTGTCATTTCTGTTGAAATGTGTGAGGCAGTGGCATGCTTTGTCCAAACTGTTTTTTGCAATTCTTTGGCTGCCTTAAGGATGAAGCTAGCTGGTGTTTGAGTATATCTGATGAGATTTTGTTATTGCTCTGTTAGGCTGTTAGTTGATGTTTTGATGGTCAATTGGACCTATTTCTGGCTTATCGGGAAGAAGTAGAAGTCTTGTTTGTTTCTTTGGAACTGTAGTGTGTGGACATGCTGCCTTCTCATTTGGGTGCTCTGATTTGGCTGTCTAGTTTTGGGGCTTCTGAGGTGAGTTGAGGTTAGGGTTGATTGAAGAAGCTTGTACTGTTTTCAATCTGCCTAGTGCTGTTCTTATTTTTTCTTAGCTCAACATTCAGAATGATTACCTCGACCTAAGTAATTCATTAGAAGATCTACTACAGAGGTCAAAATGGTTGCAAGTCAAAACAATTTTCCTATACTAATCAATGTAAATACTGGAGAAATTTACCAAGTGATTAACTTCAACTGTTTTGTAAAGTTGAAAAATTGGAAAAGAAATTATCTAAGTGCAAGTCCGCCATCTTGTTTAATACAAATACCAATAATTCACAAAGAGTATGCTCAAAATGGTCAATTTTACTAATTAAATATATAATTGATTGGTATGAGCGAATCAGATCCGTTCAAGGAGGCTGTGTTTGGCTTTCCTTGGCCAGAAGTAGACTTTTTTAATCTTTCTTATCAAAACGACTGGTTTGCCTGAAGTGGAAATGACTTTAGTTGAGTCATGCGGGCCCCTTCTTGCATGAACATGTATTTGCAAGCATTATTATGCTTTTATTTGTTGAAGTTCTATATCTCCTACCTGCAGTTCTGCAAACATGTCAGCTGAATCTGGTACTTTTATTGAACATTCTATTCTATTCTTCTATTGGGATTTACCCATGCTCAACTCTTAGTAAGTACCTTTAGCTAGTGAAATTCTTAGCTTGTTCCAATTTTATGTCACTTTGAAATGCATGTCATGACAAAATGATATCATCAAATGGTAATTGCTAATGCATTTTAGCTGGTGTACTGTGAACGCTCTTGTTTTTCTTTGAATGAGCCTCTCAATTTTATATGAATTTATTGTTCATTGCTTTTCAGGATGCTCCAAGAATGGGAGCACATCCACATGGAACATCAGAAGCTAACCAAGCTTTACACTGAGGACCCTAAGTGTTATCCAAAATTTGACCAAGAATGGGTGGAATTTGTCAAGAACAGATCAACTTCTATTTTGAGCCTTGGCATCACTCCCACCCACTATGACTTCTCTTTAGAGTTTAAGGTACTCTGTTTAATTTATGCTTTTCTTTTGGAAATAATTATATGGTTTGTTGAAGTAAATGTGTAGCTGTCGTAGGGCTGTAAGGAGGAAGATCTATGTTACCAAGAGCAAGGAAAAAAAGTGAGCTGACATTCACACTATTTTAACTGCTTCTTTATTTGTACTTTTCAGTTGCAGCTTTTGAATATTGAGTAGCATAAGTATTGTTTTATCTTCTGGTAGCTGCTGGATTTTTAATATGTTGTCAGTTCTGGAGGTTGTTAATTTATGGCAATAGACATGACCTTTATTAGAATTTTCAAGACAAATGACTCTGCTACCAAAAACCCCTCTGGGGGGGTACAACTATTGTGTCTATTGGAATTAGCGCTCCCAGGGGGAAATGTGTGAGGGCCTGAGCTGAGGGTTACGTAGGCCTTCTTTTTGTTGAAATAAAATGTTTTTCGTTAGGTTAAAGGACCACCTTTTTTTGGTTCACTGCTGTCCTGTTTTTCATCACCTACTACTTCTACTTTTATCTTGTTTCATAAACTTCTTTCTGAACTTAATCTTTTTATGCCCCCTCTGCATAGATTCCACGTTCCCTTATCTTCAAACCAAGTGGTGCCTTCCTACTTCATCTCTTCAATATGCTCTTTTTTTGTAGCGGATCGGGAGGCTGAAACTATCTTATAATCTCATAATAATCTTATAATGTCTGCTACCAAAAATTAATAGATTGAGTATGAACAAGTCTTTCATTGAGTATTGAAAGTCTCTGTTGCCAAAATGCATTTATGCATCTCATTTTGATCATTAAGTGTAATCATTGTGACTAATCTACAACAGTTGATGTAGATTTTTTTTGGCACGGACTATTTTCTCGATGAATTACAGAAACTATTGTTGTTTATACACAAGTTTTATTCTGCAAGTGTTAGTTGTAAGACGTTAAACTCTATTCACAAATCTATTGCCTTTTTTCCTGGATGTGCGAGCTAATTGGCAATGATGAGAATCTTTTTTTTTTTGCAGGAATTGGCATTGGCTTACCAGGAATTGGTAATTCTTTCTTGATTCCTGAATAAATTTGAAATGCGTAAAAACACATCCACCCTAGTATTTGCAAACGTTTGAAATTTCCTTCTGTTGGATCCCCCCTCAGGGGAATACAACTATTGTATCTATGGGAATTAGCGCTCCCATGGGGACTATGTAAGGGCCTGAGCTAAAGGTTAGGTAGGCTTTATTTTTGTTGAAATAGAATAGGTTTTTATTTTGTTACGGACCATCTTTTTTCGGTTCACTGCTGTCCTGTTTTTCAGCACCTCCTACTTTCTTCTTCAACTTTGATCTTGTTTCATGAACTTCTTTCTCATCTTACTGTTTCTGTGCCCTTTCTGCATAGATTCCACGTTCCCTTAACTCCATACTAAATGGTGCCTTCTACTTTCCTCTCTTTGGATTGCCTTTGTTGCGGATAGGGAGGCTTAAACTAACTAATAATCTTATAATCTAATCTGTTGGATCCCTCATGGGTTACAATTATTCTACTTATGGAAAGTAGCACTCATAGGAAAAAGTGTGTGGTCCCAAGCTAACAATAGGTAAATTTACCTTCTATTGGAAAAAGAATAGACTTTTTTGCTATAGGCCATACCTTTTTTTGGATCTCTTCTGTCCCTTTTTTCTGCACATTTTGCTTCCTGCTTTAATTATTATCTTGTTTTGTAAACTTCTTTCAGTCTTGCATTGCAGTGCACGGGGCACATCTTGGGCATAAATTCCTCATTTCTTTATTTTCATACCAAATGGGGCTTTCTTCCTTTCTCTCTTTGAAACAGCTTTGGTGTGATTTGGCAAGTTTTAACTAACTAAATAGCTAATTACATGTTGCGCAATTTTTATGAGGGGTGAGTAATTTTTTATTTAGTGTAAAGAAAAAGATTTTGAAGTCAAGATTTAGTTATTGCTGGTCTGCTATTGTTTAATGTCCACATTTTCAGTTTTTCGATTCTTTTCATGATTGTTCATGGAAGAAGCTTCAGTGAAGCATTAGACTGATAGTTTTCTATTGATCCTCCTGTTGAACAGTACATTTTTTACAATGAAGACTCAACAGAGCTAGAGCATGATATGTAGTAGAACTTCTACTCATCTTCAGTGAATTTTCTAGTTTCCCTGATTTAGGGGGAAAAATAACTGTGTTCTTCAGTGTTTCATCGTGATTCATTGATGAAGTTAGTTCTTGTCATCAATTTAGGCTTTCCTGAGTATTAATAAAGGATAATTAGTAAAGTATAGTAAAATATTATAGAAGTAAAATGTTATATTCTATTTTAATTACAAAGGTATGATATCTCAGCAAGTAAGTGGTAGTTTGAACATTGATGTAGAACATAATTACAACGTTGATGACTTAAATGTGCTTGCTTTTTCAGGAACATTGGCCTCGCCGCGTGAAGGAGCTCATGCTGCTAGAGTGGGAGAAGAGAGTGAGGAATTACCGCGTAAGAATGACCGGCAGGTACGGCGCTAAAGCCGCTAGTGTGCAGGACTTCTTTCTTCCCAAGCCCCCTCAGTCTCTTCTCTCCCATTGTGGAGGTAATGCAGGAACTTCAAATCTAGAGAGAGACGTTAGTGGACCAAAGTTTGATTGCCAAGGAGAGCGCAGTCACGAGCGCTTTAGGAGGTCATCAAGATCTAGTAGTAGTGACAGCAGAGAAAATTACCGGATGCATAAAAGTGACCGGGAAATATCGTTACGATCTCGTAGCAGAGGAAAGTTGAGGGATCGGCAAGGCGATTCCTTGAGGAAATCGTCTTCAAGATCTGCTAGTCCAAAAAACTCGAGACGGCCTGCTCTACATGAAGGTGATACAAATAAGAGGTATTTCTCGCAGTCTTGTAGCCGAACAAGGGTTTCATCGCGTAGAGATGGTCTGCAGGAGAGATCTTCATCAAAATTTATCTCAAAAGAAAATGAAAATTTTTCTCGACGACTGAATGAAAGGAAAAACTCTAGATCACCCAGTCAGGCTGAAAGCCTAATCCATAAAAGTCAGTTTACATATTCTGAAAAAAATTATGGTGATTCATTTCAATGTAGAGAAAGTGGAGTACAGAAGAAAAACTTGAAGACCTGTTCAGCAACTCCTGAGTATAAAACGAGTGGACGCAGCTATGAGCGATTGAACCATTGTGACTCTGCAAGATCCAGAAACTCTGCTGAAAATCAGCTAGTGAATAAAGAATTTGAGGATGTCAGGTCGAGCAAAGAGACGAGTAATTTTGTTGAGTCAAATGCTGAGAACATTACTCGCCCTGGTAGCACGTCAAAAAGTGAGAGTAGCAAAGCCAATTTGTGTTCAAAGACAGGTTATGGAGTGAGCAACACTAGTGCCAATAATGATAGCAGGAAAAGAAAACGATCGAGTCCCAAGACAACTTCGTCGTTCCGCAATACGCGGTTAGAGAATGACAATGGTGAACTGATCGAAGTGAAAAGTGACTTGGGGATTGACTTGGTAAAAAACCCAAGAATGCAACCTGAAGTTATTTCTGAGCAAAGGTTCAATGAAGTAGACCGACAAAAGTGTCTTGCAAAAAAGTGTAAGCAAGACGAATGTTTACCCTCGAAAGTGAACTGTAAATCGAAGTGTTCCGATGTCTTGATAGATGTTGAAAATAGAGTTCAGCCTGATCCCGTTTCTGGCCCTTTTGAGCTATTAAATTCAAGCGATTCCTTAGAGAAAAAAGAAGTTGGAGGACGCTCAATGTCTTGGGGAGCAGTTTCTTGGCAGTCGTGCCCAGCTGGCCTTGAGAGGGCACAATCTGCTCCTCTTGGTAGTAATTCCTGGAAGGTTGTTCCCCAAAACCAAAATCCTTTGGTTCCAACTCATGACACTACTAGAGTATCCAAACCTATTAAATCCATTGGAATCAAAAATTCAAAAGTAGAAATAGATTTGGAAAAAGCCACTGGTTTCCAGGTAACGCTTGGAGAGTTGGAAGTCGATAATCAGCGTCCGACGTCTGGCGATTCGGCGCCCAAGTCTGGCGATTCGGCGCCCAAGTCTGGCGATTCGGCGCCCAAGTCATGCGATTCGGCGCCCAAGTCATGCGATTCGGCGCCCAAGTCATGCGATTCGGTGCCCAAGTCTGGCGATTCGGCGCCCAAGTCTGGCGATTCGGCGCCCAAGTCTGGCGATTCGGCGCCCAAGTCTGGCGATTCGGCGCCCAAGTCTGGCGATTCGGCGCCCAAGTCTGGCGATTCGGCGCCCAAGTCTGGCGATTCGGCGCCCAAGTCTGGCGATTCGGCGCCCAAGTCTGGCGATTCGGCGCCCAAGTCTGGCGATTCGGCGCCCAAGTCTGGCGATTCGCCTCCCGGGTCTGGTTGTCAGCAGTTTATATTCGGTGACCGTCAGTCAAGATCTGATTATTCGATCTCGAAGTTTGGTGATAAGCGGTCGAGGTCTGGCCCCCGGCGGTCGAGGTCTGGCCCCCGGCGGTCGAGGTCTGGCCCCCGGCGGTCGAGGTCTGGCCCCCGGCGGTCGAGGTCTGGCCCCCGGCGGTCGAGGTCTGGCCATCGGCGGTCGAGGTCTGGCCATCGGCGGTCGAGGTCTGGCCATCGGCGGTCGAGGTCTGGCCATCGGCGGTCGAGGTCTGGCCATCGGCGGTCGAGGTCTGGCCATCGGCGGTCGAGGTCTGGCCATCGGCGGTCGAGGTCTGGCCATCGGCGGTCGAGGTCTGGCCATCGGCGGTCGAGGTCTGGCCATCGGCGGTCGAGGTCTGACCATCGGCGGTCGAGGTCTGACCATCGGCGGTCGAGGTCTGGCCATCGGCGGTCGAGGTCTGGCCATCGGCGGTCGAGGTCTGGCCATCGGCGGTCGAGGTCTGGCCATCGGCGGTCGAGGTCTGGCCCCCGGTCTGATGGTCGGGGGCCGAGGTCTAATACTGGGACAAAGTTTGGTCACATATACTCAGAGCGTAAATTTTCAACGTCTCAATTTACCAGCCGTCAACTAAGCCTGAAGTCCCTGAGTAAAACGGTTGTTGATGACCGTTCATTCCCACGGAGTGGTTCTTCAACACCATGCCAGCTGAAGATACCATTAAAGCAAAATATATCTCCAGAAATCGAAGATCATTTAGTTGTCAGTAGGACTAGGATTCCAGGTAAAGACGTCCTGAGTTCTCATTGTTTGCTACTCGACGACTGTAGTGAATTCAACTCGATTGCTGTAGGCTTGGCGTGCATGGAATCCAACTCGCGTGAAATGGGTCATTCGTCTGACGTTGCTCATGAAGGAAATTCATGTGATAAATTTGTGAAAGGAACCGCTTTTAATGCTTCAATTTCGTTGCGCAATCGGGAGGTACCAACTGGATTATATCGTGAGTCACAAAAATTGAATACGTCTACCAAACCTGAAATAAAACCCACGGGGAAAGTGTTTCCAATTTTAAGAGGCGTTGATGATCCTTCTGTACCCTCACACAGCTGTGTTGAGACAGACGTTAGTATCCAAAGCTTTAGTAATTTGCCGGTGCCACGTCCTGAATGTATTCCTGGTTCTGAATTTAGATTAAGTTATTCTGCCTCTAACAATAACGATCTTGAGCTGTGCCCTGACAAATACATTGTGAGAAAAAGAACGGAAACACATTCAAAAGACGGAGGAAGACATTTAGATTTCATCAATGAGGTTGAAGCGTCTATACTAAAGACAGAAGATAGCTGGAGTGAATTTCCGTTTGACAGGAGACTGACAAGTAACTTGGATTCTGGTTTCAAAGGTGGGAGGCAGTCTTCTCAGTCTCGCAAATGCGAATTGAGTGACTCAAATTTAAGTGGTCCTTCGAAAGCTATAGATGATTTCAATGAAACTTTGGTTCGAGGTTTGTCAGTTGAAATGGAAGACAATGAAGGGCCTTGCCGCAAAATTGGAGGTGAGCCTACCCGAGAAGATTTTGATGTTCCAACAAAGAATGCTATGGTAGCAGATGTGAATTTCCCTGCAGGTAACA
The DNA here is from genome assembly GCA_030386875.1 of Morinoia aosen. Lineage (NCBI taxonomy): Eukaryota > Metazoa > Arthropoda > Malacostraca > Amphipoda > Talitridae > Morinoia > Morinoia aosen. Next base: position 12,094,375 of record CM059572.1, on the reverse strand, counting down.
AAGTCTATAATTCCGTGATCAATAATCTTGAAACATGTAACCCCAAGCGGCTTTTCAATTTAAAATCTGAGTTTAATGACATGAATATTTCCCCATCAGAAAACCTTGGCTTGTTCAAAGTTGATAGAGCAAGGGTCACAAATACCTTTGGTTCGAAGTCTCCACTCACTGAAAATTTTGCTCTTGCCGAATCCAGTAACCTGTGTGAGAATGGCGTTCACTTAATAAAACATTTTTTGACTTCAATTCAAAGTGAAAGTTCACCTGACCCATGGACGAGCAACTCTTCCGACACTAACTCAGTGAGTGCGCCAAAACCGGCGTCATTACTTCACGAAAAATCCTCTCTTGGTGGTAGGCATTGCTTTGAAATTTCACCTACCGATATTTCTGAGGATGGTCAAGAAATTGTCGTAGATAGAAACTCGAGAAAAACAGATCTTCAAAGCCCAAGCCAAAGGTGTGTGCTTCAAGAGCACTCGTTCGAGAGAATTTCAAGCCCTCTAAACGATCATTCTGGTAATCTTTCCAGTCCAGGGAATGATAGAGTGCCATGTAATAGCCGTCCAGAAAGAGGTAAGGTTCTCGTATTGGATAGCATTTTGGGGGAATTCTTCAAGCATGTTGATATGGTTGGCAAATTCAATGTAGGAAATGTACTACTGCCCTTTTTGAATGTAACTTTTCGCGCTAAACGAACATTCAATGATTATGGACCTGTAGCTGCCTTGAAGTTTCTTTTAGAGCCTAATTCCATTTCTATCTTGAGTTCGGTTGAGTCTTTACTGAGCAAAAATTGGAGCTCGATTACGGAACATGCTTCGCGCATATCTGTTGCTGAAAAGTTAGCAGTAAAGTGCTATTTAGAAGCCCTGTCTAAGCTCATCTCTGCTGCTAGTGTTGCTGCTGAAGGTAGAATCACTATTCATGGGGGTCAAAGTCCACAAGCTTATTCTGATGCAGACAGTGATTTCCAAGAAAGCGCTGGCCAAGAAGACGCCGGCCAAGAAGGTGGAACGGCTGCTCTACAAGATAACTCAAGCCGGCAAAAGAAGGATGGCCATGATTCCGATGTTAATTGTGACTCAAGTGTTCAAAATGCGCCTGACAATCCCGTAAACGGAGATGGTGGTTGTGGTGCCGGCTCTCAAGTTGGTGTCTTGGAACCTAAGGCATTTGCTCGTAATATTGTCAACAGACATTTGCTCACTTACTTGGAGATTTGTCCAGAGAAAGCTAGCATTGAGAAAAATGTTCTCGATGTTTTATTAAATATAGACTTTTGCAAATTATTACCGAGTGTCATTAAGGGTCAACTTAATGATGAGAAATATGTGCAAATTATTCATGACTGTTTCATGTATACTGGTCTCGTTGAGCCTCCCCCGGAACTTCTCCGATCTGTTGTTGCCGAGCTGAGAGCGTTTGAATCTTGTTAATTGTTCTGAATTCATTATCATTCGATTTTTCAGGCTCGTACCCTTCGTCTTTTCATCATTTTTAATCATTTGTATCGTTTGTGTGCAGATTAAATTAGGATTATTTCTGCTGTGTGTTGGGTAACTTATTTGTGCAGTAAAACGTGCGGGCCAGTGTCAAGGTTCTTTGAGTGTCTTCTCAAATATGCTTTTTATAGTTCTAGCATATCTGTGTTTTTCTTAGTGAAATAGTGTGGTTACCATCACGTTTATTTCTACGTCACATATTTTTGTATTGTTTCTCAACCCTAGAATGATAGCATCTTTCCGATAATACCATATCTTATTTAAATGTGCCATTTACGTAATTGGATAATTTCATTGTTGCCCGTATTTTTTTATTGAAATAGAAGCGTAGGTAATGAACAAGTTCATATGTACATCGCTGAAGTTGTGATATTTTTATTCTAGAATGTTTTGTGGTGTCACGTGCAAGTGCACTTTTATCAGTTATGTATTGTGTCAACACAATGTTTTTCGTCTTCTATCATTTGTATAGAACTAAGAAATTATCCATAAAGAGCTCAATTTTCTACATTTGTAACCGAGCACAATTAAGTGTTAGATCTGCTAATTGGGGAATCGTTATTTTCTACTTCTTGACGCGAAGTCTTGTTTGATTTAGCATGTGAAATTAGTTGATAGAGGGAACTTCGTGGTTTTGTCGAAATTAATGGTCTTGTGTCACGTAGCAACGTCCCATGAAGAATAAGTAGACTTGTTTTTTAGCATCCTTTTCTTTACAAAACTTTGGTTTCAATTTGGCCTTCTATTTTCGTGACTGTAAATGCTAAATTTTTAAAATTCTTGCTTGAAAATTTGCGTGTAAATTTCTTGTTTTGGAATTCCTGTGACTGACACCTCGTTTTTTATTTTATGCTGACATTGATCTGCAATTTCTTTTAAGTGTTATGCTGTGAACCCAGTGTATCTTCTATTTTATGAAGTTGATTTTTGGTTTATTTGGAACTTCAAGGGGTTAAATTTTTAGTGTACAAAGTATTAGTATGTTAGATGTTTCTTTCGCTCTGTGAGGAAATTTTCCATGTTTAATTTTCTTAGGGAAATGAATCATAAGTGTTCATTGTTGGAAATCGTGATAAGACAAGTGTTAGTTTCTCATGACTTAAGAGAAAACCTCCAATTCAATTGGAGTCTGTGCCAGTTTCTAAGAATTTCTTAGCATGTTCTCAAGTCATGGGTAACTTATTGAGGGGATCAACGTCACCTATATTTCAAATCACAGAAAGATTAGTCTTGGATGTTACCTAAAGTGTGATATTAGGTTTATGCTATTTTGTACGAGAGAGCCGCAACTCTTGATAGGAGCTTCTTCATGTGTACTGTTCGGAACGGCGTGTGAATCCAAGGACGTTCACACTGGGAAATGCTCTTTGTATCTTGGTGAGAGACGTCAAACGCTCATGTTGCCACATTTTAGTACAAAATTTGATGTTTCCAGCCAATGTCCGTGTCTCTTCACGTGAATGAAGTAAAATAGATAGTTATTTGATAAGAACCGCTCAACTTCATTATTATCAGCCAAATGTACCCTCAATTGCGCAGCATCATGTTCCTTTATAACTTTCCTAAAAGATGAGTTTGCTGAAGAGTATCATTGGCTCATGTGTCATGGAGCTTGTAGAGCGGCTAAGGTTACTGAACTATCGGGGGACAAATGGGTCTACGCTCGTTAGAGTAACTCGAGGACTTTCCAATCGCCATTTCATTGTGGAATGCATGTAACTGAGTTAGCTATGTTTGCTGCGACCTCCCTAAAGGTGGTGTTCAAAAAATACAGTAAAAGCTTGATCATCTCAGGGGGATACAACCGTTGTATTGGTGAGAATTAGCGCTCCCAGGGGGCAATGTATGAGGACCCGAGCTGAGAGTTAGGTACACCTTCTTTTTGTTGAAATAAAATGTTTATATTTTACTATGTTGAAGACCACCTGTTTTTCGGTTCACTGCTGTCCTGTTTGTCAGCACCTACTGCTTTCTTCTTCAACTTTTTTCTTGTTTCGTGAACTTCTTTCTCAACTTACTCTTTCTCTGCCCCTTCTGCATAGATTCTGCATTCCCTTATCTCCATACTAAATGTTGCCCTCCTCCATCCTCTCTCCGATATGCTCTCTTTTTAGCCTTTAGGGAGGCTTAAACTAACGTATAATTCTACCTAATTACCGAAGCGCTAGCAAATAAATGCTAATACTACTACTCATGAAGCTCGATCATTCTTTATTCTTAAAAAGAGAGAAGTAAGAGTGTTTGTATTCTTATATAAATATGATAAATATTCTTATTTGTATCCTTATATAAACTCCATTGCTTTGTAATTCTTCGTTTCATTCCCACTTGAGTATGGTGACACTGTGTCCTACGGAAGCTGATAACCCCCAGGTTCTCTGAGCTACCTTCATAATTTTCACTGTTCCTTTCACCACGTTTTACTGATATCTAATTAAACTGATTATATTTGCGATAAAGGGGACATTGAAAATAGGCAAGGATCTTGATTGTATGATACTTTCATTTATTTGTCTGTATCTAGCCGACCCGCACCTTCTTGAGGTGATACCGTTATTGTAGCCAGCTGGGTTAGTGTACGATTTACATTGTAATTGATTATATTGCTTATAAATTTTCCCACAATCATCTGGGTCTTTTTCTTTATTTTTCTACTAGTGTTAAGAGGTAGACAATAATTTAGGATGCGTTTTTCTAAATTTCGTGTGTGGGCCCCAGAAAGGATCCCTTCTCCCGCCTCTGCCGTTGGTGAAACTAATTGATGGAACCTACACAATCTACCGAGACATCAAGACAGGGACCTCTGAGAGCATCCGTAATCGGAGAAGTCTAACCAAAAAAGAAGCAAAATTATATTCCTTTACAGCTGAACGAAGAAACGTACTTTCCGAATTACTTCCCGGTTATTGTTGAAGCAGAAAAGATGAAAACTGTCAACCCCTTCACAGTAATGGTCAAGATTGTGACGCTGACTGGACAGAAACCGAAGACTATTTAGCATGAACGGGGAGACGTTGGTGGTAGAGGGTGAAGAGTGAGTGACAGGGGGAGAAAATAGCGAGTCCCCCCTCACGCCATCCTGTCCTTGTCGCGGGGAGGGGCTTGTGTGTTCAATGAAGCCCAAGACTATGCTGTCCCAGGTTCAACCATGACAGACAGGCTTGGGCCGAGATCCAGACCAACTGGGATGGCTACACTGACAACTGAATACTCTACTGGACACACACTGACCTCTCCTTGGATTTGATTGTAAGGCCGGCCGGGACTTGGACCCGACCTGCCGGCTTGATAGTCGTGCGCGGCAAGGGTTAGCCAATGGCCGGGTGAAAAGGCGGGGGGCGGTTTAAACGCCAGTGAGGCGCGGAAGCGTCTCGCTGGTTAGTCAAGCGCAACAACCTGCTGCATCTGCTCGTGCCAGGAGCTATGCCTGTGCTTAGTGAGTGTGCCCGTCGGGACTACGTGAGCCTGACAGAAGGGTTCCCCTTGTTGGCGACCGCCCAAAGCTGGTGCCGGCTCAGGGCACAGGTGAAACTTAACCTACTAACCATGGATATTTCTAACTCAATCCTCCCAAAACCGTAAAACAAATTGATGGTGACGACTTCAACCTGCCCCCGGACTTCACGGACGTCTCCCAGACAGGAAATGCGGAAAGCAGTTCTCTGTCAACCTCCGCGGCACCAAAACCATCGCAGAGCACATCTGCGAGTGGCGAGGAACGCGAGGAGCTGCAACAGCAAAATAAATACACACTCGAGCCTTCTAATCCAACATCCAATGATAAGAGACGCAACACAAATACAAATCACCGAGCAGGGACATCCTCATTTGTTACTCTGGAGCCCTACGAAAGTCCTAAAAGAGCGAAATCCAAGTATTCTCGCCCACGCCCTCAACCTCTTTCTTTCAAGCACCTTCTCCAGTTGGAGCAAGGAAAAAAGTATCTCACTTCCCCGTCTACCACGTCGTCACTTTCCCAGGAGCTGACCTAAATAAAGGCGTGGATGTCCTCTCGGTGGACAGGGATCTAAAATTGAAACTGGGTTCTCCCAAATCAATCCAAAAAATATCAAAAGACTCTCTACCTATCCAGCTGGCTACTGAAGACCAGCTCGATAGTCTCCAGATTATCACACAACTCGGAGCCAATCCCACCCAAGTACAGCCTCACTCTACCCTCAATACTGTGAAGGGCACATTGCACAGCCACACCTTTACCAACATCCTCGAGACAGACCTGCTAGAGGCCCTACGCGTCCAGGGAGTCACCCAGATAGAAAGGCAAAAAGCCCGAATAGATGGGGAACTCAAACCTACTCCACGGTATATGCTCACTTTCAACCGCACATCCCTTCCCCCCGTGGTGCAGCTGTGTGAATGGCATGCAGAGTACGTCCGGCCTTATTTCCCGAACCCCATTCGGTGTACACAATGCCAAAAATTGGGACACACCAAAAAAAGGTGCCGACATACGACTGACGTTTGTGTTCGGTGGGGAACATTGGGACACCACTCACGCGCATGTATCCAGACGCCATCCTGTGTGAATTGTGGAGAGTCTCACCCTTCATACAACCCATCCTGCACACATTACCTATACCGGAATGAAATTATTTCCACCATGATAAAAGAGCACACAACATACGGAATCGCCAAAGCCCAAGTCACTGACTGGTACAAGTCGCAAGGCCGCACGTACAGTTCCGCAGTACAGCGACCGCCGAAGGAAGTGCCGGTTGCAGTACCTACTGGTCAGAGACCAGCACCCTCAGAATCTCACAGGCCAGGTACGGCCCAGTCGGTGACCTTACCCCCGGCAGCGGAACTAGAGTCACCACAGCACTCAACTTTTACTTTCTCAACAGAATGTCCCTCCACCCAGGAAACCAGCGTCCAGCATGAAGACCCGTGATGAGCAGGAACTCGACTCCACTGCTGGCCAGAGTTCAAGTGATGACCAACGAGATACCACGACCCGTGCTCAATACACCTTTGAGCTACTCCCTCTAGACACCGCGCAGCTTCATACTGACGGGAACAACAGCATGTGACAGCCGCACATACGGCTGCGTTAAATACGCACATACGTTAAATGCAAAAACACCATCGAATGCAAACACCCAAGTGGCCACGTGTAGACCAAGGATGACTACGCTGCCTACCCGGGGGGAGGCCCCCGGTACTTCGCGGCTACTTCAGTCTCCGGTACCTCACCCCTGGTAGGGTACCAGGGGAGGGACCACTCGGGATGCACTGGATCTGGAGCTTTCAATTGGAACTGGCGACAGCCTCCCTCAAACAAACCCAGAAGGTGCACGAGCAAAGTGCCCCTCCCTCCACACCCTTGGGCTCTAAGACAAGTTATCAGGAACGGCCTGAGCAGGGGATGCCTCCCCCACAAGCGCATTTCAATAAATCCTCGGAAACACCCTCACCTATCTCAAGCAGTAACGAGGTGACACCACGACACTCTCGATCCCAATCCTCAAGGCCTAAACCCTGCGCCCGAAATGCGCGCATTGCCTCGCAGTCTCCGCTTCGCTCTCGCTCCCACTCCAACTCAGAGAAAATGGATGTCTTCTTCCTGAACAAACGAGAACGAGACCCCTCTCCATACCAGCAGCATAGTACTTCAACTTCAAAAAAGAAACACACCCGACCAGCCTGCAGGCAAATGCAATGCTCCAATTCCTGTCCTACACTCCTCCCGCCATGACAGACCATAAACTCATAAATACCCCTAAAGAATGTCGAAAGTCATACAATGGAACATGCAGTCTTACCACACAAAATTCAATGATCCTCAAAAGTTCTTCGCAATGAAAATCCTATCTGCGTATGCCTCCAGGAAACCCTCCTGACTGGGCGCTACGCAAACCCCCCTTCTCATTATCGCCTCGAACGCTCGGCTTCTGTTCGTGACGATGGCCACGAACGAGGAGCAGCAATCTTAGTAAACCAGAGATACCCATACGATCTCTTTCCACTTGACACAAATCTCCAGGCAGTAGCCATAAAAATCCACCTACCCGCTAAAACATACACCGTATGTTCCCTCTACCTCTCCCACTTAGATGTCTCAGCAGCCCGCGACTTCACCCACCTCATCGAGCAGCTGCGACCACCATTCCTGCTCAGGGGGGATAGGAATGCAAGCGACCCCTTGTGGGACCCCCCCGAGAGCCATCTGGAGGGGTAGACAGATAGCGGACCTTTTCATTTCCCCTGACATTTCCCTTTTGAACGATAATTCGCCAACACATTTCCATTCACAATCAGGAACTTTCTCAATAATCGACTTAGCCATATGCTCCTCGGGGGCCTTACAGGACTTCACCTTCGAAGTCTTGGACGACCTATATGGCAGCGATAACTGCCCAATCAGAGTCACTCTGCGCCGCGCCACACCACTCCAAACGAGACGGCACTACAATATCCTTAAAGCGAACTGGCCACTCTACAGAGATCACACAATAGTTGACGGGCCTAGAACCCCTCAGGGGGATACAATTATTGTATCTATGGGAACAAGAGCTCCCAGGGGGACAATGTGAGGGCTCGAGCTGAGAGTTAGGTAGGCCATCATTTTTGTTGAAATAAAATGTTTTTGTTATGTTAAGGACCACCTTTTTTCGGTTCACTGCTGTCCTTTTCTTCATCACCTACTACTTTCCTCTTCGACTTTGGTCTTGTTTCATGATCTTCTTTCACAAATTACTGTTTCTATGCCTTTCTGCGTAGATTCCGCGTTTCCTTAACTCCATACTAAGTGGTGCCTTCCTCCTTCCTCTCTTTGGATCGCATTTGTGGCTGGGTAGGGAGGCTAAAACTAACGACTAATCTAATCTACTAATCTGACGGGCATAGAAACCCAGATGACTCGGTCGAAGATCTCCTTAATCAAATAGAAAACAAGATCAAAGCAGCGGCAAATGCAGCCATCCCGCAAACCTCAGGCAAGTACCCGAAACCTCCCGTCCCTTGGTGGACAGCAGAGTGCCAACAAGCACTACAACGGCGCCGCCAAGCAGGAAGGAAACTACGCTGTTCTCCAACAGTAATCAACAAAATAGCGTTCAACAGAGCACGTGCGCAGTGTAAATATGTATTCTCCAACAACAAAAAAAACTCCTGGCCAAACTATTTGACTACAATTAACGCTCATACCTCCCCCTCTGAAATTTGGAAAAAAGTAGCGAAGATTGCTGGAAAGTTCAGCCCGACTACCCACCCATCTCTGTGCATTCAGGACACAATTGTCTCAGACCCTTGCCAAGTGAGCGATCAATTTGCTTCCCACTACTCTCGCGATTTCGGTTTTCACCCAGCAAATCCAGCTTTCCTCGCGTACAAAACCTCCGCGGAGAACCAAGCCCTCAACTTTACAGCAACTTCTAACCAACCGTATAACGACCTGAAAGCTCCTGAAGAGTTTCACTCCAACCTATCGCACTGCACAGATAGCAGTCCGGGTCAAGACGGCATCACTTATTCAATGATAAAATTGGCTGATCCAACACTACAGCAGCTAATACTCCACCTGTACAACCAAGTATACATCACGCACTCATATCCAAACTCATGGAGAATCGCTACAATAATTCCGATTCTCAAACCAGGCTAAGATCCCCACGTATCAAGCTCATACAGACCGATCTCTCTCTTGAGTACACTGCAAACTGTTGGAGAAAATCCTCAACACCAGACTGGCTTGGTTTTTGGAGCGTGGAAGCCACATAATACCCATCCAGTCTGGTTTCCGCCACAATCGCAGTACCACAGATAACCTGATCCAGCTGGAAACAGCGATTCGGGAATCTTTCAACGTTAGACAATATTTCATAGCGGTCTTCTTTGACCTGTCTCAAGCCTACGACACCGCTTGGCGATACGACATCCTTCGATCCCTACACTCCTTTGGACTGCGCGGAAATCTAGCACACTTCGTCGACAACTTTCTCCGTGATCGCCGTATCAGAGTGAGAATATGATCAGCCACCTCGATGCCTTACCCTGCCGAAGGAGGCATACCCCAAGGCAGCGTACTATCCTGTACCTTGTTTCTTGTAGCTGTGAACAACATAGCAGCTACCTTACCCCCATCTGTTGGAGCCTCACTATACGTGGACGACTTCACGATCTACTTCGCCGGAGCTTCCACGCGAGTTGTCGAGCGGCAACTCCAACTTGCAATTAACTCGCTAACCCGCTGGAGTCAACAAACAGGGTTCCAATTCAATGCTGAAAAGACAGTATCCATGCATATCTGTCGCCGATACCACTGCCCCAAAACGGCCCATACTCTGACAATGAATGGTCAACCTGTGCGAGCGGTGGAGCAGTATAAGTACCTAGGGCTGATTTTCGACACCTCCCTCACCTGGAGGCCGCATATCCAAGACCTGAAGCTGCGATGTAACTCAACCCTTAATTTACTGAAGCTACTTTCTAACAAAACATGGGGCGCAGATAGAATTTCCTTACTCCGTCTCAACATAATGCTCCTGAAACCAAAGCTGGATTATGGCGTGGAGGTTTACTCCTCCGCAGCACCGTCCGTTTTGGACCTTCTCCAGCCCATCCAAAATGCTACCATTCGTATCGCAACGGGTGCATACCGTACCTCCCCAGTGACAAGCCTCCATTCAGACTCGGGTCTCTTGCCTAGTGATGCAAAAAAACTGTATTATTTGATTTCAGTTTATTTTGCAAAAAAACCTTTTTTTTTGTTTTTTTGCACACGCCCAAATTTTGTCAAGTATATGTCTGTTTTTTTTTTGTCACATAAAATACAGTATATTCCATGTTCTTAAGTCATGATTTTTTTGTAATAAAAACATCAAAAGGAAACCATACTGTAAAAGTGGTGGCAGATAACCCACAATTACCTAGAGGAGTCTAAGAGGAACAGCAGGAGACACAGAACTTATATTGATGAAGTCAAAATTCAGAGCTTACTATCTCTACTATGATGTTATTTTTATGTGACCAAAAAATCAGACATAGTAGAGATAGCAAGCTCTGAATTTTAGCTCTATCAACATAATTTGTGGCTCCTCCTGTTCCTCTTAAGGCCTGTTGACACGTGCAGTGGGCAAGCGCTTCACCAGGAAAGAGAGGCTTAAACCACGCCCATTTTCTCTCGTTTCAGACTGAATGGAGCACAAGACAACAGTGTGTCTAGGTTTGGTCTTCGTCGAGCTATCCAATGCTTGCCAGTGCCATTTGAGATGCTGAACGTGTAGGGTGTGTCGTCTCTGCTCCCTGCCTACGCGTTCTCTTGGAAAAGTGGCGTTTAGCTGCCAAAAAAGGACTTTTTTAAGCCAACGCTTCGCCCACATTTTCCTCATTCGTTTTTGTTTCTTCTTTATAGCCGCGACAACTGATAGAGATTGAAAGCGCCATTGCCTGTCGCAGAGCCACCTTCGTACGTTCTCTCTCTGCCGCTGCTAGGAGCAGACTGAGGATTTTACTTGGAGCAGTCTGCACTCTGCACCTCTGCCATGGTCCGTGTGGACACGCTGACTCGAACAAGTACTATACTGGGCTCGTGATGAAGCGCTCGAACACTGGCCGTGTCAACAGGCCTTTAGACTCCTCTTGGTAATGGTGGGTTATCTGCCACCACTTTTACTGTAAGGTTTCTTTTTGATGTTTTTATTACAAAAAATGACAACTAAAGTACATGGATATAAATTTATTTTATGTGACCAAAAATGCATGCGTTTTTTTACTAAAAATCATGACTAAAAAACTGGGTTTCAATATATTTTATGTGACCAAAAAACCACCATGCTGTTTTTTTACATGTTTTTTTTTACAAAAAATCATGTTTTATAAAAAAATCATATGTAAAACCACATGGATGTTAATGTATTTTATGTGACCATAAAACCATACTGATATTTTTCACACTTTTTAGTCAATATGCAGTTTAATGCGCTCACGGAAATTGAAAATTCCTTTCCGATGAATCACTGAAGGAACATATTTAAAAACGTTCTATATGAATGACATTCTGCTTGCTAATGCATTATTTTTGAGTTATTTAACTTCAAAATTTTTGTCTTCCATAGCAGTTCGTCAGTTGCGCGCTTGAGCTGGTGCTGTTAGAGTACGTTTGGGTACTTGTAATTTATTATTAGCCAACACTGCGAGCCTTAACCCACTTCTATGATGTTTTAGTTAATAACACAATAAACTTTATCAGCCAAAAATATTAGCGGGGCTGGGGAAGTGAATATTTGAATCTACGGTATTCACTCCTACGCTTTTGCTAATGTTTTACGGTGGCCGCCATATTGAAACTGATGTCAACCGCATATCAATTTCAGTATTCACTACCCCAGTCCCTCTGATATTTTTGAGTAATAACCTTTATTGTGTTACTAAATAAAACATCCTAGAAGTGGGTTCATGTTCCGCAGAGTCGGCCAATAATAAATTACGAAGTACCCAAGCGTGCTCTAACAGCTCAAGCGCGCAACTCAACTGCTACGGAAGACGAAAATTCAAAACTTCAATAACTCAAAAATAACGCATCTATGAGCAGATTGTCATTCACGTAAAACGATTTTAAATGTGTTCCTAGTGATTCTTTCGTACAGAATTTTTTGTTTCCGTGAGTGCATTAAACTGCATGTTGACCATATTTTTTTTTACAAAAAATCATGTCTAAAAAATATGGATACTAATATATTCAATGTGACCAATAAAATCATTTTTCAAACATGTTTATTTTACGAAAAAGTCATTAGCATTCATTATTTGGTAATGATTTCTTTGTAAAAAACATGGATATTAATATACTTTATGTGACCAAACAAACCATGCTTCAAAAAAAAAAAAAAAAATTTACAAAAAAATAATGAATAAAAAACATGGATATTAATTAATATCTTTTATCTGACCAAAAAAACCATGCTATTTTAAAAATTTTTTTATACAAAAGTCATTAATACCGATTTTTTGTCATTATTTAGTAAAAAAAACATTTTTTATATCTAAAAAGGCATAGGTTTTGGTCACATAAAATATATAAATATCCATGTTTTTTAGTCACAACTTTTTCTTGTAAAAATAACATGATTTGAAAAAAACGTGTTTTTTTTGTCGCATAAAATATATTAATAACCACATTTTTTGGTCATGATTTTCCTGTCATGAAAAAATGTTTTTTTAAAAAAACAACATGGTTGTATTTGGTCAAATGAAATATAATAATATCCATGTTTTTTAGTCATGATTTTTCTGAAAAAAAACAGTTTTTCAAAAAAGCAGTATTGGGATTTTTGGTCATATAAAATATATTAATATCCACATTTTTTAGTCATGATTTTTTGTAAAAAAAGATGTTTTTTGAAAAAAAAACATGTTTCTTTTTGGTCGTATAAAATACATTAATATCCGTATTTTTTTAGTCATGATTTTTTTGTAAAAAAACATGTTTAAAAAACAGCATGGTTTTTTGGTCCATAAAATATATTATCTTTTTTTTTAAGTAATGATTTTTCTGTAAAAATAAAAGCATTGTTTTTTTGTCAGATTCACATGCATTGTAAATTAAATGAAATATCAAAACATGAAACCACAGAAAATGAAAAATTTCATACAGCCATAGAAAACCATGAATTAAGAAGTATGCTGTCTTATTATATAATCTGACATGAAAACAAATAATGTAAAGTTGTTCTTTTCCTTGCTGAGTAAATTTCAAACAAAATATTAGAAAAAAAACGAAATATCCACGTTTTTTTGGCCATGTTTTTTTTTGTAAAAAAACACGTTTTTTAAAAAAAAGCACGGTTTTTTTTAGTCACATCTCTACTCTTGCCTCTACGGCTATATGCGACCTTAAAAAGTCTCAATTACGCGGCCAGAGTTGCGGCAAGCGTCTCCAACCCTTTACATGAATTGATCACAGAAGCAAATGAACCTCCCGCTGACCGACGCGGAATCAGGAGAGAGGCCCCACACCTGAGAGCCTTCTCCCAACGTGTTTCGGACCTCCGAGATCGATATGCTCCCTATCGAGACCAGGTGCTTCGAGAACAGATTTCTCCACTTCCGCCGTGGCGGTTGCCTGCTGTTAACATCTGTCGCAAACTTTACAAATATTCGAAGTCCACGACGGCCCCATCCCATCTTCGAGCACTTTACCTCGACCATGTCCGAACCCACCAATTCCTCTCCTGTATTTATACGGATGGAGCCAAAGCACCAGAAGGAGCCGCATATGCTTATATTCAAGGCTCAACGCCGTATCAACGTCGTATTCAACCGCATGCTACCTCGTATACTGCAGAACTATATGCTATATATGATGCTCTTAACCACGCGGAAACTCTTCCTCACTTGGAGACTACTATAATTACCGACTCGCGGAGTGCTATCCAAGCACTCTCGAGATACAACTCGCCTCACCCCATTGTTCAACGCATACAGTGTCGCCTCATTTCGAGCTGTAAACAGTTTACTTTCTGCTGGGTGCCCAGCCACGTCGGAGTGCCAGGAAACGAAGCAGCCGACCGTGCAGCTCGAGAGGCTCTCCACCTGCAAATGAACCCGGTTCGCCTTCCTCGAACAGACCACAAGTGGTATTACAAAAAGAGCATCCGAGAACACTGGCAGGCTGAGTGGTCGGCGCTTGCCAACAACAAGCTTAAGGCAATAAAACCAGATGTCCGTCCTCTCCCATTCTCCCAGCAGAGGGATAGACTCTGGGAAGTAGTCCTCGCTAGGCTCCGTATAGGCCATACACGCCTCACGCATCAGCACTTGCTGGAGGGCCGACCGCAACCGTACTGCGAAAATTGTATTGTGCCTTTAACGGTCCGCCACGTTCTTCTCGAATGTCCCGACTACATACAAGAGCGGCAAGCTCGCCTCGGCGAGGAGCCAAACCTCCCTGAACTACTGACCGGCCCCGCCACCTGCGGGCTACGCTCTCCTCTGAACCTTTTCTTACTTGAAATTCGCCTACTCCATGAAATTTGACTCACCAACTGAAAATGAGTAACCTCTAGAAAGAAAATCTTTTCCGCCTCATATGGGGCCCAAACCAACGCCAGCGCGGATGCCCGCGATTAGAAACACCGTCACTCCTCCGTCAGACCAAGCTGACACAACGCGGCACTAAAACGGGGTTGAGATGACCCTCACCCTCTGCAACTGCCCATTATAAGACCTAATTGTAACAATGCTACCAAATTACGCTGTGATATCGTCAGCGTATCGAAAACGGCGGGAAAACCCGAAAATAATAATAATAATAAATAGCGAGTCTCACGCAGATTGGGGAATGTGCCGTGCCGGACGGAGAAGTATGGCAGCTTCAACCACTCAGTTGGACTGAAACACAAAGGATTTCGACATTACTGACATTGAGGAATTCAAGGTTGGACTCAATACAATGTGGAAAATGTTACAAGAGCTACTTTCATCAAATCACGATACCCCAAAACACAAGCTTTTGTTGTGACACTTAGACAACAATACATGTCGTACAACATATACATCCCTAGAGAAAGACAAGATACAACAGTGTACCTGTTCAATAATGAACCGATGATGGGCCATAATTGCCAAACGTACGGTCACACTGCGAAGAGATGTCGCAGCAACATAGCGATATGCAAGAGGTGTGCTGGACCCGGCCACTCCACTCACGATTGCGATTCTGACCAAGAAAAATGTCACAATGGTGGAGGCGCACACGCAGCGGGAAGAGGATTGATTGTGTAAGAGAGGCGGAAGAGAGAAGCGTGTTGGACATGATACAAAAAAGAAAAGGTTACACAACGAAGTGCCAAACAAATCAACGAGGGAGTAGCGGAGACGGGATCCATGCTGCCAACCAGCAAGAACGTCACACACTTTGACTGTAAAATAAAGGAATCTGACTGCCAAAAGATGTATCCGTGGCTACTAGAAAAATGCATGGGAAATCATCTTGGAGGTTGGTAAACCTAAAACTATAAGGTCAAGCTCCAAAACCGTATTCACTGTGAAAGTGAGCGATGCAGCACAAAGTAAAAAATTGAAGAACTGAACCAATTCCCCGTTACTGTAGAAAAGAACCTCAACTTCGTTATTCGTAAAGGGCTCATATATATATATATATATGATGTGAATAACTTCGAACATTTCGACAGCGACCTACTGGGAAAATGCGGAGTCCAAGACGCGATACATTCAACTTGGATAAAACCCAACAAAGTGCAGGCAAAACCCTTGCTGTTATCCTTCAGAGAGTCACCCATACCAGAGTTCATGGATATGCATGGAGAACAAGCTAAAACTAGAGTCTATGAAATGAAACCAAGACCAATGATGACTAATAAATGTCTGGAATATGGCCATGGGATTAAATATTGCAAAAGAAAAAAAAATATGTTCGAAATGTAGTTTCGCATGGCACGGAATAAACTATGACTCCGAAGAAACCAAATGCTAAGAAACCACTGTGGTGACGCACACAAGATGAGAGCTAAGGCTTGCCAGAGAAGGAAGGTGGAGGAAGAAATCCTGATAATACTGAGTAGAAAGTTTCTAAAGGACAACCTTCCCAATGCCCTCTTATCTTATCATGGTGGGAGGGTTGTGTGTTGCGAGGAGTGAGGCTATGTTGTCGGGACCTCGGTCCTGGTGGGTACAACCGTGGCAGACAGGCTCACTTAGGGCAGCCAGGCAAAAGGGGGGGCGGGGCATGGGAAGGCCCCCCCATGTAAATAAAACCGGACCTCTGCAATTACGTGTTATAAAGCCCTCTTTATCCCGAGCAGACTAGGGGCTGCCACGGGCCGGGGTTGACGGTGGGAGGGGGTATTCGCCCCCTATTGGTCAGTGTGTGTGCCCGCCTTAAGTGTAGACGATATACCAAATGGTTACTGACTGCTCGGGAGGGTCTCATTTCAGGCCTGAGCCAGCCTGGATAGGGGAGGGGAGCCTCGTTGACAAGAGAGACCTTAAGCAATGTGCTTGCTTCCACCACTTCAACACTGGCTGCTCATCACCCATTGACGACCCGGATTTCTGATGACACTGAACCTGCCTCTTTTCCTCTAGAGCCGCCTCTGTGACCACCGCCGCACCAACCCGTGGGCGAGGAAACAGCGCGGACAAAACAGGGATGTAGAACTGATTTTCGAACCCTACGCACCTGAACGACCATCAAATAGGCCAGGCCGTGAACGACGTCGTGGCAGAAGATGGCATCTTCTTGAGGAGGCCGCGCTCACCGACCTAGAGGAACCAATTTTGCCAACGGAGTATAAGAGGTTCTACATTATTAAAGCTAGCGACGGCTCGCCTCTGACTCACATTGATGTGATTATGGCAAACTTTGACCTGTGTCGTGGTCTGGGAGGTAGACTCGCCAAGATCACAGAGACTCGTGGAGGTGGCCTATTGGTGGAGGTTCGTAACTTTGAGCAGAACGGCAATGTACTGAGCATTCGCCATCTGGCTGGCGTGGGTGTGGAAGTGACCTCACATGGAAGCCTCAATGAGAGCAGCGGAACTATATGGTATGCCAATCATCCTGGTTACGCTGATGAGCGCCTCCTAGAAGAATTATGGCAATATGAAGTGAAGGCGCTGTACCGAACCAAAAAAACTGTTAATGGGGCCCTTGTGCCCACTCTAGTCTACATCCTGACATTTAACCGATGTTCCATAACGCCACATGTGAATATGGGATGGACAAGGTACAACGTGCGACAATACGTTTCGAGGCCGTGACGCTGCTATAAGTGTCAGCAATATGGTCATGGTTCGAAGACGTGTCGATCCTTCAGAGGAGTATGTCCAAATTGTGCCGAGGACTAGCGCGAACTGCCCTGTGATAAACCGCTGAGACGTGCCAACTGTGATAAACCACACCCTGCTGGCTCTAAAGAATGCTTCTACTTTAAAATGGATGAAAAGGTATTGGCCGTGCAAACATCACAGAGAATAAGCTACGGGAAAGCTAAGCGTGCTGCGAGCAACCGGTACGTCAGACCAGAGACGTCTTATGCCATTACAGTGCTGGCCCCTCCAAGGAGACCCAGCTTTGTTGTGCCAGTGCACCCGGCAGTGACAGGAGCCCCCAGTGTTGCATACGGGGACTCCACTGCAGATGCTGGTGCCGCGTGTGTTGCACGTCGTATTCCAACTACTGGACCCCGATCTATTGATAGATTTAAGTGGAGCGCCACTTTTGATGCGCCTCGAAGTGCTCCACCTGACACTGCCTGTCTGAGCTCGCCGGTTCCCTCGGTCTCGTGGAAACACATTCCGAGTGTGATATCACCACCCGTTGGTGGTGCCTTAGCAAAGGTGGCTAGGACTGCGGAAAGTTGGGTACCTGGTGGTAAGGGACGCCAAGCTGAGTCAGGAAAACGTCGTGGAGATACGCATACGGCAGCCCAGGCGAATGTCGTTTTGACCCATGGCCAGGACGAAACACCGCTAGAAGTGACTCGTCGAACCGACGAAGAGCCTGCGATCCCCCGAAGCACGGACAAAACAAGATGCCACCTCCCCAAGATGTTCAGAGTATTCGCAAGAGCCGTAGAAGTGTAAAAAAGCCAGAACCCTGGGTGGCACAGCGTCATTGTTCGCTGGACCGCGTTGGAAACGTGCCCGAGGATACTGCCGCCCGACTTCACACAAGTGAGGTCTTTACTACCAAAAGTACTTTCGAAACCTCTCCCAACAGTGCTTTTGCACGCGTGGGGTGAGATACCATTACCAACTGAACCTCTATCGAACCAAAGACCACCTGATCCCAAGGACCAATCTCCAGGGAAGGAAGCATGAGACAGGGTGTTCTGCAATGAAATTGTTGAGGGTACCGTAAAAATTACGGTGACCTGCTGACAATCATACAGCAACAACAACCGCTGTGCATACGATTCCAAGAGACCATGCTTTGAGACATAACTCCGACCCTACCAGCCAACTATAATAGAGAAAATTTCTTTCATGTACCAAATCCTGCCCCTGGATCTGGACTAGCTGTTCTTTAACGAAAGGACTTGAGTTATTCCAAAGTGCTGAAGAACACCTAGATCCAGTCAATGGCTATCCGCTTTTGGTTAAACATAAAATGACCACCATCTGTAACATATATATCTCCACAGCTGAACATTTATCAGTACCTGATTTTGAGAATATTAGTACGCGATGGCCTGGGCCCTCTTTTGTGGTAGGCGACTTCAACGCAAAGCACGTGGCTTGGGGTAACATCTAAAGTGACCAACGGGGTAGGGCTGGTCGACCAGTTCATTACGAGAACCAATTTCTGCTTGCTTATTAATACTGGGATCGCCACCCACTTTCACGTCCAAACAGGGACGACCTCCGCCTTTGACCTTAGTTTCATCACTCGAAAGATGTTCCCTGATATTCTTTGGAGCGTGCTGGAAGATACTCATGGCAGTGATCTCTTCTCCATTGTTATGGAAGTGGGGGAGTTTGCTCCAGTGCCAGTGGAACCTCGACACTGCACGAAGCGTGCCAACTAGGATACTTTTGAAGCCCTTACTCAGATGGAAGAAATGGACGATCTACTGGATGTTGACAACTTGGTGAAGCGACTTACCGGTGCCCTCAAGAATGCTGCCAGTGTTGCTGTCCCGGTGTCAGGCAATGGTATGCCAAAATACCGTGTTCCTTGGTGGAACAATGACTGCGCTGTGGTAAACTTCGAGCGGCGGCAAGCCCTGAAACGCTCTCTGTGCAACGGCGAGCTGGCGGATATAATTGCCTACAAACGAGCGAAGGCCCAATTTATCAAAGACGCTGCTAGGCGGAACTCGTGGCGCAAATATGTTAGCAACCTAAATGCCGACACGCCTATGACAAAAATCTGGCAACGTGTGGGAAAGATGAAGGGAAAATACAATTGTGGCAGACCCTGTCTGGAACTTGACGACAATAGCGACAGCGCTGGCTGATCGTTTCGCGCATAATAGCAGTGAAGCTCAATATCCACCTGCTTTCCGTGTTCACAAACGCCAAAGAGAGCAACATAAGCGACTTCGTGAAGGAAGCAGTCTTCCCGTACAACGAGCTGTTCACGTTCCTTGAAATATACCGCACCGTAAGAACTTGCAAGAATACTGCACCAGGCCCTTATGGAATTCATTATCAGATGCTAATGAAAATTCATTCAACAGCCTTATGTCATCTCCTTCATATTTTCAATAAGGTCTGGACGACCCGTGTGTTCCCAAAGGATTGGCGCACTTCAGCAATCCTTACATTTACCAAACCCCAGAGACCGGCCATCTGTACAGACAGCTACCGACCGATCGCCCTAACGAGTTGTGTGTGCAAGCTTTTGGAGAGGATCGTAAACATTCGCCTCGTCCGATGGCTGGAAGCGGAGGAAATCTTGAATCCTGCCCTATTCGGTTTCAGGCAGCTTCGGGGGACCAGGGATGCTGTCGTGAGGCTGCAGAGCCATTTAGTCCGGAATACTGAGGCCCGCAAGCAGAGCTTATGTGTCTTTTATGGCCTGCACAAAGCATATGATACCGTTTGGAGACATGGGATCCTCGAACGTGTTTATGGATGTGGCCTTCGGGGCAATTTGACCTTCTTTGTCCAGCAATTCCTCCAGGAGAGAAATTTTCGTGTTAGTGGGAATCACATCATCGCCTAGGCAAACCCAGCAGAAGGGCCTACTACAGGGTAGTGTGCTGAGCTGTACCCTCTTCTCTCTGGCCGTAAATGATATCACCTCCACACTGCCAGTTGATGTCGCGTCGTTATTGTACGTTGATAACTTACATTGTACGTTGTCATTGTACATTGTACGTCATTGTACATAGTCATTGTACGTTGATAACTTCATGATCTACTCTTCATCAGCGTTTTTGCCGGCACTTTCGCGCAGAGTACAGTTAGCAATCAACGGTGTGAATGACGGCAACGGAAAATGGCTTCGTTTTCCCCACTGGGAAGACTAGCCCTGCACTTTTAGGGACGTTACCGACGGGACCCTCCACAGCTACTGCTCCGGGGAGTATGCCAATAAGCTTTGCTCATACTGCCAAATTTCTGGGTCTAACTATTGACGACAAACTATCGTGGAAACCCCACCTGGCCGCGCTGAAGTCTGATTGCACTAGGAGAATGAACCTATTGAAATGTGTATCGGGCCTAGCGTGGGGAGCTGACCGTGTAACGTTGCGGCGCCTATACAGAACCCTGATCAGAAGTAAGCTGGACTATGCATGCACTATATGCCAGTGTGCATTGGAAACTTTGTTATCAACGCTAGACTCTGTGCACCACACGGCCATAAGGCTTTGCACTGGCGCCTTTCGGACTTCCCCGTCAGACAGTTTGTGTATGGAGACTCGAGAACCCCCCACTTTGGCTCCGCCGTGTGCAGCTGAGCCTACAGTACCTGGCTCGTCTAGAGCAGCTGCCTCTGTCTCGTACATGGAGAAGCGTGCACGCGCCTTCCGGGCGACATCTGCCTTACGCGTATTATCGGCCCTCATCACTGAACTATCCTGCCTTGACGACCGCCATGCAGCTGGGATCTATGAGAGAGCAACCTGTGCTTCTTGGCTGCTCTCCGACATAGCGTGTTCCCGTGGAGAGCTTTTGCCCTGTATGTCGAATGCCTAAAAAGGAGTTGATGCCGGCTAACATCCTGATGGGAAATTTCATGGAACACATACTGGAGAAACACGCAAACTCTGAAGATTAATATAGACAGCTCCAAGACAGGAGATGCTTTGGGATGTGCCGCTGTGTCCGGGGAAATAGTAAGGGCTGGGAGGAGACTGTGAGACTCAAGTGAAAGAGCGTTGAATTTGATTGTCCCATCCCGTGATTATTATCTTCGCATCAAGGCGGCAGTGAAGGATTTGTGGCAGCGAAACTGGAATAGACACAACTAACAATAAATTGAGAAATTCAGAAATTAAGTCCACTGTTAAAGAGTGGTCATCATTTAGCTGCCGTGCCCGTTGGATGGAGGTGATACTCTGCCGCCTCCGTATCGGCCATACTCGCATAACGCACGGCCATCTTATGGAGCGACAGCCGAAGCCGCAATGCAAGCGATGCTATGCTCCCCTGACTTCGAACATTTTCTTGCTGAATGCCCAAAATACTCTACTCGCAATGTGTGTTTCCCAAATCTTCGTGGTTGCGCAGAGGATGTGTTAATTGGATACTCAGGGAAAACGAACGCTCAGGTTTTAACGCAGCAGCGTTGCATCTGTTCCTGGAGAGGTGCTACCTATATTCTGAGATTCAATAGGAAGCCACGCAGTAAACATACTAAAGCTAGGCGTGATATTGTATTGGAAGAATTTAGATGAGGAAACTGCGATTTGGCCGGGCTCGCGGCGTTGGTACCTCGGGGGGGGCTTCAGCGTGGGTAAGGCATCCGGCCATAAATTGGTGGGCAGCTGAAATTCCCTACAAGGTTTGGCCGTCCAGTGTGTTCGAATGTACTGCAGTATGCACAAAATTTCAATGGGGAGACAATTATAATCTTAAGATGAAATTAAAATCTTGGTATTCATAGAATTGCGTGACTCCTCTCCGCGCCTGCCGCGTCACTGATGGGCCACTTCGGTGGTCTCGCGGAGAGGTGGCGGCGTCGCTCCTGACTGACCATTGAGTTTCTCTCAGTGCTTACTTTCTGTTTTTTGTGTTTCTATTTTCACATTCCTGTATCTTTGGGTTATTGTTTCCATTAAAAAAAGGTAGGGGGTACTTGAGGGGGAGCGGCGGCAAAGAGCAGGCACTGTGGATGCATGACTGCCACCCTAGGTTGGGGATGCGCAACTTGCTACAGCAGCAACATCGCATGAATTTTGCGCCTTATGGAGGGGTTAAGCCCGGTCGTACATTCACCAAAACCCAACACTATGAGTGAAAACAAAATACAAAGTGCTGAGAAATCCAGGGTAACAGCTGCGGGATCTCAGCCCGGTCATGGTGCAAAGGAGGGTGGTGCGGCTCGCGCTTTCAAACCTAGTTTGGGGCGGGGCCATTATGACGCGACTGACGACACCGAAGCTGCCACTCGTCTTTCACCGTCTGATGGGCTTCGTCCACCCATCGTCCCCCAGAGAAAGGCAAATTCCTCATTCTGTTGATAGAAATAATAATAATAATAATAACAAAATGGAGAACAATAAAATCAAAGAAAGAAAAATATAGCAACTGCTCACAGTGGAGTACGATTTCAGTAAGAAACGATTCTACCCTCTTTACTACGTCTTGATATTCCCAGGAGTAAACATTGAATTCGATATTAATATCGTATCTACGGATAAAGAACTAACAAAGTTAATTGGAAATCTTAAGAAGATCTAAAAAATGAACCGGTCATGTCTATTAATTGAGGTGCAAAGTGAAGAGCAAGGCCGTGCTCTGAGCACGTTGACCAAATTAAACAATGTACCTGTGGTGGTGGAACTCCATTTGACTCTAAACTCGGTGAAGGGGACTGTCGTCAGCGATGCCATGGGGCAGAGTTCTGAAGAAGAGCTACTCGTGAAACTAAAGGACCAAGGAGTAGAAAAGATAAAGCGAATGAAAAGGCGAGTGGACGGAGAGCTGGTTAACACCAGCCGATATGTTATAACTTTCGCCCGTGCAAGACTACGTGCCCTTATCATACTGGCCGATTGGCATAGGGAGATTGTGGAGCTGTGTGTGCCTAAACTGCTGCGATGTCTCAAATTCCAAAAACTCGGACACACGGGAAATTGGTGTAGAGCCACGGAAGAAGTGTGCGCACGGTGTGGAACCAGTGGACACCGGATGACAACATGTGCAGAGAACCCATGCTGTGTGAATTGCGGTGGTGACCACCCATCGAGTTGCAGCGACTGTGACGCACAAAGTTTCGAGCGGAGGTTGAAGCCACACAAGCCAACAAACACATCACCCTTTCGGGAGCTATGGAAAAAGTAAGGGACTGTTTCCGCGAGCAAAATAAAACCTACCGATTTGTTACAAACAGATCAAACTCGTATAACCCTCTTACAACTCCTCCCTCCCTGTACACCCTGTCCTTGTCGTGGGGGGGAGGGCTTCCGCGTCCCTGTGACGTGCAGGGCCAAACTGACCAGGTGCAACCATGTCAGGCGGGCCTGCACCGAGAGACCTGACTAACGAGGGTGGCATCGGTTGAATTGGCTTTGATTTAGACCCCTACTACATTCAAATGGATTCAAATGGACCTTCCCATGGAAACTCCCTCTCAAGAGCCGTTACCGCAGCTACCATCGCAGATCCCCCTGTGAGTGGAGGTGCTGCAGGCGGACATCAACACCTACTGAACTTACAATGGAACCCTACCAGCGCCCAACTATGAAAACCGACGCAGCCGACCCGGTGGGAGATGGGGAAGTCAGCCACGCCGTAGAGGCCGCCGTAGCAGGCAACTGCACCTCTTGGCTGCTGATAACCATGATCCGATCCTTCCCACAGAATACAAAAGGTTTTTCAATATCAAAGCTAACGACGGCTCGCCCCTAACTGGGAGGAAGACCGGCCAAGATCACGGAGACTCGCGGAGGCGGCCTCTTGGTGGAGGTGCGCAACCAGGATCAAAGCCGTGCCATCTTGTGCATCCGCCGTTTGGCGGGCGTGAGTATTGAAGTGACTGCGCATGGTAGCCTAAACGAGAGTAAGGGCACCATCTGGTACGCAAACCACCCACAGTACACTGATGAGCGCCTTTTAGAAGAGTTGCAGCAGTGTGGAGTCCAGGCTTTGTACCGGATGAAGAGACTGGAAAATGGCATTTTGGTTCCCGCTCCTATATACATCCTCACTTTCGACCGGTGCTCTCTCCCTCTGTCGGTGGACGTTGGTTGGACGAGGTGTAGTGTACGGCAGTACGTCCCAAAGCCACGCCGTTGTTATAAGTGCCAAAAATACGGTCACGGAGCAAAGACGTGCCGATCGTTGAGGAGTGTATATGTGCTAACTGTGCTCAAGATCAGCACGAGCCGCCCTGCGACCGACCTCCTATGTGCTCAAACTGTGATAAGCAGCACTCTGCTGGATCCCGGGACTGCTTCTACTACAAAAATGAAGAGGAGGTGCTTGCCACGCAGACGACTCAAAGGTTAAGCTATGGGGAAGCGAAACGTTTAGTTAGCAGCAGGTACATCACCCGTGGTACATCATACGCTGAAAGAGTGCAGGCCCCTCAGAGAAGACCAATCGTTCTGACGACTCTGCGCCCAGCGGGACCAGATGGAAACTCCAGTGTGGCTGGTCGAGAGTCTGTTTTCGGTGTGGGCAGTTCGTCGCGTGCTGCGGACCGCTCGGATACGACTAGATCACAGCATGGTACTAAACCAGCGCAGACTCCCAGACCCTCTTTTGCTGATGCTCTGAGCGATTTGCAGCCAGACCATCCGAATGTTGAGTTTTCCACGGGCGCTGCTACTCCAATTGTTTCAAGAAAACGTGTTCCGAGCGCATCGTCACCTTTTAATGGCGTTGCCTCAGCAAAAGTGGCAAGAGCTTTGACGGGGAAAGTTTGGAATAGTGATGGATCACAGAGCAAAATAAACAGCGTGACAAGCGGCAGGAGTGACGATGTGTCGCCGGTGCTTGGGGAGGACGCGCAACCGTCTAGCGGCTTGGGTTGTCACCCAGACCCCGCGGTGACTCGGACCGGTGAGGATCCTGCAGCCCCACGACGTTCTGTTGTAAGACGCGACTCTTGACCTGTCGTGGTACGGATAGCACTCGACCAAGTTGAGACGCCATCGTGAGGCACGACTCCTCTGTAGCGCAGCGCGTTCGTTCGTTGGATCGCGTGATCACCGTGCCCGAGGCCGTTTCTTCTCACATGTCAAAAGTATGTCCGCTATCGAAACCTACCTCAATGCCCCCTCCCAAAGTGACTTTGTGAATGTTGTGTATTTTTTGAACAATCTCTATCGTACTTTTATTTTTATTTACTTTTAATACCTCATGATTTTTAATGAGAAAGTTGACGGTAACGTGTCCGCTGCCACCAGAGGCGCAAGGCCTCGAATTGATTGAGATATGAATTTGATTCGGAATTTCTCTGAAGTACGTTACGGGTGTCGTTAGCGAGCAAGCTGTAGCTTTTACGTACACCCCTAGTCATATATCACACCTTTGGTAGCGATTGTCTTCGGGTCTAGGCTCGTATGTCTCTGTGTGGCGGTTAAAGCGAGATGGAGAGGATAAATTATGACGCTCGGAGCTTTAATTATTTATTGGGAAGGCAATGTACGGACGGGAGAGCCCGCGAGGCAAGGACTTCACGACCACACCGTTCGAACACAACAATTCAGCTCACAATTATCTTTAATGGATCGCCCCGGATGACAACAACAACAGACTGTGTAACATACAGCCCAAACTTCTAGCCAAGGAAAACCGAGCCCCGGAAAGCGTTTTGCATACGCTCCAAAAGTCTTAGCCCTCAACGATAAAGTGGATATGGGAGCCAGTCAAATATCCAGTTATGAAACGGAAAGAAAAGAAACCTCAACTACCAGAACCATGATCGAAGATTGAGTTTAACTGTGCTTGACGCAATCTCGCTAACTTGGTAATGATCCCTCTAAGTCCTTATCTCGTAACCGGATGCTGAAATCACAGCTCACCGGAGCCTGACCGCTCTCTATTCCGACCGGACGCTTAGTGACTGCCCATCGTCCTGCCAGCGCAGTCGTGGGCTCGCGCCTCCCCAAAAGGAGGTGCGGTTGGGCAAGGGGGGGGGGGGGTAGGTTTTTGGGGAGAAGGGATGCAGGGGTATGCTTTGGTGGGGCCCCGCTTTCTCTTCAGCCGTGGCTAATTTAGCAATTGATCCCACGCTCTGTCCCTCGTCTGAGCGACCGAAGCCGGCAGTCGTTTTTATATTTCTCTAATAACTTATAGGGTCCTTGACAAATTGATGTGGCCGGCTCTACGAGCACCAGCGTCTCCACGCTCCAAGACTTGATTATTTTATTACATCGTCATAAATGGAGCCGTGTTCGGTCTCGTATTCCCATGCCGGCAAAGATGGGACTAAATGAAATTTCTATTTCATACATTTGCATGTTTGGGGTGATAGACCTGGCCAACATAATCCGCCATCTACGCTAAAATTACCAGATCCCAAAAAGAAACATCCGGAAGATAAAACATAATAACAGTAAAATTTAATGCAAACCATTATTCAATGGAATGTTAGAGGGTACCGAAGAAACTACGGCGACTTGCGGACCCTCATCGAACAATATCAACCCCTATGCATATATCTCCAGGAAACAATGCTGGGAGGCCTAACCCCATCACCTCCTAAAGTTTACAATATAGAAACCTCCCATGTGCCCGACTCGGTTCCCGGATCAGGACTGGCCTTCCTCATCCGGAGAAATCTGGGCTATGCGAGGCTTGCACTGAATACCCAAATCCAGGCTATGGCGCTTCGCCTTTGGATTGGGAATAACCTATAACAATCTGTAATACATACATCTCGCCAGCAGAACCGGTTTTCATGCCAGACCTGATAAACCTGTATAGCCAACTGCCTGAACCCTCCCTTTTCGTTGGGGACTTCAACGCGAAGCATCCAACGTGGGGCAATGTACAGAATGATCAGCATGGTAGAACGATGGACTCTTACATTATTAATACCAACTCCTGCTTGCTCTGAACAACGTGGCGGCCACTCACTTTCATGTTCAAACTGGCACTGCGTTTGCGATAGATTTGAGCCTGTGCACCCCCGATATTTTCCCGGACCTTCGATGGAGCGTGCTGGAGGATACTCACGGCAGTGATCATTTCCCAATAGTGATTCATCTGGAACAGTATGAGCCGATACCCACGGAGCCACGATACATCATGAAGCGAGCAAATTGGAAAACCTATGAGGATATGACGCAGATGGACGAGGATGCTGAGTATGGGAGTGTGGATGAGCTAGTTGAACACTTCAACGAAACCCTGAGAAGTGCTGCGAACTTAGCTATCCCGGTGTCGCGCGGGGGTTTTCCCAAACATCGCGTCCCTTGGTGGACCAATGATGCGCTGTGTGCCTTGGTGCGCTGTGACCAATGTTGAAAGGAAGCGAGCACTGAGGCGATACCAGCGTAGCGGTGGGCTAGCGGACAAGATTGCCTATAGTGGGGCTAGAGCTAGGGCGCAGTATGTCAAGGATGAAGCCCGCAAAGACTCTTGGCGTAGGTATGTCACCAGTCTTAATGCAGACACGACCATGTCCAAGATTTGGCAACACGTCAGGAAAATGAAGGGGCATTATAGTATCAGCAAGCCTTGCCTAGAACTGAACGGTTCCCTCACGGCGGACCCACAGCGAGTGGCGGATGCCCTGGCCGAGAATTTTTCCTCCGTAAGCAGTGACGCACACTACCCTCCTGCTTTCCGTGTGTACAAAGGGAGACAGGAACATCTAAGACTGAACTTTACAGCTGAAGAGAGTGTCTCCTATAATGAACCACTCACCATCCTTGAAATCTATCGTGCCCTGAAGAAATGCAAAAACACCGCACCTGGGCCTGATGGAATCCATTACAAAATGCTAAAGAAAATGCACTCCTCAGCGTTCCGTCAACTGCTCTTCATCTTCAATCAAGTCTGGAGCACACATGAATACCCGACACTATGGCGCACTGCTACAGTTCTCGCTTTTCAGATGGTTGGAGGCTGAAGAAATTTTAAACCCGGTTCAGTTCGGCTACAGGCAACTCCAAGGGACTACAGACGCTCTTGTACGGCTTCAGAACCATCTGATTAGCAGCGGCACGGCCCGGAAACAGACTCTGTGTGTCTTTTTTGATCTTTTCAAAGTCTACGACACTGTCTGGAGGCACGGGATCCTGCAGCGTGTGCATGAATGCGGCCTCCGGGTTAATATGGCGATGTACCTACAGCAGTTGCTGAGGGAGAGAACTTTTCGTGTCAAAGTGGGAAATGTTCTATCCCCGCTGCAAATCCAACAGGAGGGCCTTCCACAAGGGAGTGTGATGAGTTGTTCGCTCTTCTCCATCGCCCTCGACGGAATCACATCTAATTTGCCAGCTGGTGTTGCCTCGTCGTGTACGGTGGTTAAATGATCACAGAGAGTAGCTTGGCGGTAAGTTTATTCAGGTAACCAGATATCGTTGGCACAGGAGGACGATAGTTATGAATGAGCCCCTCAGCCTGAGCAAACACGGTTTATATAGGGTGCGAGGCCTCCAGACGTCAAGATTGAATACAGAATGAATACAGACATAGACGGCAACACTCGCACATTGCACCCCCGATCGAACCTGAAGTGAGCCATAACCCCAAAATTAACACGGTTAAACAAACTCAAGAACTCGCGGAATTAACGCAACCGCGGAACAAGGTAACACGCAGTCAAAAAATCAAAGTGACAAGTCTAAGTGAAAGTTAACGCTAGTAAATTTAACAACCGTCTTGCTTCAAACCGTCTTTACATTAACCTACGTTAAACCTCTCGCAAGTTATTCCATTAAAAAGTTAAAGTATTCAAACAATCTTACCAATACCAACCAAGCATTATTATAGCTATCGGCAAAAAACAAGCAAAAACAAGGGCTGCTAAGCGCAACAATAAACATGTAGCCCTGTTCGAAGTTAACGTGAAAAAAAACTCGACACATTATAGTTAAAAAACCCTTAACTTAAATAAACGCACAGCAAAAGCAGGTAATGAAGAACCGTCCATTTTTGCAACCGATTAAAAAATTCAAAAGCGAACCTAAACGCAAATAAACTTATACGTTACGAACCATAAGTAACCATGCCATAGATCAAAATAGAAAATTTAAATCGCAAAAAAAAATCTTAATTAAAGAAAAACAATCGCTATTACTATTAGCTCACTAATCATGAATATTTATAATAAAACGCAAGGCAAAAATACTAGGGAGTAAGTTTTCAGAAATACAACGGAAAAATTACGCACCGCAAAAATAGCAAAAAAAACCAAAACAGAACAATTCATTTAACCAAAATGTTTAACCTTTTTAATAAATGTTGAATGGTTAACACGTTATTTCCGCAACCAACCAAAACCAAATCTTCACCCTTACACATAAGATTATACCGGTTTTAGAGAAGATATATTAGAAAAAAACAAGTGAGTAATATCTAAAAGCAAATAGCAAAAGCAATAACCCAGCAAAGCAAAAGCACACAACTGACTTACCGTGACGCCGACAGCCGGAAGAACAAGGTAAAAAGTAAAACGACACCCCTTTTTTTTACAACGCATCTAAAGCAACAAATTTCAATCATGAAAATGTATAGAGGAAAAAAACCGTAACCAAAAAAACAATTACCTCCAATTTTAAAACAAAGTCCGCAAATTACACATCAACATTACCGCAATTCAATCACATGTTAAATACGTGGGAATAATTGGAAAATTTTTTTTTGAAAAACAACCAAAACTATAGTTCACACATTAGAAAATGGAACGTATTGGAACCGACAAAAAAAACCTCATGTTTAAAACAGAATACACATGTTTAAAAAAATAATTTAAATAAATTGATACTTGTAATGGTTAAAATTTCATAAGAAATTGCGCGTCGACAATTGAAAAGCATACATCTACCTTAAACTTAAGATTATATGGTCAAGATTACATCAAAAAAAATTTCATTTTCCGCATTTTTCCTGCGACACGCATTTTTTCACCCAAACTTCGCGCTAATATTTCAACCGCGCTAATAATTTAACTCCTACATTTCCAACTTTTCATAAATTTTCAATCAAATTTTCAATCAATTTTCACGCTGCGCACTTGCAGAGGGACAGTGACGGCCATAGCGTCCTGCGTCCCGGGGACGTCCCGCTCGCCCTACGTTTACTACTACGAGATCCCGGGCTATGTTCAAGATCACTGGTCCTGCCCTAGTCTTGGTGGCCTCCCTCTTGTTAACGCACGAGTAAAATCCTCGCGCTGAGCAATAGTCAATAGCTTGACTTGTTTCTTGAGATGATATAGGATTGTGGCCAACCCCATAGTTACCAGGATCAGTAACATGACGACTATGTCTGTTACATTGTCCGGCAGCAAGTCCGTTCTCGTCACGGCGTTGTCCCTGATCCAATTTTCATTTACGTTGCTGCTATGCGTCGAGAGAGCGGTAACCAAGGTATCTACATCGATTGTAGACTCTGCGTTGCCCATGATGTGGCGCGCCCACCTGAAAAGGAAAGAGACAGAACCGATTAGCATGACCAAAATAAACAAAAGAAATTAACTACAAACATAAAATTTGATATCAGAACTCGGAGGCCTGATAATAATCATTAATCACCCATGATAAATCTCGAATAAAAAGTAACCCCGATTCGTACCGACCCCTAGGGTATTGACTCATCAGTCGAGCAGCCACCAGTCTAAGAATTTAATGAAATTATGCTGATCACCGAACATTCCGGCTGAACTACAATAGCACTGTGAGATACCGCCGCAGCGTCAAATCAACCCATCTCACAGAGTGAACTGCAACCTCAGCGATTTCATTGAGCAGCCGAAGAACTCGCTCAATATTAAAAATGTCAATTCAGCGACACTTTCAGACAATGAATTTAACGTCGTAAGCGAATTTGGATCAAGCAAATAAAGCGACTTAGAGACAAGGGTTATCAACCCTCAAGGTTAAAAATGGATAGTTACACATTCCTTTTAACCTCAGGCTAACATCAACCATTATGCCAAATCAAATTAGAACAACGCGGTACAAACAATTGTAAGCATGACACAGAAAATATAATATACGGGTTACTGAGAATATTATGAAACACAGCAAAACGCAGCAAAACTCCTTAACCTATGCTTATTAACCTTAACGCAATAGTTCAACAAGGGTAACGTAGTAAATCGTACTCGTCGAATCGTCGTGCCGTCAAACGTTGATGATATGAACGTAGAAGAAGGAATTCGTCATTGTAACTCACAGTTTAACCTTCCTCAAGGGTAATAAATGATTAAGATTACTCTTGTAAATTTTTGACCCAATTTTGACCTCAGCCCAATTTCGCTTGACCTTTTGAACGACAGCAGGACCCATCCAAGTAAGCTCCAGTTTATGTTTTTTTCGTGATTTTTCAAAAGAACACGATCGCCCACCTGTATGTCCTTATCACGTCGCTTAATGTTTCTGTATAAATTTTTCTCTGTCGTATTATTTATGATTAAATTCCTAATATTTTCCACCGTCCGGGCGGCGACCTTTGCCCGGAAGTTCACCAAATCCAAGTCATTATAATTATAAGTTACAGAATCAAAACTTTCGGACTGGTAGTATGCACACGTATCACGATTAAACATTACGTAACTAGGGGTTTCGCCCAAGGTAGAATTTAATGCGTTGTTCAAAGCATTCTCAACAACCTCCAGCAATTGATCCCATTCTGCATGAGGAAGTGTGTTCACATATAGTTTTAACAGGTTTGTTATTTTTTTGTTGTTACGCTCTACTATAGCGTTGGAATGAGGACTGTACGCCAATACTTCCTTTTTTGCAATGGCGTGCATTTTAGCGAATTGCTTGACCGCCAATGATTTAAATTCCATGGCATTATCCGAAATGAGAGTTTTGGGAAATCCTAACAACGAAAAACAGTTACTCAAACATGAAATTATCGTCTCAGTACGACGATTAGCAATTGCATACAACCTACAAAACCTGGAAAATAGGTCGATAATGACCAATATGTGTCTATTTCCATTATCTGTAATTTTAAGGGGTCCAAGGAGGTCCATGGATACAACTTCAAATGGTTCTTTGGCGATCGGAGCGGTCAAAATTTTAATTGGGACAGAAGGTCTGGCTTTAATTAACTTACACACTTCACAGTCTTTTACAAAGTTTCTCACAATTGTTTTTTCCAACTGATTGTAGTATTTAATTTTAAATTTAAACAAAGTGTGTACGTCGTCTGTGTGATACATGCTGTGAATCGCTAGAATAGCTTTACCCATTAAGGAGTTAGGTACCACCACTGTTAGAATTGTGCTAGGTCTATTGTCAATTTGTCTACGTCGATACAGAATGTCATTTAGAATTAAAATTTTTTGTAGGTCTGGAATATTCGAAATACTGTCACGCAGTTAAGCGTTTTTTACTTCTATGCAGAAAGGGTCTTTGTTCTGTTCGTCAATAAATTCTTTTGTAGTCCAAGAAATTTCTTCTTCCTTCGGAACATAGTCTAGCAGCGCGGGTCGCGCGTCTTTGTCTGCTGCACCGTCAGCATTGGCTCCAGGCGGGTCAACTACCACATGTCTAGTCATGCCTTTTTCTGTAACCGAGTCTCCACCATGCAGACGTCGGATTCAAGCGCGGATACCAGAGCGTCACAAAGCCCTAGTTCTTTAATGGTTAATTTTTTATTGTTTACAGGTAATCTGCTCAGGTAATCTGCTACTACATTTTCTTTACCGGGTAAATATTTAACAACAGGGTCAAAAGAATGAACGCTTATACACCAACGTGCCATATTTGTATCTTCAGGCAGTTTTTTAGTGAAAAGTGGTGCCAAGGGGCGGTGGTCTGTGTAGACCTTAACAGGGTATCCTGTAATTAGGTATTTAAAATATTTTAAAGCCGAAAAAATTGTGAAAAACTCTTTTTTAGTAGTTGAGTATCGCCTCCCGCTAGAATTCAAATTCTTACTATAATAAGCCACAGGTCTCATAATTCGATCACTTGAATCATCTGTCTGCATTAGGACAGCTCCAATTCCAGAATTAGACGCGTCTGTAAAAACATGAAAGTCCTTAGTATAGTCAGGATGTCTTAGGACTGTGTCAGAAATCAGAGACGATTTGATAAAGTCAAAACTCTTTTGGCACTCGTTGGTCCACGTATAACCAGCGTCTTTTCTTAAAAGATTGTACAAAGGATACGCTACCTCAGCAAAATTAGGTAAGAAATTACGGAAATAGTTTGCTAAACCTAAGAACTGTTGTAATTCCTTAACATTGATCGGCGCTCGGCAGTCTTGCAATTTCTGCGAATATTTACATTTAATACCATCGGCGGCAATGATGTGACCTAAATATTCGAGTTCTTTTTTGAAAAAAATACACTTCTCAAGCTTTAATGACAAATTACCGCTTCGCAGCATCTTAAGAACAATTTCTATATCAGCCAAATGCTGACTTTTATTTTTTGAAAACACCAATATATCGTCCAGGAAAACGAAAGCTAGTTTACCCAGAATGGGTGCAAGGGCAGAGGTCATCACTCTTTGAAATACTCCCGGAGACGTGCTCAGTCCAAAAGGGACTCGACAAAAGTGAAATTTCCGATAATTAATGCTGAAGGCAGTGAATTTTCTACTCTCTTGTTCTAATTCAATTTGATGAAATGCCGAGCGAAGATCTAAGTTAGTAAACCACGCGTTACCTCCCAAGGTCGATAATATTTCGTCTATCCTAGGTATCGGGTGAGAATGTTTAACTAATACCTTATTTAGTGCACGAAAGTCGATTACGGGACGAAGGTCCCCGCTTTTTTTCTTAACTACAATAACAGGAAAATTGAAATCTGAACTAGAATCTTCGATTATCCCCTGCGCGAGCATGTCATCTGTTATTTTCATCACCTCTTCCTGATATTTGTGGGGAATGCGATAAGGAGCTAAATTTAGTACCGGAGCATCCGGTTTCAACTGAATTTGGTGCTTCATAATATTTGTAACACCTATAGTCTCTCCTTCCAGAGTAACTACATCTCGGAATTTATTCAATAAATTAATTAACGGTAACTGAATGTCCTCTTCATTACATGAAACGTCATCTTCCGTTAAAACACGTCGAACCTCTTGCTCTCCAACTTTTGACACACCTACTCCTGCACCTACTTGTGCATTAACTCCCAACTCCTCGTCACAAACGAGAATTTCACGTCTACCGCGAGCGTCAGCATCCAACTCAAGTTTTCTTTTAGCTATGGCTTTCTTTCCACCACCAGCCGAGACAACCTGCATCGTATCCAACACCGCGTTAGAATTTACTTCATCATTATGAGCGTCTCTGAGTGCTGTTTCAACACTTGTTAAATACATCTCGCTCTCAATATCATCTGCAGCAATTAATTCAATATTGCATAACATCATATTCTCACTTAAATGAACAGCCTCTTCATTTGAATTTAAAATCATCACCGGCACCACGCCGTCGTACTCCACTCGAACAATTGCTTCCGCTATAAGAGCACCACTATCAAGGCATCTTTTCAAAATCATATACTCTCCTGGAGTTGCCTTCTTGACAAAGCCGTACACTATTTTTATCGAGTTACTAGGCACTTCCTCTTGAGTGCAATTAACGATCAACTGCTTCGGACACTGTGACACCTCAGCCACAGCGGGGATTTTTTTCTTTTCTCTGCAGTTATTATTTTCTGACAGGTGACTGACCCTGTCTCTCTTTCTTGCAATAGCAACACCCGATAACAAACAGTCGCTGTTCGCAATTTTTCTCATCACTACCTCTCTGCTTAGTACAGGCTCCATGTTTAATTCACAAAAGGGAATTGAGATGTCATCCCATAGAAGTGTTTTATTTTTAAAATCAATCGTTGCATTATTCAGAACATCGCGGCCAAGAATTAGATCGTAATTAAATTTAGCCTCCTTTACTATAAGGGCATTAGTTTTTAGTACTTTTTTAGTGCCTGGAATCGTAATAGACAATTCTACTTCACCGCTTACGTTACTCTTGCCATTAATGCCCTTCACCATTAAACGACTAGGCTTGACTTCTTCGTTTAAATTCTTAACCTGCTTGTAACTTATTAGGCATTTTTCTGAACCGCTGTCAAGCAAGGCACTCAAATACTGATCATTACTTTTAATTATTATGGTAGGCTTGTTGCTTTCTTTAAACGCAAACAAACCAGCGCCTCTTTTATTGCAATTACCCTTTACAACACTAGCAGAGAAATAGGCCTCGACTGCTTTGCTTTGTTCTTGTCTATCTGCGTGCTCTTCGTCTTGCAATAATTTATACCGATTCTCGCATTTAAACAAGGGATCAATGAAGGATTGGGTTGTCTCGGTGGTATCTGGACTTTCGGTCACGGCTGCAAGATTAACGAGGGCGCTGCCAACCTCGGGCTCAAACAATTTCAAGTTCCTCCTGCTAACTCTACCTGTTCCTAATTTTCGCTTAAAAAATCACCTGACTCGGCTTCCGCCCAATGAACTTCACTGTTACCGCGCGTTGTGCCACCTCTATTTACATTGCCACCGCGTAAATAAGTCTTATAATTACGTATTTCAGTTCCCGTTGCTCTACAATTTTTTACCACATGGGTTCCACCACACGCAAAACACCCTCTCGAAAACTGACCTCTCTGGGGTCTGCACTCGAAATGTCCAACAACCGAACATGATGTACAAAATGGGAAACCTCTTTTTTTCGTCGCTTCATACTTGGAATAATGTCCTGAAGCCTGACCAGAAACACTAGAACTATTATTATCTGTTCTCATCATGTTACATTCCAAAGATCCATTTCCTCGATCTCCTACGTAACCACTAAATTCTCTCGCTCTACCACGAGGATTTCTCAACCAGGGCCTAGGGGTGATCCTTCGTATTCCTGAACGGTAGTTTCTACGGTAGTTTCATACACTCCCATAGAACACTTCACTCTCCGGAAAACGATCTGATGCTTCAAGGCATACGTCAACCTCACTGGTTATATCCGCTGAATAGCTTTCACTCTCGTTTCTAACTGTGTGCTGGGACGCGAGAATTTTTTTCGTCTCGGCCTGTCCCCTGACAGCGGAAATTAACTTCGCCAAAAGTTCCTCAGCGGTGCTGAACTGATGTTCAAAAATTTTCCTAGCGAACGACTCGTCCAATAACGGTCCCAGAATTGTTAACGCTAGACTGTAAGACATGCTGTCATCTACAAATCGTTTCAGCTCTGCTTGAGTCGTACAACTCTGATAATAGGGATGCCTTTGCCAACCCAGTGTGGTTGATGTCAGGATGTTTTCTGTCAATTTTCGTATCTTTGAAAAGGCCGTCACTAGCTGGGCTGCCAACGCATTATCTCGTATTAATTGCAATTCATTTAAATCACATGCCAAGGCGTGTATGCTTTTTTCACCTCGACACACGTATATGTCATCAAGAATTTTAACTACTTGATCAAACGTATAATTTAAATCTGCGTTGACCAGCTTTGTCACAACTGCGTTGAAATCACCTACATTTTTGTTGGCTGACCTCACTAGGAACTCCTTCTTGCGTTCGTCACTTGTCACGTCTGGAAGCAGGGTCATATAAGCTTTCAAATTTTGTATGTGAGTACTAAAGGATTTGTTCTCTAGGAACTCTGGATCCTGCTGACGTCTTCTTCCTTTAAACAGCGGCATCTCCGCGTTCGTCATTATGGTTCCTACGGTAGGAGGCAGGTTGGCTACTATGTCACGAGCCAACTGAGTCCTATCCTCATTACCGCTAGCACCTGCACTTGTTGACGGGGTCGTCATGGTCGTAACAGTAGTAACTCTAGGCTTACTGATCCCACCACTTTTTGTTACTGTAGGTTCTGTGCGAACGAATTCCGGGTCGCTGTCCGAGGAATATGACATGAATCCTAACTATTTTCAAGGAATTTTCCTCTTCACAATCAGAGATATGCAAAAAATGATGTCACACCTCGCAAACAACAATAAAAAAACACATCTAAAATTCAAATACACGAGCAATACAAATGAAAATACAATCACACAATCTATCTCCCCCTGGTACTGGAAAATTTAACCCGAAATGCATAAAGTTTGAATACTACAGGACAAACGTCCGCAATACACAGAATTTTCCGTACTCTACAGCATACGTGGCAACACTCCAGGCACCTAGGGCAGTGCTTTGAGGAGGCAAAAATGAGAAACAAACGAAATTACTTTACGTTTTACCACTTGAGAAACAAAATCAATTCGTTTAAATCCTTCAATTAACCCTGCTAATAACAACCGCAAAATTTTACACTAACTCTGGGCATTTAAATGTAATCTGACGTTTGTACTGCTAAATCCACAGGAACAAACGACGCAGCCCGCCGCTCACTACGTTCCAATAATGA
Source organism: Morinoia aosen (assembly GCA_030386875.1). Lineage (NCBI taxonomy): Eukaryota > Metazoa > Arthropoda > Malacostraca > Amphipoda > Talitridae > Morinoia > Morinoia aosen. Next base: position 12,056,767 of record CM059572.1, on the reverse strand, counting down.
CTGAGTCTACTGAGTGCGGACTGCGGTTTATGCGGTTGCGCTGAGACAGAGAAAAAAAACTCGGGTAGCAACGCTCCGGTGCACTCGCACTGCATAGAAAAAAAAATATCAGAAGAAGACTTAACTGCAAAAAGAATGTAGAATGCAGCGCACGTTGCTGGTTGCTGAAGGGCAGGCTGCTGCTGATACGTGCAGGTTAAAACGTCGCTGTAGATGCACGATGACTGGGAAACGATGCTGAAGTACTTAGTTGTCCATTACAATGGCAATGGCTTGAAATAGTGAATCACTGTTCGTCACTATGAACCTACTGCTTCAGTGTATTTAATTTCACCGACAGTTATTTGAAGTTATTATTCAAAACAAAGTGTTTCTTTAGTGATCACTTGTCGCTGGGAATGCACTTATCGTCACCTCGAATACTATTTCAATGTTTTCTCCAGATTCATACACAAGGATTCTGGTGCGGAACGGTGAGCCGATATTCAAATAAACTGTGAATTGGGTATAAACCTCTACCAAGTCTTCCGCTGGTATTCCAAACCCAAACACGAAAACAGATGGACGCGGCTGCCACAGTCGGGTATGTTCTTCGTTACACATCAGACGCTGTATAATGTTCCAATGACTCTATAATGTTCGGGACACTTGATATCCTCTTAAGTAATTACACACGCGCACGTGAGTTCAATCCAGACTGGTCCACCAATGTACGGTGGTTAAATGATCACAGAGAGTAGCTTGGCGGTAAGTTTATTCAGGTAACCAGATGTTGTTGGCACAGGAGGACGATAGTTATGAATGAGCACCTCAGCCTGAGCAAACACGGTTTATATAGGGTGCGAGGCCTCCAGACGTCAAGATTGAATACAGACATAGACGGCAACACTCGCACAGTCGCTAGACGTTGATGACTTTATGATATACTCCTCTTCAACTCTTTTGCCGGCGTTGACACGTAGGATACAGCTGGCGATAAACAATGTGAATTACTGGGCTGGACAGAACGGATTTAGCTTTTCTCCTACCAAAACCGCAGCTCTTCTCTTTCAAGGTCGCCGTCAACACGACCCCCCGCAGTTGTTGCTTCGTGGGGAGCGGATTAATTTCGTGCACAGTGCAAAGCTCTTCGGAATGATTTTTGACGACAAGCTATCATGGAAGCCTCACTTGGCTACCCTCAAGGCGAACTGTACCAGGAGGATGAACCTTCTTAAATGTGTCTCTGGTCTATCCTGGGGAGCGGATCGTGCCACGCTGCGTCGACTGTACCGTGCGCTAATTAGGAGTAAACTGGATTATGGCTGGATAATTTACCAACATGCAAGGGAAACTGCTTTAAGAACTCTGGACCCAGTACATAATGCTGCCATCAGACTCTGCACTGGTGCTTTCCGAACCTCTCCGACGGAGAGTTTGTATGTGGAGAGTGGTGAACCTCCTCTCTAGCTCCGCCGTGTGCAACTGAGCCTGCAGTATCTTGCCGGACTTCAAGCCGACTTGATCAGCTGCCTCTGTCTCCGACGTGGGTCAGCGTACACGCACCTCTCGGACGGCATCTACCTTTCCCATATTTTCTACCTTCGTCTAGAGATTACCCGACATTGGTGGCCGCAATGCAACTGAGACCCACGAGAGTCCTTCCGGTACTCTTCGACATCTCAACAACATGGCGCCTACCAGTGGAGACTTTCTGCCCCGGGTGCAGGATACCAAGGAAGGAGTCAATGCCTCCCAACTTTCTCAAGCATATCTTTATGGAGCATGTGCTGGAGGTGCATGCGGAGCCATTTAAGGTATACACAGATGGTTCCAAGACAGGAATAGCTGTAGGTTGTGCTGCTGTTTCCGGAGAGATGGTGAGGGCTAGAAGATTGCAACCCGAGACCTCGAGCTTCACCGCGGAGCTCTATGGTGTCTTGGAGGCACTTCAACTAGTTAAGGAACACCCGCATGATAAATTCACTGTCTTTATTGACTCGAAAAGCGTCATTGACTCTGCTCAGGATTATGATAGCACTCACCCCTTCATCGGTGAGATCGTCATGATGCTGATGCAGCTCGTGAGTGAGCACAAACATGTGAAATTGTGTTGGGTGCCCGGACACATTGGGGTGTCAGGCAATGAGAGCCGACCAGTAGGCGAAGCGTGTTGCAAATAGTAATGAGGAAGCTCTAAATCAAAAGGTACCCTTTCGGGACTACTATCCCGTGATCAAGGCTGCTGTAAGACGTCTGTGGCAACAGGAATGGGACAACAGAACGGACAACAAACTGCGAACTATTAAAGAAACAGTTCTGGAATGGCCCTCGTCGAGGTGTCGCGCCCGCCGGGTGGAAGTGCTGCTCTGCCGTCTTCGCATTAGAAATACCCTACTAACCCACCGTTATCTAATGGAGCGACAACCGCAGCCGCGATGCGAGCGGTGTCATGTTCCTCTGACCGTCAAGCACATCCTTGCTGAGTGCCCGAGATATGCAGCTGAACGAAATGTATGCTTTCCAAACCTCCGTCTTTTTGCTGTGGATGAGGTGTTAACCAAAATGCTTGCCGAGATCGATCGTGTAACTTTTAATGTGGATGCACAGGTGTTGTTTTTTGAGAAATGCAAATTACTGTCGGAAATCTGATCGAAGATCGCACTTGAGCATCCCTATCGTTTTTGTATTTGTTGTATATACTTTCACGTGCTCGGAAATGTATGTTTTCCTTGTTGTACTACTTGAAGAGATTTAACGGGAAGCCGCGCTGTAACGCATTATAGCCAGACGTGATATCGGCTTGGAAGTTTGAAGATGTAGAAACTGTAATATGGCCGGCCGCGCTGCGTTGGTACCTCGGGGGTTTCAGCGTGGGTAAGGCGTCCGGCTATAAATGGGTTGGCAGCTGAAACCCCCTACGGGGTTTGGCTGCTCAGTGCGTTCGAATGTACTGTGTTGTGTACAAACTTTAAGGGGGAGACACTTGTAATCTTGAGTTGTAATTATGGTCATGATGCTCATATCATTTTGATGTTTCAAATAATAGTGATGTTCATCTTAAGTGGTAATTTGGAGAAGTCTGATACGAATTAAATTATGTGACCTTGGGTGCGATATAGTTTGAGTAACTGAAGCGCTAGCAAACCCATGTTACTACTCAAAATGGGAACGTTGGCGATTACTGCTCCCCTAGTATACAGGCTTTTAGGAAATGATTCAAAAACCGTTTCAACTATATCAATTTTATTAGATAGACAGAACAAATGAATTTAATCATAAACTTGAATATAGAAAAGGAATAAGAAACATACAATACGTACTTGTTTCCATTTGACACCAAATATTGATGATCCATGTACAACATGAACGAAATAATTTCAATCATTGTAAAAATACAATAGTATATTAGAATGACTCCCTCCCAAACGTCCCTCGCCTTGTGGTGGGAGGGCTTGAGTGTTGTGGCGATGGTTTGAGGCTATACTGTCGGGACTCAGATTCCGGTAGGTCCAACCATGGCAGGCTGGTTCAGCCGGAGTAGCCAGACGAAAAAGGGGCCATGGGGAAGGCACCCCATGTAAATAAAAACCCGGGCTCCGGCAATCGCGGGATCTAAAGTCCCTGTTATCCCGAGCGTACTTTGGGGACTGCCACGGGCCGGGGCTGACGGTGGGAGGGAGTATTTACTCCCTATTGGTCGGTGTGCGACCGCCTCAAGTGTAGAGATACACCAAAAGGCTAACGACCGCTCGGGGGCTTTCTTCCGGCCTGAGCCAGCTGGGATAGGTGGGGAAAACTCCCACTAACAAGAAAGTCAATTTCTGCGCTTGCTACTCCTCGAAGTAAAAACCCAATTGAACACCTTGATGACGACCTGGCGCCCTCTTCGGTTCCCGCGGGGATTTCCCCAAAGGAAAATCTCCCTGGCACTGCTGAAACTCTAACCTCAAAATTCCAGTCACCTCCACCTTTGGGTCGAGGTATACCCGATCCTACCCAGAATCAAACAACGGCGATAGGAACTTCTCAACCAGGGACATCCTCAGTTGTTACTCCTCTGGAGCCCTACGAAAGTCCTAAAAGAACGAAGCCCAAGCATTTTCACCCGCGCCCACAACCGCTTTCTTTCAAGCATCTCCTCCAGTTGGAGCAAGGAAAAAAAGTTCCTCACTTTCCCGTCTACCACGTCATCACCTTCCCAGGAGATGACCTAAATAAAAGCGTGGATGTCATCTGTGGACAGTGATCTAAAATCGGAACTGGGTTCTCCCAAATAAATTCAAAAAATATCCAAAGACTCTTTACTTATCCAGCTGGCTACCGAAGACCAGCTCAATAGTCTTCAGACTATTATACAACTCGGAGCCAATCCCACCCAAGTACAGCCTCATTCTACCCGCAAAAACTGAAGGGTACAGTACAGAGTCACATCTTTACCAACATCTCCGAGACAGACCTGTTAGAGGCCCTACGCGGCCAGGAATCACCCAAATAGAAAGGCATAAAGCCCGAGTAGATGGGGAACTCAAACCTACTCCACGGTATATGCTCACTTTCAACCGCACATACCTTCCCCCCGTAGTGCAGCTGTGTGAATGGCATGCGGAGTACGTCCGGCCTTATTTCCGGAACCCCATTCGGTGAAATCGATGCCAAAAGTTGGGACACACCAGAAAACGGTGCCGACCGACCACTGAAGTTTGAGCTCGGTGCGGAACATTGGGACACCACTCACGCACATGTACCCAGACGCCATCCTGTGTGAGTTGTGGAGAGTCTCACCCTTCATTCAGCCCATCCTGTTCACATTACCTATACCGGAAGGAAATTATTTCCACCATGATAAAAGAGCACACAACATACGGTATCGCCAAAGCCCAAGTCACTGACTGGTACAAGTCGCAAGGCCGCACGTACAGTTTTGCAGTACAGCGGCCGCCGAGGGAAGCGCCGGTGGCAGCCCCTACTTGTCAGGGAGCAGCACCGACCGAACCTCACAGGCTAGGTACGGCCCATTCGGTGACCTCTCCTCCGGCAGCGGAACTAAAGCCACCACATCACTCAACGTTACCTTCGCAGCAGAATGTCCCTCCACCCAGAAAACCAACGTCCAGCATGAAGTCCCGGGATGAGCAAAAACTCGACTCCCCTACTGCCCCAAAGTTCAAGTGATGACCAACGTGACACCACGACCCGTGCACAATACACCTTTAAGCGTCTTCCGCCAGACACCGTGCAGATTCAGACTGACGGGAACAACGGCGCGCGACAGCCGCACATGCGGTCGTTGAATGCAAAAACGCCATCGAATGCGAACACCCAAGTGGCCACGTGTAGACAAAGGATGACTACGCCGCCTACCCGGGGGGAGGTCCACGGTACTTCACGGCAGCCTCCGTCTCCGGTGCTTCACCCCTAGCAGGGTATCAGGGGAAGGACGCTCGGGATGCGCAGGGGCCGGAGCTTTAGCTGGAACGGACAGCAGCCTTCCTCAAATAAACTCGGAAGGTGCACGAGCAAATTGCCCTCCCTCCTCATTCCTGGGCTCAAAGGCAAGTTCTCAGGAACTGCCTGAGCAGGGGATGCCTCCTCCACAATCTCAGCTAAATAAACCCTCGGAAACACCCTAACCTATCTCAAGCAGTAAAGAGATGCCACCACGACACTCTCGTTCCCAATCTTCAAAACCTAAACTCTGCGCTCGAAATGCACTCATCGCCTCACTCTCTCCGCCGCACTCCCGCTCCCACTCCAACTCCGGGAAAATGGATGTCTCCTTTCTGAACAAACGAGAACAAGACCCTTCTCCATACCAGCAGCATTATACCACAACTTCAAAAAAAGAAACACACCTGACCAGCCTACAGACAAGTGCAACGCTCCAATTTCTGTCCTTCACTCCTCTTGTCCAGACAGACCATAGTCACATAAAAAACCCAAAGAGATCCCACATACCTACGCTCCAGAATCGTCGACACCCCGACCATTTTACGTGAGAGCCACGAACCTGCTAGAATACTACGACGTACGCTTCGAAAATGTGCTGGTGGAAATGCCATTCACCTTCCCACCCTGGCAAGCAGGTGTTCAGAAACTGTGCAGGGAGATATACAGTGTGAGGAAATCGCTGGTGGGCCCAGTGGCAGCTCGATCGGTGTTCTTGGACCACTTGGCATCTCACAGCACGTCAACAATATATTACACGGACGGTTCTCGTAATGAATTCGGTACTGGATTTGATAGTGAAACAGCTGAAAGGATCCAACATGAAAACTACATGAAAAAATTTATGTTTGTCTCGTTTCTCCACGCAATATTTATAAGCTTTGATATAATAACAAAAAATAATATCTCGCTTCTCCTTTCACCAAGTACCACTCCAATCACTGCTTGTGATTAAAATCACTTCAAGGTTTGTGTAACCTTTAATTGCACTCCACACAGCTGAGTCTCGTGTTCCTGTGGCACATGACACATCTAACCTGCTTGCAGCTTTCCTGGAAGTGGTTTACTTCATCATATCGAACAAGGGCGGCAGGGGTGAAGGCTGGTCCTCATCGGCGGGTTCTATCAGTTTGACGAGTCAAAACGGTTCTTGAAACCTCCCTTCTTAGTTGAAGATGACTCATCTTTTGGTTTGGGTTGGCTAATGAATAGCATTTATATGCAGCAACAACTGAAAAATTCTAAGCATGAGCAAAAAGATTCTACCACCACTTCTAAAAACAAATTCTTGGCGCGTGCTACAGCGCGTGCTACCTGATTGACGCATTTTCCTTCATGTTGTCTTCACTGTAATATTGCATCTCGATTTCACCTCAAATTCCCTCAAGCATGTAATTTTGATCGAGTGTGTCATCATCTGGTTTTTAATCACTGGGCTCACTTCGATCACCATTCGTAAGAGATAGAACGAGTACATCAATCCTGCTGCAGAATATTTTACACCTCATCTGCATCACTGCTTAGGAATCAATGGCGTGGTATGAGCGTTGACCGTCTGAAAACAGTAAGAACGTTTTAGAAACAAAATTTTTATTCAAAATCTAGCGATCGACAAGCAAAGAGAAATACTTAAAAATGCATCACTTGAAAACGCTTGAAAAATGCATCACTTGAATATACTTGACAAATGCACTAGCCAAAAATTACATGTAAGAAATGGTCATTTTAGAGATAGATCGAACAACCGCAACCGCGTTACAATCGCAAGAAAACCTACAACCGAAAAAGTAATCGCATTTCACCCCTCCGGTCACAACCGCAACAACCACAACCGGAGTTGTTATTCAAAGTTGTGTGGTTCCTGTTACGTATAAAATGCAGTATCCTTCAAAATAATACTTCATTTGAGTAACACGCTAGTGAAGGGTGCGCCAGAGAAACTTACTTATTTGAAAGGTCAATGAAAGCAAAAGTACTGCAGTTATTGTTTTATTGTCTTTTTTATTTGAGAATACAATATCCCAATTTTGTTTTACACTGTTTTGAAAATGACATCGGCTAAATGGCGACCCCCATTGCGCATACACTGATTAAGTCGATTTTTGAAGTGCGTGTCCACTCTTTGCAGCATATCAATCGGTATGTTGGCAATGGCATCGCGAATGTTGTTTTTGAGGTGAGCTATAATCCGTGGTCGATCGACATAGACCAGCGATTTCAAATAACCTCATAAAAAGAAATTGCGTGGAGCCAAATCTCAAAGTTTGAACGGTGATGGGAATCCATGTGATGGATAGTTTACTTCAAAAATCGACTTAATCAGTGTATGCGCAATGGGGGTCGCCATTTAGCCGATGTCATTTTCAAAACAGTGTAAAACAAAATTGGGAAATTATATTCTCAAATAAAAAAGACAATAAAACAATAACTGCAGTACTTTTGCTTTTATTGACCTTTCAAATAAGTAAGTTTCTCTGGCGCACCCTGTACATCCATCCTACTAACAAATGAAATTCTAATCAGCCATATCACATCGAAATTATTTAAATTTTCAAAATGAAAAAGATTGGATAATCATAATCTAATGACCAGTATCAAAATTAGTAGATTGGACACACACCTTCGCATCAGTGAAATTTATTTAGAAATTAAATACAAAAACTTCCCTGTAGAAGAGGCGGCATCCATATCACTTTCTTTCGCTTATCACGGCGGGCCACAACGTGTAATGACGAGAGAGCCAACACATCTCGTGCAAGCAAGTGCATGAAAAGGTTACATGTCTCAAGGCACTCGCACGGTGGGCCGAGTGGAACCGGTACCCTCCATCGCCAACATTCCCATTTTGGGAACATATATTTATTTTTCGTTTTTGATCAATATATTATTTCTCATTCATTGCAAGTCTAATTTAATCACGTCATTTATCTTTGCTTGTTCCGGAGCATAAAGAAACAGCACATCACTATATACACTTAAAAAAAATAGCGAAGTAACTAAGAGTGGAAAGATAATTTTTTTTTGAGATGTCCTAAAAATAATAGTTTCTTGTTTCTGGCAAAACTGATATAAACTTAAAGTCTTGACCTTCTAGAGTATATTTTTAACTAAAAAATCATAAAATTGTTGCTGCAAATAAAACAATGCAACATTTTATACATGCTCTCAAAATGGGAACGTTGGCGGGTAAAGGGTTAACAAAATAGCTTACAACAGAGCCAAAGCCCGATGCCTCTTGGTTCTTAATCAATGCCTGCAGAACTCATGAAAAGTATTTGTGTCTACCCTGAACCAGCACACAAGCCTCCATCAAATCTAGAAGAAAATTAAAATATCTGGAAAATATAGTGTCAACCCTACACCATCATTATACTTCAATGGGATTGGCTCGCCGTTGCTAACGTCGCACTCGGACGTCGCCAACCTACTCGCCAAAACCTTCTCCCAGGTCTCCAACCCGACTAATACCTCCCCTCTATTTGTAAGACACAAGAGAAAGACCGAGAACCGACTCCTCGACTTTACAACACTCGAAGATCGACCGTATAATGTACCCTTCAAAATAACTGAATAGAAATCTGCTTTATGGCTTGTGGGCGATACGGCCTCCAGCATCGACGAGATCACGTACTCCATGATCAAACAGTCATTCAAGCCTACACAAACTTATCCTCCGTCTATATAATAAAATTTACGCAGCCTCTTCTATACCTAACCAATGGCGCACCGCAATAGTTTTCGCCTACCCTTAACCTAACAGAGATCCCAAAGATCCACAATCTTACTGACCTATCTCATTAACCTCATGTCTCTGCAAATTGCTAGAGAAGATGGTCTACGAGTTCTTCATGTGGGCCCTGGAATTAAGCGGACATATATCTATCCCCATTCAGTCAGAATTTTGACGCAACAGCAGTACCACGGACTCCCTAGTTCAGCTGGAGAGTCCTCTCATAAATGCCATCGCCTTCCGTTTACACTCCATAGTGATCATGTTCGACAATGAAAAAGCGTACGATACAGCTTGGAAATATGGAATCCTTAAGAAGCTACACGGGTGTAGACTGCGAGGTCTCCTCCCTTTATTCATCAGGGAATTTTTGGCTGACCGGAAAATACAGGTCGAGTTGGGTGCGAACTCTTAGAGCCGCGAACACTGGCAAACGGAGTAGCGCCAGTGTACTCAGCTGCCTTGGCTTTATGGTCGCCATTAATGATATCGGCATAAACCTCTCACAATCAGTCCGTTCGTCGCTGTATGTTGACGACTTCATGATTTATGCCTCCGGACCATCGACAAGGGGAGTAGAGCGACAACTCCAGATGGCCTTCAATACACTTGAGAAATGAACGCATGCAACCGGATTCCGTTTTACAACAGCCAAAACCAAATGTGTGCAGAAAGCAGAACTGTCCGAAACTCGCCCCGAATCTGGCCCTACACAATGAACCAATAACCTGCGTAACACATCATAAGTACCTTAATCTTTGCATAGCCAGTAGCCTAACTTAGCGTAAATACATACTGCAACTAAAAAAGTCGTGTATCTAAAGTTTGAATGTCCTAAAACACATTTCCCGTTAGAGCTGGGGTGCAGACCGACTCACTCAGCTCAGACTGTACATCATGCTGATCAAACCAAAAATAGGTTACGGACGTGAAGCATATTCCTCTGCTTCTCCTATACTTCTGCAGTCCATATCAACTATCCAGAACGCTGTTATACGCATCGCAATCGGAGCCTTCCGCTCTTCCCCGGTGACGAGCCTTCATACAGCAGAGAGTGGAATATGAACCACAAACATCTCTCAAAGCATTAAACTCCTTAACTTCTACATCCGTGATTGTGGTAATCCGACTCCCGCTGCACGAGTTGTGTGAAACTGTGGACGGCACAAAGAGCGATGATGACGATCAGGATCAAAACACCTCCAAATTTTTCGTTAGCAGATCAAGGAAACTACCAAGGACTAATCGCAGCGACCTTTACCGTATCCTCATGGAGACAGTTCGGCCAGTTCTACCATGGCAAAACCACAACGTGGTCATTGGTGAAGAGCTGTATAGCTTAGAGGAGCGGTTACCCTGGACTTAACGTTATTCTCTTAAATTTCCCTCTCTGGATTTCTATTGCAACTAGGGGAACGAAAATGCATATAGATATGTAAAATTGAATTCCAAACACATTTTTTTCTATAAACGTTTTCGATTTGCACAATAGAAAAATGTTATTGCGCGAACATATAAAACTATTTATACATTCGCGCAAACCCTTACTCCTACAATTTTCAACGTAGAAGCTTGATTTTAGTCACATTTTATGCGGATAGACCGTGGCAACTCGAAAATGAAGGATTATTTCGAATATCAAATTAGAAAAAAAATTATTGATACGTCTAAAAAATTTCAAAATTTTCCTTATGTCATCTGATTCGTCAAATTTCAGCATCTTTATTTTTATTGCATCTAGGGAAACGGAAATGCATTCAGATATATAAAATTTAATTCTGAACACATTTGCTTTCATAAAGTTTTTTAATTTTCGCAATAGAAAAAAAGTTATGTTGAGAACATGCATAAATTTAAATTAATGCATACACTTGCGTGATTTTAGTCTCATTCGACGCAATAAGCCAGTGGAAACAGAGAAAAGAAGCGGAATTTCATTTGAACTCCAAATCAAATTTTTATTTGGAAAAATCTGGGACTGTTTTGAAAAAGAGCATTTTTGGTAAAATTTTTCAGTAAATTTATTTTTAATTCGATATTCAAAATAATCCTTCATTTTCGAGTTGTTACAGTCTTTCTGCATCTAATGAGACCAAAAGCAAGCTTCTACGTTGAAAATTGTAGGAGGAGTAGGGATTTGCGCAAATATAGGAATAATTTTATTTGTTCGCGCAATAACTTTTTGTAGTGCGAAAATCGAATTTTTTTATAGAAGCAAATGTGTTTGGAATTCAATTTTACATATCTGTATGCATTTTGGTTCCCCTAGCATGCGATAGAAATGTGAAAAACGAAGTTTGAACAATTAGGACAATTCCGTCGATTTTAGGGTAATATCCCCCTCAGGGGGATACAACCATTGAATCTATGGGAATTAGCGCTCCCAGGGGGACTATGTGAGGGCCTGAGCTAAAGGTTAGGTAGGCTTCCTTTTTTTAAAAATAGAATGGGTTTTTATTTTGTTACGGACCATCTTTTTTCGGTTCACTGCTGTCCTGTTTTTCAGCACCTACTACTTTCTTCTTCAACTTTGTCTTGTTTCATGATCTTCTTTCTTAGCTTTCGGCTTCCGTGCCCTTTCTGCATAGATTCCGCGTTTCCTTAACTCCATACTAAATGGTGCCTTCTTCCTTCCTCTCTTTGGATAGCCTTTGTTGCGGATAGGGAGGCTTAAATTAACAAATAATCTAATCTAATCTTTAGGGTAATCGCTCCCTTTAAACAAAGGAGCCGACACTGCTATGGTTCTACGTTCAGCTTTTATAGGCCATTGTGCAAGGCATGAACGAAATAAAAATCATCTTCACAGGCGGATCACAGACCGAACAAGGTGTCGCGAATGGCTACAAACATGGTGACCGAGTTATCACAACGCGAATCTAGGGCATCGCATCCTACTACATGGCTGAACTGCTCGCCATCCGGGATGCTATTTCATACTCATCAAAACTACCCGGAAACTGTGTCACTATCGCAACCGATTCAAAGCACTAGCAATTACCAACATCCGCCACCCAAACCCCATAGTTGCTACGATTAAGGAATTACTTTTCCATGACCACCGCAGATTCTTCTTATGTTGGGTACCAAGCCATGTTGGAGTTGTCGAAAACGAAGCCGTCGACGCGGCTGCTCGAGCTGCGACAGAAGATGGACCATAAAATCATGTTGGTATACCACGATCGGACTTGAAAACTTACATCCGGAAAACTCTGAGCACCGCTTGGTCTGTAGAATGGCACACAATTGCCGATAACAAGCTCAGGACCATTCACAACGGCACCAAGCCGTTCCCCAATACGCGGTGTCCCAACCGTCACTTGGAAAGGACTTTGTGTCGAATTGGAACACACCCAAGCAACTCATGGACCCCTATTGGACTGCAGCCCACCGCCTTATTACGATGACTGCATAGTGCCCCCTGACCGTAAAACACCTGCTTGTTGAATGTCCTTCATACATGGAGGAGCGTTTACGTTTCTCTGGTCCTAACCCAGGCAATCTCTCTCTCTGTCCGATTGCTTGGTTGGGAAACCGTCGGACTACAGAGGACCCTTATACTTCTATTTACATTCTATCAACGCTCATAATAATATATACAGCTGGCTGGTGCAGGTACAGAGATTAGAGTTATTGGGAGACCAATGTCGGTGTGCCTGCACTGCTTTAACGTGGATAAGGGAGATGACCGAGCGCACTATGCTGCAGCTCTCGGCGCACTGACTGGGGAGAGGGGGTTCCGGCATTGGTAAGCCGTTCGTCTAATTGTGGGTGGGTAGCTGGAACAACTGCATACCAGCTACTACTGATAAAACTCAACCCTTAATGGACCTCATCAGTAATTGCTAATTTAATCGAAAATCTCCCCACCTCTGTAGTTGATTTGCGAGCCTGCACGTGGTGGCAAAGGCGCGCGACACGAAACGTGGGCTGACAGGTGGGAGCCGTAATGGTCTTTTGCTTGGTTTGAGTGAAATGAAAGCAACACAATGCTATCACTAAATAAAACGTTATGTGCTTCAAAATTGCAACTATGATGCCACACGGTGATAACAGAAATGATATTTTCCCTATATATATATATATATATATATGTATATATAAATGACGAACTTGGGAATATAGAATACACCGATGAAACGTCTTTGTAGCGTCTTCGGTGGTGAAACATCCAATGTAATAACACTAATGATTGTGTGACTGCGGGGGTGAAACCAGGAATATAATAATAATAATAATAATAATAATGTTCATATAATTTTGACGTTCAAGTGATATTGATGTTCATATTATGTGGTAAATTGGAAAAGTCTGATACTTATTAATTTATGTGACTTTCGGTGCGATATAGTTAAGTAACTGAAGCGCTAGCAAACTCATATTACCACTATTACTACTACTACTTCTAAAGGACAAGCCAAACTTTTATTCAACCGCTGACATCCAAACTTAACAATGAAGTATGTTACGGCCGTCACGAAAGATACAACTTTGGATCCATCAGGAACACTGAATACAAAAAACGACATTGCTCTGGAGAAAGTGAAATCAAAACAAAAATAACGAGCAAAAAGCAGAAGATCCTAGAGATAATATAGCAAACGGAAGCAGGGGATGGCCGGTTGCTGATCGAAAGGTGTGCGCTGCGACTGAAGTTGTCTGCAAAAGTCCTAACAGAGGAAAAATAAACTTCACCACAATTGACCTTCATTTGGATGCGACTGTCTCAGAGAGGGAAGAAAAGAACCGAAAGAAGGTAAATACGAGAAATCTCAGGCATAACAGGAAACGGAAAGGAGTATTTCAGATCACATTGCAAGATGACATGAGGCAAAAAATTTGTACAATAGGAATACTGATCTCTAGATGACCAGCTAATATTGAGCAACAGCTACATGTTCACAGCACCAGAGGCAAGAGCAAAATAAACGATCAAGCGGGTGATTCAAACTTTTAAGCTACCAGGTAATTAATTGAATAGTTTTAAAGCAAATAAATCTGTAGCATTTTCATTGAGGGACGGTTTAAATTTATGAATATGTAAGGCTTCTATTAATTGAATAGGTTCTTTTTTAACTACTTGATATAAAATTTTAGGATTTGAATAAAGATCTTCATTCGAGGGTTTAGAACTATATTCAACACACAAGTGATTAAAAATAAAACCTTGGTACTTGTGCGCAGTCAATCTTTGTTTCAGGGTCATCCTAGCCATGCCAATGCAACTTTTATTAAGAGACTTACATTCTCTTCTGTCGTATTTGAACTGATAAATCACATTGGCTTTCCCTAGGTCACTGACCCTGGGTCTGGAAATATTCTTTACCAGGAGAGCACTGATTTTACGATTTTCGTAATACACACATACTTTAATAGCAGTTCCAGAATCTATAGGTTTTACAAAATTTTTAACTAAATTTCTGAAAGTTCGTCAATTTTGTAGTTCTTGTGCATTGGATTTTCATAAAATACATTTACATAACGTGTACGAGGTCCAGGACCATTATCACTGCTCAAAATTCGGTAAGAAAGTTGTTGATTATCCTGTCAAACAGAGTATTAGGATAATTGTTTATTAGCAATCTTTTAACCCGAAGAATTTCAGAATGAAAACTGGCCCAACTACTGCAAACTTTATGAGCTCTATTTAATAAAGTGTGAGTAACGCCTTCTTTATATACCTGTGGAGTATCACGTGAATTTAAACCGTCCCTCAATGAAGGTACTATAGATTTTTTTGCTCTAAAACTATTCAATAGAACTGTAGATTGGAAGTTTGAATCACCTGCTTGATCGTTCTATTGTACAAATTATTTGCCTCTAGTCATCTTGGAATGTGATCTGTTAGTTTTTTATGTCGTCTGATTCTGTTTTTACATTTGATTTACGTTTCTTATAGTATTGTGACTGTAAAATTTACTCTGTACTTTTCAGCCTGATGATGATGTTTGTACATCGAAACGTTGTTTTTTATAAATAGACAGTATTATCGAATTTTGCAGCGCGTGTTTTAGTAAAGATGAAAAGAAATTTTCTACGTCTTTTAACGCGTGATGAACTGGAATTTTCTTGCAAGGTTGAGAAATTGGAAAACTATAGATATGGAGTAGCGTTATACATTTTTTCTTCACTACCATTCCAAAAAATTTAGATTCAGTCATTGCTTCAGATCATAGGCGTAAGAACAGACCTAACCCATGAAACAATTACAATTGCATCTATATACTTGCCGCCATGAGCTTGTGTCGATTTTGAAGAGCTGTCCGTCCTACGGAATGAATTACCTCCGCCGATTGTCGTGATGGGAGATTTCAATCCACACCACACCAATTGGGGAAACAGGACAACAGAATGCCGAGCTTGCATGCTACAAGACTTCCTCACCCAAAATAATCTGAATACCATAAATAAAAGCTTAGCCACGCGCATATCTGGCACAGTGATCGATCTCACGCTGACTTCTTATATAACTCTTGACTTGGACTTCGTGGTGCTCTCTTCTGTATTAAGTAGCGATCACTATCCGATAACTCTGTCAGTGCCTAATACTGCAGTGTGACGGAAGAAGCGAAACTGAGGGATGAAATTTAAAAAATGGAAATTGGAAAGAATACCGCAATGATATCACGCGGAGACGCATTCATCAGCAGGATTCGCCAGAAAGTCCCGGAATGACAATCAAAGAACTGTACAGGTTATTCAGGTGCACTGCGGAAAAGTGGGTTCCTAAATATAAGATTCGACACCACTTTGCAAAGCCTTGGTGGACACCAGAATGTAGAAGGGTTTGGCAAGAGCGGGAAAAGCTCTATCGAAACTATAAACGCACCGGTATGCTTGAAGACAAGTTTAAATGGAAAACAGCGAGAGCGGTAGCAACACGTACCTTCAGAGAGGCGAAGCTGACGAGCGAATTTGTGTCATCGCTGAACACAACCACATCAAGCAGTTGCATTTGGAATACTGATTTATGAATACTGATTTTATTTGTGTGTGTTCACACTTCAATATATAATACTTTCAAGAATTAAATATTCATAAAATGATTATTATAAAAGTTATTGAAGTCTTAAGAGTATTATATCTTGAATTGTTAACACACACAAATAAAATCAGTAGTGAATTAGAAACATTGTTTCTTGTATTATTATTGTGTATTGTAAGTGGATCGAACATTTCTTCACATTGACTAACACGGAATTAGAATGTATGGCAACATTTTTATTGCTAATGCAGAAATGTATCTGGGTAGTAATGTACAAATATAAATTGCAATTAAACGGAATCGTACATTAGTGCTCAGTCAATCGCACTTGTATATTTCTTTTAAAGATTAAATCTACATATCGTTCAATGATCACCTTTTGTATTTGCATGTACACGATTTCATATTTGTGGTGAAGTGGAACTTCACGTATATAAATATCTACGAGAGTAAATAAATCCTCGAAACTAGTTTTGCTCATCACATCCAATATATACATGTTTAACACAAAAAACTCAAATTAGTAAATTATTATGTCATTTTTTAACTCAACTGAGGGTTGGATTAATTTGAACTTGACTAGGATTAGTTTGAACTTGACTCGGATTAATTTGAACTTGACTCGGATTAATTTTAACTTGACTGTGATTAATTTGAACTTGACTCGGATTAATTTGAACTTGACTCGGATTAATTTGAACTTGACTTGAATTAAATTGAACTGGACTTAGATTAATTTGAAGTGAAAAATGTGTAGATCCTGGCCTTGTCGCGGGGAGGGGGCTTGTGTGTTCAATGAATCCCGAGGCTATGCTGTCCCGGGTTCAACCATGACAGACAGTCTTGGACCGAGATCCAGACCAACTGGGAGGGCAACACTGACAACCGAACTGACTACTGGATGTTCAACTGAACACACACTGACCTCTCTTTGGATTTGATTGTAAGGCCGGCCGGAACCTAGACCCGACCTGCCGGCTTGATAGTCGTACGCGGCGAGGGTTAGCCGATGGCCGGGTGGAAAGGCGAGGGGCGGTTTAAACGCCTGTGAGACGCGGAAACGCCTCACTCGTTAGTCAAGCGCAACAACCTGCTACATCTGCTCGTGTCAGGAGCTATGCCTGTGCTTAGTGGGCGTGCCCGTCGGGACTGCGTGAGCCTGACAGAAGGGTTCCCTTGTTGGCGGCCTCCTAAAGCTGCTGCCGGCGCAGGGCACAGGTGAGATTTAACCTGTTAATCATGAATAATTCTAACTCATACTGTTACCGTGCTCCGCCATTCTTATGACTGTTGTCATAAACTTAGAATAAGTTTACGTCAAGCCTTACGTGCCCTCTTGGCATTCGTGTAGAGTCTACCCGAAGAATAGCCACATCTTGCGATCTTGCTTCTTTGTATTGTTGAATAGAACATATTCTTGCTGAAAATGAACATTGTTTATTGTTTTCATAAGTTGTAAATATTTAGCTTTCGTACGTTCTTCATATGCAGTCAAATGTATGTCCTTTTTTTATTTCAGATCAGTCAGTGAATAATTTGAAACTATTGTTCTCGTACGCATTAGTATGAGTCGGCGCTGCCGCACACGCATGTTCATGTACTTCATACAAGCGTGTGTTGCTCTGGCATTCGAAACGAATGAACCAAATTCCTTGACGCGTGTTTCTTTAGTTCCTTGCCATGCGCCAAGGCATCAAATTGTTGAATAATAATCGTGAAGGTAAAAATAGCAAAACGGAGCCTTCACATACCCCCCAAACCGTAAAACAATTTGATAGTGACGACTTGAACCTGCCTCCGGACTTCATGGAAACCTCCCAGACAGAAAATGCGGAAAGCAATTCTCTGTCAACCTCCGCGGCACCAAAACCATTACAGAGCACATTGCGAGTGCCGAGGAACGCGAGGAGCAGCAACTGCAAAGTCAATACACACTCGAGACTTTCAATCCGACATTTAATGATAAACGACGCAACATAACTACTAACCACCGAAGAGAGCCAACTTTGGACTCGACCCAGAAGACGGCACAAGAGAAAACACACCAGAAGCTACCACATATTACACGAGAGACTGAGATCTCTGACACACCGCAAAATCCCCACGATGGTGGCCCTCGGTGGACGAGAGTGAACAGAGGGATCCTGAACGACGTCGGCGCCCGCAGCGAATGGGAAAACAGTGGACTGCATACGAGGAAAAGTATAAAGATCCACTATACAAAGTACATCACTATGAACTTTCCAAATCTAGACATAATCAGAAACCTCAGCGTGATCCAAAATGACAGAGACATCAGAACCCAAATAGGGACCCGGGAAAAATCTCAAGATGGGGGAAGAGCTCTCTGCTAATAACCACCCAGTCGGAAGACCAAGCAAAGAAACTTCTGTATATTACACACGCTGCTGGAAGTACAGTTGTTGTCTCTCCATTCCAGACCCTCAATGTGCTGAATGACGTTGTGCGTAGCCACGCCTTTGGAGGGTGCTCGGAGGACGACTTAAGAAGGCAACTGAGTGACCAAGGAGTTACAGATGTCCGGCGAGTGAAGATAAAAAGAGAGGGAGAACTAATCACAACAAATACCTACATTCTAACCTTTGAGAAACATTCCCTACCAAGAACTGTCGCCCTCAGATCCTGGCATCACGAAATTGTCGAAGCATACAAGGAAAGACCACAGAAATGCTTCAGATGTCAGCGATTTGGTCACGTAGCAGAGTACTGCCGAAGTTAGATTGAAACCTGTGCCCGATGTGGAGAAAAGGACATAAAAATCTGGATTGTATGAACCCGATCTGCTGTTACCTTTGTCAGCAAGAACATTACTCCAACGACAGACGTTGTCCAAAGTCCATACTTGAAAATGAAGTCCTGGCCACGCAAGGAAAAGGAAAAATTCCCTGTCCTGAAGCTCCTCTAAATGGTTCTGGAACAGTCACCAGACCACAACCGCTTTTATAGCTCAGTACTCCAAACGCCAAGATCAACCCCCAACACTGCAAATAACCCTGCCTGTAACAAAACGAATCTACAGGCAAGCACATCTAGAATAATACCTGACGCTCTCAACGCAATTATGCAAACGCTAAGACTCCCAGATGCATAACCAACTTCCGAACCCACGACTATCTCGGACTCGATTCCGTAATCAGTCACAGAAGACGCTAATGTAAATAAGATGCCACATAGACTGCCGGATAAGAGGGCCGTATCCCCGAAGCTACCAACGCAGGAGGATTTGAGCGAACCAACAAAAAGCAACAAAGACTTACCTTCTGGTGCAGCAAAATAACTACTCAAAGCAAAACCCAAGGCAATCCACGAAAGCAACTGGACTGTACTTGCCCACCACAGACGCGAAAAACGACGGAACCAACTAAGGAAGCGCCGGAGCGCGAAGAAAGAAAATTGAACAAATACACCTTTAAGAGACTCAACTGGCCAGACAGCCTAAGCCAGCAATGAACTAATGACAGTGACAGCTCGGTCAATCACACCATCAACAATGAAAAAGACAACCCTTCAAAGAAGGTACGGCAAAAATCACCCAGTAAATCCCACAGAACATCTTTGGGAACAAAAGAAACGCCACAACGTGGAAGACCAACCGAACGCTCAGGCTTTGAAGATACCAAACGTGGCTTTATTGAATGCAAGATTCCTGTAATAGGTCAACAATCCTTGACCTTGAGAACAAAGTAGGCGCTGATGCTGAAGACATTCAACGGAACTTACAATCCTACAGAACCAAATTCAATGAAATCAAGAAAATCCTACATCATCAATTTGATTGTGTCTACAAGAAACAATGTTACGAAATCAACAGGCCCATCCCCCCTCTCACTATAAAATAATCATGTCCACTATTACCCGTGCCGACAACCATGAGCGAGGTGCTGCAATCCTCGTCCATTATTCAGTCCCGTATAAAATATTGAGACTGAACACAATCTTGCAGGCAGTTGCTGCCCGAATTCACCTCAACAAAAGCTACACCCTATGCTCCCTCTACTTACCACACCTGGATGTCACCTATGAAGACCTGAACTTATACAAAAAGCCTGATGGTGGAGTTAAAGAAAGTCCGGATTGAGAGTTTTAATTGAACTCAACGAAAGATTAGTAACAACAGTAAACAACAGTCAAACGAATCAATAGGCGAGGAGTAGCACTGATCGGGCCCGAGTGCACAACACGCAGCTCTTGCCGCAGCCAGCGCCCACCGCTTGACTCGAGAGACCTAGACCCAACGGTCCCTCAGTGCTATCCAGTGCTTCGAAGTAAGCCGGAGAGGAGTAAAACGGCCCTCGGTGAGTTAGGCTTCCATGGTCAGGTCACACGTCAGCGGGCGAAGAGGCGAACTCTGCTCCCTGACGGAGTGACCAATTCGCACCACACTCCACCACGGTCTTCCGGCGCCAAACTTCAGCAGTACCTACAGGCCCTCATTCGGTCAACCAAGAAGCTCCGAACAATACGCAGCTTTCGACGACGGCCACGCTGACCGGATTGCAGGACGGCTGATCCAGTGACACTGTGCGAGGCGAAATCTGGGGCGAGACTGCAGAGGGTTGCATGGCAGGTGATTTATATAGACATGTCTATGTCGTAGTCACCTGACCAGAACAATTCACCGTTAACGCACAAATCGTGACTGGTCAACTCATTGAATAAAGTTCCTTTGTGAGGTCGCCCTATTAATGAGGTGACCTATATGGATTTCCGCACAGAACTCGTTAATACTACAGCTGCCTGAACCATTTATAATCATGGGAGATTTCAATGCGCGTAGTATGCTGTGTCGAGAATTTGTCCGCGACACAATCTTTTAATACTGAACTTATTAGCTCTTCTTTTTCGTCGCAGGTTGTTCGCCCTAATTTATCTTTCAAAATTTGTGTTTACTGATTTACGAATTTTCCCTGTTATTTCGGGATTCTTCGCTGGCTTTCCCGTGCGCAATCCTCAGTCTTTCCGCAGGTTTCTGAGTTACGGAATCCGAGCTTGCCAAGGATGGATACTTCTATCGCTCAGAAGAGAGGGATCTTTAAACGTAAGATCACTCTTGCTATCAAGAAGGCTTCCGAGGCAAGTGAGAGAGGCGCTACTTCTGAGCTTAATGTACATTGTGACCTCATTCGGAGAAATTTGCTTCAGTTGGGTGAATGTGACGAGGCACTGACGGCTCAAACGATAGAACTCAAACATTCGGCAGAGTCTATTAATGCAGAAGTAGACGCTCAGTTAGCTTATACTCTCGAAGTAGAGATGGCTTTGGTGGATTTCTCGCAGAATGGTGGGCCTAGTGCTTCCGTTAATGATAAAATCAACGCCGTGAAAGATGTAAAGCTTCCTCCGATAAAGTTGGAAACTTTCAGGGGGGATTCTCAAGATTGCTTGAAATACCATAGCTTCATGGTCTCATTTAATAATGCTGTGGGTAGGAGAGCTGAGCTCTCTGGGTCTGCAAAATTCACTTACTTGAAGAGTTACCTCGCTGGATATGCTGCTAAGTTGGTGGAACATTTACTGGTGAATGATGAGAATTATAGTGTGGCTCTGAACTTGTTAGAGCATGAATTTCTTAATAAGGAGGAATTGGTGTACAAATTTTGCATGAAGCTCGTCAACCTAAAATGTGATTATGACAAAGAGTTTGTTGAAACTAGAGTGTACCTGAGTGAAGTGAGAAGCTTGATAGCTGACCTTAAAATTTATGAGTACGATATTTTGGGCGAGAAAACTAGTTGTAAGATGTTCGGGCACATCGTCTTTTCTAAGCTGCCTATGATATTTAAACAAGAGTTGGCCCGTAGAGTAAACAACAATTATCCGTCCCTTTCTGAAATTTTCGAGAACTATGTTGAAGTCATTGCGACTTTGAATCTCCGTGTGAACGCCGAAGCCTCTAAAAATACAGCTAAGCCTTCCATTTCTAAGCCTAGTTCGGTAAAGCGTTTTGAGTCTCCTGTGTTTGCTAATTCAACTATAACAGCTCCTGAACGTAGAGTTTGCAAATTTTGCTTGAGTCAGGGACATAGCATGACGAATTGTTCCGTTTACCCTAATTATGCCAGCAGAAGAGAACGTTGTTTGGAGTTAAACCTCTGTTGTAACTGTACCAGCGCTAAACATACTGCCAGCAATTGCTCGGCTAGGTTAGATTATGAATGTAAATTCTGTCGACAGAAATCTCATGTGGCTGCTATGTGCACCGATGCTAGAGTTGCTTGTCCTAGTGTGAACACCAATACCTGCCTCAACTCTGTATCGAATATTCGCTCTGGCTACATATTACCCACCATTACGTTGCCGGTTAGTCGTGGTGCTGCAGTGGCTGAGGTAAGATTTTTGCTAGACAGCGGCTCACAACGTTCATATGTCTCTGCAAGGATGTTGGAACGCATTGGGTTTACGGGTGATCTAAGGCTCTCAAAGTTTTCGGTGAATTCTTTTTTGGAGAGGGGTGTGAGAGAATTTGCTGAGCTGAGTTTGAACGTGAATCTAATGGACGGTACAAAGCCAGTTCTGGCACCGGTACTAATTGATCAAAATTTCCAGATGTCTTTTTCTGTAAATTGCTTGCAGAAAGCTATTACAAACGTTGCTAAGTGTGGCAAGATAGCAGATTCATTCTTCCAGAATCATAGCGATGAGGTTGTGTTAGAAGGAATTTTGGGTGTAGATTTGATGCAGTACCTAACCGATTTCAAAATGATCCAGTGCTTGAGAGGCTCAGCCTTTTCATGGTGTGGTATGTTGATTCCTTTTGGGAATGTAGAGCATTTTCTTGATCGTAAGCAGGCTACTGAAATGTATAACAATTTACGCGATGCCAAGTATAATTTCGAGTCAACTGTAAATTTTGTGTTGGAACCCAGAGCTGCTAACATAGATCCAGTCTGTGGTGTGCTTTCTGAGCCTGAAGTCGAAGCTAACTTAGACAACATCTTCAAATTGGAGTCTATTGGTATATCAGAGACTGAATTCTGTGGTTCTGACCAAGAGAAAATTAAAGAATTTGATTCTGGCATAAAATTTGAAGATGGGAAATACCACGTTAAGCTCGTTAAGCTAGTATGGAATGACAACTTGAAAGACGTGAATGACAATTTTCCTGTGGCCCGTGCTGTTTTGGGTAAAGTTGTAGACCGGCTCAACAAGAAGGGCATGTCCGATGCGTATGATTCTGTCTTCAAGCAGCAGCTAGAGGAAGGAATCCTGGAAGAGGTTCCTTTGCGCTCTCCTCAACGTAGGATTTATTTGCCTCACAGAGAGGTGGTTAGATCAGATCCTACGTGTACCACGAAAATTAGGCCTGTGCTGAACTGCAGCATTAAAGTGGGTAAGCATCCGTCTTTGAATGAGGCGGCCTATCCTGGAGTGGATTTAATGGGCAATTTGTTCAATATTTTGCTTGGTTTGAGACATGACGATTTCTTGGTCATGGGAGATATTAGAAAGGCGTTCCTGCAAATAAAGCTGTCGGATGAGTGTGATTGCAATAGGTTTTGTATTTTGTGGATGAAGGACGAAGCTTTGGTAGTTTACCGATACACATCTATCGTATTCGGTTTTATTGCAAGTCCGTTTATACTGAACTACGTGATACAAAAGCACGTTTCTAAGTATCCCGCTGATGTTTGCAGCTATTTCCTAAAAAACATGATGTATGTGGACAATGTTTATCTGACAGGCAATAATGAAAACGAATTAACTGATGTTTTCAGGAACGCGAGGTCGCGTATGGCAGACGCAGGCTTCGATTTGCGGTCCTGGTCCAGCAACAGTAAGGCGTTGCAAGAAGTTTTTCGTAGTGAAGAGGTAGGAGTGGCTCACGATGAGTCTTTCGAGAAAATTTTGGGGTACCGGTATGACAGAAATTCTGATCAGATGAGTTTACATGTTCCAGCAGAGGCAGGAGAATTAGTGGCAACAAAAAGGTTGGTTTTATCAAAACTGGCGCGTTGTTTTAATCCGCTGGGAATGGCAACACCGGTGTTGGTGAGGGGCAAGGTACTTCTCAGAGAGATTTGGCAGGAAAATTTAGACTGGGATGATGCGTTACCTGAAAAATTGCGAAGAACCTGGCACTCGTTACAGGGAGAATTAAATAAGTTAGGAGAGTTGAAGTTTGAGCGTAAAGTATTTTCTTCTGGAAGTAAAGTTTCCCTAATTATTTTTACCGATGCTTCAAAGACGAACTACGGTTTTTCTGTTTATGCGATGTCTGAAGAGTCCAACCTCCCTTCCTTACTTTTTAGCAAATCCAAAGTCGCTCCTCTAAAATCAAAAAGCTTGCCAACACTTGAGTTACTAGCTATTTACTTGGCTTTAAAATGTTCTTTTAGCCTCCTTAAATCGTTGGATAGAGTAAAAATTGTAGAACTAACTATTGCTACGGATTCCCAAATAGCCTTGTCTTGGGTTCTAAATAAAAGGGTAAAATCGGGAAACATTTTCGCAGACACTCGCGTTAAAGATGTCCTTCAATTTGGTGAGCAGCTGAAATCAGATTTTGACTTGACTTGTTCATTTAAATTCGTGCCTACTCACCAAAACCCTGCTGACCTGGTTACTCGAGGTATAACTGTTAAAGAGCTACAAAGCAAATTTGAATTGTGGACGCATGGTCCCCATTTCTTGCGGTCACCCGTGCAATGGCCTATTGAATCATTGGGTTGCATTTCACTACCTAACCGCGCCTTAATTACGTGTCTAACGGTAAACGATGAGGTACCTGAGCCTCTTCCTATTTTTCCGGTTAATAAATACTCGAGCCTTGATAAACTAATCGGGGTTACTGCTAGAATTTTTTCTGTGTTCTATTATTTGCAACGAAATGGTTTTACTGCTTTACAATGCGCAAACACTGCAAAGGTGTACTGGGCTCGGTTTGAACAACGAAAGTTTTTTCCTAATGAATTTGATTTCCTTTCAGGCGGGAGTAAAACTTCAGAAGTACCGCCACTGGTAAGAAACCTAAATTGGTTTCTCGATGATAAGGGAATCATGCGATCACGTGGTAGATTAAGCAGGTGTAAGCACATTGCTTTCGAGGTTGCTAACCCAGTTTTGCTTTCCAGAGACAGCCATTTCACTCGGTTGATAATCTTAAACTGTCATGCAAAATGTTGTCATATGGGTTTGGGGTCTACTCTGAATTCCTTGCGTAATTTGGGATTCTGGTTGCCAAAACCGCGACCCTTGATAAAACAACTGTTAAACCAATGCGTCACATGCAAAAAAATTAACGCCCATGCGTTTAACACGTTGCCTGCGATACGACCCACCGATGTGTCGTGGTCGAGATTTCCCCGCTGCGAAACGACCCATCAGTGGGTCGTTTGAAGTATTTTAACAATCTCTTAAAGTTAATGGTATTTTACAGTCCCAGTTAATGTTTGGTAATTATAAAATTTCTAACTACTTTTCACTTTAAATTAGAGCTGAATGTTGAACTTCAGTTTAACCCATCGCAGTCAACGTGTTAAGTACCCAAAGCCTACTGACCTCCTCAGAGATCGTGTGAACTTTGTTAGGCCATTCCAAACTGTTGGAATAGATTTCACGGGTGCGTTTCATGTAAAGTTGGGGGAGAAATTGATTAAAATGTACATCTTGCTTTTTACCTGCTTAAGTGTGCGCATAGTGCATTTAGAACTGCTGCAGGACATGAGCACGGATGCTTTCCTCGCAGCTTTCGTTAGATTTTCAAATAGGTACGGTATTCCTAGTGTAATTTACAGCGACAACGCTCCTTCGTTTACTCAGGGTGCCGAATTTTTGACCCGTTCTTCCACGGACAGCGTGTTCAGTGAACACTCGGTAAGAAATAACGTAAAACATGTGAAGATACCTTTGTATAGCGCATGGTTTGGGGCCACCTGGGAGCGTATGGTAGGAGTTGTCAAACGTTGTTTATTCAAAGTAATCGGTAGGGCAAAGATGGAATACTTCGCACTCCTTACCCTCTTGTCTGACGTCCAAGAAGCTGTGAACAACAGGCCACTTACTTACAGGGACTGTCAAGATCTTGATCATGAAGTTATAACGCCAAATTCCTTCATAAAGTTTCCTACTTCTAGTAACTTAACTTTCATGGCTAGCGCGGGCAATGAATTGCTGAACCCTTCTCGTGCTGCTTTATTGAAAAACCTTGAGCTTAGGCAAGATGCCCTAGATAAATTTAAAGAAGCCTTCTTCTCTGATTACCTTCTTTCCCTCAGAGAGAGACATTTGCCTCTTTACCAGCCTAACTGGGAAGATAGGATTAGGTTAAATGAAGTTGTGCTAATTGCCTCGCCTGTGAAAGCTAGGCCCTTCTGGTCTTTAGGTAGGGTTGTGCGCTTATATCCTGGTGCAGACGGAAGAATTCGTTCTGTGCAGCTTAGGAAACCGGACAGATCATTGGGTGATTACGCTGTATCATTGTTGTATCCCTTAGAAATATTTGCAGACTCTGTTAAAACCCCGCAAACCAATGAAAATTTAACCGCTGAATCTTCAGATAATGCAAACTTGTCCAAGACAATTGAATTTAAAAATAAAAGACCACTTAGAGCCGCCGCTCAACGGTGTCGTGAGCGGTTACGGGAGTAGTTTGTCGCCCGCGGGAGTGTGTGAGGATTTCCTCACAAAATTGGTGCACGTCTGCTAATCACATACGTAGCAACCTATAGTGACCTATTCGCAAGCTAGTCCGAGAGCGGTGGAGCTGAGAGGTCAGAATTGCCTTAGACTTGCTTCCGTGCAGTCCTTCATTGCGCTCTGCTACCGGTCGTAAGCCGCAGTTTCCGGTCAACGCTACCCTTGACGAAGGCGGAGCTGGACGTCGTTGCGTGGAGACAAACCGTGCTGGCTCAATTTTTCGGCGCTTAGCTCACCTAAGTTCTTCTCCTTATGCTTATCTTAAATTTTCATGAATGAATGGTTGAATGTGTGTGCTTAATGAATTCTTAAACCAGTCTCTACCAAACTTTGAGCTGGTCTTTCCATTTTCTTTGATACCTTTAAATTAACCTTGAATTAACCTTAAAAAAATTACATGCTTCTAACTTAACCTGGAAAAGGGGCCTTCTACTAGTGGGTTGAATTCCTCCCCACGTAGCCTTCCTTTTCACTTACTTTTCTTGCACTTACCGGTTCTTCCGGTGCCTCTCTTAATTAACTTCGCGCCTTAAAGTGAGAAGCACACTGGACGACCTAATAAGTTCAGTAAAAGATTGTGTCGCGGACAAATTCTCGACACAATTTAATACTCTGGCTCGGCTAATACTGTAGAGGGGACAAAATATTGAACATGAGCATAATTCTTCACAACGACTGGTGTTAAGTTTCAAGTGGGTATCACAGCAGTAATAAAGCGGCAAAATAGCAAAAATTAGCGCACCTGAACTTATTAGGTCGTCCAGTGTGCTTCTCACTTTAAGGCGCGAAGTTAATTAAGAGAGGCACCGGAAGAACCGGAAAGTGCAAGAAAAGTAAGTGAAAAGGAAGGCTACGTGGGGAGGAATTCAACCCACTAGTAGAAGGCCCCTTTTCCAGGTTAAGTTAGAAGCATGCAATTTTTTTAAGGTTAATTCAAGGTTAATTTAAAGGTATCAAAGAAAATGGAAAGACCAGCTCAAAGTTTGGTAGAGACTGGTTTAAGAATTCATTAAGCACACACATTCAACCATTCATTCATGAAAATTTAAGATAAGCATAAGGAGAAGAACTTAGGTGAGCTAAGCGCCGAAAAATTGAGCCAGCACGGTTTGTCTCCACGCAACGACGTCCAGCTCCGCCTTCGTCAAGGGTAGCGTTGACCGGAAACTGCGGCTTACGACCGGTAGCAGAGCGCAATGAAGGACTGCACGGAAGCAAGTCTAAGGCAATTCTGACCTCTCAGCTCCACCGCTCTCGGACTAGCTTGCGAATAGGTCACTATAGGTTGCTACTTATGTGATTAGCAGACGTGCACCAATTTTGTGAGGAAATCCTCACAGCTGTGGGAAGACCATACTATAAACGCCCGAGGATGATTGTTGGAGCACCTACTGCTAAAGGCCCCGATACACTGGCGTTCATGACTCGTGAAATTGCGGCAGTGGATCCGTCCGCCAGTTGAAGTGAGAACTGGTGACATGATACACTCAGCACGCAAGATGAAGCACCGCGGTCCGCGGAATGCAATGCAAGGCGTCAGTCTGCCTCAGCGTGTCGTACGGGTAGGTGCGCGAATGCGACCAGCCGTATGGAGTGCAGGATAAAACCAAAGCGCACGTTGCGCTGTGCTTTAGCCTTCTGTAAGCGCTGCTCATCACATTCTGCAGGCAGTCGAATTTTTTAAATGCGTCTATAGAATTCAGCGTTCGAGTTTTGTCTACTCAATTGCGAAGCAAGTCATGGCTGCGCACCTCTCCCGTCAACGTTCAAAACGGTACTGCTCGTCGGAGTCGTCGCAGTGACTGACGACCGTCCTAATCCAGACATGCTCGGATCGCTGAAAGCTCGGTTGCCACTCTGCCAACTGGCTGGTGTGCAGGGATGGGAGGCACATTGAGAGGCGTGCTGGCGGTTATCACCGCGATTTTCGCCCAGTGTATCGGGGCCTTAACGCACGACGTCGCACTCCTCAATATTTATTCAGGCCAGCTCACCCACTTTCATCACCAAACATCCACCATCTCTGCAATGAATTTGACGATTTGCTCGTCAATCTGCCAGCTCGCTTTAAATACTCTGTTCACGATGATCTGCACGACAGTGATCGCTATCCGATTCAACTGAAATTTATTCAACCAACCACAAACCACGAGCGCATCCCTCGGTTCAACACAGCAAAAGCAAACAGGCCCATGGACTACACCCAAACTATCGTCGAGAACCCTGAGTTGTAAACAAGTGAAAATGCAGAAATTTTCCTGAAAAATGTATGCAACATCCTTTTATCTGCAGTCAATGCCACAATACCTCTCACCAGCGAAACGCTTCACGGACCACCAATCCTGTCGTGGGATGAAGAGCGCGACGACGTGAAGCGTGAGAGAAAAAGAGCAGGAAGAGCCTTACGCAAATGCAACAGCATCGCCAATAAAATACGATACAACCGAGCGAGAGCCATTTGTAGGAAAACCTGTCAGCAGAAACGTTCAAAGTCGTGGGAAACATACATTAACAGTATCCCATCCCGGACGAGCATGACCTCAGTCTGAAAAAGAGTGAAAAAGCCATCAACCAAGTTCACTCACTCCCCAACGCCAGTAATAGTGGACAACGACCAGCGCCTCCATAGCAATCCGACTACAGTTGCAAACCTGATTGAAAATCACATAGCCATAACAAGCAACATCTCCAAAGTCAGCGCCAACTTCTCTAGTCATACGCAGAGAATGGAGAGCCAGGAGCTACATTTTGGAAACAGTAACGTTATCTACAGTGTTCCCACTTAAAATAGAACTACACGGAGCCATATCAAAAGTAAAGAAAAAGCCCCTGGACCCGATTCTATCACCTATACAATGGTGGAACGCGCGCATGAATCTTTCCACCTGTTATTACTCTTATTCGACCAAATATTTTTACACGTTGTGTTCCCGGGCCAGTGTAAAACGGCAATAATAAACCTCATCCCCAAACTAGGAAAAGACCCCCAGTGCGTAGGAAATTATAGACCGATTGCCCTCGCAAGTTGCTTGAGCAAATTATTGGAAAGATTTCTCAATTCACGGCTCATGTTCTTCTTTGAAGCAAATAATAAAATTACAAACGTGCAGTACGGCTTCAGATCATTCCATAGTACGAACGACAACGTCGTGTGTCTAGAAACAGCTATCCGTACAGCAATGGGTCTTAAGCAGGACTTTCTGGTCATCTTCATCGAGTTGGCCAGGGCGTATGATACTGCATGGCGCTATAATGTAATAAAAAAGCTTCACACTAGACTCAGAGAACACCTACTACACTGTGTCAATAATTTTCTCACCGATCGCAAGATAATAGTACGTGTTGGGAATTCCTTCTTACAGGAAGGAGTGCCTCAGGTTAGTGTGCTAAGCTGCACCTGCTTCCTGATTGCAATCAATGATATAGCAGAAGACTTAGCTCTGTGTAGAAAAGCTCCCTATATGTGGATGATGTTGCCTTATATATATACAGGGTGTTGGTGGAACTCTTGGTACAAACTTCGGCTACTAGTAGGAAATACAAATTTAAACACTTTTTCATCAGTGAAAAATTATCGAAAAACGCTTAGTTTTTTAATTATTGGGCTTAGAAGTTTTTAATGCTACGCTACAAGAACACAACAGCGATTTCGCGACAGGAATAAGGGCAATATGGGGAATTAGAATGAACAAGTGTTGGCAGAACCGAACATGTTTTATTTACAGTTTAAAACATTAATTCACAGATTAAGGAAATTTCTAGAAATTCCTAGTCAACGTTAGCGACCCCTGGTGAGAAGCGTATGTGTATCTTTTGACAGTTAGCACCGTGGCACTGAAGTGGTAAGATGTATCACCTTACAAATGCACAAATGGCAGACATGCATTTCACTTTTGGTGCTGCTAATGGTAATGCAAGACGTGCCGCGAGAATCTATCACGAACGTTACCCTAATCGAAAAGTCCCTGGTCATCGATTATTCACTGCATTGCACCGAAGATTGACGGAAACCGGCAGTTTTAGTGTAAACAGAGTAGACGTTGGTCGCCCAATAAATTATCATCTAGAGCAAGAAGTGTTGGAACATTTGCGTAGAAACCCGCGTACGAGCACCCGTGCCGCAGCAGCATCTTTGGGTATTCGTGACCATAGTACAGTGTGGCATGTATTGAACCGGAATAATTATCATCCGTATCACTTCCAGAGAGTCCAGGGTCTCCGTCCCGTTGATTATGGTCCTCGTGAGCGATTCACGCAGTGGTTTTTAGATCGGGGGGTAGAAGATGCCAATTTTGCAGAGTGTGTGTTGTTTACGGATGAAGCAACCTTAGCCGAGATGGAATTTTTGATTCTCATAACTTTCACTCATGGCAGCAGAATAACCCTCATGTCATCCATGAACGTCATCACCAACATCGCTACACTATCAATGTTTGGGCAGGTATCGTGCACAATCAACTCATTGGTTCATACATTCTGACAGAGCGTCTTACAGGAGATGTGTACAAAATCTTTCTTGAAGAAGTCCTTCCTGGTTTATTGGAAAATGTGCCATTAGGTATTCGTAAACGACTTTGGTTTCAACACGATGGAGCTCCGGAACATTATTCTCTATATGTGCGACTGTTTCTTGACCAACAATTTCCAAATCGATGGATTAGTCGTGGTGGTGCTGTGTCCTGGCCACCGAGATCACCTGATTTGACTCCGTTAGATTTTTTCTTATTGGGGCACTTGAAATCTCTGATTTATGCGACAGCTGTGGAGTCGGA
Organism: Morinoia aosen; assembly: GCA_030386875.1. NCBI lineage: Eukaryota > Metazoa > Arthropoda > Malacostraca > Amphipoda > Talitridae > Morinoia > Morinoia aosen. Next base: position 12,025,197 of record CM059572.1, on the reverse strand, counting down.
AGAAGACCTTGTCGCTCGAATTGCAGTCGCTGCTGGAGATTTCGCTGACAACCCAGTAATGTTTGGCAACGTACGCAACTCGCTTCGACGAAGGTGTCTTGCGTGTATCGATGTTAATGGTCGAAATTTTGAACACCTACTTTGATGCGTTACTTTCTATTATTTATCAAAGTACCTCATGTTATTTAACGTTTTTCATTACCCTCGTGTGTTATTATTGAACATTAGTGCATGTGGTTAACTAGGATCGCCGTGAGTTCTTGAAGCGCAGCATTAAGAACTGAGAAGCCCAATAATTAAAAAAACTAAGCGTTTATGGTTATTTTTTCACTGATGAACAAGTTTTTAAATTTGTATTTTATACTAGTAGCCGAAGTTTGTACCAAGAGTTCCACCAACACCCTGTATATAGCAGGACATCGAACGGACACGCTGGAAAGACAACTTCAAATTACAATAAACTGATTGCAGCACTGGACAGACCGAACTGGCTTTCGCTTTTCTACTGCCAAGACAAGCATCATGCATATCTGCCGAGTACATGGGTGTACCAAAATCGCACCACAACTGGTCCTACACGGGGAAAACATCAACCAGGTGCAGACATACAAATACCTCGGCTTAACTATAGATGAGAGCCTAACATGGCGACCCCACATCCAACGACTGAGTATGTCGTGTATTAAAGGGCTGAACCTCTTGAACTTCCTCGCCCACTTGTCCAACGGATCCGACAAAAAGCTGTTGCTACATCTCTATACAGCCCTAATCAAACCTAAAATTGATTATGAATGCGAAGCCTATGGGTCGGCCTGCCCTTCGCTACTAGATACAATACAACCGACCCAAAATGCAGCTTTGAAAATAGCAGCTGGTGCCTTCCGAAGTTTTTTGCCCACAAATTCACTACACAGCGAGACCGGGACCAAGACAGTTGAACAATATCGAGCAATACAAATTATTAACTACTAGCTCCGCCTAAAAATAACCCCCAAAAATATACACTTCAAGAACTTAAAAATATCCCACCTCATATCTACGCTCCAGAATCGTCGACAACTCGACCATTTTACGTGAGAGTCACGAATCAACTAGAATACTACGACGTACGCTTCGACAATGTGCTGGTGGAAATGTCATACTTCTTCTCACCCAGGGATTCAGAGACTGTGCAGGGAGATTACTGTGTGAGGAAATCGCAGGTGGGCCAAGCTGCAGCTCGATGGGTGTTCTTGGACCACTAGTCATCTCACAGCACGTCAACAATATATTACACGGACGGTTCTCGTACTGGATTCGCTGGAGTACGGAGGATAGTGTTACATGTGAAAGGATCCAGCAAGTAGCATCCAGCTACACAGCTGAACTTAACGCTATCCTGACTGCTGTCCGAGCCTGCCGCTTCGCTCCCACGGAATCTGTGACTATAGTGCCTGACTGTCGTAGTGCGCTTACTGTGATTGCACAATGTAAACCTCGACACCCTCTCAGCCTTGCAATCCAGCTGGCGATACAGCAAAGTGGAAAAGTGGGAAACAGATTGCGATCTGCTGGCTGCCTAGTCACGTTGGTATGAGGGTCAATGAGCGGGCGGATAATGCCGACGTTCGGGCAACTCACCGGCAAACTATATATGCGCTATCGTACGAAAGCCAATTTCCTCAAATGACTACAAAGCAGCAATAAAGAGCAGTGTGAATCGAAATGGGCAGAGGAGTGGGCAGTTTAAGCTGACAACGAAATACGATCAATAAAATAATCAACAGTGCCCTTCGCTACCAGCAGAACCGCCCTTGGGAAGTGAAATGCCGGTTCCGCGTTGGCAACACGCACGCCACTCATGGACATTATATAGCAAGGCATGGCACAGACGTACGGGGCTTGTGGGGCTCCACTGACAGTGCACCACATACTTGTCGAGTGTCGGTGTCATGATGCTGCGCGGTACCTTTGGTTTGGCTTACGTCAACCGGACGCCTTAAGGCCATTTTACACGTGCGGAGTTTTCAACGTCAGTTGACTACACGTGAACTGAGCGCCGCCTATTTGCTCAACGCCCCCGCCCCCTTTTTGACTACTCACGACCGACCTGTAGTCAACATCCGCGATCAAGCATGTCTTGATTCTATTGACTGCAGCTGCAAGATTGCCGGTGTTAATACGGCGGCAAGTGCTGTGCGGACAATTATTGTTGAGTATACACGATGTGTTCTCAAGAGATTATGTTGTGACATTAATTGAGATGTACTAAGATTTCCCATGTTTATTGAATACTAAATTGGAACAATATAAAAATATAAACTCTAGAGGTGATGCGTATTGGAAAACTTCCGAGTCTCCCAAATTATTCAGTGGGAGCAATAAAATCTCTGGTACTGACGACGTGTACTAACCAAACCTATGGCCGACAATCTTCTTAATTTTTTGAAAGATGTTATCTGCGATAATGTAGCTTCCCAATCCAGCTCCTGGTGGGATGGAGTTGGAGTGCATCATCTTTCTGAATTTTTTGTCCCTTTGTGGAGAAGTTACTGAAACTTAGGTACTTAAAGCCATATATACTTTCACAATAATCTCTCATCACTACTTAGCTCTTGAAAAATAGATCTGTGGCTACCAAGAGTTGGTCTACATTGTAGCTGCTCCCTTCACTACATTGACTGCGTTGACTGCAAGCGGTAACTACGTGTAAAAGCATCAGCTGCAGTTGCGCACGCAGTTACTCTTTTAGAGGGTTACTTCGGAGATGGCGATCAGGTGAGGCTTGGGGACGTTTGTATAACTTCATAAGACAAATAAACTTATACAACTACAGCTAAATAAAACCGAAATCACCCTCTGGAGGACCGTGGCGAGGGATTTTGATACTGGACGCAGTTCAATTTGAACAGAACTGCCGAATGCAGCCCACGTTGTAGCCTGAAAGGTTTTCAGCGTTGATGAGGCGCTCGGCTGTGAATGGATGGACAGCTGAAACCCCAACGGCCTGACCCAACTTATCAAGCGGCTTCAAACTTGCTGGCGCAGAGGAAAAACTGCTACCGAACCAACTCGTCCCTATGCGGAAGTGACAGCCTAAAACCAAACGCAACAAACCCATCTAACTGAGAATAACTGCTGAAATCAGCGCTTGTGTTACTGCGGTGGTAAAACCAGGAATATAATAATAATAATAATTATAATAATAATAGCTGCCTGAGATCAGTGAGAAGGAATTTCCTGTGCGCTTCTTCGTTTTGAACGTTTTCTCCAGGTTTAGACCTTATAACTTGCTTTATAGATTTGAGTAGGTAGTATTCAACTTTTAAATTAAAAATACCTGACCTCTAGCACTTTCTCAGTAGGAAATGGTAAAATTCATGGTCCAAGCCTGTTATAGATGAGAATGGTCGATCGAAAATTGAAGGGGGCAGCATTAACGCTTACCCCAGGACCGTGCAGACTATGAAGTCTCGTTCCAGAGCTCCTAGAAGACCTGTACACACTGACAAGATTGTAAAACGAGACGTAATGTAAAACTTCGCCACAAAAGTCGTCGACATTGGAAGAAAACATCCAGCTTTACTTATAAATGTTGCTCTGATAACGACACAATAGAAGGAATATTAAACATTTTTGCTTGGCTTTGTGAGCGGCGAAGGGACACTTCACCGAACTCAAGAATTAAAAACTGCTTGGCTTCTGCTGTGAGCAAAAGAATTGGGAACGGAGCAGAAGTTAATGTTTAGTGACAAAAACGCATTCAACTTAATCAAGCGGGCTTTAAATTCGTTTGCTACCTAAGTAATGTGTCTAGAAACGACCCGTGGTAAATTGTAATCTCAAATAGTGCGAAGGCATATGGTGCCTATAACGATAACAAGGGTACATTTCTCGTACATTTATTTCATTTGAAAAAACCTTGTGGAAGCAGTGTCTTCCCGTACCAGAATTAACTGTTTCTGGGGGTGACTAGACTTTGAGCTCTCGATACATATGGGAATTAAATATCTGTCAGGACAGTGCGCCTGCTTTCACTGTGCCAAAAAACATTGCTTTCGTTGTGCTTCGGTCACCTTTTAGGGTGATCGATAGCGCAGTCGATAGCGTGTTGGCGCGGTGATCTCTAGTCCTGAGTTCGAGCCCACGAACTCCTCGTACATTTATTTCATTTGAAAAAACCTTGTGGAAGCAGTGTCTTCCCGTACCAGAATTAACTGTTTCTGGGGGTGACTAGACTTTGAGCTCTCGATAACAAGGGGTGAAGGGTACTCATTTTTATGACAGAAATGAAGTCAATCGGCAGAGGTGGATTTAGAGTTAATTGATCAAAAAACGTTTCGTGTAGATTTTTGGCGCCACGTATCCGTCATCTCACTAGTTCGACACATTTCACATGTAAAGAAAAATTTTACAACTCTGAATGGGTTTATGGCCTTACAGCCACTTCAAAATATTTAACAATTTTAAGAGCATCGACAGGCACTATATCCAACTAATTAGTGAGCAATAGGACAATCACCCTTGCACTAGTGCATTAACCACGGACACAAACAGCTATTTTAATTCTTATTGAATCATGTTTGATAAATTCATATTTTAACATTTTCAGCCCTACAAAAAATATTTAGCATGAAATTAAGTCGGAGAAGAAAACAAATAAATTGGCGTAACATAGAATGGGCACCACGAAGAACGAAAGCTTTGTATTAGATCCTACGTGCTAGACTATCAGAGAGATTTTTCGAGTCGAACAATAGCATTGAAGCTAATCTGTCAAATCACCGCGTTGGCCAAACCGTAAAACCACTAAATTCTGCTGGATCCCGAGCCACGTGGGGATTCAGGGCAACGAGACCATCGATGGCCTAGCGAAGGCAGCAGCACTTCGCCCGCCCGAGCGACTTTCAACCTTTTATAGGGACTGGTTCTCAGTACTTGAAAAGAAGATTCACAGCAAATGGATGGAGGACTGGCACCAGCGCAGGAGCCTCATGCATGAGGCCCAGCTGGAACCGGGATCATGGCCCAAAAGAAAACTGCCACGCCGAGTTGAGGTCGTATTAAATCGACTCAGAAGCGGCCACACCTATCTCACCCACAGCTACCTCATGAACAGTGAGGTACAGGAGCCCCCGCCTGGCTGCCCTCTGTGCCTGGGGGCGCGCCTCACGGTGCGCCACGTACTCATCGACATCGACTGCGCTGCGCTGCGCAACACGCGACGACAATGCTTTGAAGTCTTCTCTGACAATAGCCGGCCACCTTCAGTAAGCAATATACTTGGCCACAATGCGCCTGTAGATCAGCTGATTACCTTTCTTAAAAAAATAAATGCTTACGACGTGATTTGATACTGGGAACAATTCAAACTCCTGAAATTACGGTTCTCAAGCCTGAGCCATGCACCATCAAAATGTACCCGCAAATTGCCTCTCTTTTATGTTCAGTACGACGTGTCATAATGCGTGAGCCTCTTTCCTCTTGCTGTAATCTGCCTTAGTAACAATCTCTGAGTTTTTCCCGGCCAGCGCTGGGGGGTCCACATTGGCTTTATGCTGGCGACCCCGGTAGAAACGTTTCCGTAAAATTATTATTATTATTGGCCAACAGCCCTTTTCGCATACAAACGGGTACAGGTATAACAGCACAGCTTGCTGGGGAATTTTTAACCCTGTAGTCTCTGAACCGAGCGTTAAATTTCCTAGATAACAAACGAACTACCCTTTTTCAGCTCACAGAAGAACCCTGCTCTTTATTTGAAATCTGTTCAAACGTTCGAAATAGCTATTAATAGGCTAAATATTACACCCGTTTTTGGTTGTCTTATTTTGTTACTAATTTTATAGGCCATGCTCTACTTAAGTTTTGACTTACTAGCGCACATTAAAGTTGAAGGAATGCTATAGATTCTAAAATATTGAAAAATTTTGCATAAAATTTTTGTTTACGTATGTTCTGTTGCATGAAAACACAAAGTGTGTGCAAAAGGTCCAAGTGAAATAAAATACACGTACGCAGCGCACGGTGATCAAAACTCACGAGAAGCGATCAAAACTCTAAAATTATCAGGTTGTAACAGAAGTTCTGTCCTATTTTTGAGCTATATGTTTAGGGCACGATTACTTCAATTTAACTTGTTAATGTTATGTGCTCATCTATGTTAATTAATGAAATAATATTTCTTCTTTCAAATTGTGTGATAAGTATCGTAGTTAATAACTATTTTTAGCCCTAATGTACACTCAAAGTAAAGAGCAAATCAGGCATATTTTACTGTTTGAATTTCATAAAGGCAATACGGCAAGCTCAGCAGCAAAAACACTCAAAGACACTTATGGAAATGATGTTGTGAATGAAAATACCCGCAGAAGATGGTTTTCACGTTTCAAAAAGGATGACTTCTGCTTGAAACACGAACCGAGAGCCGGATGCTCAAAAAACTCAATTCTGAGCAATTACAAGATGCCATTGATGAAAATTCAACCTGCACTTCTAGAGAACTGAGCAAAACCTTTAATGTACGCCAAATGACCTTATATCGGGGAATGAAAAGACTAGGCAAAGTTTCAAAGGCTGGGAAATGGGTCCAACACGATTTGTCCGAAATCAACAAGCAACAGCGTGTGTTTCACTGCGTTCTCGTGAACTTCAGGCACCTTTTTTAGACCGAATCATAACTGGCGACGAGAAGTGGATCCTTTACAACAATGTTAAGCGCAAAAGACAGTGGCTAAGTCGTGGTTCAAAGCCAATTCCACACCGGAGAAGTGGGCTGCACCATAAAAAAATTATTTTGTGCGTATGCTGGGATTTAAAGGGAATTGTTCATTATGAACTAATAGGTGACAATCAAACAATAACATTTGAAGTTTACTGTCAGCAGCTAGCTCGATTAAAAGCAGTTTTACAGGAAAAACGGCCTTCTTTGATCAATCGAAAAGGAATGATTCTGCACCATGGCAATGCCAGACCCCACACTTCTAGAGCAACCAAAAATCTCCTTGGAGAATTTGGCCGGGAAGTCATGCATCCTCCACCATATTCTCCCGATCTAGCCCCCAACCGATTTTTATCTTTTCAGGAGCTTACAGAATCGTTTAATCCCAATTGAAAATCAAGGACGTTTCGCCGGTGGGTACGCGTCGGTTCCAAGGCGTTTTTTAGTTGTATTACGCGCGGTTTAAGGGTCAAATGTCCACTTTTTCGGACACAAAACTGCACGCGAATCGCCGTTGTTCCGCCCTACCTAACGGCCGTTTACCGCCTCAGAACCAGATTCGAATCGCGGCTGGCCGTCCTTGGATTATAAGTTAAAAAATCGCTTCCGGTTACACGTGCCTTGCCTCACGGGGTGTACAATATTGCACTAGAAGCGTTGGATCCTACAATACATTCACACTTACTGCATTGTGAATTTATTGACCCATTAAGCTCAGTACAATATTGTACATCCAATGAGATCGATGCACGTGCAACTGGGAGCTCAGGTACATTAGACAATACATTAGAAAGGACATAGAATACCGCTCTTTCTTCAACTTTTATAACAAAAATGAAACATTCTTTACACTATAATTTACATGAATATCTTACTTCCATTAATCACAGCCTTCTCACCAATAAAACACCAAAATAATATAGGAATTAGAAATAAAATCACAATCCGTTTAAAATGCTGCATGTAACAAACAAACATCAACTGCATAAACATAAGGATGGGAATGTAATTTCCGTATCTCAAAGTTCCCTTTCAACGCTTGTTTACATTATAGATTAGATTATTGGTTAGCTTAAGCCTCCCTATCCGCAACAAATGCGACCCAAAGAGAGGAAAAGGAAGGCACCATGTAGTATGGAGGCAACACGTGCACTACATTTTGGGACATATCATATGTGTACCATTAGGTACATTGCATACCGGCATAAAGGATTAGCATTTCCATAATTTCACTGCCTTTTTTAGAGTTGATTTCAACCGACCTGATAAAAATTATTGTACACTTGTATTGTTCACACTCTTTATAAAGGACAAGAATGGACTTGAGCAGTACAGTCAGTTTCTAAATTCTGCTACTCACAACTTAACCGAACCAACCGTAGCAATCGCACAAACGTAGTCAACGTTTTAAAGGGAACGCGGAATCTGTGCAGAAAGGGTATAAAAACAGTAAGTTGAGAAAAAAGTTCATGAAACCAATCAAAGCTGAAGAAGAAAGTAGTATGTGCTAAAAAACAGGACAGTAGTGAACCGAAGATATGTTGTCCTTAACATAACAAAAACATTTTATTTCAACAAAAAGAAGGCCTACCTAACTCATAGCTCGGGCCCTCACATTTTCCTCCCTGCGAGCGCTAGCTCCCATAGATACAATAGTTGTATCCCTTAGAGGAGTGTCTACATTATATCGCGTGTCCCATAAAAATGTCTCGGAGTTGTTAAATGATTATACCTCCGCTTTAAATTAACATATTTAAAATGTATTTTTTCAAAATGTATTAAATTTTGTTTCCGTTTCGAATAATCAATTTTTTTGAAAATCGTTTACTAACTACTTTACTCTGATCGATTTAAAGAAAGAGGTAGAAAACTAATTGTGCAGGGGGAAGATTTTGAAAACATCGCTGGTGTTCTTCATTTCTAAATACCTACCTTTGAAAATAATTTCACAATGATATATCCTACATACTACCAAATATTTAAACCCTCTGAAAGGTTATTTACTCCCTTATTTCATCATTTGAAGACACCTAAAATGCAGCTCACTAACGATCAAAGAATTTTCATCGCATCGGAATATGAAGCAACGAAAAACTGTGAAAAAGTTCGAAGTGCAATTAATGAAAAAATCCCAAAGGAACTCGTCTGAAAAGAAAACTGTGAATCGTTTGAGTTAGAAAATTAGGACGAAAATTAAATGCTCCTCTAGCTTTGTCACAGTTTTTCGTTGCTTCATATTCTAATACGATGAAAATTTTTTGATGGCCTATAGTGAGTTGCGTTTTAGGTGTCTTGAAATAATGAAACAAGAAAGTAAATAATGTCTACGAGGATTTAAATACTTCGTGATATGTAGGATACATCATTGTAAAATTATTGTTAACAGTAGGTATTGAGCAATTAAGAACACCATAATTGTTTCCTTTGTACAATTAGTTGCCTCTGAACAATTAATTTTCCATCTGTTTCAGTAAATCGATCACTGTAAGGTTAAACGATTTGAAAAAACTTGAATTATTAGAAAAGAAAAGAAAGTTTATTGCATTGTGAGAAGAAGAAATTTCAAATATGTTAAATCAGAGCGGAGATATAATCAATGAAAAAGTTGGAAACATTTCTGTGGGACACTCGGTATGTACAGGGTGTTGTGTAATGCGATGCATATATTTTAACCAAATACCGAAAAATTTAAAATAAAACGGTTTTCACGAGTGACAAAAACCTCAAAACTCTGTTTTTGAGAAATAATGATCCGAAATAATTATAGATTCCCGTAGGAATAGCCCGAAGCGCGTGCCAACAGCCTGCCAAAGAAGTTAGATTTTACTCGTTGGCTGCATGGTAAGCCTATTCGTGTGGGAATCTAAAATTATTTCAGGCCACCATTTCTGGAAAACAAAGGAGTTTTGGGTTTGTTCTCACTTGAGAAAATTGTTTTATTTTGCGTTTATATATATATATATTATTTTTGATATATCTATACATCAAGAAATAAACCAATAGAAAATATATTTTTTCTAAATGTACAGATATATCAACTCATGTATACAGAACTCACTTTCAACGCTCATTTATAATATATATATATATATCATTCATGAGATCTCTCTCAAATTTTTTGACTTCATAGAAATGATTGGCTTGCAGGAACATTTTGAATATCATTAAAGAAAATAACGAATGAAATTAAAGTTACAATGTAAGTTTTCAATACCCCTTTCTCAGCTGGGTCACCAATGAACCAGCACCGATTTTTTTTTTTGCGAAAGAAATGCATCATTCATAAATTGCGTTTATTGGCTGGATGCTGAACAGCATCTTGTATAACAAATTCAAAAACTGATAAATAATATTTAAAATATTTCATTAGAGAACCAAATGGAAAATAATGACAGAGAGTAGCACAAAAGAATTTCCTTGCGTTACTAATGCGGTTTTAGAGAAAAAACTAGAGCACAATTAGCTATCGCAATTATCTACCAAAAAAGTATTTGCAATAAACCATACCCTCAAATGATAGATGAGCTTTATGCACTTCCGGGTGCACTGTTGCGCAGGACTCATTGCACAGGGTTTCAAATCTTGAAAAACAAATTAAACAAGAGAATAGTTGAAGACAGAAAGACGAGCTGACATGGGCAGTAAGAAAATGTATAAAAAATGTCCATCATGAAAAGGCAAAACAATAATTACAATATAAAATGACCCAAATGCACATCTCTCGGACCCTGTAGGAGTGCTAAGTCCCAAAAGTGCAAGAGTCATACAACGTTGTGCTATTTTTTGCCATGATTCATATTTACAGCAATCGATTTTTCATTATAAACTCACAGTTCTGGTTTTCACCAGCGTTTTCCTCTATTCTTGTTGGCACTGATACAAAGCGCTGTGAAAAGCATATTGGTTTAATTTATTGTTCAATGTCAGCATTTGCACTTATTAATATCGTGAAAATAAGTAACTTATTGTGACATCAATACACATTTGAAAAATAGTCTTTGTAGCCACTCTGTAAAAAACTTGCAAATGAATCCAGTGAATGTGAACTGTTCTGTAAACTTGCTCAGTAATCTATCCAGAGTACTTTGATATGAATACCACTGTTCTAGTTTCAAAACAGTTGGACGAACAACACCACATTACTATGTTTAGAAAATTGAACTCAGCTTGAGCTCGAGAAGTGACGAGAAAAATCTGAGGATGAGCATAACGGTTGATCGCCACAACATCCCAGAAAACAATCAATATAATATCAATAAACAGGTTTTGGGCATCTGATGCAATGCTACGTCACAATTTGCCTAACGCAATGATTGTGAAGAACACAGTCGAAACACCAAACGCAACCTTTGCAATGGCAGTAACCGCCAGTACGCTCACGATGACACGCTGTCATTAACTGACAGATCGAGTTATGCCGCTTTCAAATGTTACGGCCGTTATTCAACTGAAAATTTTGCGCCTTCGAATCATCCATGGCCAACTATGAATTTCACGTCCGAGCTCGACCGCGCTTGGTTTGGGGCGCGTAGAGGCAGTGTTAAGGCAGAGCAGGCCGACGAGCCTATGAATCGTGCATAATCGACCCTCACGTCCTTAATACACCGGCGAAACGTCCTTGATTTTCAATTGGGATGGGGCAAAGGCTTACTTCAAGAGAAGAGGTTGAAATGAAACTAGTTTTTTTCAGTCCAAACTGGCTAAACTCTATGAAGAAGGAGTCGGAAAGCTTATGGCAAGATGGGAAAATGAGTTTAACAAAAATTGTGACTATGTTGAAGACTAAATAAATATATTTTTCGACCGGATTTTCACTTTATTTTAAATTAAAAAAAAAGGACAGAACTTCTGTTATAACCTGTACATCCGAGAGAGATGCGCTAGTAATGAATTGTTTGAGTTTGGTACTACCAACGTAAAACTGCATGCAGCAGTCACACTTATAAAAATAGACACAGCCACTCCACAGTCACTCATCCAATCGTTCCTTCCTACTAAAAACGAATGCAATCTTAAAACTATTTCTATAAAACACTCTGACGTCGACCGTTGTAAAAAACCTACTAATCAACGATACTACCTCCTTCTTCAGCTCTGCGTTCAAATAACCCATGAATGGTAACTCCACGTACAAAATCTGCTTTGGTACGCTCAGAGTTGCAAGAGAGGAGCAAATTTTAAGATCTAAAATTTTTTCTACACAATTCTGAATGAGTGATTTTGGATGTTTGTTGTTGACCAAAAATTTTACATTGTACCCAATTTCAAGATGTAATATTTCATACGTACTGGATATGCGGTATGCGCGATGAAGTAAACAGTAAATACAGGATTTTATATACCCTTTATATACGCAACTGGAATAGTTCATAGCAAGACCAGTGAATGTTGGCTTTTTTTTGTTTTTAAATTGACAATTTATTTTTTTCTCTTCTGCTCCAGCACTGATTGTAGTGTCGTTTCTTTCAGCACAATAAGAGGTTTATTTAGCTGTAGCTGCAACTACAGTTTCTGAAGCCTTAAACTTCTAAGGCAGGGGAATGAAACTCTCAGTAAGGCACTTATCAATATACTGGTTCCGACGGCGACAGACCTCTCTTAAAATTAGCCGTACCCAGAAGTCAAACAAAGACTTTCCGGTGCTCGTAAAGGCAAGGCGCAACAAAGACTTTCCGAAGCTCATAAATGCGGAGCGTGACAACAGCTTCCGGAAAAAAACCCACGCGACTCACGTTTCAAGATACATACAACAATTTATTTCTCTCTCTTTAGATCAATATATGACAAAAAAAGGAAGAATTCTGCAACCTATCCGCATTACAGGCTTAGTTATTCTACCTGATCTACGAGGTTCATTTTGTACAGGTGAACTGCAAACAGGCTGCAAAGCAGAAAATACTTGGTAATTGTGTACCGTCAGTTGATTAATTTGAATTTGATCTGAATAATCTGAATCTGAAGTGTTTAAATTTTAATCGACCATCATATTATTTTCTTATGAAATTTTTACAATTAACAGGGTTAGTAACAGACGCATCGACCGCTGGATTGCCTCTTTGAGCACTGAAGTTCAGTCCACGATGGCCCCGAAAAAATCAGCTTGCGTCATGACCCTTCGCATGGTTTCGAATGAGAGTAATATCTTTAGCTACTTCTTCACCGAAAACGAAAAAGTGAATCCCAAATACTACTGCAACGTCTTGTAAACAGAAATCATTCCATGAATGAACACCAAGAATTCAAATGAGATTTTCATGTTCAAACAGGACTTGGCTCCTGCCCTCAATGGGAGCAAAACAGTCGACTAGCTCAGAGGTCCTGTGAGTGACTCAGGGGTAAAGAGCTGTAGCCTACCAACTCGTCTAAAATGAATCAGCTTGAATGCTATTATGGTCGAATATTGAGGCCAAAGTTTCGGTGAGGCCCTACAACAGCTCCAGAGCAATAATCATTAAGAAGTGCATCAAGAAGGTGGTGTCAGTCGTTGGAAACGGCAAAAGTTATTCGCGCCGTACTGAAAACGTGTAGAATTTAAATCGGCATCATGGCTGAAGGCCGTCATATCGAATAAAAACTTTCATCCTCCTAATTAGTAAAATAAACTGTCAAAATTTCGAGGTCATGTGTTGCTTTTCCTTGAGTTAATCGGATTTAAACCTAGAAATGGAAATTGTACGAATTTATCTGAAAGACTCTGAACATAGTTTCTATAGCCTAAGAAATTATAATTTGATGCATTTATGAAAAACGTTCTGATTTTCATAGATTTCAGAATGGGAAACCCCGTACTTTTAGAATTAATTGAATTTTATAAAACAGTGTGTTGCTGACGCACATTTTATAGAAATGGCATTGTACAGAAGAAATTTATTACGTCATACTGTAAGGCATTATTTCATACTGCTATAAGTTTATAAGTATTAGAAATTCATTATGTCATACTGTTAGTAGGTTGCTGTTTGCAACGTACGTCAAGGATCTTGCTTCGATGTATCTTTGAGGGTTCCATGATGGGAAAGTGTTTTCGTCGCACATATTTTTCTCAGAAAATTTGTAATTTCTTGACTGATCTGACTGTTAGAAGACGTTTCGTTGACACAGAAAGCTTATTACACGCATGTGTTCGAGTTGAAACTCTTGTGTGTATTTACTTGTGTAACTCACCTCGTGCGAACAAACAATTTAAACAATTTAAACAATTTAAACAATTTATTTACCACAGGTGATACAGAGGTAGAATTTTTCTTAAGTCTAGTACAATGGTCAAATTTGAGTATAGCTAACTGTGGGCCCGAATAAGTTCAGCGACTTCTAGGGCATCCTACCATCACGTTATTCTAGGGTGTACAAAAATGTTTAACCTAGTTCACTTAACCTAGTTTCGCATTAGACTGATCATTGAGATAATTAACTCGATATTTTATGCTGTATTTTACAATATAGGTCAAGTCGGCTATATTTAACACTATGTTCGATAAAACGATTCAAGAGCAGAGAGAAGATTGGTTATGGTACACAAGGCAAGTTACATTATGACATTATCATTAGTTACATGTAGGAGGCAAGATTTCGACACGGTGATCTTACACGACTAGTATTCTGATAGGAAGTGAGACTCAAGATGTCTTTTGAATACTTTGTACGAATTACATTCACGGATCTCTGCAGGTATAGAGTTCCAAGTTTTGGTTCCAACGAAGAGAATACTGTGTTGCGACCTGGCCTTTGAATAATAAGGAAGCATGAATTTACTTCTATTTCGGGTTAAATGGTCGTGATGACCAGTTTGCGCAGTCAATAATTGTCTTAGGCTATTGTCGCCATCATTTCTTAATGTTTTGTAAACGAAATTACACATGGAGATTTTGTAGAGATCCGAAAGTTTAAGTATTTGTAAATTTTTGAAAGAATCATTTGTGTGAGCATTATATTCTAGGTTCTTTACCGCTCTGACAGCCCTTTTCTGCAGAGTAAAAATTTTGTTGGTTTTATTTTTATCAGTTCCGTGCCATGCTTCATTCCGTATTGCAAGTATGGAGAAATGAGCGTTCGGTAGAGCATTTGTAAAGCTGTTTCAGGCAGAAAATTTTTAACTTTATTTAGGATTCCGATGGATTTTGATGATTTAGAACTAATATGAGTGATGTGCTCTTTGAAGGTCAGATGTTTATCTATTATGATGCCCAGAAACTTACATGAGTTGGTTTCTTCGATTTCACCTTCGCCAATTTTAATGCATGGGAGAGATACATCTTTCTTGTATGAGAATGTAATATAATTTGTTTTATCGATATATAGGCTTATTTTATTAGCTTTGAGCCACGATGAAACCTTGTGAAGTTCAGTATTTATACTCTCCACAATCATAGTAGGATTTTGGTTCGGAAGGACCGCAGAAAGCGTACTGTCATCGGCAAAAAGTATGAATTTGAAGAATGATGTAGATTTTACAATATCATTGATAAAAATTAGAAACATGAGAGGCCCAAGAACAGATCCTTGTGGAACTCCATGGCTAATTGTCTGTGGGTCTGATTTTGCGTCGTCAATGACAACGTATTGCTTCCGATTTGTTAGGTATGATCTGAACCAATCATGGGCAATCCCTCGAATGCCATAACAGTGTAGTTTCGAGAGTAGTATTTTATGGTCCACACAATCAAATGCTTTTCGAAAGTCAAGAAATACCGAGAAGACAGGCTTTCCTTCATCTATATTAGAATAGAGGAATTGTAAATGATTTAATATAGCCTGTGTTGTTGATTTTTTAGAGCGAAAACCGTATTGTTTATCGTAAAGAAATGATTTTTGTTCAAAATAAGAGTACACTTTTTTATACACAATCTTTTCGAATACTTTGCTAATAATTGGTAGAATGGAGATAGGTCGATAATTGTTTACACAGGTTTTTTCACCACTTTTAAAGATAGGGGTTACTCTAGCAACTTTGAGGGAGTTCGGGAAAGTGCCTAGTAAGAGAGACTGGTAAATAATATTTGATATCAGTGGGGCTACAATGTCAGCAATAACTTTAATTACTTTAGTCGGAAACGTTTGTAACCCACTCGATTTATTTTTCATGTTGTTTATGCACGTAATTACATCGGAGGAGTTTGTAGGCGTAAAGAAAAAGGAGTTGGGTTCTCGAATATGATCCATAAATTCCAGGTGATCAGTAGGTTCACTTGGAATACCATCAGCTATGGTTTTCCCTACGTTTACGAAGAAGTTGTTAAAGAGATTAGCAATTTCTTTCTTCTCATGATATTTTACATTATCTTGAACAACATATTCAATTTTCTTTTTATCGGCATTATTCGGTTTACAGCAGGAGTTAAGGAGATGCCAAGTCTTTTTAACGTGAGTTTTGAATTGAGTAAACTTGAGCGTAAAGTAGTTCTTTTTTGATGTTCTTATCTGGTTTGTTACATAGTTTCTGAATCGGTTATATGTTTCTCTAAATATTCGTCCTTCGCAAAGGAGGGCTAGTACGCTTGACGTTTCTTTATATTTATCACGATGTCTCTAGTAATCCAGCGCTTTTGTTTATTTTTCGGGGTAACTGTACGAGTTACAATTGGGCAACACTGATTGTATGCGGTCATTATAGTTTCAGTCAACTTTACTACTGCTTCATCAATGCTCGTAGTATTATTGTTTTGTTGAGAGATGTGCAATGTAGGCATTGATTCTTCTAGAACGGTGCGCATTTCTTCAAGATTTGATTCGTTTATTTTACGATATGAGTAAGTTTCAGCCCGTGCCTTGGTGCAAGCAATATAGACATTTTTCTTAATAGAAGAGAAGAAATAGAAATAAGAAATAAGATAAGAAATAAGAAATAAGACAAAATTGAATTCAACATCAAGATAAATTTTTAAGATTGGAAATTTTCTGTGAACTGCCCCAGATGACAATTCACACGTTGTGATAATAAATTTTAATAATATTATGATGTGCATATTCTGCAGATTAGCTCATATTCATTAAGCATCGAAACAGCATCTCACTCCGCATAGCTCACTTTTGTGCATGTTTGTTAAGAAGCCCACCTAAAAATGAAACTAACTGAATTGAATTAATAAATTATCCACAGAGACACTGCGGGTGTCACACCGGGCCCCTGCAAAACTCACCCACGACACTCACTGGACAGCGACCCTTTATACAAGATAAAACTTTATTTCTTTCTGGTGACGATGTGCGGCGATGTGTTGTCCGCAAAATTACTCGGTTCCAGACATTTTTGTCTCTTTCCCATCTAGTAACTTGTATCTATTGCTTTGAGGTTTCCAATAAATTAAATTTAGGATATTCAACAGTCACCGTTGAAGAATGTTCTTATTATTCAGGTTTATCGGCCTACTTATCAGACATAATCGTGGATTTCATCTGAAATTTTTTTCTAACTATTCTTTTTCATGGAAGAAAACGAGCTGACCTTGAAAGCTGTTAAATTTTAAGAAAAGTTCGATTCCATTAGCGAGAGAAACGGTAGGTAGTTAGAATTGAGTATTTTTTTGACATTTGTGAATGTATGATTTACCTTTGAATAAAATTTCGGTGAATAATCAATAGTTCAGCTTCCTGGGAAGGAAGAAGACATTTTTAGAATGTTATGACAAATTTTAAACGATTGAGACGAAAGAATAAATAAATACATTAGATTCCATAACATGAAACGAAAATATTAGAAGAAGAAATTATATCTTCATAGAACTAAGTAGTTTAATGTTTGAGTGCTGAGGATCGAGCAGCAATCGCATACAAGCGCCAGGAACACATTTGTTTTAGGATCGAGCTAAAAAGATGGGTTCTTTGGGAATATTGATCAGCCTTCAAAATTTTATTCAACATGTCCAATGTATTGTAGATTGTTCAAAGATGGTCTTAACATGGGTGATGAAGAAATGTTTACTTAAAGTTTTGAAGGTTAAAATTAAAAAAATGAACGCTGCACACGGGACTAGAATATTTTACTGCACGAAATACATCACAGAATTTCCTTTACGTCTATTTGGTAATATTCTCCCGGGCACATTTTAAATCGCTTTTATTATGCCTATCTCGTTGCTGTTAATTAATGCCAAGTAGACTGGCATAAAAAAATGATTAAGCTTAAAAAAGTAAATTACTATTTTTTGCTTTGTTATTTGTGAACTAACTTCACCGTCTCTTCTACAACCTCCTGCACCTGAAAGCATGGAAAACTTTGTCAGCCTTTCTTTATTGCATTTCACCATTACGTGTTTCAGCACTCTTCTTTTGCCCTTGTAACATCTATGTTGAGCCATGCACCAACTCCAACAACGTTATTTAATCTACCAATTCACTGTGCACTATAGACCGACCGGGGTTGAAAATTTGGCCGGGACCGGGGCCGGGGTCAACAAATTTGTCATGGCCGGGGCCAGGGTTATCAAATTTACCACGGCCGTGGCCGGGGCCTGGGCCGGAGTCGGGGTCAGGACGTGTCACGACGACGTAATGCACAAAGGTCTGTTGACACGGGCAGTGGGCGAGCGCTTCACCAAGAGCTCAGTAAAATGCTTGGTCGAGTCAGCGTGTCTATACGTCATGGTGCCAGTGGCGCAACACTGATCCCGTAAAATCTTCAGTCTGCTCGTGGAAACGGTTGAAAGTGTATGTATGATGGTGGCTCGGCAACAGGCAATGGCGCTGGCACTCTCTATAACAGTTGTCGCAGCTATAAGAAAAAAGAAAGAAAAACATTTCATTTCCAATAGAGATGGTACAAAAATACCATCATTGGTTTTTAAAATATCTTAAAGTTGATACACTTATGTGATACACACATGAGTATTGCTATACTCATGTAACTAGTCGAAAAGAATTGATTGAAGGCTATGTACTTCTAATCTTGCTTAATCTACATTTGACGATACACATAATGATAATTATTAGAGACAACACAATTTCATGGACGGTGCATTTTCATTGTGGGTTGAGAACACCTTTGACAATTTACGTATTCATGATATGAAACTTCGCAATTCGTGACGCCAGGAAATAGTATTAGAATTGTTTGTTTCGGAAGATGTTCGAAAATGTCATTTTAAGGAAGCACGAAAAAGATAAATATACATATATATAAGCATGGGGACCACGAAAATTACAAGATTTGTATTTCTAATTAAGCAATTTAACATAACGGAAGAGAAGAAACAAAAATGAAAGAGGAAAATGTGGACAAAGCGCTGGTTAAAAAAAAAACTTTTCAAGCAGCTACAGGACAATTTTCCAAAAGAAAGCGTAAGGAAGGAGCAGAGACTATACACCCTTCTCGTACGGCGACTGAAATGGCACTGGCAAGCATTGGATAGCTCGACGAAGACGAAAGCTACACACACTGTTGTCTACTGCTCCATTCAGTCTGAAACGAGAGAAAATGGGCGTGGTTTAAGCCTCTCTTTCCTGGTGAAGCGCTTGCCCACTGTCCGTGTCAACAGGGTTAGTCGCTCAATGCATGTTGGATTACGGTTGCGGTTGGGTCTGTATTTATATCAAGTCAATAAAGTTTGTAGACCTGCAGTTGCAGTGCTTGTTGAATTAATTAATACAGAAACAATTATAGTAATTAAATGTACCGTGCCTTCCACAAAAACATCCCCGACTTTTTAATTGATTCTATCTCCGCTTTAAATTAACATAATTGAATTGTCTTTTTTTCACAATGTGGTAAATCTTGTTTCCATTTCGAAAAATTTAATAGCATTATAAGGGTGATTTTTGGGAAATCTAATATGTAAAATGAAAAGAAGAACCAATATAACAGGGAACATTCTTTTAATGGCAAACGTTTCGGAATCTCTGATTCCATCATCAGTGCTGTAAAACAAGGAATGAAAAACGATAATGAACTAATTGCGAAAAAGCTATAAGAAATTAATATCACTATACCTACATCGAAAAATAGCTATGCGTAACCATTAAAAATAAAAACACAATTTTTCTTAAATATTCGAAGCCATACGTACACATACACCTAAATTTTAGCAATCATCTCAACACACAATAACATCTACACAAAGTAACAGAACTGCACACAAACACACACACACAAAACACACACACGGACACACACACACATTCCAACACACTCCTATTTACACAGTTGAGGCAATATTTAATTTCATCGCACTTTGATCATTATTTAGCTGAGGTCTATGGGTAAAAAGGAACAATGATTCCTAAATTCTAAGGTCAAACTCCTCTGCAGTTCTATAAAGTATGGAGAAATTGGAACTTTTGAAATGGTGGTTTGAACTTTGGCAATGATCTCTGATGGCTGACTGGGAGGGAGATAAGTATGGACGGCCGGTTCCATGGGAGATACCAGAGTGTTGGCTGTGACGAATAGATTGCTGGAGTGTGGTACTTCCAACATAGGACTGCAGGCAGCAATCACATTTATACAAGTAGACACAACTATTTCTCAGGCATTCTTCCAAACGCTCTTTCCTATTTAAAAATGAACTTATTTTAAAACGATTTCTATAAAATGGTAACACGTCAATGAAAGTAAAATCAGAGTGTATCAGAGATAAAAGATCCTTTCTCATCTCCTTGAAAAGATAGCCCAAGAAAGAGAGCTCGACGAAAACTTTGTGCTTTGGTGCGGTCAGAATTGTACACGGAGGGGAAAGTTTTTGTCTAAAAACTTTTTAACCAGATTGTTCATTAAAGATACAGGGTATTTATTTTGTACAAGTATCACATTTATGAAATCGTATGTGCATGCAATTACAAATGATTGCCACTGGATGATGTGTAGATTTAACCTTTAAAAGAAATGAGCAAATGCGATTCACTGAGTACTTATGTACGATACCATTTGATTACAATTTATATGAGTATATTACTACACAGATACAATCCTGCAATAGCTATAAAAATTGTGCCATCCCTTCAAATGAATAGGCCTAGGCAAATGTATCATCTCGATCGATGAAAAAAAACGAAACTCGTTTATACAAAAATCATTTGAACAAGCAAAAACAGACTTCGTTGCTATATTTCTTTCAAAGGTTAAATCTACATATCATCCAATAATAATCTTTCGTAGTTGCATGCATATTTGACTTTATATATGTGATAAAACAAAATTTCACCCATATAAATCTCTATATTAGTAATTAAATCCTCGAGACTACTATGTGTATGTGTAACACAAAATTGTCTTTGAACATAAATATTTGAATGGATGCACACTGCCATTAATGTAGAATTGAAAAACACCTTTAATGTATAGTTAATAAGAAGTTTTTATAATTGATTTCCATATGTTACTCCGCTCCAAGATCTGAATCACACTTTGCCTCCTGATGCTGGACACTCAGCACGTTTAATTTGAATTTAACTTACATTAATTTGAACTTGACTCGGATTAATTTGAACTTGACTCGGATTAATTTGAATCTGACTTGGATTAAATTTAACTTATCTTGGAATAAATTGACCTTGACTTTTATTAATTTGAAGTGAAACAGGTGTAGTAAAAACTAAAAACCCCGGCCAAAAACCCGGTTTAGGGCACTATTTTGCCGGGGCCGGGGCCGGGGCCGGGGTCTGCAAAAATTGTCGGAGCTTGCCGGGGCCGGGGCCGGGGTCAGCCAAAATGGCCGGGGTTGGCCGGGGCCGGGGCCGGGGCCCCGGTCGGTCTATACTGTGCACATCATCACAGCTACGCAAATAATGTTGCAAGCACCGATCTAAATGACCACAATTGTGAAACGTGATGATTCCATGATCAATTACTGCGTCAAGATTTGCAGGAGTAGTTTATTCATCGAATTTGACAGTAAATTTTCAGGTATGCAGTTGACTCTGGGTGCGATATCGCGCGAGAGGAAAATTGAATGACTGTGTCTTTATCGGCGTCTAAATTATTAAAAAAAATTTCATAATTAATCGATAAACTTTTGAGAAAGGATCGATCAAGTAGCATGTGCCCTGTAAATTTATGATTTATTTTTGATACTTTTTCAACAATTACGAATCGATGACTCAAAGAGATAGTATTATAAAGTTGAATCTAATGCAAATTAGAGATTACGAATATTTTTTTGCCGTTAAAATAAAAATTAGAGGCAGAGGAAAAACATGCGCTTAAAGAAATATCATGGCGCAGAATTTTGAACTAAAACTAACTCCGTGATTGATTTCTTGTTTTTATATGGTCTGATTCACGATCACAAAGTTCGTTTTGTAATAATCTTGATTATGTGTTGTATCGCTATATGATGACGTTAAAAGTAGTAGAGGTAACGAATTTTTTATTTTTATGATAGTTCTATCAAACGAAGATTGTGGAGGTATCTAAGTGGAAAGACTTAGTACAAAAATATAAACTTGAGTCCATAATCATCAGTAGCCTTTATAGGCACCCACAGGTACGCCTGTGTCCAACACACAGTATATCATCCTAGTTTCCGACCACCACTTTTTAGAACGTAAAATTGACGTTGCAGAGGAGAAACGAAACTGTAAATATACAGTGATCCCTCGTTTGTTGTGGTTGGTCGGTTCCGAGACCGGCCGCGATAACTGAATTTTTGCGCAGTAGGGACAGCATTTTCACTGTATTTATTTGAAACCCTCCATGTACTGTTAACAACCCACTCTTTACGGTACAGTACTTTATTAATAACAGGGACTGCTGTTAAGCAATAACACTTGAGAAATGAAGATGATTAAGCCCGTCTCACTACGCACTTCGTCACCGAGATGGTAGGCATTGTGTTTTCTTACAATAGGATAAGCTGGTGGGGGTTTGCACAGTACGCACATCGCATTTTAGGTAATTCCATTTTTTTTGTCGTTAGTTAAAAGTTCAAGCGCACCCTATATTTTTTTCTATTCTACGCTTGTTGTATTGCTTCTAGACTAGGAAATAATATTTGTTATTAATATTTTAATTGATTTAATGAAAAATTCTTCGGTGTTCCCATTGTTCGTATTTTCTAAAAGTTTCGAAGTGTTGTGCAAAATCTGTTTTTCATTGTAGCATTTTCTCCACACTTCTTGATTCTTTCGACACAAAATACAGGAAAATTCATTTTAGGATGTTACTTAAAGCTAATACAGCATTCTCCACAACCTTATCATCTGGCTTTGATTATACCGGCCTCCTTCTCGAGTGTGCACAGCCGTTACTGGCAGTGAAGTCCGACCTTTAACGCGGTTTAAGAGCAGAGCTGCGGGCACTGCCGGTCGGTACGGGTGGTCGTTGCAGAGGATTCAGGGACTCTGTGACTGCCGAGGTAGTTCAACCATTCAAGGTTTAGCTCACTGGAGCCCGAGCCCTCTTACTTTACAACTTCTTAACTACGTAGTTGTACTTCACAAATCAGGAGGGAGACCCTTGAGGGTGGTGTCTTCGTCTTCAAGTTCTACATAACGGAATCCGTGTTGGCGGTTCATCCCTTCTCTTCCTTCTAATGCTTTGAAAGTTTTTGCAAAGGTGTCACGAGACGGGAACGTCTTCGCATGAGGGCTTTAAACCTCAGATACTGGTCTGAAAGGAAACGGAAATACAGAGATGAAAGGTGCATAGGGAGAGGAAAGAAAAGACAGAGGAAAATCAAAAAAGGGAGATTTTTTCCTAGTCTTTCCACCGTTGTGCAGCAGAATCAACACGGGATAATGAAAACCACCAGTACAACATTTACGGAATTTTATTCAAGTTTAAGTGCAAACACATGAGTAGACATCAGATTATTACGCTCACAAAAAATAAATACAGAAATTAATATAGTATCACGACACATCGATAATGCATTCAACGGAAGCACCAAAAAATACGAAGTTTTGATGATTAACACAAAACCAAAAAATAGCACCCACAGCAAAAAGGCAAAAAAGAAGTTAAACACAATACGAGCGTAGGAGTAAAAGGCATTAATTAATGTCATCAGGAACACGTCCAAAAAATACACAATAATTGACGCCACTGGTAGCTCTTTTGCACTGTCGGCCGCATTTTACTAGCTGGCCTCACTCTTTGTATCGCTTTGCGTTACTCATTATCCGCTATTATACTGTAAGACAATTCCGATACGAATACTGACCTGGATTGCCAATCACGTGCCCAATTTTCACTATTTATTTTGCTGTACTCAGTATTGTAATTGGAGGTTTGAGATTTTGCAGGCTAGTTCTAGCATCCAGTCATCTTTGCGCCCTCAGTCATGGTAAACCCTCGTCAGGTATCGTCTTCAGGTTTCTTTCCGCACTCAGCCGCCTAAGTTGGTTATGACGCTAGGCCTCGATCTTTCCGTCGAGAGACGACGGTCGTTGTTAGCGCAGAAAGAAAGACCGAGTGCGGAAACTTTCCGCCTCCCTGTGAGCAACGAACAACTTTTAATACATATTCCCCTTAAGTTCTTATCCAATGTAATTTAACTGTAGATTAACAATGCTAGACGAATTGAAATGATTCACTCTCCTATTTAATTCACTATTCGTTGACATGTGCTTCACCTTTGAGTCCCGACTGAAAAATGGTAACTCGTTCCCACACGTATAACAAAATAAAAACAAAATACTAGTTTTTACTAGATGCTTAAACATTTGAATGAAATCCCTGACGCTGAAAACTGATTGTCACGAGACATATGTGCCTACTTCATGAGGACTTTAAACCCCAATAGTAGAAGAGGAAAATGGAAATTTAAGAGAGGAAAGATTCAGAGACAAAGAGAAAATGTAGATCAGGTAGAAAAATAGAAATAGCAAAAAAGCAATGGTGTGCGTTTTATACGCAGCCACCTAAGTAAACCTATGCTCAAAACGGGATAATGAAAACTACAAGTAGTACAGTTTTAAATTCAATTTTTATTTAAATTTACGAATAAACAGTGTATTAAACACGTGAGTTAAGGCGTGTGATTTGGCCACATAAAGAATATTGAACGAAATGGTTCACAAAAATGAGGGCAACACACAATGAAAATACAAAATATACGTTTGGATTAACGACATAAACATGTTAAAATGCTATGGCACACCAAATGAGAGAAATGCACGCTGCAAAACGTCCAATGTGCGTTAGCAAAGGAATGCATGAGTTAATTTTGTGCAGGAAAATATGACATGAAATAATTACTAAGCGCAATGAATTGAAAGAAATACCAGTAAAGAAAGGGGTCTACCTCAATGGCAAGACCAAAAAAATGCTATAAAACGCACTGCCCCTACATCTCACCACGAAAGAATTTCGGAGACAGAGCGTCTCTAACAACATTTGAAGATTGCAGCCGCAACCATAATTGCTGACACATAAAAACTCACAAATTATTGCGGTGAGCCCAATACAAAATGTTGACCATAAACCCTATAGAAAAAAAGAGGATTGAATAATGTATATATAGGAGAGTGAAATACACGGAGTTCCGTAATGGGAAAATTTGCCGTAATTTATTAGGTCAAATGTCGGAACGATATTTCAACAAGACCAAAGCACTAAAACCAAGGGCAACAAAAGTACGAGTCCTCCGGAGCCGGTCTTCTGGGAGACAGGCGGGCGGTCCACTTGCGATCTGTGACTGTGCCGTCGTAGGAAGCAAGCACCCGGGCTCTGTGGAGTTAGTTGCAGTTAGTTAAGATTTAGTGTTTAGTCTTAGGTTTAATACAGTTTACCGTTGTTGGGTAAGTTTATAAGTTATAAGTTTTAAGGTAAGTTTATAAGTTATAAGTTTTAAGGTAAGTTTATAAGTTATAAGTTTTAAGGCAAGTTTATAAGTTATAAGTTTTAAGGCAAGTTTATAAGTTATAAGTTTTAAGCCACGTTTATAAGTAATAAGTTTTAAGGCAAGTTTATAAGTTATAAGTTTTAAAGAAAGTATATAAGTTATAAGTTGTAGTTATTAAGAATGCATGGGGAAACGTCGTCATAAGTACCCAGCTTACGGCATGGCAAGTAATTGGTTACTGAACTAATAGTTCACAAACCTCTAATAAGCTCGTGAGCATCAGGACGTGCCGGGAAGCGGAGTCAGGGGAGTGGATGGTGAGCGGAGCAGTCAGCAGCAAGAAGGGTGCCTTAGCCCAGTGGTGGGCACGAAAACGAAAAAACGTTATCGCGATAACCGATAAATCGATAACGAAAACCTTATCGGCGATAACCGATAATCGATAATTGGCGAAAAATTTATCGCCGATAATCGATAACCGATGAATCGATAAATCCAAAATTCTGATACTAGCGATAACGATATTGGTATTTTAAATAAAAAAACGAATCGAAATTTTTTTTTTAATCTTTATCTTAGAAAACAGAAAAATTTTAGAAAAAATATAAGTCTTTGAAAACTTTTAGCAAAAAATAATAAATATTTATCCTGGCTACTAATAAAAACTGCGGTTTAAAGTAAAATAACTAAATTTAGACGAGGTTCTGCAGCATGTTCCCCTTCGTAAACATAAGAATGTTGAAGTTTTCATCAGAGAGGCAGCTCCTCTTGGCCCTGATGATGTCCTTTCCAAGGGAGAACAAACGCTCCACCGCGGCGCTGCTCGGCATCGCCGTGTTGTACCTCAAAAAGAGGTCGATGAGGACCTTCTCGCTGTTGAAGGCAGGGTCTGCCAGACTGTCAGTCCCTTTGGCCTGCAGCCACACATGCACAATATGAGCGGCCTTGGACTTGGTAGACCTGTGATGACCCCCAGTGTCATCCTCCTCATCACAAATGCTGGCGTAGTAGTCTTCCGTCTCCATGTCATCGCTGCTGCTGCTACTGCTGCTGGCGGTCTTCAGGTCAGCACGCCGCAAGAACTCCTCCACCTTCCTCTCCATCAGTGACTTGACCTCTGACCTCCTGACCATTCTTTCCTCAAAAGCCCCCATCCACTCGAGGCGAAACTTGGGGTGGAAGGCAGTGGCCAGAAGACACTCCTCGTCCTCAAAGGTGTCGGCGAACCTCCTCTCCATGGCAGCTAGACGGCTGTTGACTAGGGGCTCGCAGAACCGGAGATTCCTGCTGGTCATCAAGTTGAACAGCTTCTTCTTCATCCTACACGTATAGTTCCTGTCCCGAACTCGTCCCGCCCCGTCATGTCGAATCCCAGCGGGAAAACTGAAATTATCGATTATCGATAGTTTGGAACCAAAAGTATCGGCGATACCAATAAATCGATAACTCGGGAAAAAAAATTATCGGATAACCGATAACCCGAAATCGTTATCGCGATAAACTATCGCGAGAATTTATCGCGATAACGCCCAGCTTTGCCTTAGCCTGTCATCCCCGTCTGCTCGGTCCTCGATGGAAGGAGAGCGCAGCGAAGAGGATGAAAAACCACCTACGTCATAGCGTTGGCAGCACGGGAGGTTCCGCTGGGGATGCGGAGGCAGGTGGACACGACGAAGACTGTGTATGCTCAGTTATAAAGTTGATGATCAAGTTGAGTGGTCAATGGCTGGAGGTGATCTGAATTGGCATCCAGAAAATGTACGAAGTAAGTGAGGCTTGGCTTAAATGGTGTATTCAACAGGCTGTATTCAGGATGGTAAACTAAAGTTCAAGAACCAAATACAAGCCTAGAACTGGGTTATAGAAATTCTTATATATTCAGGTAATGAAATTTGCTACATTAATTTTAGATTTAATATTCAGAAATCAAGTTTTGCTGATAAGAAAGTTAATTTAAGTTTAGTCCTCAATTTTAAGTTTATGAAGAAACAAGCTTAAAGTTAATTAACTGTAAACGATTACAGGATAGCCTGTAAGTTTTCTGTACAAACCCAAACTTTGAGTACTAACGATGCTGGAGGACGTTTCGTTGTACCTTTCCACGTACAATCGATTTCAATACTTCATTAACACCAATCCTAATTAAACTCGGCAAGAACCTTATTATGAGATCGCTTCACAGTTCTTTCCCACTCGAGTCTTCTACCCTATTCACGTGTTGTAAATGGTCGCCAACAAAAAGCAGCCTCGTTGATTATCTCTTCCTCGCTGCGGCATTGTTCTGGGCCAATTTTGGGCTCATGTTGAGGTCTGCCAGTGACTTAAAACGCGTTCGTTGCTGCTTCCACTAGCACCTTCCCCAACGTTGACGATGTGTGTTCAGGTTTATGCGCTGTAAGTGCATGGGTACTCGGACTTCGTGCAGGTTACTCGAGCGTCGCGGCAGGTCTCACGATTACGTGACTCAAATCGGCATGCTGAAGGCGCTTGAGAACTCGAAGATTCACGTAGATCAAAATTTAGGAGTTGTCAGTAAAATCGTCGCCTTTCTTCTTATGTTTGGCGGTCACAGGTGCGTTACTGGTACACTTCGTACGATGATTTTGGTTCCGGGTGCCGTTGTTACGTATTAATTCTGATGTGATGACGTCTAGAATACTGATGCGTGGCCCGCACCCACCCCCAATCGATGCTAGTCTTTCGCTGTGTTGGGCGCCCAATCGAACGGCACCCAGCGGCCTTATAAAGGCGCGGCTACACTATGCGTTTCTTCGTGCAACTCACGCGCGACTCGCCCTAATTTGACGCATGCATGTCGGATGCACGAGTGCTGCATGAACTTCGACGGTGTGCGGTTTTTGACGCGTCTTCTTGTGCAGCAAGCATCTGTGGCGCGTAGTTAGGAGTGAACTACACATCATTTCAGGATCATCGCCCGACAGCTCTCCCATTTTGCAGTTGTACTTTATCATGGAGTGTTCTATTGTACTTCTGTTTATTGCTTGCGCTTTCTACAACGAGTGATTGGCCACGCGAGCTGGTGCTCCAGCTCAGAGACCAATTTAAAGTAAAGGAATGCCTCTGAAACGTCAAAAATTCAACATATAAGATATAAAGTTATAAGAATTTGCTTACAAAACTAGGTTAACATCTCTAGACACTGAGAAGGCATTAACAGTTGATATAACCACTATTATAAAAGTAGCCGCGTCCATCCGTCTGTGTGACTCCCTCTTCTAATCGATAGCTTTGATAGCAACGAGGATAAAGCTTAAGAAATACAAGAAATTATTCAACTGCATTATTTTTCAGTGGCGATTAAATTCCTTTTCATTTGGATTATGGTATCCAGAATACGCAATCAGCATATTTTTACAAATAGAAATTTTCTTTGAAGCTTTCTCTGTTGAAATTCATCATTTTGCTTTGATATTTCTAATTGATATTGCGAAAAAATGTTTTGAATTCGTTTGACCAGTAACCTTGCTACCACTTAGTATAAAGCCCAAGATTTTGAAACTTGAGTTATCGTTTTCGAAATTGTGATTTCCTTGAAAAGCTCGGAAGAGATAATAGACATTACAGAATAAAATTCCACCAAAAGAGGCCACCACGGATAGAAATGTTTTCAGGCTCAATTGACATTGTTTTTAGTTTTTTCAGGCTCAATTGACATTTCGAGCTTAGTTTTATGCTTGCTAAACAGAGGACATGTAACTTTTCGTTGTGGTGTAACTCTGTCATTTTGAACTAGTAAAAATAAGATTCACACATTGAAGACACAGTATTTTTAGGCTGAACAAAATGTTCAGCATTTAAAAAAATCGAAGCAGGTACAGAGGAGGTACAGCGACTGACCCAATCTTGCTATGATATGTTGTCATTTCTTAATGATGGGTAGAGAGACGGCGGTCAACATCAAATTTGCATAGTCAAATAGTCGCTCAGGTAAGTCATGTGTATTATTTATTTGTATATAGAAAATATACAAGTTAAATAATTCTTCCCATTGCATTTGTACCTGAGTGAATAAAACCAAAATCAAAAATGAATACCGTGTATATTTTTTGAAATATATAGCATTTATTTCGAGTAAATCAACCCTGTTTCTTGTTAATTAGAATGAAACATAGTTGGGTAGTTATGTCTTTGATTGACTGTAAATTACTTATGCATGAAGGAAATAGATAGGTAGCGTGAGTCACTTGTCGTTCTTTTTTTCTTCCGTATCGCACATGTGATAGCTACTAACCGGAGCGCACGTTCATCTACATCCGTACTCTCCGAGCCGCAGCATTTAACTAACCCCGCTGCTCCGCCGCCCCGCGCAGGGCTTCCACGAGTGTGAAAGTTCCTACCCTAAAACTTTGCTCAAGATTACCCTAAAAATGCATAAATTACCCTAAAATATCAATTAAGCCCATTGTTAGTATTACGTGAATATATTCAATGTTTCCATGTTTATATGTGTAGAAATGACACAACATCAGGGCTTATGCGAATATTAGAAAATAAAATTCTTTGATTTTACGGAGTCATGTGTGTCACGAAACGTGCAACATTTTATATTGCTTTCACCATAGTCTACCCTCTTTGTTTGATTTCCTAGTTACAAGCTCTGCTCAATGAGCGTAAAGTATGAGGCCAGGCGATTTACTCCTGACTAGCAGAGAGAAGCAAAGGCATAGTAAAAGAAAATGAACGACAAGGTAATACTCAAAACATTCATTTATGGAACACAACACAAACACAGGTTTACAATTTTTGCGCAAACAAATTAGAGGAATTTGAATCTGAAATAAGTTCATACACACCCTAATTCTCGGAGCAAATGCAAAGAACGTGGCAAAGAATGTAAAGAGCTAAATGAAGAATTATGACTTTCCCAAAATTTTCGTAATCAATACACTCAATTGGCGCGATTTGTACTGAGTGTAGAGACAATTTACGTTAAGTGAGGCGAAGCAGAAATTACGCAAGGCTCAAAGTTAGCCCCATTGAATTACAAATAAGAATCTCGGAACAATTAAGAATCTTGGCCCATGGCCTGATTATTTTTCGGCAGAAGTCTACATGTCAAAAAAGCCAAAAGCCAACAGTCAAATACTTGTAGCTCCTCCAAGAATCGGAATCCTAAGTTAGTAAGCCCTAGTGCCAAGAATAATGGAAAAAGAACCTCGATTTATATTTTACAATCTTTTTTTATTGATTGCCGATATATGTATTTTCACCCAGCCAACCTTTCTTAACAGAAGTCGAATTTTTTTTCCCACAAAGAAGCCATTGAATGTTTGAATCCAATAACGCTAGTCGTGTCACAGCAGAACCCTACAATGTCGCTCAATTTAATATTTTTATTTCTGAAATATTTTTTAAGTGTAGTAAACAATCCATATATGCTGTGCTATCCTGTTTTTCAACGAGATCAATAGAGGAGCTCTTAATTGCACTCTCACTCCAGTATTGCACTATGAATCCGAGCTGTTCAGCTTTACTGCGATCAGTTGTTTCATAAAATATTACAGAATATAAACTCGACGACAAGATCACTTAGTAGATGTTAACCGAAACATTGTCGAATAATGTTTGAAGCTCTTTGTTTCCTTAAGTTTACTTTCGTTGAGAAACATTTGTTTCAGTAGTTTAGCAATGAGTCACTTAACGAAATAGGCAAATTATGCTCGAAAAGATTGGTCCATGTCCGTAATTCAATTTTTATACCTGACTTGTCAATTGGATCATGTGATAAAATGAACAAAATTATTGTTTGTGTTTTTCTTCTCTGTTCTGAGAATTTTTTATGACGTTGACTGTTAGCATGAAGAATAATCTCATATATACCAAATGTAATGGTAGTTGAGCATATAGTACAGCATGCCATATCTTTAGTTGAGGTATAAGACTGAGACTTTTCTAACCAGCCTCGAAACAGTTGTTCGCTTCTCCATCCTTCCTCCCATTTTTGTGTGTAGGGCTTAAAAGACGATCAAATTTTTCTTATCTTCATAGGTGGTATAGCAGCTTCATCGGACACAGAATCTATTTAATAGTAGCAATTTTACTGAGACGCAAGTAACTAAATAATTTGTTGCAATGCAAAACTGCAAGTGACAGCACCTGACACAGTTAATTGCATGCGACTGAAACAAAACTAACTGCCCCCGGCTCGGGTAGTGTCGTTTTACATACGTTATATAGTTGTTCAATTCCAGTAAACGACGATGACCGATGTATTGGTGTAAATCTTGATACATTTACACGCTAGTTATGTAAGGGTAGAAAATATAAAATTTCAAACAATATATCAATTTGCCTATCACTTTAATTATTGTCATTACTTTTACTTCCCCAAGGTATTATTTGTGCAACAAATTTAGCAAAATTATACTGAAGAGAGATTTGAAAGATATGCAGCGATGTGCACAGCAATTTGCGCCTTATCTCAGTGTGCAATAAAAACGAAATTAACAGCGAGTTCTGACAAATTTTAAGTTTGTTCCATATATGGCTCTTATTGAACATTTTCATAAATGCTCAAGTAGCGTACTTCCGAAATGTAGCTTACAAAAGGTAATTGTAGGACTTGAGAGCAAACTTAGTATTGGCAATGAAAACAGGCAATTACCCTACAATTTTGCCGTGATACCCCGTCAGAAGTCGAATTACCCTAAAAACAATGGAATTTTTCTTTACCCTAAACTCTACCCTAGACAACACCTGATTACCCTAAAATAGGGTATTTTACCCTAAAGTGGAAGCACTGGCCCCGCGTACTGTAGTGTAGCCGCTCAGGCATGCAGGAGTTAAAAAATGCCTGAGATTCGCGCAGTAAAAAACGCATAGTGTAGCCGGGCCTTTACCCACGCACGCACTCTCGATTCTTCCGCCCGCAGAAGAACCTCGTTCTGTTCTTTTGCTCAGCATATTTACTCCACGCTTGCTTTCTTCTAGAAGCTTCGCGAATGTTCTTCATCGTCCTGATGTATCTACGCTGATTGGTCTAACACTCGCACGCCTCTGACACGCCTTCTTCTCGGTATTTTTCCCGTTAGCTCATTTGCTCTCGTTAGGCGGCCTTCTACTCTTGCCTTTACAGTCGCCTTTAGCCCCCTCGTTCTTCAAGGAATGTTGACCATTGCTTCGGCTTGCTGTCCCACGCTGCCTACCCATTTGGTTGCTATGCGAGAAAGTTACAAATTCGTTGAGCGTCCTGCTGAGCACGAGAATGAAATCTGATAGTTTACGGATTCTCGGCCAACAAAACATAAGACATTCCACGACATGCCTAACTACGTCGAAATTTTAAAATATATTTGTTTCGTTATCTATTTCGTTACACTGATTCAAGATGCCATCTCCGAAGTCAAATCGGCTTTGCCGCACAAAGTGATAATTTAATTTTCCCCCACTGTTTAAAATACACCAATCATCCCGATATGTTTACTCCCCTAATTAACTTCTCGCAATACAGTAGTTGACTACGTACCTCCCCTTTTCATGATTTCTGACCTACATCTCGACGACCAGCATAACGTCCTACACTGACTATTTTACGCAGAAGTTTGCCTACCCTCAGTTACGCTGCGTTTATATATGCTGCCGCCAAAGGGGATTTTACACGATCAGTTTTTCCGTCAGTCACACTCACACTCACAGACTGCAGTCAAAACACTAGTGTTCACACGTACGTTCTCTTGACTGAAGTAGCGCGTCGCTGGTAAGCTTGGCAGTGCTTCAGTATGCGTTGTCGGGAGAGGTTCGTTGTAGTCAAAGTGAGCTTACTCATCGGCTTTGCGGTCAAAAATAAGAAGAAACACCGCAACTATATAGTGGGTGAAAGATTGGCTGGCTAAACATACAGAAAATACGAGTTATAACCGAATTTTCACAGAGTTAGGGCTAAATATCTAGATTTCGTTCACTAATTATTCATCGCCTTCCTCCTTCCTTTTTTCAGCATTTGTAAAATTTGGTCACACCAAATCTAACAACTACTACCAATCCAATAATCTACTTCATAATAACTTCGAGTGCAGGTAATATTTTTCGCCCGTTCTATGCAGTTGTGCATGTACCAGCATGGGTGCAGCTCGTAAATTGATGTTTTTGGTTGAAGGACTATATACGTTCATTTCCTAGCATCACCGTGATTAGGATGTAGAAATAACAATTGAAATCTTACGCGCATTTTTCTTAGAACTGTATGATAGAATCCGCGCGTAAAAATGGCGTACGCAAATATTCTAAAATATAATAAAACCTCTCAAATTACTGCGTGATAATGTCTAATATTGTGTGTGAATGTGACAGCGGTACGGGTAAACTAATAAACGTTTAGACTTATTAAGGAAAATTCACATACAAAGTTTTGAAATTCTTATGAAAATACCGGATAAATTATTAGAACCGCACTTGTGGCTGAATATTGTTCTGTTTACATTCTGATAAACAAAAATAATGTACATTTGCAGTATTTATTGTGTGAATATTAAATAAGAATGAAAATCTTTTCTAAATTGTTCTGACACTACAATAAGACGAATACATTATGATATGCTTGAAACAAAATGAATCGTTTTTTTCCACATCATTATGAATACCAAAAAAATACTCATCTTTAAATCAGGTGCTATCCCCTGCAAAATAATGGATTGATTGGAAGAAACGTTCTAATTAAACTTGCTTCGAAGCGTATTAATTTTTTTCTCCAAACTATTCTCATGTAGACTAATATTAGGTTGCTTCAATAACATACTTGAGCGAATTCCTTCTTATATCTCTGCTCTTATATTGTGGCTTTTTACTTTCCAAAAAGCAGACAGCTCACGAAAATAGCTAATGAAAGAAGCCGTTGCTTCTCGAAGCCAGGCTGAGACCATTTGATTCGCAGGAGCAACGACAGCCATCTTTACTAGGCAGAAACTGACGAGCAAAAAGGAGCAGCAGCAGTCAAACCCGTCAGTCAATGAGTGCCGAATAGAGAGCAAAAAGAGCACGCATGCCCAAATATGGTGTTGCGGAGCTGTGAGTGTCAGTGTGACTGACGGAAAAACTGATCGTGTGAAAGCCCCTTTAGATGAATCAAATTTACATCATCGAAGCCAATCAGTCTATAGGAAGGACACTAGTAGAAAAGAAGCTCTGCTTAACATCACTACAAAATCTTCAGTGATATCGATCAAAAAATGTAACAATTTTACTGCTGCTTGATCTCTCCGAAGAGTTGGACAGCGTCGAACACAAGCGACTTCAATAGAAAATGCTGATCTTTGGAGTACCCACGCAATGGTTTGAAAATTACCCATCAAATCGATCCTGTGCACGCCGCCAGATAGAAAAGTGAAAATTCAGTGAAAATTTTTTTGAAGTTCCTCAAAAGTCTATTCTTGCTTTGCCATTGTTTTCTATTTTCATCAATGATTTGATGATGCCTTCTAACACCAAAATATCTATTCATGCAGTTAATGTTCAAAATGCAATGACTAGTTCTTGAATAGCCTGAAATCAGGGTGTGATCAAAATGGTCTCAAGCTGAATGCGAACAAAAAACAATACACTATTTTTGGATCAAGGAAGTTATTGAAAAAATCCATCTCTGATGCGAACGGTAGAAAATAAAATTTAGCCGAATGAAAAAGAATTAAGGTATTTGATACTATGCAAATATGTTTTTCAAATTTTCCTTTGAGAAAAATTGAAACAGAATTCACGGAATCCGTGTTTTTTCATCATATAAAAAGTATAATAGACAAAAATCAATATTATCGACCGTTCAGTCTTTCGTCTTATCGCGGTTTGACCATTACACCTAGTATGGTAAAACTTACCTCATTATCTTCAAAGAGAGTTATGAAAATGTATGAATATTGCCGCCAAAGTGATATGCAAAGATAAATTCTAGAAGAGCGATCATGTAACCCCTCTCCTAAGTATACTCAGATGGATGCTTATTCAAGAAAGATGCCTCACTCAAAAAGGACAATACATAATCTCATTTTTACATCTCCCGCAAAGCAATGCTGATATTGCTTTATTCTTTTTACTCACTGCAAAGAACCACAAGTCCAATCAAAGAAATAGTGTCATGGTGAACTACCGTTCATTTGACATCGGAATTAATTATCAGATGCCTCACCGTAGAATAAACTTCCACAGCGTATAAAAATCCCTCAAACAATGGAAGATATTGTGACCAGAATAGCACGTTATTTTGCATCTTTACAGTAACTGTATGAGGCAGTACATACTGAAAATATTGTAGCGAAGTTCTTTCGTTGATTACTCTACATTGCTGAAATTCGCTCTAGAGTTTTGATAGCGTGCGTGTGCGATGATGTTCTTGCATGCTAGTACGAATTATATACATCTGCATGGCCGTTAGTCCAAAGTACAAAACCAGGCACTTCCATTTCATGATATAAATACCGCATGTTTCTAATGACTGCCAACTTGTCACGTTACTTGAAACAGCACTTCCTTATATTGCTCAGCTCAAGCACGTGGGCATGTGTGGCCAAACATTTCAGAAATAAAGAGGTCAGTTATCAACTTCATTTGATCGGAATTCTCTGAGACTAAAATATTTTCATTCACAATGCTTCAACAACATTGGCCATTAACGCAAAATCGTTAATGTATATAAAAATGAAGAGTCCACCCCCTAAGGCCGCGGCCAGACAAACAGCAGTGGAGCAGGGCAGAGCAGAGCAGACACCGCGCGGAGTTTTATGTTAGTGGTATTCCTATTAGGGTGGCCAGACAAGTAGCACAGAGCAGAGCAGGGCAGCGCTGTCTGAAGCAAGCAGTAGCGGCGTTTTATCTCGGGTGATAAAATACTGCTCGGGAGCTGGCAGTCAGTTGCACCCTAGAGTTCGTACGAGGAGGATGTCAAACTTCTGATCTCCTCGGTACAAGCTATTCCTGTTATCGGGGGTGCATCTCTTAATATTTCGATCAAAACTATGTTAATGAACAATGGTCATTTATAGCAGACGCTATGGAAGTTAGTGGTAGGTGGGATTGTACAGTTATTTATACGTATATAGGTATTTTCTACCTCATAAATCGAAAAACTATGCTATATCAAGCATTTTCTTTGTCAATACATAAACTTTAGAGCGTACCAATGCCGAATATTTCATATATGGTCTATTTTTGGCACATGGCATTAATCTTGACTTGAAACATATATCTTTTACGTATGAACTTTTAGTTTTTTTAGTTATAAACATTATTCATTTTTCTCCTAAGTAATACTGAGGAAACACAGGTTAGGTCATCTGTGAGAAAGAAAGAAAAGAAAACCGTTTATTTCAAAAAATGTTGGCATATGAGATACATGGCAACATCTTGGCTTTTAAAAAATTTCTCAATATAAGACGTCCTTAGACAAACGTACCGTAAGAGGAGTACTAATAGACAAACTATACGTGGTCTACTAATAGACAAACCATTCGAGGTAATAGACAAAATATACGAGGCGTACTAATAGACAAACTATCCGAGGTGTACAAATAGATAAACCAAACGACGCGTACTTATAGACAAACCAAACGTGGCGTGCAAATAGATTAACCCTGTCAATGGCTAGTTAAATCAAAAATATCATTTCTTGGAGATTTTATATCCCAAGAGATGGCTGACAACTTACAAATAATTCAAAATACTACCAGAGAATTCTTCGGAATTCCTGAATTATTTGTTGTATAGATATAAGCATACGCACAGAGATGATAATTTTTCACGAGCACTTTTTTCATTTGTCTCTTTTATATTTTTCATTGTTTTTATTCGCAGATACGCCTTCCGGGGTAGTGATAGATCTATTTTTGAATCATTAAGCAAGTGCAATAAATATATTTATTTCTGAAATATGGTTCAGTGTTAACTGGTCGCAGAGCTTTAGGTAAAATGTTATGTGTTTTGAGGTTTTATTTCTACTAAAAAAAAAAATAGGAATAGAAACATATATATGCATAGGTGCGTATATATATATATATATATGGACACGTATATGTGCGCACACAAATCGAATTGTTAAATGTGAGTCAAATGTGGAGAGGATGGATCTTTCACTTTTTCTGTACCAGCGCAAAGTGCTGGGCAAAGCCGATACAGAATTTTTTAAGTTTGCGTTTTATCAGTATTACATCGGTAAAAATAACCTTGAAAGCACGCAACTAAAAACTGATAGTTTCTCCAAAAACGATAGTGATGTTCGAATTTTACGTGAAAATTGCCATTAAACTGAAACTTGGTGCCGCACGTCATACAAAAAATCCTTTTATACTTAGATATTGTTTATTAGTTTAACAATTCCAAATTCGGGTTGTTATATCCATAGATGTTTATTTTCATACGCCTGAACGAATATGTTCCTTGTTCTGTCATGTCTCTCCACGTCCAGTACTGCAAAATAATCCACATTCAAGTATTTATAAGGTTTCAAGTCATGCGTCAGTCAATTATT
The DNA here is from genome assembly GCA_030386875.1 of Morinoia aosen. NCBI lineage: Eukaryota > Metazoa > Arthropoda > Malacostraca > Amphipoda > Talitridae > Morinoia > Morinoia aosen. The sequence goes on along the minus strand of CM059572.1, from coordinate 11,987,315 downwards.
TGCATGATTATTCCATCAGCAACCATAACTAGCATATTATCATGTAATTATTTTTTTCTCGAATTTCCTGGAACAATTAAAAAACAGTATCAAAGCCATTTCAAACATTGTGGGTAGAAATATTTTAGCAAAATGAAAAGTACTATACGACAGTGTACGGATGTACTTGTAATGCTAGGAAGATAATGCATAGCATGGTAATATATATAGATATAAATAAACTTAATTCGATGAAATATTGCCTGTTCTACATCTATTTATTAAGCAAAATTTGAGGTTGCCCGTCACAAAACACCGCCCATCGTTGCGCCAAGATTACAACTGCTGCGGACTCGGGACCAGCCCCGCCCCTGCTGTTTGTTTGGCCACCTAACTTACGAGCATAAGCTAGCAGCTACCAGCGAGCCGAAACTGCTCTGCGCAGCCCTGCTTCACTGCTGTTTGTCTGGCCGCGGCCTAAGGCGTTCTCACAAATGTTCACCGTTTTCTCTTTTGTGAGCGGTATTTATAAGCTTTTTTACATAGTGTCAACTAACCAAGTGAACAATTTTTTTGTTTTCTCTCAATGTTTTATTCAAATATTTACATGACTATAAATGTATAATACCTTTAATGGTTAAAACACAAATCAAATATCTCTGTGATAAGAGTTATTCAGTAATCAGTGTTGAGACAAATTTGTTTCAATTTTGCTAGAAATGACTGTTTTCAAAAAAGAAGGTATATTTGGCTTAGCAAGCAACTTCAAGAAAAAGTTAAGGGTAAAAAGCAAAGAAGTCTATACTGTTAAAATTGTACGAGGTCAATACTAAAAAGAACGTTCCAGACCTTGACCCATCATCAGCTGTGAATCTGAAAATACAACCAGAAAATTTCAAGTCCAGACATGGAAACTGTATACATTATACATAACTAGAAACATTTAGACATCGGTCATTGAGAAGAGACTGCAAAAATCTATAAGCTGAACAGAGGTAAAAGATAAAATGAATGAAATGCATAATGGGACGTAATTGAGTAGTAAATTACAGAGCGTTCCCCGAAGCTACAGCTGACCAACCAAAAGCATGGGATGCCCACTCCACATGTCATGAAATTAGGTTTGTGCTTATGTATCTAAAGAGATTAAAGAATTCTGAGTTTTGTTACATTACGAACATGCCCTAAAGTTGAGAAATTAGAACCTGAAATTCTTACACCACACAGTTCCTATGCATGAGATCTTATGGCAGAGTGTGCAGGGTGACCAAGCCGAGCTCCAGTTCTAGAACTTATCCCGACCTGTTCCGCCTGTCTAACACGTAATGTATGGGTAGTAGAGCCGACATACTTAGATGCACTCTTTGTACAACCATATTTATAGACAAGACTAAAACGGAGACGCGAAGGAATTTTGTCCTTATACCGGAAAAATGAACCAATGGTGAATGTGTTGACTAGCACGGCTCGAAAAGACACATGAGGGAGGAGGACAATATCAATGACAGCACTTTACGTTTCAGTTGCTCTGACTGCGTACCAATATACGGAATTCAAATGAACTTATTTTGTGTGGCTTAAAGTGTGTTCTATGAGGAAGTTACTCGTGACTTTTGTAATACGTATGGAAGTAAAAATTTTTTCGAATTTTTGCCATATCGACCTATTAGTTTCGAATAGAGAACCATGTACTTCTCCCAGTACACTTTCAACATTATTCCTTGCTATCGCAGAAACCCAGAAGCCAAAGCTCGTACGCTAATGGGAGTAGAGACTGTCTAAAACATTTTAAATCAATGTGTCTATGTCTTCATATTTTGAATTTTTATTGTTATTTGTATTTAATTGCCCTTGTGAAACTTACATAACTTCATCATGGGAATTCTTTTATCATATTTTTCTCTCCATATTTTGAATAAACATTGGCATGGGCTGTTTTGAAATTTACGCACGTCGATCAACTACGAATTTTTATGTTTAGACGTGTTGAAAATCAACGCTGATTTTTATATTAACTTTATTGGAAATTAATTGTTTTTCTTTTTTCTTTCAAACAAATAAATAGTGTGTGCGTTCATCGAATTTCTTTTTTTCCCTTTTGTCTCGTTTTCATCGTCTTGAAATATCGAGTTCTTATGTCTTGTTCACACTGATTACTATGAATTCATAAGAAACAATTATTCCCATACCATCGTAATTATATGGTTGAAGTAAACGAGAGCAGCATTTGCATTCTCTAATTTAAATGTCAAATTGTCATTATATTCCAGTACGAACATAGAATAGGGTTTTAATTCATCGAATTTAATTTTTTCGTTAGTTTATGAGCAAAACTTTATTGAGCAGCTTAAATTTTATTTTTCATTAAAATTTCTAAAAGTACACCAACGTACGGCGCGAGCCTAAAAGTTAGTAGCGGGCATTTCGGATGGCAGGGCACCCCACCAAGACAACAACGGACGGCAATGTAGCAAACTCCCAGACGGGGCAATGTCGAGTCAATGTCTCCGTCTTCTCCAGACATGCTCGTAGTAATCACAGCGTCACAGCCGTTGTCGAAGATTTTGCATCATTCGTGGCGAATCGAAGGAGTGAAATTAAGTTAGCTCCGATCTATCGGCTCAACAGGCTATGAAAAATACTTCTGGAATATGGAATCTGTCGAATGAGAATATTAAAGAATTAGGTTTCCTATAATTGATCGAGGAACGACATAAAATTAAAATATAGTCGAGCTCGTTCAGGTTCGGCATTAGTCTGCACATTTAGATCAGACAATTAAAAAAAGGACACACTTTACTTACGCATTTCCTAGCGATATCAGCAGGTTAGGGTCCTGAATTTATCGAAGGAGCGTAAGAGTTACGTACGGCTATTGTGATTTCTCGCACAATTGCTCTTTTTATGTTGATCTAATGTAACAAGAGATTGTCCGAAATTTTCAGTTACAAGACAAGTTGTACGCAAATAATTTGCTTCAGTGGTAAAATAAACCCCCTAGCCAACTGATATGGCCAGAAAATGCGTCAGTAGAATATTCTCAACTTTAAATTACCTAATATCCTGATTTGGGCTAATGCCGGGCCCAAAGTTCAATTACACTTCTGTTCCTGTCGTCTCATAAGTAATTTTAGTTATTGGGAACGGAATTCTTTATACTTTCATTTGTGAGAACAAAGTATCACTGCATATTTACTAGGATTGTTTTATGCCCCGTTTTATGAGAAATCAACGCTAGATTCGAGCTACATCAATTGCACTTTTTCGATTAATCACAAAGGGCGTAAAATTTCCGACCATGAAATTTCAAAATCTCCGACCATGCTTACATAAATCTCCGCTGTACATGAGGATGTCTGGTGATGCTAAGCTCGCAGGTGAAGGATTGCATTGAATCGACGGTGGGCTAGTGGAGTAAGATGTTACTTTGAGGAATCTGCTCAGACTACATCTAGATACTGACGTGAGCTATCAGCGGAGGTATTTAAAAGCTACGAAAGAAGCACTATGAGCCCAAAAAAGGAACGGGACTTTTCTTCTGAGTATTGTGAAAGATAGCTAAGCCAGCCCCTTGCTCAGCAAGCTGGATAAAAGAAGGATTCGAACTTCAGCATATGAAATTACCTCATATGAACTAAATTCGCGTGTAACGCAAAGAATAATCAATAAAAAATTTCACAAATTTTCAAGAAAAATTTAAATGTTTCTATTCGTACCTATCGCACTCAACAAGTATCATAAAATAAAACGACCAGGCTGCAGCTAGAGTGGAACACTGCAGCGAACCAACAAACCATCAGCGTTTACGAGAAATAATTGGTACCGCCGTTATCAATTATATTAAAAAACCCTATTCGAAAACATGCAAACAAATATCAGTTTAAATTATGAGAAACAACTGAGGCACAAATTCACACAGCTGAATTTACAACGCACTTAGGATTAACACCAGTTTACTAGAAATTGAATTTTAGAAACAAACAAAAAAAAAAAGGAATCAGCAGACAAGTTGGCGAACTACTTCACTTTTAATTAGTCAAATCTGCTGACATGTGAAATCGATTCAATCGGTAAAGGATAAATCAGCGTTTAGTTTCGCATACAGGTTACATGGCCTTTCGGGTCTGCGATAAGTGAATTAAGTATTATAATGTAATCGGTTTAAACGATCATTGACTAAAAACCCTACATACTATTATGTCTTGGAGAAACTGATACATTTGGAATCGACATTTCGGCCATCAACTATGGCCATCATTAGGAGAACTAAAAAAAAACAGTCAACAAACCACTCCAAGAGTGAGCCGGAATGCTCGAGAGGGCTGCGAGTGAGAAGACATACAAGGAATGTATACATCTGGGGAACATGATACATTTTTCAGCATCTTTTCGTTTTTATCGTATTAATTTGTTCTAACTAATATGTCTAATAATAAAATCCTCCTAAATGCTTTGATGGTATTCGCAGTTATGTTCATGAGAATATTGCAAAAGTTATTGTTAAAATAAAGATATCAGTTCATGGTTTACCGTATGACGTTTCTTTAATTTTTGGCTGCGTACTTCAAAATAAGATTATTTCAACTACTCCTGGCAACTTAGTATTTTCGAAATTCTTTAAACTAAAACCTAGCTGTAAAGCTGAGTGTACTAACGATACCGAACATAATTGAAACGGTGTTTCATTAATCTAATCGAAAAATACTTGCTGTAAAAACTCTAATGTAATTCAATGCGTACACAGGTGCATTCTGTATGCTATACTATAAACATAAATGGAGAACTGCGTACGAGGACAACACTACTGCCATATCCAATACAGAACGAAACGGATACTACAATGATTTCACAGTGTAACAAAATTTTTCCTTTTTTCTTTCTTCGGTCAATTAAACTTATTATCTATTTCTTTTCATATAAAAAAACAAAGAATATAATGATTGTTCTCTTTAAATTTTGATTTTCTAAACTGGCCAGGGATGTTTTGAAACTAACCTATTATAATATGCTAATTTTAATTATCCCGGCAACTCATACAGATTCTACACTAATTTGGTGAAAAAAATTAAAGAACATTATAGATGACTCCAGGACCATTACAACTATTCTTTACAAACGTTTCTCGAACTTCTAGAACATTCTTGCAATGTATATGGCAGTGTAAAAACAGGGAACATATGCTCAACAGGTCACTTCACTTTTAGCCGTCACTGTATAAAGAAATCGATCGTCATCAGTAATTCCTATCTATAATCATCAAGTATGCCATCCAGAGGTTGCAAGCATCCGGCAGACGCATTTTGCTACTCTGATGCGAGTTTATCAAAACTATAGTCGGAAAGTACTCTCTGGAAAGATCACTGAAAATGCGCGAGACCTACAATGCATATTTAGGCATGCCTGTTGGGGATCAGAACAAACTTTGGGCACCTCATCTCACTTGCGAACTCTGCAAAAGAGCTCTGGAAGGTGAGAAAAACACTAATATATATATTTATATAAATTCAGTACTTTTATTTTAACATATCGTATTACACTGTGTTGAATGTTTTTGTATTTTCATACTTATGCTTTCATTCTGCTTTTTCACAGGTTGACACAGAGGGGAAACAGAGATATAAGATTTGCCGTACCCCGAACCTGGAAAAAGCCAACTGATCACTCAAGCAATTGCTTTTTCTGTATGGTAGACCTTTGTAAACGTTGAGCAGGCAAAAATGCGCCTGCTCTCATATATCCTGACCTTTCATCTATTGCGCCAGTGCCACACTGCTCTGAGCTTCCGGTACCCACTCCTCCCAAGAGAGAGCAGCAGTGTTTAAAAAGGCAGCAGTCATGAAGGCACTGATCCAGAGTTCAGACACGCATCTGATGAGAGAAATCCATACTACCCCAGCCAAGAAGACTTGAATTACCTGATCCGAGACCTTGGCCTCACGAAATCAAATAGCGAGCCTTTAACGTCGACGACTTTAGCGGTGGAATTTGCTTGATGAGAGTGTGCACATATATGGTGAGAGAAATCATCACCATCATTTTTCAATCTTTTTCACTCGCCAAGATGAGCTTTGTTTTTGCCACGATGTGACCGGTCTGTTTGAGGCAATTCGAGTTACTTTTAACCCCAAAGAGTTGCGGCTCTTAACCGAAGCCTCGATGTAGTGGTGTTTCATAACAGAATATGTACCCATTTCTCCCCCTCGTCCACTCTGTCCTGCTCAAAGAGGAATACAAGAGTGTCAAGATCTTGCTAGATGAGATCTTGCTAGATTCTTGCTTGAAATGTGAAGAGTACCGTTGGAAGGTAATTGGAGACTTCAAAATAGTGGTTTTCCTGATGGATCTCCAAAGCGGCTTTACCAAGTATCCTTGTTATTTTTGACTTTGGGACAGCAGGGAGACAATGACACACAACCTCAAGCGGAACTGGCCACAACGAACCAAGTTTTGTGTGGGGAGGAACAACGTCAAATGGGAGCCATTGTTGGATCTCAGAAAAGTACTGTTTCCTCCACTCCACTTAAAACTGGGCCTTATGAAACAATTCATCAGAGCTCTAGATAAGGAGTCTCCAGCTTTCGAATACCACCAAGGTTTTTTTCCCCAAGTTGTCTGCAGTAACAGTTGAAGCCGGTGTCTTTATTGGTCCACAAATAAAAAAGATCACGGAGTGCAAGGAGTTTCCCAAAAAACTCTCAAGGACAGCGAGAGTAGCATAGGACAGCTTTGTCGCAGTAGTTCTTGGCTTCTTTGGGAATCATTAAGTCGAAAACTGTGTGGAACTTATTGAGAACTTGGTGAAAAACTACTGCAAGATGGGTTACTGGATGTCCCTTAAAGTCCATATCCTTGGGGCCCATCCTCATAATTAAGGAAAACATGGGAGAGTACTCCGGAGAGCAAGGCGAGCGCTTCCACCAGGATATATTGGACTTCGAACGCCGCTACCAAGGGTCTTATAATGAAAACATGATGTGAGACTACATTTAGGGGCTAATTCGTGAAAGTTATCCACAGCATAAGCGTAAATCTTGTAGAACTACTCATTTTTAATGGGTCTATTGTCTCACTGGTGTAATTCTAGTGTAACAATGTTATTATTGCATTATATGGCGCTATGTATCTACTTTGTTTAAGTCAAACATCATATTTTCCATTTTGTCTCAATGAAAATAGGTAAATTTTAAAAGAATATCCTTATCCTAGACACAGAAGCCAAATTATAAATGAATACAAGTATTTTTTCCTGCTTTCTAGGTATAAGCAAATAAGAAATTTCAGTTTCAACTCCAGAACATGAACTTTATTACACGGTGTATTCAGTGTATTTGGGGTACCGGAAAGTTCTCTTTCCTTTTCTTTAATAAAACTTTAAAGCACATCAACAAGTCCAAACAGTTGTTTTCAGGGTCAGATCAGATGTCAGATATTCAGTTAAACTTCAAATTTGATTGAGTCTACTCCAGTTGATATTTTAATCACATCTATAGCCTATGGAAGAGAAAATTTTCAGAGTGAATCAAATGCGTCATTGGATGTTGTGTGCATTCCACAAAGGTAGCAATCCATGGAACACCTGCAGTGGAAAACATAAACGTTGTCTATCCATGAGGTGGGAGTGTTAGAAACTGCCGTAGATGGTTTTTGAAATTTTCAAGAAGGCAATTTCGATCTTACTGTTGAGCCTCGAACGGGAGACCCTGTCTTTTGGATAATGAACTTTTGAGAGCTGAAGTGGAAGAAGATCACCGATAAACAATCAGAACATTATCCCAAAGACTTGATGCACTTTGGTCTACTATTCAGGACCATCTGAAAAACATTGAAAAGATGTACTGTGTTCCTCATGAACTCTCTTCAAACGACAAAGCAATGCGCGCAACAATCGAAATTACCTTCTCCAATTTTCAAACCATTTAAGGCAGTGTCTAAAACTCACACCTTCTTGATAGACGGCGTTTATGTTTTTCCCTTCTGCTGTTGGATTGCTACCTTTGAGTTATTTATACAACCTGCCATGACGCATATGATTCACTTTTATTTTTGCTAAAACTTTTTCTTTCCATGGACTATAAATGTTTTTAAAATTCAATGCGAAGTTCAACTGAATATCTGACACTTGATCTGACCTAGAAAGCACGTGTTTGGACTTATCCATATGATTTAAAGTTTGGTTAAAGGAAAAGGGGACAGACTTTTCGGTACCCCTAGTAAAAAAAAAATGAAGGCATCTACGGATGCTTTAGTAGTAATGAGCACGGGATGATCATTACAATTTGAACCCAAACGATTTAAACAATGTGCTCAAACAATTTAAATCATTTATTTACTCAAGTTATACATTGGTAAAATCACCAGTTATACTAATGCACCAGACAAGCTGAGGTATAACTACTTGTGGACCCGACTGATTTCAATCGGGATTGATCAAAAAAAGTTATTTTACGAGAGAGGATAGAAAATGATTGGAATTTACAGTATGGCGTTATTGATTAAGGTAAAAACTACATATTATAGAATTAATTATGAATCAGTTTCATTTTAGAATTTACCTACCCATCAGATTGGAGCACCTAAGAAAGAGGAGACAGCTATTGCTAAACACATATGTAGATACTTCAAAACCGAGATGTGTATTAACACTCAAAACTTTTCAAACATTTCAAGAATGTTGGAAAGCATTGAGTTCCAAGCGTACATTTCTGTGAAATGAAAACTGTACTGAGAAACGGTTTTGTTATTACATGGGACCGTAGAAATACTCAGGTGTCTAGTTATATGACCGATAAGCCCGTTTGAGAAGGTAATACTTGCTTAGGACCTACATCGTTCATCATTAACATTTTTATGAATTAATTCATGCCCCGAAAATTGGTAGAGAACTGAGAGCTTAAGTTTTCAGGTATTCGAATAATTTGTTCGGACATTTTGTATTCTAAGTTTCTCCCTGCTTAAATTGCTCTTTTGTTACGTAAAGAAAGTGCTTTCACTTTATTTTGTGTCCGTCCTATGTCATATTTCTATTCCGTATTTTAAAAATGGAAGGATTACTGTTAATTACAATATTTGCAATTTTATTAGTTAATATGATTTTTGTTCTATGTTGGATTTTGAATCCATTATGTATTTTATTAACATGAAATATACAGAATGGGCGTTTTAAACTCATATTTTCATCAGATTTGAGTAATTGTCATGTCTTTGAATAACTAATTCTCTTCTTTATGATTATCACCAATTTTGATGAGTAGAAACGGTGCATTTCGATTAAGGGTGGCGAAGATGTATTTAATTTAATGGACATTCATAAAAAAATTTTCAACCTCATTTAGGCTATTTTCTCGCTCTCCATTGATTCAGTTTGACATTAATACTATAATATTCAGCACAGCAGGGTATACGAAATGATCAGTAGGATAAAATGCAATGTTGTGTTGCGTACGAGATGCCAGCAAAGGTTGATTTTAACGCAGTAATCCATGGTAATTGAACTCGAGGATGTTAGTCAATGTTCGCATTCATTTAAGATGACGACAGTGAGGAAATAACGCTAAATAATGAATCACATTTCAGCTAGTATTTCAGTCCACTTGGCAGAAGTACCTCGATCTAACTTCCTTTATGAGCGCGGACCTCCCTAATGACTTAATGAGACTCTCACTAGGTCATTAGTAGACAGCATTGTGTTCATGAGACGCACAGCCACTGCTTTGTTTGCTCCAGTGCAAATTTGTCTATCACTTGCTGGCACCTCTTTGTTTCCGAACAATTTCTTTTTAACGCGTCTTACTTTGCAGGAGTGAATTTAGTTACTGGATTTCAAACCTACCGATGTCCGAAGGAAGCTTTCATGAAACTCGTCGCCAGATACCTATCTTTCTTCCTACGTAGCTCACTTATTTGACTCCAAAATTTGAATACTTTGGAGGTCAGTTTTTCACTAGTTGGATGTGCACAGTAGGCATTTAGTTGGTAAAGAGCCAAAGCACACCTATGAAGACTTATCAGAAATCGAACGGCGTCTTCAACGACTTGAACTTACTTCCTTTGAACAAACATGAGTGCGAGGTCATCTAACGGTGACCTATAAATATCTTATTAGGTTTAGTAGTATAATACCCGAAGGGCTTCTTCCCGGAAATATTGGCCTGAATTGAAGGGAGAAACACCTTAAGCCCTGAAGGTCTCTCTAAAATTCTTATAATTTTGAACCAGGTGCTTGAAAATATTGTCTGCTCGTTCAACGAAAAACTTTAAAATCCATCTTGATCATAACCGGAACGGAAGTCTCGAAGTATTCTGAAGTGCCAAATCGAAGGTTGACCTTAATATCAAAGATTTATGCATAAAGAAAAAACTTATGAGCATGATTAATCGGGCATTGTCAAACTAAGTTTATATTTCTCTACCATGCTTTTGGCATCGCCTCATGTGACGTACAGGGTGTCACACGAAAATTGAACACGAAATAAAAAGAATATAACTAAATAGATATTTGTTGTCTTTTTATTCCGTTTCGATCATGTTCTTCAGTGAACGCTATTCAACAACTGCTTTACGCTTTAATAAAATACCTTCAGAAATATTTACCGGTAATTACTCGACGAAAAGCTGCCAGAAAGATGTTTGCGCAGGAAAGTCAAACAATAAAATGTACACGCAATAATTTCATTTTATTTTGTGTTTTACAAAAGTTTTTATAACTATCATATAGTAAATCATTTTATTAAAACTATTGTGAACATGTTTTAAGCTCCAATTCGACTCACATGTCGTCCCTTTCTGTCAACGCACTTATGAGCTCCTGATCGCATCGGTAAATCGTCTCGTTTGATTAAATATCGATCATTTTCTTACTAAATTGAATTTTTTAGTGATACTTTCTTTCAATTCTTAAGATTTTGAGAGGGACAAGAATATACTTTTGTTTTTAAGAATCCCAATAGAAAATAACCGCACGGTGTTAGATTTGAGGATCTTAGAGGCTGCTCAATTTCTTGATTTAATGCAACCATGCGGTTATTAATAAGTTCTCACTGCCGTGTTCTTCCTGCTATCAGCTTACGAGCCGGTGCGCCGTCCTGTATCCGCCAAACTCTGTTAACTCGATTAGTGTAAACATTCTCGATCTCTGGGATAGGACATTCATTGATAAGTATCCAACACCATTCAAAATTGTTGTAATACCCTGGTCTAATTAGATGCACATTTTTTCAAGTTCCAGCCCAAACGGACACTCTCTTCTGACGAATGGGTACCTCAAAATTGAATACAGGAGGGCTGTTAATAGGTGCACACTGTCGTACGTTGTGGTGATTGACTCTGCTATTCATGAAGAATGCCGCTGCATCACCAATTATAAGGGTACGGCCAGACTGAACGCGTTGGCGCTGACGCGTGCGTACGCTTCACGCGTTCTGACGCTGTCATTTGAATGGAGGCGGCCACACTGCACGCTGACGCGCGCGTTCGTCGAGAAGCATCGGGCTTCGGGGATAACTAATTGTCATGATGACTTCTAGTGAGAAGGTGTTATTATTGGAGCCCTCATATGTAGAGTACCTAATTCTTGATGGAAATCAGTGAGTTGCCGTTCACTCAATTAAATAAAAACAAGATCCGAGCATGGAGAATATCATCAATAGTTTTCTGATCGACGGAAATGTCCAAAAAAGTTTAATGAATATACAAGGATGAGCATGGCTATATTTGATGAAGCTTAGTGAGTGAGGATATATACAAACAAACCACTAACTTTCGGCAGGCTATCTCCCCAGAGGAACGGCTGAGGGTAACAATAAGGTAAGTAAAATTATGATAGTTCAATCAGCAAGCTGTACTTAAACAATGAAATTAAACAAAAGTTTATTGAACATAAAGTAATTCTTTACATTTCAGGTTATATAATTAGCTGTTAGTTTTATGTCTGTTATCCAAAAGGTTATGGTTTACTCTCGATTTATGTATCAGTATATTTGATTATTTATTAAACGTAAAATTAATTGGTAAACCTTTAAGACTAATACAAAAATATCCACTGGAAAGTGCTGAAAAAGTTATGGAAACATGAACATTCGAATGCAATACCCACATTTAAAATTATGCGCCATTTTTTCATGTTAGAACTTGTAAACTAGTTCTTGAACCTTAATCTTAAATAGGCATTGATTTCTTTTGCTCATGCTCTGCATTGAGGGTACAACACTCTGAAGAAAGAGACTGCATTCATCAGGTTCACTCTCTCCTTTGAGGTATTCAAGTTTCTCTTTTTCTAGTTGCAAGAAATACTCCCTGATGTTACTCTGAACTTTTCCTCTTTTTCTATATGGTTCTTTGGATCCCATTTCTATACTTTCTGCCGTTCCATCAATACCGGTTTCTACAAGACCTTCGCAAGCGCCATCAGTGTTTTGAGCAGAAGTCGAAGTAATTCTTGCACTCATCGACTCTTATTGCTGTCCATCAGTGCAGTTTTGCTTCGAAGCCATCTCTGATAAATTTTCAATTGTCGGTTGTGCGTACATTTGAGCTTTCATAAAAAACACATTTTTAAAAAAGGCCACTTGCTTTAACATGATTCAGGGAGAGGTCCTGCGTTTCCCAACTTTCCTCGCGGAATTAAGTTTCTTCAATTCCACGCGAAATTTAACTTTCATAGTTTTAAACTTCTTCCTTGCTGCTTCTTCTGAAAAAGAAAAGATCTATCATTTAAACTGACTAATGTGGCATTTCAAACATGATTATTATGCTTTTCAGAAATGTGGCAACTGGATCGTCCTTTTGATTGTTAGCTTTTCAATTCAGGATGAGGAAATCAACAGTTGCAACTATTGTGACGAATACGTGCAAAGCTATTTGGAGAACCCTCAACTCATATTTATGCCTTACCCTAATCAAAAGTTGTGTAGTGAAATTGCAGAGCAGTTTTATATAAAATGGAACTTCCCAACTACTTTGGCGCGATAGACGGCAAACAGATTTGAATAACATGCTCAAACCCTGTATTGAACGAAAAGCGTTCTTTTGAATAATTCTCAAAGGTGTTCCAGATCATGAATGCAAATTTGTGTGTGTTGACGTTGAAGCATTTGGTAAGCAGAGCGATGGTGGAGTGCTCCGTAATAGTGACCTGTATGAATGCATGCAGGAAAATGAAATCAATTCCCTGAATCAATGAAGCTACCCGTGAGTGATGAGGAAACACGATTTCTTTTTGTAGGAAATGTAGCCTACACATTGCTCCTTTATTCGATGCACCCATGCCCATGCCTAAACTTAAATGAAACTAAAAAAAAATTTCAATTATTGTCTATCTAAAGTTCGACGTTGTGTAGAGTGCTTTCGGAGTAATGACATGAAAATTTAGAATTTCGACAAAATCCATTGCAACCAGTGTAGAGAATGCAGCGGAAATCACAAAAACAGTAACAGCTTTACAAAATATGATTGTTGTCAGGGAGGGAGTGGACATAGGGCTGGAATTTATATTACATGAATTCTTTGAATTAAATGAACAATATGAAACTGCTCATGCTGACAGAAACAGCTCATCAATTGCAGCAAATGTGAGAACTAAATTGAAAAATTATTTTATTTCTGGTGTTGGAAAAGTTGCATGGTAGACGTATGTATTGTAAAGAAACATCGTACATCTTAAAATTTGAATGTTATTCACATGAGTTTAGTTTAAGTGACAGATCATATTTTCTACCATGAAGGAAATGAATTTCAATTAATTTCATAATTTACCTATCTTTATATCATGGAAAAACTTTTAAGCGTCATGAGTATGCTAGAAGTCTTGAACGCAGCTACAACTCTCACCTGAAACTTGCAGTGCATCCGCTATCGACGACCACTGGTCGCAGATGAACACCCTGCCATTGAGCTGAGGATGAAAAGCATCCCCAATTGCATGCACAGCCTGAATGGAAGGTAGTAGCAGCTCCACATCCTTCACCCACGGCTACTCGCGATTCACACTACGCGCCGCGCAGCGTCAAATATTTCTCCCAAGTAATCCTGAATTTTGACAGCGCGACGCGGCGTCTGTGCGCTTCGGTCCGCTTGCGTCCGCGCGCGTCAGCGCCAACGCGTTCAGTCTGGCCGTACCCTAATGCTTTCAAGAAATTGCAGGAGTATGGAGAAGCCACCGAGAAACCTTTCGCGTGGAGCAAATTCAGTTTGAAGTTGATGCCTTACAGGCATCTTATAAGGATGCCCTTTCATGTCGTAGTTTAAAATTCGACTAAATGTTGATTTTGACAGTAGCAATCCATTCTTTCGGCATGACACTCATGGATTTCCCGTTAACATTGCTTTTAAATTTTCAGTAGTTACTTCTACGACCTTTGTTAAGATTCTGCAGTTTTTTTCTGAGTGAATTTTGGACGTTCCTCCAAATTGAGGATTTAAAGATTTACCAGGGGACGGCCACCCTAGGAAACCTATTTGAAATGAATTTTTCATTTCTTCAATACTTCCAGCGCTGATGTACTTCATGATCACGGATACACGTTATTCCTTTGGTAATAGCGTCCTTTTTACTAGGGAGGTTAAACACTTTTTCAGAGTTTTAAGACAGAGAGATTTACACAATTAGCACATTCTTTATGTCATACTGGTCTACCCCATTTATTTGAAGTAAGGAAGAAGGCGAAATGAAAGAAAGGCCGCAAGAAGTAAAAAAATTAAATTTCTCGAGAGTTGATGAGGCCGAGTGCACACAAAAAAAATGTATACTAACGTTCGACAAATCACATGACACACGTTCCAATTTCCTAAGAATTCACGTAATATTCATTCCTACTCGAATTTGATGGATTAATATAATACAATGGAAATTGTGGAGTTGATGAAGCTTGTATCATAGGTACACTCATCGCACACTTTCGGCTGGCTTCAGACAGACAGACAGAGAGACAGACTTATTATATTATAGTACTAGTGTGCACGGCCCGCCAAAAATGACGGGATTCAATACCTTTCATGAACAAATTTTCCAGATGTGGATGACAAACAAATATATCCATCGTAACAGTACCCGTGATAAAAAATATTCTTGTACTTGTGCACTAGGGAAATTGTATCGCTGATGCGGTCATTATGACTATCCTTATGAGCGTGACAGAGAAATGGAAGAAGCGGACTTCAAACTAATAAACCAAGGGTATTATTAGGTAGTTGCTGGATCCTTGGAAATTCTATTCATTTGAAAAAATAAATAAACTGAATAACTAATATTTCCAATTTTTACCAAAAACTAAGGCCTAAATCGAAAAAAATGAATGGAACAAAATGTGTTTCTTAATAAAAAATTACAAATAGTGTTCAAATTTCCGAAAAATCTTAACACAAATATAAAATTCATCTTTCTTCGATGAATGATTATTTTATATTTAATTTACAATTCAGCGCGTAATTATGATATTATGCATGAAGATAATCGAAAAAGCATTAAAACAGCATTCAAATTACAATTATTCTCCATTATATTACACTTCAACAAAACATTTTGTTAATGGCTTATACTGAAAACCCCTCATTTTTAACATTCAAAAGAATAGAAGTCAGTCAGTTTTTATGCTAAGAAGAAAACAAAGACAGATTTAGAAACTTTGGAACATTTCCAACAAAATCAAGCTCTACGATATCCCAATTTACACTTTTTTTTATTACACTTCAGAGGCAAATTTTCTTCTATTTTAGTTATTCATCCAATATCGCATATACAAAGACATTGAAAACAAAAATTGAACATTGAAAAGCTGCAGTTTATTTGAAATGTGACTAGGATTTCAAAAATGTCTTTGTTTTTTCCTAGCATGAAAACTCAGACTTTTATTCTTTTGAAAACCCCAAAAATTTACTAAAATCTGATATTTTCAATTTTTTCAAAAACTAAGGCCTAAATCAAAAAAAGTTACGAGTGATATATGTTTTTTCTTTCAACAAATACACATACTGGCAAAATATCAGACCAATTGGATCAAAATTCAAAATCGATGAGTTGACCACCCTTAAACTAAAATAGAATTGTGGCATGTTCAATTTAATGTTTGACTAATTCTGGACACCACAACATGTTAGTAGAGTAATTACAGGTAAATATTTTTGAAGATATTTTATCAAAACGTATAGCATTTGTTGATCAGCGTTCGACGAAAAATGCGGTCTAACAGAATAAAAAAAGCACCGAATAGTTTTTGATTTATTTAATTTTTCTTATTTTCATTTAGTGTCCCGTTTTTCGTGGGACCCCCTCTTTATATAAATATACAGTTTTCTTTCATTGTTTCAGATTTACTGAATGAAAGTGGAGCTAGTCCCTAAAATGTATTATTGAATGAAGAATATGCGTAGCTATTTTTTGATCAATGCTATAAAAATTTTCATTCAATGGACATGAGGTACGTACCACCTTCCTTGTCATGAAATTTCTCAAAAAAGTGGTTTTCCTGAATCATAAACGATGATAATAATACGCTCACTCGCTGCTTCGAGACCCACTTTCGGCCACAGAACAGAGATTTATACTTCGCTTGAAACTTAATCGAACACAATTGTTCCGTTCCACTTTAGATATCGAAATCGAGACCGGAAACTCGTGCGAGGAAGGCGACCCAAACAAATGCAATTCAGCTCTGAGTCAAGATGCGAGATAGTATTCAACGAATTCAAGTTGGGATGAAATAAGCAAGAACTCTCTAAAAATAAAGCAAAAAAGACTAAAATGATATCCGAGTCAGGGCATCGCTCACTTAGCGACAACACTCACAGTAAACCCTAAAATTAATTACATACAGAATGACTACTCAACTCCCGCAACTCCATGACCAGATACGAGTGTAACTCTCTCGGAAGGAGACATTAATTAAGTGGTGTGGCTGCCATATCATATCAATCATATCAGACACCAATCGGTTACATGACCAATTGACAATTATAGCAATAATATATGAAATTGTAACGGTGTCACTAGGATGATGGATGAACTACTGGATGTTTTATATCATCACAAACTCTGTGAAATAGCATTACAAGAAATGAAATAATAAAAATACCCTATACACATTGGCCTATTTGAAAATGCGAGACCGAGGGGTAATTTTATTTTCTCCGATTTTGTTTATGTGCCATCATGAGAAAAAGTGGTTAGATGACTGTCCATCTGAGTATCGGCAGGTGTTTTAGTGGAGGTACATTGATGATACATTTGTTCTTCTTTGAAAACACTTGCGAACTTCTCGGTTTTTACACCATATGAACCCTCGACACCCTTCTATCAAATTTAATATGGAACGCAAAAGCGATTGCTAACTTGTATTATTGAATGCTCTAGTAACGAAACAAAAAGGCAAATTTGAAACATCGGTTTACCGTAAGATATGTTTTTCAGGTTTTGGATCCAGTTTTTTTCAGTTTTTGTCCTTTTCAGTTTAAGATAATGGTATTAGAACACTCTTGTTTCGAGTGTAGAACAATTGCTCTTCTTTTGAATTCCTGTATCCAGAACTTGACATTTCACGCGATTTCTTTAAATCTAATGGCTCTCCTCACACGATAACCGATGCCAAGATTTGTAATTTTTTGAACGAGATATATGAATGTACTCCATTTGTTACAGCTGATAAACTGATAATGTCCATTCGTGTTCCGTATTTTGGAGAGCAGTCAGAGCAATTATTGTAGCATAAATTGTTGTCATTGATATTGTCCTTCCTCCTTCATGTGTATTTTCAAGTCGTGCTAGTCAACACGTTCACCATTGGTTCTTGTTTCCATTATATAAACAAAATTCCTTCGCGTCTCTGTTCTAGTCTTCTTTATAACTATAGTTGTGAACAATGTGCATTGACGTACGTAGAAAAACTGAAGCTTTTCTTCGGGGATTCTTTTTTGGTAAAGGTATTTTTTATGAAAAACTCCTTAAGGATTAAAGTTTAATTAAAGTAAAACGTCACAAAAATTTATTAAATTAATCAAAGGCCCAACCATTCGGTGTACTGCACAGTAAAGCTTTCTTCAAAAATACACCTAAAAACTAGCAACTTCAGCTGTCTCTGCGACAACTTCAGGGTCGGTGCCCACTAGCCTTCCATCTGTACTCTTCTTCAATTTGATTAAGCCTGCTACTTGAGATCTACTCCTGAGTGTGACCGCGGTGTCGTGGCCTCTGTCTCCGGCTCTTCACCGCTCCTACATCTAGAGGGCTCTGACGGTGCCATGATCGGTTAGACTTCTCTGCCGACCTACTGCCTCCCTGCGCTTCGCTTCTGCTTCGCCACTCGAGTTCGGCTGCATAACTGATGTGAGTCACCGTAATGGTTAGCGCCACAATTTTACGTAGTGACGTCTGTTGCAGTTACAAAGAACCTGCCTTTCTTACCTTAAATAAAATGGGAGATTTCATCTTGTGTAACGTTGTCGCAAACCAACTTAATACTTACTTGATATTAATATGGCAATTGTTACTACAAATTTCTATTCTTATTATCAAATTTCGTGTTCTAAATTTCGAATACTGAATAATTGATGTCACTATATTTAATTCTTAGAATTAATCTAGGATTTGGCATGCATATTCACCGAGACTAGACTTAGTTCGTCTTAATACAGCTAATCCTAGCAATTACTTAGCGGAACTTTTGAGCCCTGTATTATTTTCTGCAGGACCAATAATTAATTGCTCACCCCATACCTAATTCTCACTTCGCATTCTTCAATTACGTATGCGATCTTTCTGACCCATCAAATTTTGCGGCGTGAGATAAATTAAATTGAACCAACATTTTAATGCATAAATTTTTGAGTAGTCGTTTTCGATTCTAATTCTTCAAATTACTAAAAATTTGTTTTCACATGACAGTGATCGTGGCACGGTGCTGGAAGGGCGCTATGGGCGTACTGTCATCTCAGTCTCGCCCTTCTTCCAGCTCATTCGCGGGATGAAAAATTAGTCACTCATTTATTCAATGAAATAAATTAACCATGAAGTTTTGACTGTTTCCTATCCCTGCGACAGTGCTATGTTTCGTTTTTGTCAACTTATGTCGGCTCTACAACCCGTACATTACGTATCAGACAGGCGGAACACGTTGGAATAAGTTCTAGAACTGAGGCTCGGCTTCGTCACCCTCCACACTCTGCCATAAGATCGCATGCAGAGGAACAGTGTGGTGTTAGAATTTCTTATTCTGATTTTTCAATTTTTGGGTCTGCTCATAATATAACGAAACTTAGAATTCTTGAATCACATTATATGCATAAGAACAAACCCATTCTTGATGATATGCAGAGTGCGCATCCCTTGCTTTTGGTTGGGCAGCTGTAGCTTCAGGGAACGCTCTGTTATTTATTTTTTAATTACGTCCCATTATGCATTTCATTCATTTTCTCCTTTACGTGTGTTCAGCTTATTGGGTATGACAGTCTGTTAGCAATTACCAGAGTTTAAACATCTCTTGTGAGTAATGTGCGCAATTAGCTAGTCAGAATGTTAATTTTCTGTTGATATTTGTAGATTTACAGCTGATGATGGGTCAAGGCCCAGACGTTCGCTTCAGTATTGACCACATATAATTTTAAAAATGCTGACTTTTTCGGTTTTTACCCTTAACTTTTCATTGAAGTTGCTTAATAAGAAAAATTTACCTACTTTCTTGCGAAATGAAATAGTATAACTTCGGAACTTTAATATAAGTGGTTTAAACGGCATTATGCAACATCACCAGTACAAAAGAAAAGACCTCTGGGTGAGTTGGAATATGAATTCAAAATTCAAAACCACAACCATAAACTATACCTACAGAACGAATTATAACGAGTAGCTATTTAGGGTAGCATACAACAACCGATCACCAGTTGCAGCAAGATAAACGGTAGCTGAATCATTCATTACCCTAATCCAACAACTTTCTAATCCTTTTATTCCAACCGGAGATTTTAGAAGCTAAAATACCATGCAAGGTTAAAACAATACGGACACTAGGAGCCAATTAATGGAGATAATAATTTCTCACAATAACCTCAGCATATGCTACAACGATCCATTCACTAGGATAGGATATAACCCAAAATGAGCTGTGGACTTCATTTGTTAATTGTAGCGCCACTTGGCCTGGCTGTATTTCATTCACCAAAAGAAGAAGAGACCATTGTTCAATTTAAACCCATATATTCACTGAATTAATCTAAGCACGCCTGTACAACTATCTGAAACTATCTAATAACTGATTGTAATCTACTGCTACATCTCGAGGCATGATCTGAGAGAAAGCTAGATACCCCAACCGCCTACTACCAGCAGTTATTCTTACACACTGCAGCTGCAGCAGTGATACCCACCTCACACACTGCAGCTGAAGCAATGATACCACCTTTACGCCAGGTAAATGCGGTCCCAAGACATGCTGGATAAATTCAATGGCCTAAAAAAGTTCAAATAGGAAAAAGAGAGACTCCACCACAATTTTCCCCGAATAAAGATGTTATTGATTTGATCATCTGGAAACAAGCGAGATCATATCCTATACATACATATAATAAAATGGATGAAACAAACATAGAGGAAATATGCTCGTCATTTAAAAAAGAGCATACTCAGATGGTGAAAGTATCCGAAGCAGTGTGAAAAACAAAGAAAATTTCAGAGATTGAGTGATAAAGGAATCTTCTGATAAAGGAATCAACACTCGGTATGATAAATAAATTAATTGGAAATTTTGGGAGGATATCTTGTGACGGCAATAACTCACATTAAGGTAACCTCTGAGTGAATACAAATCATTTTAAATCATCAAACTTAAGTTCCGAACAAAAAATCTCAATTCATTAATTGTGATCTGCGCCCCAAAATACGAAAACTATATTCTTAGGAGACGATGGGATTACGAATGACACGATCAAGCATTGAGATAATACAGCAATGCAATTATTGAAAGACATTTTCAACAAATATTGGACCACCAGTTATTTCCGACAGCGGTAACACTCTCTTTGTTTGAACAGCACTCTCCAAACCCGAAAAGAGCATAGTAAACCAGACGAACATAAACCAATCCCCCTCACCAGTTGTTTTGGGAAATTGATAAAATGGGTGATTGAAGTCCAATTGATGGAGTACAAAGACTCGAATAAAATAATTAAAGCACAATGTGGGTGCAGAAGGGGGAGCAGTAGAACAGACCAATTGGAATAACCACGGTAGAAGAAACAAGGTAAGGTCGAACCAGTCTTTTTTTCGTCGACCGAGTGGCAATGCTGACGTCATGGCAAGGAACCAATAGCAGCGCTCATATTGCATCTGACAACACTGCTAGCCCTAAATCTGGCGCACTATTGGCCTAACGACATATCGCAATGGTGACGTCATCCAGTGTCTTAGAAATGAAGCCTTTCTATTGGCTAGCTGAACATGAAGTGTACTTTTTACCACTGAAATGACTCTACCTTGCTTCCTCTACCGTGGTATAACCAAGCGATGAGACTAGTTTTTCCAGCAGAGAATACTTCATTTTACAACTTTTGATATCGTGAAAGCCTACGATAGAACGTGGAGGCATGAAAATATCTGGGATTTGAATGAATAACACTGAGATGGGTACGTGTATTGGAAATCTAAGTTTTATCAGGAATAAAACCACAAACAACGGAATAAAATTCATTTTTCTAAAAAGGGGCATTCAGACTAGCGCTAGTTCCGATACTTCATTATCAATGAATGCTCTGAAAAATAAGATCAACAATATATAAAAATTGATATTTCAATAATTGCTAAATATATATACAGCCTATATAATATACAATTGGCAGGCTCTATGATCACAGTTAAGAACGGGTTTCTGCTTAAAAATGTACATTGATTCTAAAATCCGGAGATAGCTATTACACGCAGAATCTAAAATTGAAAAATCATACACCGAGAAAATATGGTTGGTGTTTTCAAAGTGAAGTCTAGGCGAAGACTGAGATGGAGTGGCTAGCGGCCTATTAGTTCTAAATGATTTGCCTAGATGTTGGTAAAATCTAATCTTTGACTGTTTCAGAGTGCTCCCTATGTAGGAACTCTGGCAAGTTCCACCCTGATATTTATACACAATACTAGAGAGCAACTCTTTTGGCAGTCTGCCTTTATACTGGAAAAATGATTTTATTTGGAAACTGTTGCAAAAAACAAACTTGAAATCGAGTTGGGGATAAAATTTTCTCAAATTCCTAGTTAACACTTTAACCGCAACTACTAAATATTAAGTTCAACACCAAACTCAAATTAAAAGTCAACTGCAGCGCGCGATGTTGAAAATAGCAAACATGAACTGGATCGTGCCTTCATTTAGCTTTGATTAAGTATTTATGGAAATTGTGTTTGTGACTACTGGTCGGTCTGCAGCGTTGTGAAAATTACCTCCGTGTACCACCGGTGGGTCACGCTGCGGTCAAAGTGTTAAAGATTGTTTTAGCTCATCAGAAGTTGGTCCAATATACGGAAGATTGTATATACCAAGCCTTTTCCTCTTTTCAAGTAGAGGGTGGCTAGCATCATTTACATGATACTTTACAGGGAAAAATATACGGAAGAGATACACATAAAGCACATTTGAAAACTGTAGCCACCGTGACTTTTGGCTTATCGAACATTTTGTTTAAAATTTTTTTAAGAGTATAGTCAAAAATATATTGAGGGTATCCATTGGTAGAAAGAAATGTCCTCAAATAATTTAGTTCGTCGCAAAACTTATGATAGTTTGATGACAAGTGAAAGGCTCGGTGAAGAAGAGTTCTCAAACTATTCAGTTTAAAAATGAAAGGAGTAAAGCTGAAGAAACTATTTCCTAGACCAGTGAAAGTCGGTTTCCGATAAATGCCTAGTTGAAGATGATTTTCAAAGCGTTGAACCCTAACGTCTAAAAAAGGCAAAACTTTATCATTTTCTACATCCATGGTGAATTTGATATTTGGGTGTTGACTATTTATATGATCTATAAACAGATTGGCATGAGTGACATCATTAAAAATAACAAAAGTATCGTCCAAATATCGGTTATAGCTTATAGATCCCCTAGCTTTCATTGTCAAAATAGAAGAAAAAATTAATAGAGCAAAAAAACTTAAGCATTCCGAATTAATCACTGCCGATACGTATAACGATATTAGAGTTTCAGGTTCTGCCCCCGGTATTCTTCACGGTCTGGCTAAAGTGCATAAAGCGGACGTTCCCCTACGGCCAAAACTGGCGGCTTTCAGAACTCCTATGTACGAGGCCTGTCGAAAAAGTATCCGACCTTTGGCCAGAAAAAATACTTCAACAACCTGACGGGGTTGGGACCCTAATCCCCTTCAAAGTAGGCTCCTTGTGCTTCCACACACTTAGCCCACCGATCCTTCCACTGCCGGAAACACCTCTGGAAGTCTTCTTTTGGAATGGTGTTCAGCTCTGTCGTCGCGTTCCGCATTATCTCTTCTCTACTCTCAAAATGGGATCCTTTCAGTGGTGTCTTCAATTTTGGAAACAACCAGAAGTCGCAAGGAGCCAGGTCTGGAGAGTAGGGAGGTTGGCGAACGGTCGTAATTCCATGTTTGGCCAAGAAATTGCGGATCAAATGGGATGAATGTGCGGGCGCGTTGTCGTGATGCAAGTGCCAGTTGTTCGCAGTCCACATGTCTGGTCTTTTGCGCCGAACTGCATCACGAAGTCGCCGGAGAACATCCTGATAGTACTCCTTTGTCACTGTTTGTCCTTCCGGTGCGTATTCGTGATGCACAATTCCACGGACATCAAAGAAAACAGTCAGCATCGACGGAGTCAAACAGGCAATGCGACGATGGAGCTGAACACCATTCTAAAAAAAGACTACCAGAGGTGTTTCCAGCAGTGGAAGGATCGGTGGGCTAAGTGTGTGCAAGCACAAGGGGCATACTTTGAAGGGGATTAGGGTCCCAACTCCGACAGGTATTCGAAATATTTTTTCTGGCCAAAGGTCGGATACTTTTTAGACAGGCCTCGTATAAGCTAGCTAAATTCATTATTCCGCTAATTGATGAATTTGCCTCCAATCGATACACTCTAAAGAACTCGTACAATTTTTATGAAAGAATGACCGCATTGCCGATTAAACCTAACTATGTTATGGTCAGTTATGATGTCACGTCATTGTATACTAATATACCTGTCCTTGAAACTTTAGATCTGGTGTGTAATAGCTTGTTTTCTGTTAATGAAGACCATCATAGTTTGGGCAGAAAGTCTTTTATGGATTTGTTGAAGCTGGCTGTTACCGAAACGTGTTTTTATTTCAATAATATTTTGTACAAACAGATAGATGGCCTGGCAATGGGTAACCCTCTAGCCCCTACTTTAGCGAACATATTTATGTGCAATATGGAAAATAAGTACCTGTCTTCTTGTCCAGATTTTTTCAAACCTGTTTTTTATAACCGATATTTGGAAGATACTTTTGTTATTTTTAATGATGTCACTCATGCCAATCTGTTTTAAGATCATATAAATAGTCAACACCCAAATATCAAATTCACCATGGATGTAGAAAATGATAAAGTTTTGCCTTTTTTAGACGTTAGGGTTCAACGCTTTGAAAATCATCTTCAACTAGGCATTTATCGGAAACCGACTTTCACTGGTCTAGGAAATAGTTTCTTCAGCTCTACTCCTTTCATTTTTAAACTGAATAGTTTGAGAACTCTTCTTCACAGAGCCTTTCACTTGCCATCAAACTATCATAAGTTTTGCGACGAACTAAATTATTTGAGGACATTTTTTTCTACCAATGGATACCCTCAATATATTTTTGACTATACTCCTAAAAAATTTTTAAACAAAATGTTCGATAAGCCAAAAGTCACGGTGGCTACAGTTTTCAAATGTGCTTTATATGTATCTCTTCCGTATATTGGACCAACTTCTGATGAGCTAAAACAATCTTTAACTAGGAATTTGAGAAAATTGTATCCCCAACTCGATTTCAAGTTTGTTTTTTGCAACAGTTTCCAAATAAAATAATTTTTCCAGTATAAAGACAGACTGCCGAAAGAGTTGCTTTCTAGTATTGTGTATAAAGAACATAAAGAACAAGAACAGAATGAGAAAATACATAGCTTGGAGTCGCGTCTCGATCGATTGGAAAAAAATGATCAGCGCCGAGACCTGGAAGATAGAAAATGTACTCTCGTCATTTCCGGGGGGGAACTACCTCAATCCCACAACAACGAAAATTGCAAAGAAACAGTCTGCGAAATTCTGAAGGGTATCAACATTGACCTCATTGATGCTGACATCACGTCAGCTATCAGAATGGGAAGAAAACCACTAAGTGGAAACGAGGATCGAAGAAACATCGCTTTCGAACTGAAACATTACAACAAGAAACGTGAAATTCTCTCTGCCTGCCAAGTACATAAACCAAAGTTCTCCATAAATGAATATCTAATACCTTCACGAGCCAAGATCATGTACACCTTGAGAGTAGCCAAGAGAAAATTCCCGGAAAAAATTGGAGCCCCGAGGACCCAGGATGGAAACATCTTCGCATTCACCCCTGGACAACCGGACTCGAGACGTCAGATTAACACGCCAGAAGAGCTCGACCAATACCTGATGCTGCAACTGGATAAATCATCGAAACAGGTCTTGAGTGATCCCCTCAATTAGGTATCAAAACATGTAACTGTATCAAATTATATAGTCGTATGTTAATAACGCCTAGAATTCTACAACTCTACACTAAATCTTCAAACTGCATAACTTCATGTCATGAATCAGTTCCAACCTCTAGAAATATATACGTCAGTATTACCTCAATTTTGAAAATCGTATGAGAGATATATATGAACATTTATGACAATCTGTATTTCAAATTGCAACAACATCATCAGCAATTTGTACCTACCAATGTTATAATGGAATATTGATATCCACCCTGTTCGCTTTTCCTCATAAATTGTATGTAATTTTTTACCAATAAAATTATTATTATATGTAAAACATATTAGCTGATTGGATTATCATCGTCGCTAAATTTTTTTGAAATTATTATTATGTGTAAAACATATTAGCTGATTAGATTATCATCGTCGCTAAATTTTTTTGAAACTTATTATCTGTTGTATGTGAACTTTGTAACAACGCCTTCAGCAATTTGTACGCATCAATTTTGTATATTAAACTCCAATATTATTCACTCATGGGCTGAGTATTGAGTGTACTCACGAAATCACGCTAGATTTTTTACTCTTTTCTATACTCTCTAAGCTAATTTTTTATATAGGAATACCCTTTTAATCTTGACTCTGTATTTCGTTTCAAGTTATACAATAGTACTTACTGCCTACTATTTACTAATTTTGAATGACTGATCACGCTGATATATTAGATGAAATCGACCCGGACCTCAATCATTTGAACAGAATATTTCCAAACCTAAACGACTCTGAAAACTGCAGATATACTAATATATAAAAATTCAACGAATCTATGCGAATAACCCGGCAGGATTTTTCGCTACTGTGTTGGAACTGTAAGTCACTCTATCCAAAATTGGAAGAGATACAATGCACTATTACTGAACTTAAGTATAACCTAGATGTGATTAGCTTCACCGAAAGCTGGCTAGATGAATCGACCAAAGACATGATTAAATTTGAAAATTATCATAGTTACCATTCGCTACGAAAAAACAAGCGAGGCGGGGGCATCAGTACATACATTTCTAAGCACATGGATTCGAGAATCATAGCAAGTGCAACACTGAATCAGGATCATATAGAATTATTATTCGTAGAACTGTATAGAGATGGCAAACGAATTGTGTTTGGAACGGTGTATAGGCCTCCTACAGCCTGTCCTATATCCTTCCTTAATGAACCTAATCGCATTATTTCTCAGTTCAACAGGTCCTTCTACAATGACATAATAAGATGCGGGGACTTCAACTATGATTTGCTGAAACATGAAAGCTACGAACCAATCTCTAATTTCTTAAATGCATTTCATTCTAAATCTTTCCTTCCGATCATCACAAAGCCAACACGAATAACCTCAGAATGTGCTAAGCTGCTTGACAATATCTTTATGACAGACCCAAGTGACTTTCTTGCTGGAATAATTACTTCTGACTTATCAGATCATTTTCCAGTTTTTCTTATTAAAAAAAAATTTCTATATTGCTTGCACCAAAGCACGGGCTGAAACTTACTTATATCGTAAAATAAACGAATCAAATTTAGAAGAAATGCGCACCGTTCTAGAAGAATTAATGCCAACATTGCACATCACCAAACAAAACAATAATGCATGGAGCATTGATGAAGCAGTAGTAAAGTTGACTGAAACTATAATGACCGTATACAATCAGTGTTGCCCAATTGTAACTCGTACAGTTACCCCGAAAAAAAAGCCCTGGATTACTAGAGACATCGTGATAAATATAAAGAAACGCCAAGTGCACCTAGCCCTCCTATGCGAAGGGCGAATATCTAGAGAAACATATAACCGATTCAGAAACTATGTGACAAACCAGATTAGAACATCAAAAAAAGAGCTACTTTACCCTCAAGTTTACTCAATTCAAAGCTGACGTTAAAAAGACTTGGCGCCTCCTTAACTCTTGTTGTATACCGAACAACGCCGATAAAAATAAAATTGAATACATCACTCAAGATAATGTAAAATACCATGAGAAGAATGAAATTGCTAATCTCTTCAACAACTTCTTTGTAAACGTAGGGAAAACTATAGCCAATGGTATTCCAAGTGAACCTACTGATCACCTGGAATTTATGGATCCTATTCGAGAACACAACTCCTTTTTCTTTACACCTACAAGCTCCTCCGATGTAATTGCGTGCATAAACAACATGAAAAATAAATCGGGTGGGTTACAAACGTTTCCAACTAAAATACTTAAAATTATTGCTGATATTGTGGCCCCGCTGATATCCAATATTATTAACCAGTCTCTCTTACTAGGCACTTTCCCGAACTCCCTCAAAGTTGCTAGAGTAACCCCTATCTTTAAAAATGGTGAAAAAACCTGTGTAAACAATTATCAACCTATCTCCATGTTACCAATTATTAGCAAGGTATTCGAAAAAATTGTGTATAAAAAAGTGTACTCTTATTTTGAACAAAAATCATTTCTCTATGATAAACAATACGGCTTTCGCTGTAAAAAATCAACAACACAGGCAATATTAAATCATTTACAATTCCTTTATTCTAATATAGATAACGGAAAGACTGTCTTCTCTGTATTTCTTGACTTTCAAAAAGCATTCGATTGTGTGGACCATAAAATACTACTCTCGAAACTACACTGTTATGGCATTCGAGGGATTGCCCATGATTGGTTCAGATCATACCTAACAAATCGGAAGCAATACGTTGTCATTGACGACGCAAAATCGTACCCACAGATAATTAGCCATGGAGTTCCACAAGGATCTGTTCTTGGGCCTCTCCTTTTTCTGATTTTTATCAATGATATTATTAAATCTACATAATTTTTTAAATTCATACTTTTTGCCGATGACAGTACGCTTTCTGCGGTCCTTCCAAACCAAAATCCCACTACGATTGTGGAGAGCATAAATAATGAACTCCTATGCCACCAGTATGCCGTTCTCAGGGTGGGTAGTAAGTAGACGAGTAGAGTTTCAGCGTGTACTTGACGTATCGAGACAGGAACACCAAATGCGCCCCAAGGGGGCTCCGCACTACCTTATATACATAATATTTGCTTAGGTCAGCATGCGCACTGCGGTACCCACACAGGGCGTCGACCTAAACACGTACGTACAGATACACAGAGGGAGTACGCACTTGTGACGGCATACACCTCCCCCCATGCCCTGGTTATTTACCAATATAATAATCCATCAATTGAAGTTTTAAGAATCGTAACTTACAATTTTAACACAGGAAGCTAAAAACATCCTAAGTAAAATATCTCCAATTGAAAAGTACTGTGTAACAAAACAACCATCATTTTAGGTAAAGAAACAACGCATCGAATTAAAATTGACTGGACATTGTAAAAATGAAATCATTCACACCCCCACCACCAAGAAAAACGGAAGAGCCGCTGCTCAAATACACATCATGAACGCATAAATCCTAACTTAATAACAGAATACACGTCCCGAAACATAGTCGTGAATAACGCAACACAAAAAAAATCCGTTAACTAAAACCTATAAACGGCCTCCAAAAACTGTAATAGAAAACTCCACGGTTATCGGAACCAGGATTCAACTAACTTTTCAGTGTAGGAACACGTCAGCAACATATCGAAAATAAATGCGAAAAAAAATAATCGTTGAACATGAAAAAAGAAACCTTCCCAGAAATATTCGTTAAGGATTAAGGCAATCAGGCAATATTTATCCAAAAAAAATTTCCGTTTCGTACGCAGAAGAAGGAACTAAACAACTGGGAATCGTTACACATAAAAATTAAACGCCGCATGAATATGCTACGGACAACTTCGTTGACAACCACAGAGTTTGGTTATTATGAAAACAATATCACTTCTAAAAAAAATTATACATATATACGCGCATGAAAATGTTTATCGAAACTGCTATCAATTTAAATCATCAACATCATCGTAGAAAGAAATCCGATTCAATCGAAATTGAAAGAATGCATACTGTATATTTGAACAGTCGTCTATTCCCGAACGTCAATCCGAACAAGAGAAAAATTGGTACCAAACTCATCAAGAAGAAAAATAACTGAGTATCTGAGTAACCGCTTCAATTGTAATTCGACTTAGGTACGCAAAGTGAAGTTTGGCAATTAACCCCCACCAACAAAAAGTAAAGTGAAAACTGCATTTGAAGAACATATTTCGGAAGCCAAATGAGTTATCGGGTATGAAAACAATAACAATAAAAATTTCTAAACAGAAAAACATCCTTACCAAAATCAAAACACGTCTTCCAAAGTTTATCAACAACGCAAGATGATGCTATCAGCGTACCACCAAAAGGATAATACTACCGGAAATGTAGAACGTAAGAAAAAAAAATATCATTATTAACGAACAGCCCCATCATCAAATCATGTAGGCATCATCGTAAACAAAATTAAGGAAATTCGTAAAAAAAATATCTGATTCCCCTAAAAATCGAAAACAAAGGTGCACACATTACGCATGAAGATAATGAAAAATATTTACTTTTTGTAAACAACGCAAGAATATACGTATTTTAGTTTCATCAACAGTCGCCATGAAGTCGCAATTTCCGTAAACATTGTTGCACGCTATACAGGCCAATTGCTAAACATAAAGAAAACGAAAATGGAAAATCGCATCGTTGAAACAACAACCAAATTATAATCACTCAAGCATAAGTAAGAAATAATCCAATTTAGAACAATACATTCGTTAAGGATAATAAGAAACACGCATAAGTGAATTACAACGCATTGCCACTGAAAATTTGTTGACAAAATTTATCGCATGAAATTATCTACTGTAATCGGAAACCAATTTACACATTTTCGTGTACGTGAATATGATATCATTTCCGAGCATCATCGCTAAAATTCTAAGGGTATACGAAAACCTTATAACTAATTCCTGAGGTATATGTTAAATCTAAATAACACTATGTCCGATTATAATGCATGAGGAAAAATAGTATCGCTAAACGACGCGCGAGTGTAACAACCTCACCGTTTCAAAAACATTCTACGCCGTCGCCTACACCTCGTTCGTCGCCTGTGGGTGACGTAACTGCGGCTCGGCAGTGCTTGACCTGAGCAGCTGACGTCGAAGCAACGCGTCCTCAGAACGGAACGTGTCTGCTAGCAAATTCAGTTCACGACGAAAGTAAAAGAGACAGACTCCTATCGCCAAGGTCGCTGGGAAAAGGAAAAGGAATCCTAAATCAGTAACGCGATCCGGAAGGATGTCGACTAAAGCGTTCGCCGCAATCCAGTCCTTGGAAACACGTCCCTGGTGGTGCTCTAACGCATTGGTTAGAGCCTCCACCGAGACATGCGTAAGTCTGTTCCCCATCTTGAAGGTCAGGTGGCGATGCGTGCGCAGACTGAAATCGGAAACAAATACAGATCAAATTAGCATGGCCACATAATTTAAATAATTGAACCAGTTATTAATACGTCAAATTAATGAAAGAAACCAATGGTGACAGCTGGTCACAGCTGCAAGAAAAAGAACAAACAGCATATCTGCACGTTGCAGATCCCACACGGTCTCGACAGCTGAACACCTAATTGCAAAACAAATCGGGCGACGGCGCTCCAAAACAACTCGGGAGCTAGCACTTCGCTCCCACAGCAGTGAGGTGCCCCGTTTATAAACACGGAGGTTATTGAACCGTGCAAGGCTCTCGGGCAGATGCAAACCTTGATGGTTAAAAAGAAATGCGTACCTTCTCAATCACGCACGTAAAAACTACGGTACACCAAAGATGAAACGAAAATATAAGGCAAATACATATGATTATATAAAGAAAGTTCCAATTAAAAATATACGTAAAATTAACATCGAAGCAAGAAACACACATTAGCATTATGTGAACATAGTAACATAGTCAGTCGTAAGTCGCATAGTTTTCATTCAACACTTTTTACGTAAAGGTAGTACATGATTTTTATTACTTCTGAATGTTTTATTTCCAATTTTGATTTCTACGTAATTTCGGTTAATTTTTGTGATAATTCCCGGCCCATTCCAGGCAAGATCTAGTTTGTTTTTTCGCATGTGATTGCGCAACAATACACGGTCACCGAGGTCAAAATTTTTATTTTTACGTCGAAGGTTGTGATACATGGTTCTTTCACTGGTGTTATTTATTATTGTAGCTCTAACGTTTTCAACGATGCGGGCAGCTTCCTGAGCTCGAAATCTTATTATATCCACGTTCGTGTCGTGACTGTAATTAGGTTCGAAAGTTACGGCGCTAAAGCTCGGACACGTATCGCGATTGAAAACAATGAACGAGGGTGTATCCCCCAAAGTAGTATTTAAACTATTGTTTATCGCGTTCTCTGTGCTGTTTAGACACTGATCCCATTCGGTATGCGCTAAAGAGTTAATATATAATTTTAATAAATTCGTAATCTTGCGATTATTTCCTTCAACAATAGCGTTACTGTGAGGACTCCAAGGGAGGACCTCTTTTTTCGCAATATAATGAATTTGAGAGAATTTTTTAACTGCCGCAGATTTAAATTCAAGAGCTTGGTCACTTAGAAGTGTTTTGGGATAGCCAAAGGTTGAGAAGCAGCTGTCCAGACAAGAGACAACTGTATCTGCTCATCGATCTGCTGTCGCGTAAAGCTTACAGTAACGCGAGAATAAGTCAATTATAATTAGAATATATTTATTCTGCTGATCTGTGACAGGTAGAGGACCAAGAAAGTCCATTGATACCACCTCGAACGGTTCTTTAGCGATGGGAGCGTCTAATATTTTAATAGGTACAGTACTGTTGGCTTTAAGAATTTTACATACATCACACATTTTGACAAATTTACGTATGATACTCTTCTCTAATAAATGAAAATAACGCAACTTAAATTTAAACAAGGTATGCGTCGCATCAGTATGATACAAAGAGTGTATACTGAGCACCGCCTTGTTCATTAGCGATGTCGGTATAACCGAAGTGAGAATAGTACTTTCCCTAGA
Source organism: Morinoia aosen (assembly GCA_030386875.1). Taxonomy (NCBI): domain Eukaryota; kingdom Metazoa; phylum Arthropoda; class Malacostraca; order Amphipoda; family Talitridae; genus Morinoia; species Morinoia aosen. The sequence continues at coordinate 11,954,658 of CM059572.1, read as the reverse complement.
GTCTATTTGTCGTCGTCTATAAAGTATGTCGTTCAGAATTAAGTATTTTTGTAAGTCAGGGATCGTAGATTTACTACTAGATAGTAATGCGTCTTTAACCTCAGAACAGAATGGGTCTAGTTGTTGCTCATTTCGAAATTCGTCTAAAGTCCATGATACGTCTTTTAACTGGGGTACATACTCAATCAGTCGGGGTTTTGCAGTCGTCTCTGGCGTCTCTTTATTAGAGTGCGTCGCGTCTGTTTTGTCTACGTCTGCGTTCAGTGCTCCACTTCGTGTAGTCACTGGGAAAGCGTCGACCTCATTGAACTCTGCACAGTTTTCGAGATCTGAGATAGTTAACTGCTCGGGTAATCGGCTTAGACAATCTGCAATGATATTCTGCTTTCCGGGGAAATATTTTACTACCGGTTCGTAGGATTGTACTGTTAAAACCCATCTAGCCATAGCGGCGTCGTCAGGAAGCTTTTTGAAAAACAAAGGCTGTAATGGTTTATGATCAGTGTAGATATAGATCGGATAACCAAGAATGAGATATTTAAATGCTTTCAGCGCGCTTAAAATTGCTAAGAACTCTTTTTCCGTCGTTGAATAGCGCTTTTGTGTTGAATTTAAACTTTTACTGTAGTATGCAATAGCCTTCATTGATTTATTTGAATCATTGTCGTGCTGCAAAAGCACTCCACCGATACCAAAATTAGAAGCATCCGTAAATACATGGAAAGGCTTATTAAAATCAGGGTGCCGTAACACGGTGTCTGACGTTAAAACAGATTTGATTTTCCCAAAAGCTTTCTGACATTCAGGATTCCAGATAAATTCAACGTTTTTTCGTAATAACTGATAAAGTTGATATATAATTGAACCAAACATTGGGATATGCGTCCTAAAGTAGTTTGCTACACCTAAAAAACTTTGCGATTCCTTCACATTTCTTGGAATCGGAAATTTTTGAAGCTTCTCTGATATTGAATATTAACAAAAGATTAAGGAAACCCAAATGAACTCGATACTTTTATTGTAGTAGTTCTTGCAGGAACAAGTCGCTTCAACTCCAATGTAACAGGACCGTAGTTTGTAGCTTTTTATTTAAAATAGAACTATTGGCGAATTTCAACAGGAAGTCCGAGTGGCGTCCAAATTTTGAACGAACTGTAATTTACGAACAAACATTACTAACAGATACCAATAATTTAAATACTTCAGTGTTTCAAATTGCAACAAATGCCAATCGGTCACTTTATATCACAGTTGCTTGTACAGAGTACACGTTCCTCTCTCACCATAGATAATCTGTAGTTTCATAGATACATAACGTGAAGCACACAGGTAGAACCTTTAACAGTTGCCCGGCTCGATCGCAACAGATGAATTCCCGCAACTGGACAGATTCTTATCTGGTAAAGGAATATCTAGGTTGACCACAGGTTTACACGATCCCTACTTTGTATATACGAGGATTCATTTATTTCATTAATTCAATTTATCATTGCACCTATAGCAATTACTTACTGGCAAAGCACGTACCTATTTGTCTCGATAGTACGAAGACTATAGTAAGAGCCACCTTTATGCAGCTAATAGACAGTGGAAAATAGATTGAGGCAGTGTTCCACTTACAATTTAAAGGTTAGTATAAGTTAGACTTCACAAACTACACTCAAGTATAGCTTAAAGCCGCAAATTTTTAGAGGTAATTAGGCATAATTTAAATTTAGATTAATTAGGACAATGTCCTGAGCAACCCCTCTAGTTAAGAGATTAATTTAATTTCGAAGGTTGATATCACATATTTAACGGTTTTAAAACTCCTCAGAGCCTACGAAGCCGCAGCCTCAACTTTAAGTTTATTAAATGTCCAACAGGACCCAACTTGTGGCTTTCAGCCAACTGAACAAATTTAACCAAGTGGAACACAAGAAGCGCAAACATGCAAATAAGTAAACTGAACACAAGGAAACTCAATCACACAAACAAAACTTAAGTAGAAACAAGAGAAACTGAAAGGAACCTGCAGGTTGGCACAATAAATTATCTCTCCCTATTTTGTCCCTGCACCCCCGAAGCAAGACCCCAGCTGCTTCCTTTTGTACTTCTTATGAGATGTCATTACCAAGAAGCGCGGACACCTTCGGCGAGTACGAAGGAATAATTTTCAACACTGATTCTTTGCATCGAATTCCGTCTGCCGACACGATGTGTCCAAGATATTCAATTGAGCTTTTTAGAAAATGACATTTTTCAAGTTTAAGTGATAAATTTCCACCACGTAGCTTCTCAAAAACACTCTGTAAATCTTTCAGATGTTGGTTCATGGATTTGGAAAATACTAGTATATCATCAAGGAACACAAAACATAATTTACCGATGATATTTGTAAGAACAGAAGAAATGATTCTTTGGAAAACTGATGGACTCGAGGATAACCCGAATGGCAACCTCTTGAACTGAAATTTCTCGTAACCGATACTGAACGCGGTGAATTTACGGCATTTTTCCTCTAACTCGACCTGATGAAAGGCAGAGCGGAGGTCGAGACTTGAAAAAATGCTATTACCACCTAGAGAGTAAAGTACTTCGTCTATGCGTGGGATGGGGTAACATTCCTTGATAATTATTTTATTGAGTTCGCGGAAATCAATCACGGGACGTATCTCGCCCGACTTTTTTTTAACAACAATTAAAGGAAAATTGTATTCAGAGCTCGATGGTTCAATTATTCCTTGATTCAACATCTGTTTATTTGCTTGCAACAATTCGTTTTGATACTTATGTGGAATTCGATATGGAGGGATGTTAAGTACTGGAGCATCAGGTTTTAATTCAATAGCATGTCGCATGACATTCGTGACTGCAATATTTTCGCCTTCTAGAGTAATTACGTCTCTAAAATCGTTTAATAAATTTATCAGTAATGGTTTAGCATCATCATTTTCACAATTTACATCGTCACACGTCAGAGGACGTCTCTCGTTACTACCTCCTTCTGGTACAACATCTTTGTGTGCATTAATTCCTACTTCATCAACACGATTATCGTTACCACGATGCCTCGTTTCTACAGATACTACCCCAACGTCTTTACCAGAGATGGCATTGAAACTTCCACCATTAACACTGTCGACTCCGGGTAGATCCGCACTACCGTGGGCATCGCACAAATTTGCATCCCGCACAGCTTCGTGCACGGTAGACATGTAAATCTCGTGTTCAATTTCCATGTCGTCAATTTCTTCAATCGTACTTAACATCGTATTGTCGCTTATATATACCACGTCCTCCGAGACGTTCAAAAGCAATACAGGGACAAAACCATTTGACTTGATATCCACAACTGATTCGGCGACATAAATACCATTCGCGAGAATTGTCTTATTCATAATATACCTTCCGGGCTTAGCCTTTTTGACATACCCATTAATAACACGTAAACAATTCCTTGGCATTTCCACTGCTCCACAATGAACCACTATTTCTCGTCTTTTACTATTTTTTAAACTTCTCGCATGTTCCTCAGTTTCTCTTATTTTCTTCGCATGCTGTTTATTTTTTACTGTTCCATTTTTTCCTCGCCCTGCCGTTGGGCCTGGGGTACCCCTCCCTTCTGCAGTATTTATCTCTAGGCCATTTTTAACGCCACTTTCTTGGCTCGCAATTTTTGATTCTCTCTGCTTCAGCAGATATTTCCGTATTTTCCTCCTATTCGCAAGCATGTCAGCCATTAGACATTCTGGATTACTTATTGTATTGAAAAATATATCCTTCCTACTTTGCTCGTGCAATTCCTGCACATCATGAAACGGTACTTTAACTCCGTCAAGAACGATAAAACCTTCTTTAAAATTTAGCACGGCGTCCTGCAAAATATCTCTGCCAAGGATAACGTCATATCGAAATTCGCTATTCTTCAGCAGCAAAGCGCCAGTTTTAATTTCTTTATTATTAGGCAGGGTAATGCAAAGATCAACCTCTCCTGTCACTTGGCTTTTTGAATTTATACCTCTGATACTCAGAGCACTGGGCTTAATTTGCTCATTAAGACCCTTGAAATTACGATAACTCACTAAACATCTGTCGCTACCACTATCAATGAGAGCGCTCATCAACTTTGTATCATGACGTAGAATAATTGTAGGCTTCTTAGAACGCCGCAATGAAAATAAACCATCGCTTTCTTTCCTTAAACGACCTTCATTCATTATCGTCGCTGACAAACAAACTTCTACAGGTAGTTCAGAATTTACACCTACATTAAGTTCTTGTTCACCTAGTAATTCAAACTTATTAGTACAAGGAAATAACGGATCCACCACAGCAGTCGACTTTATAATAGTATCTGGTTTCAACACCACATTTTTGGTGACGGGGATAGTAGCTGCAACCCCGGGCACTGGCAACTCCTTCTCTACTCCAAGACACTTTGGTTTTTCCGAATCGTCCCTATCTACTCTAAAAAATCATCACCCTCGGAAGATGCAGCGTAATACGCTTCACCATGGCTTCGACCTCGACCACGCGAATGACATTCACGTGCAAAATGGCCGACCCTTCCACATTTGTAGCAAGCATGACCACGGAAATTCGATTTGTTTTCACCTCTCTTATTTGTGCACATACCTTGAACATGACCCGCGGTTTTGCATAGTGAACAAAAGGATTTAGGTCGATCAATACTACTCTGTTGTGTACTAACCACCTGTGCTTCGTTGCACTCCATAGAACCTAAAGGTCGATCACCAAAATATGCATGTTGTCTCCCCCGTTGAAATCTAGCGGGTCTCCAATTGCTTCTGAAAAATGGTCTCCGACCATGAAAACGTCGATTTTTATTTTGTGAGGCATAGAAGACCTCTGGGTACGATTCCTTCTCGTCCCACCCACTCTCTTCAGGCACGACCGCTAGGTACGTTTCTCCGGTTTGATACGTGGACTGATTATTATGTTTGCGCGCAAGTATTTCTCTCCCCTCAGGATTATTTCTCACAGCGGAGACAAGCCGAGCTAAGAGCTCTTCCGATGATGTAAATGGGCGCGAAAATATTTTTTTTGCAAAATTTTCTTCCAATAATGGAGCAAGAATAGCCGTAGCAAGGCTGAAAACTACTAAATCACCAGAGAACCTTTTTAAATCGTTTACGTTTGCACTAGCAATCACAAATGGATGTCTACTCAGCGCTACCTCTGGGCTATTTAGAATATGATCACTCAAATTTCTAATTTTCGACATAGCCGTAACCAATTGAGCAGACAATCCTTCGTTTCGTAACAGCCGTAGCTGATTTAGATCACAAGCTAAGGCGTGTACAGACCTTTCACCTTTCGCTACATAGATATCATCGAGAATCTCTATAACTTGATCGAAAGAATAATTGATAGCAGGGCCTACTAATTTAGTGACGACACCGTTAAAGTCGCCGACACTCTTGTGCGCACTTCGCACGAGTAACTCTTTTTTGGCGTCATCGGAAGTGACGTCGGGCAACAAGCACATGTAAGATTTTAAGTTTGCGACATGCGTCCGAAAACTCTTTGTTTCACAAAAAATTGGGTCACTGAGACGAGGTCTCCCTCGGAACAAGGGAAGCTCTGCACTGGACAATATAGTACTACTTCTGTGTAAAGTCGTGGGTACACTACCACCCGTCATCGGTCCACTAGAGGACGTCATTGTTGTCACACTTGGCGTACTGAACGTCACAGTTTGGGTACTAACAGTAGTTGTCAACACTGTCGTGGTCTGTGGTCCAGAGATAAACACACTTGCTGGATTATGTTCGCACGTACCAGGTAACGTACCACTAAATGCCGGAACAGACACCCTACCGCTACCTGTCGTCGTTGCCGTCGAACGAATAAATTCAGGTTCGGAATCAGAATCTCCCATAATGAATCACAGTTACTAACCAATTTCTCTCACAACGCTAAAAACGTAACTCACAATTATAATAATCCCAGAGCCCAACGCAAAAATCCTACTCAAAAAAATATAACACCGCAGAACCCTAAAAATCTAACCTCTCAAAAATAATCACATAACAGAACGCTAAAACCCACGTTACTAAAATGGATGAAGCACACGATTAGAACTTCATTAATAATAACTAAAATATCAGTACTGAAAACTGTTTCTGCGACCTACAAACGAACCTAATCCAATTACGAAACAGGGAAACTCTTTACACGAATTCAATGGTATCTATCCCAACAATCTTTTAAATTACACGAAGCAACAAAAATAAAAAATCGACGATGTCACAGAAATTATCTAATTATCCCATACAATAATATTATAGTTTACAGAATACTCAACTTGGAATCAGCAAACGGCAGCAGTGCAGCCACGGCCAGTCAGGCGTCTCGGCCGGTCTCAAGGACGAACTGCCCAGCGATGGCAGAACAGGTGCGACCAGCTGTTTCAAGGTCGTCTGCGTGCCACAACCTCAGCACAGGCAGGCGACGAGATTCAAGGTCGTACACGCAGCGCTGACACACAGCGGACTAGCAATGGGAGCACGATCACGTTCTTGTAGTGCTTACGTATGTTCACGGTTCCACACTGCGCTTAATCGCACAGCCCACTCTTTATGTATACGTATTAATTACGTTAACACAGCTTCAGTAGAAATTTGAAACAACACTGTTCGGTATGTAATTTCCTATCACATACACAGTACACAATTGTTCTCGGAGAACAGAACACTGCAACAGTTCGTAGAATTGTTCTGAACTCAGCTACTTATGCGTACAACTGTCGAACGACCACGTCACTATTTGCGATGGAAATTCACGCACAATTTCATAACGCAGTGGTCTCCTTCCTGCTCCAGGTCGACACGCGCTTTGTAGGGCACTCCCAAGGGTATATGCAAATCCAAATTATAAGAATTCAGCAGAGTTTCTTCAGGGATACGTTTGACCACGAATCTAAAAACGTTATTATATACTTGCGGTGCTTCTTCAATTTCTCTTCCCGTTGCCGCAGTATTCTCCATAGCAGAGTCGTCGAGTTTACCAAAAATATTCACGTCACACGAAGCGAAGCGTAGACCACCACACGGAGAACTTTCACTAACCTCCGTAGACACGCGACCTTCAAAATCGCCGTCGATAAACCAGGCGGAAATTTCCGATATCGTCAATCACCGTAGTCGCTGCATCCAAAGCACAGCACAAGTACCAAGTATAATTTCACGTCGTGGGTACGTACTCACTGCCACCAGTATGCCACCAGTATGCCGTTCTCAGGGTGGGTAGTAAGTAGACGAGTAGAGTTTCAGCGTGTACTTGACGTAGCGAGACAGGAACACCAAATGCGCCCCAAGGGGGCTCCGCACTACCTTATATACATAATATTTGCTTAGGTCAGCAAGCGCACTGCGGTACCCACACAGGGCGTCGACCTAAACACGTACGTACAGATACACAGAGGGAGTACGCACTTGTGACGGCATACTCCATAAGGTTTCACTGTGGCTTAAAGCTAATAAAATAAGCCTTAATATCAATAAAACAAATTATATTACATTATCATACAAAAAAAATATATCTCTACCATGCATTAAAATTGGCGAAGGTGAAATCAAAGAAACCAACTCATGCAAATTTCTGGGCATCATAATAGATAAACATCTGACCTTCAAAGAGCACATCACTCATATTAGTTCTAAATTATCAAAATCCATCGAAATCCTGAATAAAGTTAAAAGTTTCCTACCTGAAACAGCCTTACTAATGCTTTATCGAACGCTCATTTCACCATACTTGCAATACGGAATAGAAGCATGGCATGGAACTGATAAAAATAAAACCAATATAATTTTTACTCTGCAAAAAAGAGCCATCAGAGCGGTAAAGAACCTAGAATATAATGCTCACACAAATGATTCGTTCAAAAATTTACAAATACTTAAACTCTCGGATCTCTACAAGATCTCCATCTGTAATTTCATTTACAAAACATTAACTAATGACGGCCACAATAGCCTACAACAGTTATTAACTGCGCAAACTGGTCATCACGACCATTTAACGCGAAATAGAAGGAAATTCATGCTTCCTTATTATTCAAAGGCCCGGTCGCAACACAGTATCCTCTTCGTTGGAACTAAAACTTGGAACTCAATACCTGCGGAGATCCGTGAAAGTAATTCTTACAAGATATTTAACAGAAATCTTGAGTCTCACTTCTTATCAGAATACTAGTCGTGTAGGATCACCAAGTCAAATCCTGCCTCCTACATGTCTGGTCCAAATAATGCAATTTGCCATGAGTAATATCGCCGATTTTCAGTCTGCTCCTAAATCGTTATCGAATATACTGTTAAATACAGTCCATATGACCTATATTGTAAAATTCAACATCAATATCGACTTCATTATCCTGTTGATCAGTCTAATGCGAAACTAGGCTAAGTGAATTAGGTTAAACATTATTGTACACCCTAGAATAATGTAATGGTAGGATGCCCTAGAAGTCGCTGAACTTATTCGGGCCCACAGGTAGCTATACTCAACTTTGACCATTGTATTAGACTTAAGAAACATTCTACCTTTGTATCACCTGTGGTAAATAAATTGTTTAAATTGTTTAAATTGTTTAAATAAATATCAGTGTGGAACTTGCCAGAGTTCCTACATAGGGAGCACTCTGAAACAGTCAAAGATTAGATTTTACCAACATCTAGGCAAATCATTTAGAACGAATAGGCCGCTAGCCACTCCATCTCAGTCTTCGCCTAGACTTCACTGTGAAAACACCAACCATATATTCTCAGTGGATGATTTTTCAATTTTAGATTCTACGTGTAATGGCGATCTCCGGATTTTAGAATCAATGTACATTTTTAATCAGAAACCCGTTCTTAATTGTGATCAAAATGCCTGCCAGTTGTATATTATATAGGCTGTATATATATTTAGCAATTATTGAAATATCAATTTTTGTATATTGTTGATCTTATTTTTCAGAGCATTCATTGATAATGAAGTATCGAAACTAGCGCTAGTCTGAATGCCCCTTTTAGAAAAATGAATTTTATTCCGTTGTTTGTGGTTTTATTGTATGAATAAGTATCCGAGGACTCATCGCCAAATTCTTAGGTCATAAGACCCGAAGAGTTAGAATAGATAACTACCATTCAAGGATTCATAAACAGAGCAGCAGAGCCCCACAATGTAACGTCCTCCCAGCGCTTCATTCGCTTTCAAAATTGATGTAATCACTGAGTGCATATATTCCACTGGGCAGTAAATTCCATTTCCACTCTACGTTGACCACCTACATATATATCAGATACCATTATCAAAATCTACAGGTCATTCAAAACAAAATTCAACTTTATTTTTGATAAGGTTTTTCACTCGTCCCAAAACAACGGCTTCAAGTTCTCACCAACCGGAAACGCAGTATTTCAATTCCTTGCCTGGATTACACCTCAGCGCAAGCCTTAAGCTCGATCATCAAATCGTTCAATATGCAAATTCACATGAATTTTAACGCTTAAATTCTGATAGAAAAGTAAAGTGCCAGTTACACGTTTCTGCACCGAAAGAGAAAGAAAATTTTTGGGTAAATTTACTCAAGTCGATTGCCACTCAGTGCAGGAAGTCGCCCAAAGACTCGCTGAATATTTCAAATCCTTACCAGATCATTTATTATTTAGTAAAAATTCGCAATTTACAGCTCAAAAAACCAAACAATCAAGATGCCCCTTGAATTAATAACATGTGATGATCTTCGATTCAAACTAGGGGCATTCAAATTTAGCCCAAAGATGAGTTTATGCGTAACACACACATGTGACAAAACGCCTAGGACCCGACTATCTATCTACCCAGCACTGTACTAGGACTTCGAAGTTTGCAGCTAACTCGAAAACTCTGCTTTCAATGATACAGTGACGCCAAATAATTGTCTAATTTTTCAATATGTAAGAATTACTACAATTTTCTCCCCTAAAATTCTCAATTACCTGGAAAATTTTATCGCGTGAAAACCTCATATGAAGCTAAACATTTCATACACAACATTAAATATCAATACTCTCACGTGGCTTCTTACATGGCCAATAGATAATCGCAACTGAAGTTCCCCAAAACGAATGCTGTAGGCCATCTTCTATTTGCATTTTAGAAGAATAGTTAAATAAATCAGGTACGGAGTCTTAAATACGAACAGCTGAAGAGAAGAAAGGTGCACAGGATCTGCGCGACGAGACGCCCGCAACACTGCTGGTAAGAAAGGCGTCGGTGCTTTGTACAAGGTTCTTAATGGATTAATTTCGGTGGGCTTAACTGAAATTTACGATTAAAATCAAACTTAACACAATTTCAATGTACAAATTTGAAATAGATGAAACATTATTGAAATGTGCCATCATCTGGCTTTAATTTAGTATGAACAATAATGCTGTTTCGACCACCGGTGGGATTAAATTCTCTTCAGTGACCACCAGAAGGTTACAAAACAGTCATCGTGTTATTATCATCATAAATGATTGAGGAAAATTACTTTTCTGTAAAAAAACTTGAGGATGTGCGAGGTTGTACGTACCTCAAGCAGATTTAATAAAACTTTCTAAAGCATTGATATAAAGTTAGGCAATCCGAAACATTGAAAGACTATTCAGTCAATTGTTAGGGTAAAGGTATTCTCAATAAAAATTTGGGTGGCAACTTGTCGAGGATATGATGTTAACATACAATTCATCAAGCTTTGGTTAGATGTTTAAAGGAACTCTAACGTGCGGTAATCTAAACGTAAAGAGCATTGAGGAATGTTGGGAAATTATCTTCAGATGTGCGATTGTAAAACTGCTCAGTATGAAGACGAATAAACAACTGAAGCGGTTACGTTTGAGGTCTTCCACTACTACAACTGACTCCGTGGTGCAGGCGATGCTAATGTAAGATGACGACATCGTCGTGCCGACGAAGCCAATGCATGTCCACAGTACACATTTGAGCTTATACATATTATCAGGTCGTATTCGTTTAAGAAGCAAATTTTTATGGCTAAAACGAACTAACTTGAAGTGAATTGGTAGAAATGGCTCGAAGCATCACCAGCGAAAAAGGCGTTTAGAAAGGATTCCTAAATCTCACAAAATTTTCCCTCTCAAATCCTACATGAAAACACACAGAAGAGATTGTGAGAAATAATGGCCTCAAGCCCGCACACAATCGAGTTAAGGAAAGAACGAGAAATTTCGCAAAGATTTAATTTAGAACGTTTAATAAACTGCAACGGCAGAGTAACAATTAAATTGCGGTCAGCGCCTTAACAGCGAGACCTATTAAGGTCGCAGGCAGAGTATGCCGTTTAATCTTTATTCGAGTGTTACATTTAAAATTCATAAGGATACAGGTTTATTGCTTTAAAATGGGCAAAATAACCCAATTAAAATTGACAGCAATGGTAGTAAATTTTCGTTCTACCACTCCGGTAAGGTCGAAGGGTAAGCCAGCTCGGAAAGGTAGGTTCGTAGCTTGAGGTCCGAAAGGCAAGTTCAGAGAGTAAGTTGAAGGACTAGGTGAGACGGTAGTAGCGTCAAAGTGGCAAGACACCGTCACGCAGGGAGATCGGCCGCAGAAGTTAGACTGCCGCGCCTTCAAAGTGATTCTCAGGAATCCTCTCGACACCAGGGAGTGGAACGGATGGGCCACCAACACTCAGCACTAGCTGGAAGACAATTCAAAATATAAATGAACGAAAACAGAAAACAACCGAGAACTCTAAAACCAAACGATACGTACTAACGAACGAGATTAAGTGCAAATTTCGACAGCAGCTTAATAACAAATGTTTCAATTTCAATTACCTAAGGTCAATCCCTCAATGGAGCAGACTGCCGACAATCAAGGGGAAGAACGGAGCTGCGACGATAAGAAGTACTGCAGAAAAGAATTTACGTTGTATTAGAACAAGGACTAACAACCGATACCAAAAACTGACAAAACAAGTCGACAAGTTCAAAGAATTTCACGATATACGACTGATTTGACTGATTATACAATAAATAAACAACAATACACACCTGAGATTATAAATGGCACTCAGTTTAGGAACTTTTAGGCGAAGAATTAATTATTAAGAAATTAAGTAGAAATCAGTAGTAGGAAAGTGTCCATGACGTGAAAGATAGTAAGTATAGTAAGAGGTTCAAATGCGTTAGAAATAAGGTAAATGAGTGCAGGTCGATACCAGGTCGCTTGCGCAACCTAGAAACTAGTAGAACCGCTCTCTTATAAGTTAATATTTAAGGTTACCGAAGTAACTGAAGTTGATGGCCAACTGGCCGAGTTAATAGCCAAGGACACTTAGAGAATTTAAGCAAAAAGTAAGCAACTTAAATGAAAGAAAGAAATCATTCACACAAACAAAATTCAGTAAAGAGATAACAGACACAGGAAGAATTTAGAATAATGAATTGCCCCAGTTCCAGCCAAGTACAGCCTCCTCCATCACCGTCCCGTCTCAAGAGGTGGAGAGCGCAGCGTATGCCACGATGCAGCCCGATGCTCCAACGTACTCCATCCAACGAAGGCCCCGAACAAGCCTCCACCAAGCAAACATACGATCCTTACACTGGCGTCATTAAAAACTGAGGTAACCTTCCAGAGTATTCTAAGGAGTTTCAAAAAATAATTGTAAGGAGTTCAAAATCATTCTACCAAACCTCCTGCCACAACGACCCACTTCAGCTTCGACCCGACCGGAACAGCCAACCTCAGACTCGCAGAAAAACGCTCCCGACAGACGCACACAAGACGTACAATTTTGAGGAATTATTTCCGATAAGATGCTGAATTGATTCAGGAACACTATTGGGAATTAAATATTTTGGTTTACCTACAAATTAAGCACTTCTGAAGTTACGCTTAAGAGAGTGGCACTCCGTTTTTTACAACCTAGAGAATTGGCATCACAAAGTTTTTCGGACCGATAAAAACAGAAATTGGGAAAATCAACTGATGAAATACTTTATCCCTCATGAAAACACGACCTTAATTTCGTAGTTCATAAAGGAATTACTTTACAAAAATAGTTGTCGTTGCTACAAAAAGTCAAAAGAGAATTATGCAACACAAAGCTATATACATGAAAAATGTGCCTAACTTTGACAAAAAACACAGAATAACTTACGTTCACTCATAAAAGAACTGTCACAGGAACAAATTAAGCTATTCCCATTACTTTCACGCGAATAAAAGCCACTATTGCATAACAACCGGAAATACCCTACCCAGAATCATTTGGGACGCTAACTCTTCAAATGATCCACGAACTTCTCTCTGAATAAATAAGAGCAATGAAAGAAAGGAACACGTTTCTCCTATGTCCTCTCAAGGTTCTCAACCATATAACGTGGCGTACATGTATAAGTTTAGCTTGCATTTCGAAATACTACTTGAATCACACTAAGTTGACTCAAAAATTTACGCACTCCTTTTCTGCCAACTCTATATTTGTTTTGTATTATTTTATTTTACAGATTATTTGTTTTAGTGAGGTTGTAAATGACAACAGTCTAGGATTGTTCCTTACGTGGCAACATTTTGTTTTGAGGGCATGTAGGATTACAAGCGTTCATTTACATAGGAGAAATGACGACCCGTGGAAAGGACTTGCATGAAAGCATTCGACGCAGGACGCGTCAGTGGGACTAAATGAAGCGAAAATCATCTCGGGACATCTGAATGGTAACTGGTTTCAGTATGAGAACGATACAGAGAAAAATGTCAAGCTAAAAATAAAGTACCGAACCCGACTCCTCATCTGGAAATTGAGGAAGGCTCAACAAACATCGGCATCTTTGGGATGCTTTATTTCCAATCAAGCCTGATACATATGATCTTGAGCATTGGTTTTTCAAATGTCTTATAACTAACACTATATATAGGACACCATGACGGTTCCCCCGTAAAGCCGGTACCCATTTCCGACACCTGGGTTGAGTGGGGTATTGTGCTTGAGCTTTCCCTTATACCCAACGGGGAAAATCGCCGCACAAGCGCCGGGATACGAACCCTCGTCTCCAACATACAAGGCCGATCCCTTAACCACTGTGTCACGACGAGCGTAGCACAGTGGTCAACATCCTGGATGCCAGAGAAAGACCCTATTTGCTTAGATTGGTGAAGAAAAATTGGCACAAATGGATACAAGCAAATTTTGTGGATGTCAAATAATAATTTTTTAAAGGACTGAGGGCTGAGAGTTAAATCAAATGAATTTAGGTAAAATAAATTCACCAGTAAACAATAAGTGTCGACAGCAAATCGAAAAAGACGTTTGTTAATTGCCTGAGAACACCGAAGATTGTAAGTACGGTGTACCGCGATTGGAAGCATGTAACGTGCTCCGATGAGTTCAGATTCCCCCAGTTTCAGAACGATGGGCGTGTTACGTACAGTAACCTATGGTGCCATCTTGTATCGCCCAAACTGTTCAGGTATCTGGAGGCAGAGTTACGCCTAGGGGCTGTATTTACGGAGATGGACATATGGACCTGCCCCTCTTTAAAATAAAAATCACAAGACAATTTGCAAGTATTTTCTGACCCCGTTCATCTTTCCATGGAGTTTTATTTTCCAGCTGGGGACGGGATCTTTCGGGACGACGATGTTCGCAACCACAGCTAAAAATGTTCAATTGATTAATTGCTATTGAAAAAGCATTTGAGCACATGGAATGGCGTTTAGCCTCCTAGACTGGCCACAATAATCTCCTGATTTAAACCCCGTGGAAAATTGATGGGATGAGGTTGAGAGTGACTGCGTCACTCATCGCCCCTTCGAGGCCAGGTCACTTCAATAATGATCAAAAATAGAGTTGCAGACGATTCAAAATGTTGTAAAATCGATGCCTAGTAGAATGAAAGTTGTAATTTGAGCTCAAGGCAGTCCAATCGCTTACTAATCAATTTCTGAACCACATGACTTCTTGTCAGGTACGGAAGATATTATTTCCTGCCTGGTGGAAGTCAATCTTTACAGCTAAATTAATTCCGAACTTTGTGTTTTCATATCTTACTTCAAAATACTTCAAACACGAAACAAAAATGTAAATTTCTGATCGTGCGAGTTAAAGGCTTTAATTTGTTTACTATTGTACGAATAGTTTCATTTTCGCCTTTCCTGCTTGAGCATTTTTGTTAGATTTGATCCATCCTTTCATAAAAAGAAGCATTGCGTTTCTCTTTAACTCTCGATAAAATCCGAAACGCTCGGCATCATGTGGGCATACCTACTGAAATATCCGTTTAATCCACCGCCTTAGCCATGTTCTAAAGTCCTTCATTAGCCTGCACTGGAAGCCTCGGCTAAATGTTTCAGATTTTTTGAATTAATTTCAATCTCACAGGTGTCGGAAACATGCCCGCCGGTCTTCAGACTGCAACTAATCTGCGAGGCCAGACTTCTTTTTGAAGCACAGCCTCACCTTTGTATTGCGCTTTGTGAAAATGAAGTTAGGGGCCTTGCCAATTCTGATTTAATCTACAGGGTGTCTCATGAAAATGTACTTACTCTTCGAATGACGAGAAAAGCATTATTTATGAACATGAAGTGAAATGAAATGGCTTCGAATAGAAAAGATATGTGTTTGATGAATCATGTTCACAAAAGTTCAAATTGATGACGATATTTGTCCAGACAATGCTGATAACGCGCATCAAGGGATTCTATGTATCAACTAAGAACGACCGTCGTGTGTTTATATATTTATATGTTTCGTGTCAGGCTCTCAGAATAGGTAGGAAGAAATTATCTCTGTCGGTTTTGGTTTCAGTTAACTGGTAAATTAATACACTCATTTTCGCTATACGAGTGCACTATAATGTGCGCCATGAGCCATGCCCCTCTTCCCCCGTTCACCTAAGAGGTCTTATAAGCGGTGAGCTCATTAGGGCCCGCGCATTTGGTCCGCACCCCATCCTGAATCAACATCGCTAACAGTAAACGTCGCAGTTCTCCAGCGTTTTCCCTAACCTCTGCCCGTATATTTGGTGGCCAGAGAATTGAAGGACCCACGAAGTTGAGAAGATATAATTGAGAAGTCACGAAGATATAGTATTCGACGAGACACCTCCAGAAGTTTGAGAAGAAGATCCAGTGACTTCAGCAAATCAACACGGCGGAGATAACTACAGAGAAATCAAGAGAACTACCGTGAAGATCGTCTGGTGACGAGAATTATTGTAACGTCTAAGATGAGGATCTGCAGAGACAGTCAGAGCAACGAGAAATCGATTATAAGGACCGCATCTACAGACAGAGAGCTTCAGAGATCTACGAAAAGGGCGGCTACAGACCTAAAAACTAAATCTACGTGGTGATTCATCCGACTACAGCTACGTTATTTTCGTGCTGCGGACGAAGCAGTAACGGTGCATCGCCTACAACGACTGCAGAGATCACGACATCGTGCGACAACTAAACCTACAATTTAAGATAAGTAAAGCAGCAACAATTAATTGTTATAATTGTTACAGTTCCGTTGCAGCCTAGAGATTCATTTCGCGTGAGGCAGGCAGGGTGCAGCAGCAGTGGTAGAGTTTTTTTTCAGGCAGTTTTTTTGCATTAGTCAGTGCGTGCAGGCGTCAAGGTCAAACAAAGGCTGCACTTGCAGAGAGTGCAAGCAGTGTGTTCAATAACCCCTAGACAAGATTTTTTTAAAGAGTTTAGGAGAGTTGTCTTTTTAAAGTAAGTGGCGCTATTTTCTTGAATTCATATTGGAGTTTTAGTCACTGCTGTATAAATTTGTGTTTGAGTTACTGTTTAAACTTTGTTGAGCAGTGATATAATATGTGTAATACCTAGACAATGAACTAGTAACGTAAATATGCCTGAAATTTCAGTAACCAGCGTGCCTAGAACGAGTACAATGACTACCAAGGTTATTTTTCTGCCCTGGATATATTGGCGAAAGAGACATAAGTATCCTTAAATGCCTTCTGTAGCCTGTGCAACATGTAGGTCATGTAATGCTATCTGTAATTTGAGCGAAGAGGTCAGTTGCAAACCATGCTCTTTACAAGGAATCCCTGCATGTTTGTGGGCGGGAAGGATATTTTTGGGGTAACTATATCATGGACATTCATTGTGTCATTTAAAAAAAAATCATATTTGAGTTTTTTTTTCGCTGGATGCGTCTGGTAGGATGTTTCAGGGGGGAAGTGCGTTCCAATTTGCCCAAAGGTAGTGCTGAAGACCTTTGTAAAACTCAACATTCTAGCATTAGAGAATAAGAGGAAAATTGTTGCAAGAGAATCATTGCATTATGATTTCGAGAAAGTACTACTGATCAAAGGATCGATTATTGAGAGAACAATTCGCTGTATTAAGAGGACAGGAATTTATTGAAAGGTGATGTACAAGTAGTACAATGCAGTGAAATGATGAAATAATGATGAAATATGCTGTGGCGTTGTAGCGTTTGCAGTACGAGAGAGCAGAGACCGCGGCAGAGTTAGTGTCCGTGAGATAATAAAAAAAAACAGAGACCGCGGCAGAGTTAGTGTCCGTGAGATAATAAAAATAAGGAAGAGAAAGACTCTTCTAGTGTGCGTAAATGGTAAACCCTGAGAGGTAAATGATACCGACAAGGCTGTGGATATATCTGGTAAATGGTTTAAGGTTACCAGGTAAATTTACCAGCGAGATCGAGTAATACTGTTGAGGAATAGTATTAGAGTAATGCGCGCAGACAAGTGAATAAGCTTTAAGAGAAGCTGTTACCGTTGATTTTTGATGGGACTCTGGCTTTAGTTCATAATTTCATGTGGTGGAAATAATACCATTGATACCATGACGGTCAGAGTTTAGCATTGCAGATTGCGGTTGTCATTGTGCTGGCGAACAGAATTACCATATGAGAGTAATAATGAGAGGCGATAGACGCCCATTAATTTAACCACACGTGGTGGTCTGGTAATTAGTTAAGAGTAACGAGTAATAGAACGGTAGAGTGTGCAGAGCAGCGCGCAGCTCAGGCTGCACCAGGCAATGAACTCTACCAAGGCGATACATACGCCAGACAGTGAGGCGCCGTATTTCCGGTGGCTCTGGCTGGTAACAGTGGACAGGTGATAGACGACAGCGTGATCATGAATATGAATATAAATATGACTAGGTGAATATTCATAAGTATGACTGGTGAATAGTCATGAATAAGATGTGTTTTGGATAATTAACGAATAATTGACTAGTGGAAACTAATTAACAGTAAGAGCAAAGTTTAATTTATTTCTTAGTTATTTGTTAAACGAGAGTGGCTGCCTTTAATGTTTTTTGAGCACGTTTACGATCTAGTGCGTCATATGGTCATTTTGAAAGCCTACTCGAATTTCATGATCAGTAAAGTTTTATGCTATGTAATTTGAATTTAATCAGACTTAAAAGAATACAAAATTTATCGTCAAATCTCCCAAAGTTTCTACGTGATAATTTACAACTGATTGAACGATTAAAATTTAGAGTGTTTAACGTCAATATTGATTATTACCTCGACAACAAATCGTGTTTTTACAGTAAAAAGTATGTTCTTATGTATTCAATTGTGTCTTTTTGTTATATTTACTTATGCTTCATGTTAACCTCGCATATGCTTTAGTATTTAACTATTTTGATTAAGTCGTTAACGTAACGAGATATGTGAAATGTAAAGAAATCGTTCACACTATAGAGGTTTAACAATCACAGAATAATGATTTTCTTATGTTCTTGTGTAAAAGCCGCACGTGACTGTTGGCATGTG
This sequence comes from Morinoia aosen, assembly GCA_030386875.1. Classification (NCBI taxonomy): domain Eukaryota; kingdom Metazoa; phylum Arthropoda; class Malacostraca; order Amphipoda; family Talitridae; genus Morinoia; species Morinoia aosen. The sequence goes on along the minus strand of CM059572.1, from coordinate 11,935,901 downwards.
ATGCAATAATTGACGACTTTGCACATATTTAATCTTTTTTGCAGTGCATTGTCTGGGAACGTTTCAAGTGCGCACTCTCATGTCTCGATGAGAATTAATATGCTGAATTCACACTTTAAATACAGATTGGAAAATTCTAGCGACATCCGGCTGCTGATGCAGAGGTTTTAACATGGAGACAGTGTTTTCGATCTCTCAAGAAATTAAATGCCTAGTCGGAATTAAGCTGATCTTTATTGAGTCAGCATTCATTCTCTGAGAAAACTTAAATGATAATGAGAGACTTATTCTTGTTGGACATTTAAATCATTGACTTGAAAATATTTTTTTTAAATAACAGTTCATTATCAAGCTGCAGTTCACTTTGCTCAAGCGTTTATGCTTGTGTTTTAATTTAGTATATCTTTTAGGGTTGTTAAAATTGTGTTTATTTTTATTTTTAATTGGTCATGCTAATCGTTCTTGTTTTCGGTTCAATTTCAGCTTCGCGTGGGTGTACGAGTTCAGCGAGTAACAAACGAGTCACGTATTAAACACGCCCCACCTTCACGCACTGTACTGTGGGTGTGCATGGCCTGGCGCCAGAGCGCCTGTCAACAACTGAGGCGGCCTTGACGGCAGTTAAAGCCACCGCGCGCAGTCAACAACTTTACAGCAACCAGCTACGCGCGCAGTTAACCCATGCTAATTGGAGGTAAATCACCTTCGTGAAAGGGTAGGATAACAACGGTGAACCATCGATGAACTCAAAGAATAAGACATTAAGTATTTAATTTGGTGTTAACTGGAAAAAGAGTGTTTATCTTTTACAGTGTTACTTTACCGTGAAATGTGGTAATTATAAAGTCAGGCTCGTTCAGAACAAAGAGCTTTGTTTACTTTTCATTACGATTGGATAACGAATATTTGAAAACGGATTAGTGATTGTTCTCCTTTGTGTTTGCAGGGTGCGAAACCCGATTTTCATATTCATACTTGATGTTCTAAACTAGCGTGTGTTCGATTTTGTTACGTATTTTCTTATATCTTACTCCACGTTCTATATCATTATGTTACCAATAGGATTAAGTCTTAAGAGTCTACGGCACTCTGTTTATTCAGATTATTGTTTTAACCAATAGTGGAAAAGTTCTGTTCTAATTGGTGCGATGTTTGGCTTTAACATTATAACAGTCAATAACAATAACATACGCGTATGACAACAATAACTTTAACTAACGTCAATATTTTCTTTTTGGTGAAAACTTTAATGATTCATTAATTTGATTACCACTTAGATTCGTTACAATTACTGCACTCATTTTTCATTACCTACGAGGCAATAGTTTTGATTCTTAAAAAATTTTCCGAAATTACCTTGCCGAGGAACTCGTGTTTTACTTTGCAGTTAATATATAATCCCTATAATCACTAGATTTATTTAGTCGCCAGTAGTAATACTTGTGTGTATGCGTGACTTTACTAACGTCAAGTAACGATGTTCAAGCAAATTGCTGGTGTTTTCTGTAGAGGTATTTGCTGTGGCCACGATTTCGAAATTATCCATGTGATTACTTGATGTCTAAATTGTTTTTATTTACAAATTGTTGCGTCGAGTAATAACTTGTTATTGCGAAGGAAATGAAATTATTTGGGTTGATGCGAATCTAAATTGTGTTTTTTATTGATGAGAACATTTGGCGTTTCATTTACTTCCCTTTATCGTGTATTGATGAGAATATTTAGCGTTTCATTTACTTCCCTTTATCGTGTTTTGCTGACGTTGTGGTAATTTGGTAAGTTTAATGCTAATGCTGACCTTTTGTAGCAGCTAGTGTTTTATTTCTTTTCATGTTGAGGATAAGGGCATTATGTTATATCGCTTCAGCGCCTTTATGCTCCCAGCTTGTGTTGCGGCTTGTGTTGATACTTCTTGAGCTAAGTACTGTTACTAAATTTGACCAAATTTATTCGTATTGATCTTTTAAGGGTGAAGAAAAACGATTCTATTATGTACCAGTGTATTTCCGAGTTAATGGAATTACCTTTGAGCATTACACACATGTAATGCGGATTTTGTTTTTAAATTTAGAGTTTTTTTTCCCGCCCGAATATCGTTTTTGGATATATTGTTTATTGCCCGAATATTGTTCATAGCTAAGTACCTAAATTGGGTAAGGGGGGAAGTATGTGCGCCATGCGCCATGCCCCTCTTCCCCCGTTCACCTCTGAGGTCTTATAAGCGGTGAGCTCATTAGGGCCCGCGCATTTGTTCCGCACCCCATCCTGAAATTTGCGCGAAAAACTCGAAACAGTAAAAAAACCGTTAATACACCAAAAAAACAATAAATCACCTGAGCCCTTCACATCAATACAAATCACAACAATACAAAGTTACACTTACTCTGGGAAATCTCCCCACTCGGCGAATATATAATAATCCGTTTGAGCGTCACTTTAAGAGTGACGTTTAAGAAGAGTGAATCCGTTTAAGTCACTTTAAAAATAATTAGAGAGATCCAGAGCTTTGTATACTCGAGTCCGTATCGTGGATACCGAGTTCGGTATCCACGGTATTGAGTTTGGAGGGGGTATTTCATATTACAATATATACTATATAATAATCTTACTTTATAATCCCCTTAGAAAAGAAAGAAAGAAAAAATGTTTATTTCCAAGTCGTCACATGAGATACATGCCAACATATTGGCTTTTAAAAGTTTCTTAAATATAGGGCATCCTAAAACAAATGTTCCATACGAGGAGTACTAATTGACAAACCATCCGAGGTGTACAAGTAGATAAGCCATACGAGGCGTAATAATAGACAAACTATACGAGGTGTACTAATAGACAAACTTTCAGAGGTGTACAAGTAGATAGACCATACGAGGCATATTAATTGACAAAATATACGAGGCGTACTAATAGACAAACCATTCGTGGTGTGCTAGTAGTCTAACAAAAGTTCTATACTAGGAGTACTAATTGACAAACCATCCGAGGTGTACAAATAGATAAGCCATACGAGGCATAATAATAATAGGCAAACTATACGAGGTGTACTAATAGACAAGCTATCAGAGGTGTACAAAATAGATAGACCATACGAGGCATATTAATAGACAAAATATACGAGGCGTACTAATAGACAAACCACACGTGGCTTGCCAATAGTCTATCTCTGTCAAGGGTAGTTGAATGAGAAATGAAAAATATGCCCTAAAAATATGCAAAGCCCTATCACCACCAAAAACATATTTCATATCTTCTCGATATTCACCACATCATGCGGACATGGGTACATGGGCTAGAATAGAGATACAGTGTAAGCCGGTTACCACTCATGATTGACAAATATCTACAAAATATTGGTAGAAATTGGTAAACAAACATATATTCAATATCAAAATTCATAGCTTGTACAACATACGGACAGAAAGATAATTTTACTACGATTCATATGCTCAAATTGCACTTTATTTCATTAATTATATATGACATTAATCCGATTCACAGAAACGCCCTCTGGGGAAGTGATAGATCTATTTTTGAATCATTTCGCTATTGCAATAAAATTTATTAACGGAATGGTTTTTGCGTAAAGAAATGAAATAGAAACATGTATATCTATTTATGTAGATACATATATATACCTACACACGTACACACACATATTAATATATATACTTATTGAAAATGAAATATTAGAAAAAAATGCATATATAAGATAAAAGATAGAAGCAACCTACCATCTACTACACAGAAAATGACAGCTGAGCTCACTGTAATCCTAAGAAATTTTTCGCAAAAAAAATAACTAAAAGGAAGTGAAGACTTCGAAAAACATAAAAATGAGCTGGTTTTTAATTTCTTCACAGAAATTTTTAAGAAAAATCAGGTTATAGTCAAGAAGCAACACAACTCTTCAGCATTATACGGGCATGTGTACGTGGGATAAAATGGAGTAACATTGTGGCCGGATATCACATCTGAGTGGAGAATATTCACAAAATTGGCACATATAGGAAGATTAGGCCTTGATCCAAAATGATAATTTTAATTACAGAAATTTAGAGTTTTTTCCGATTTGAAAGTTCAGTGCTAGTGTGCGCTGAACGCACGAAAAATAAAAAAAAAATAAAAAGACTAAATGCAATGCTTAAATTACCCCTTTTTCCCCAGCTCAGCCGAAAATCGGTTGAAAACATCTTCGAGAATGATTTTGAAATAGCGAGACAACGTTAGCCAAAAATTTAATTCATTATTAACTTTGCACAACCCTCACATCTATAAACCTGTTTATTGGTGTACACACAAAATGTATTTCATGGTATATTTGTCATACGGGCGTTAAATATTAATACAGAAAAGAGAAAGAAATAACAAAATAAAGATGAGGAAATATTCCTAATTATGGAAAGAACGTTCATTCTGCTGCACTGAACTGTGGGGCTCATTGTTGTCGACAGAAATAAGTAAGATGAATATACGAATCGCTTGGCAAACGTAAAATGAAATAGTTTCTAAATTTCTAACAGAAATTTCAGGAAAAATTAAAATTTCTGATAGATGGGAAGTTCACACCGAGATGCTGCAGGCCCTATGACAGAGATGCAAAATGACGTGACACATTTACTCTAAATTCTTTTCCAGTTTTAGAGTTTTTGGTATGCTGGGGAAACTTGTTCCACAAAAAAGCTCCAGAAACTGAGAGAGCTTTTTGTCCCACGTTAGATGAACGGTAACTGACTAAAACATCGTTCCTCCGGTTTGGTCTTTCGTTTGGGATATTAGATGGAAAAAATTTTACCACCTCTGCATTACTTTGGGGGAGGTACTTAGAGGAGAATACTCGTCGAGCTTTCTGGATCATGAATCTGTTCGGTATTGGGATCCAGTCGAGTTTTCTTAAAAGAGGGGTGACATGATCGTATTTATTGAAATTTCCTTTGCATACCACTTTGGCGGCGAAGTTTACACATTTAGTGAGTTTATTTGTTTGGTGTCCGCTTCTTCCGTCTCTGTGACGCTTATGAGGATGCTTAATGACAGTATCTGTGATACGAGGGCACAAGTACAAAAATATTTTGTTCGCGGGTACTTTTAGAATGGAGATCTTTGTTTGTCATTCACATCTGGAAGGAAATTATAAGGAAAATATAGAATCCCGTCATTTTTGACGGGCGTGTACACTAGCCTTTGAAGAAGTAAGTTTCGCTAGCAGTTTGTCGAAGAGATTTCTGTGGTGACCGAAGGAGTGTTTCCTGCACCTGCTCTCCTTTTCCAGGGCTCGTGGATGTCCATGGTCGTTCAAAACGTTTCTTGTTGACGTTCTGGACGGTTCCATCTGCTTCAAATTTATCTCCGAAGCGAGCAATGGACCGGCGCGTTGGTGGCGGTTTTGCAAGTGTAGTTCTGAATCGTCTTGCACTTCAATTGCGCTTTCGGTTTTCCAATAACATTTCATGAAAAACGTCTTCCCATCCAAGCAAAATTAATTTCCTGCTATGTTGCGATGAATTTAATACGCCTACAATTCAAAAAAGGCAGCATGTTAGCGACAGATAAAGAGTGAGTACATTTTTTGAGACACTCCTTATCTCAGAAGCTTACACAATTCTTTAACAATGATGGCATTCAAAAGTATTGGACCAAGCACTGAAATAATTTAATTAGGTTGATTACTGAAGCGGAAAGTTCGAACTTCTCAAACTGATATAAACTTGCTATAAAAGTTGTATCCATTGTATGAGAAGAGCACAAAAAAATTTATTAAATGTTTTAAACGATTTTATATATTTCCACAAAACATCTAATTGAAAGTAAGAGTACTTGATCACTGGCATGAGAAATTTCAGAACTAAATATAGCAAAACCTGACATCATGATACTTGCTATCATATGTAAAACTGCACTTATGATCGAATACATATACCATAAATACAGGATGCGAGGGCTATTTGAAGACGTGTCGTATTTAGTTTATTTCACGCTTAAATTACATGTTATAATATTTTTTATTTCATATAATACATTCAACGCAAGTTGTTAGCTTAGAAAAAGAAATGAAAGCAATGCAGACATCGTTACGTTAACTACAAAACGGCGATTTAGAAATCAGTAACCTATACATGTCACCAAACCATTTGTCCAAAAGATTCGGTTGGAGCTAAAGAGTTGTGCGAGCGATATTTCTCCTGTGGCAGAGAGAAAAGCATTCTCAATGCTCTGATGTCATAAGGATAACTGAAATGTTCAAAATCATTTATTTAAGAAATGTTCAAAACTATTCGATTAGGACTCCTAAAGATCGACGAGGTCCTTTACCAAAGAACTCTAGATATCAGAGTGGACTATGAGAATTATGATACATCAGGACATTCTAGGCAAGTCATTTGTTATGAGGAAAGGCCAATTCGTTTCAGCTATGAGAAAAGGCCAATTCGTTTCAAAAATTGCAATAGAACAAGACCGTCTCATGCGTTCAAAATGGTTACTCAACAAAGTCAAAAGCCCTTACGAAGCTGGCGTGCTCTGTTTTTTTCCTGACGAAAAGCTTTAACCAGGATCAGGAAATTAATAGACGGAATGACAGTTGCCCACGTGAAGATCTTTTTGAAGTATCCTGGGTGACGCACGCCAAATTTCCGGCTATTGTGATTGTTTTAGGAGTCGTGAGCAGTGAAGGTCATGTCATGCTACTTTACTCTTTCCCTACAGGCCTTAATCCTAAACACGAATGCTATGCCCTCAATAGATAAAGTTTTCAATTGAAGGCCATACGTCCTTCAGCAAGACTCGGTACGCTTTCACAAAAGCATAAGAACCCAAGACTGATAATCAGAGAGTTTTTTTGATCATTGGACCCCAACATGAGGCCCCCAAATTCGCCAGATTTAAATTCTATGAGTTATTACATGTGGACCGTCGTTGGAAAGAAGACTAAACGACCATCTCATAGTACCATAGCTTCACTTAAAGCTGGTGTTGTTCAGGTAATATCCGAAATAAATACAGACACCCTAATTTCAGATTTTCAACGGTTTCGGACCCGAGTGGAAGCAGTCTTTGAAATGAAAGCAGTCATTTGATAAAGAAGTATAACCGATGATATTTGTATAAATTTGGCGCAAAAAAGTATTCATTGTTCAAATATTGTTTCTTATTTAACATGCTAAAAATGTCTGCAAACAGCCCTCGAACGCTGTATACCTAAAAATAAACAATTAAATGTACACTAAACAGCTTTCATTATACGGTGCGATAAATAGCGATTTTTTTCTTGTGTAGCGCAGTCAATAACTTAATCAGAAAAAAGGAGGCAGTTTCAGCTCGTAACGCTATCATAGTGCTGAGAAAAATTCGCTTCACGTCTGAACGCATCACTGAGGTTCGATCTCTGCAGCCGCCTGCTTTGCGTCAGCAGAACTGAGCTGCTGATGAGTTGTGCAAGTATTCAAGTTAGTTTACACTTCATTAAAGTTTTCTGTTCTTCTAGGGATCGTGAGTGTTTTTTTAAATCATCTTAGCCAGTAAATAATACAAGACGTAGAAGATACGTGTAAATGGCCGTGGGTTAAGCATATGCAGTGTCCTCCGAGCAATTACCTGGAGATCAAATGACTTCACGTGCCTCATCTCAGGTGCTCAAGAGCGTGCGCCAACCTCTCAATGTTCCTGCCTGCCGGCCTCTCTGTATATCTTCTGGCTAATCTTCACATAATCCTGCCTGTAATTCTCAGTAATCTTCTGAGGTCGAATGCCAACGCAATCCGTGGTGCTACGGAGTTTCACACAGGAAGATAATGGAATTGATGATTTTGTACTTTCGTACTTAAACGTGACACGAGCCAGTTTCGTACCCCGTACCGAGATAAAGTCGACTTCGAGGCATGGTGGTCTGGCTCAGTTTTCCAGTGGGTCTATAGCTCTGTATTTTATTTAATGGACTAACATGTTCTGTTTCTTGTAATATCCTAGCGATATAGAGTACATCCAGTAATTTAATGGAAAGTCGTTCTGTAGCTAAATCTGCTCATTTTTTCTTTACCTTTTTTGGATTAACTGATCCCTTGATTAGAGAGGTTCTTGCACGGCGCTAGAGTGTTCTTGAGGAAATAAAGTTCAGAGGAGCCGAAATTGGACCAAATGTTAAGTGGGAAGGGTACGAGGGTTCCTTCAACGCAGATTTGCGGTGTTTTGTTGCTGTGGATCATTTGTTGTGGCGCTAATTTGGTATTCAAATTCAAAACCAGTTTCGTGTTGTACTCGTATTTTACTCATGACTCATTTACGCCAGTAGATAAAAAAAGAGGGATTCTTTCCGGCAAATGAAGCTGCCAACCTCTAATATCAATATTTCGCGTCCTCTTTCTGTTAAGAGTTATTAGAATAACTCATAGGATGTCTTCATTCATCGTTTTCACATTTGTTGTACGGTTAAATATTTCTCAACGTTTACTTCCTTGTTGGGAGCGGAAATTTTAGAGTTTTCCATTTGTGAGTTAGACATTCGGTTGTTCCAATTATTTTACTCTTGCGCAACTGTTCAGAGTAAATAAACTGTTCAAGTGGGCCTTTTAAAATATTCATTTATTATGAATATTGCGATTAAATTTTAAATGAATTTTGTAGTATCCAAGATTCGAACATTACTCGATACCCAGGACTGGCGACTTCGCAGGCGGCTCAACATCACCTGCAAAGTCTGCTCACCGCGCTTAGTTAGTCAACTCGGTCAGAGAAATGAGATCGTACAGCCACATAGCTCTTTTATATCGCTAATCCTCTCTTCTCTTTCTTCAGGCATTACTTAACCTACCTAAACACAGTTCGGGTAACTCCCTTTCCTAAAACTGGTGATGAAACTGGTACTGAGAATCTTTTTATACATAACTTTTAATAAAATCATCAAACTTCATTTTACATAGAATTAATATCTTATGTGGAACAAAAGCCTTTCCCTCCTCGATGAATAAAATGATTTCTACTCTACATCATTGTTGACAGAACTAAATCTGTCATATTCTCCTGTTGGCGGAATGGATCTCTTTCTTACATCAAAATCAGTCACGGCCGAGTTGAACAACTTTTTAGACTCTTTATTTAAAGCGCCATTCAGTGATAAATATTTGACTTTCAAAGAGCGTTCTCGTATTTTGGTTATAAACAATTGAAAACGTTAAGAACTCTCAAGAAAGTTGAAAATATCTTCGTTGCAGAAGCTCCAAGAGCATTTTCCAAGTCCGTTCAGCGTTGCGAAACAAAACAGGAGCATGGTATAGGACTCAAAATCTATACTATAATAGGAGCCGTGTCCGTCCGTCTCTCTGTCTGTCCGAAGCCAGCCGAAAGTGAGTGATGAGCGTATCTGTGATACGGGCCGTGTGCACTCGGCCTCATCAATTCTCGAGAGACTGAATTTTTTAATTTCTTACGGCCTTTCTCTCATTTCGCCTTTTTTTTCAAAAAAAGGGGGGTAGACTAATATTGAATAATAACTTATTTTACATAACAAAATAAAGAGAATAAAGCATCAAGAAATAAAAAAAAAAATACATGCCCATGCAAACGATGCATTTAAATATATCAGAAAATTGTAGGCTTTTGGATACTTTTCAATATATTTGAAATTTTATGTATAAAATGTAAAATAATGTGGGCGATAGATACTTTATACGAGTAGAGCTGGGTATCATGATTATGTGAATATAAGTGTACTAATTCGTACTCCCTTTTTCAATCGAATATATGATCTCGCTACAGTTTCCCCTCCGTTAGATGCAATAAGCATGCGTTGTAACACGATACCGTCTAACATCCATGGCGAAAAATGATTTAAAACAGTTTAAGGATTTTATTCATTCATTTGTTAACTGTTAAGAAATACCTGCCTCCACTCCACCAGATGTGATTCAAAATGATAGATCAATTGTTTTCAAATATTAGAGACCCTAAGGTCGTCTAGAATAAGCAGCTTCGTTAGACTATAATTCTTCGTACTTACATTACTTTCATTCGCTCTCCTAGAGACGATTCGATTAATCTAACGCACAATTGAGATAAGTCTTCTATATTAAATTAAATGATATATATTCGAATACGTTTTCTGTAGGATGCCTTTGATTGAACACTTTTGGGCCCATAATAAACTTAATTTTAGTACGCCCATGTAATAATGTAATGTTTTAATGTACGCCCATGTAATGTTTTCGTTCTACGCAATAAAATAATTTCCGCACACATTGTGTAAAATGAATGGCTTAAGTTATTTGTTTCACACGAAATTCGTGGCCGTTTTTCCTTAAAGGTTTCGCAGATCATTTTCTGGTCTCTCTTTCTTTATTTATTAATTTATCAGTGATATTTCTCTTTGAATATTCATAGTTTAAGCAGTTACTACTCTAAGATGGAAAAAATTACGATAAAGAAATGGTTTCTACTTTGGAAATATTTGTCAGCCTAGACGCATAAAATTGTTTACAAATGAAAAACAAGGATACTGTTCTGAAACGAATTTTCCGCACTTGTTTTTCTATGGAGCCCAGAAAAATCGATTTTTCAAATAGGATTTTAAGTTAATTACACTCATTGTTTATCGTAGCCGAAAACTCTAGGCTGAAAATAAGATCCGTCAATTTCCTCGGTACATTTCAGTTTCCTGCCATGTTCACTGGGTCAACCTCATGTGCCCTATTTTAAACAAATTGTTTAATACATGCGATGATTAAATTTACTAAATTTTATTTATTACAGAAAAACACTAACTTAAATACCTGGACTAATAATTATTGGAATCTTCCTCTATTGGTATAAAAGTAACTCGAAAACCACCGTCTTCGCAGGGAGTCAAAGTGTGACTCCAGTTCTTCGCTTGAATAATTCACGTTAAATTTCATCATTTTACGTGGTTTTATTTCTGGAAGTGGTCAATTCATAAAACATTGATGACGCAGTGACTCCTAACTCACACTTTGGTATTTTATACAAGTGATTTGTGGATACCGCAGCCTGTCATTATTATTTGTAGACACCGCAGCCTGTCATTATTATTTGTGTATACAGTAGCCTGTTATTATTATTTCTGTATACAGTAGCCTGTCATTATTATTTGTGTATACAGTAGCCTGTAATTATTATTTGTGTATACAGTAGCCTGTCATCATTATTTGTGGACACAGTAGCCTGTCATTATTATTTGTAGACACCGCAGCCTGTCATTATTATTTGTGTATACAGTAGCCTGTTATTATTTGTGTTTACAGTAGCCTGTCATTCTTATTTGTGTATACAGTAGCCTGTAATTATTATTTGTGTATACAGTAGCCTGTCATCATTATTTGTGGACACAGTAGCCTGTCATTATATTGTGTACAATATTTACGTGCAGGCGAAGACTTTAAGGAGACAGTTCGCAAGCTCGTGAAGCACGAAATCAACATCGACCTCAGTAGTAGTGATATCACGTCAGCGAACAGAATGGGGAAAAAACCTGCAACTGAAAACGAGGGTCGAAAAAACATTGCTTTTGAACTAAAGCATTATGAAAAGAAGCGCGAAGTTTTGACGGCTTGCTGTATGACTCAACCAAAATTCTACATAAGTGAGTATCTCACACCTTCGTGATCTAACATTATGTACACTTTAGGAATAGTCAGAAGAAACTTCCCGGAGAAAATGGAAATCCCAAAAAGCTTGGATAGAAATATTACTGTCTTGTCTTCGATCCCTGGAAAACCAGCTCCAAGACGTCCTGCGATCAACGCGCCTGAAGAGCTCGATCAATATTTGCTGCAGCAATTCGGCTTGTCTTCGAAACAGGTTTTGGGTGATTGAGAGTTGCTGTCATAACATTCTATTGACTGTTAGCCAGATTTCATATCACTTATACTACTACAGAAATGATCCTTCTTCCGTTTTTTCCAGAATCGCCTTTCTGCATTTTCCAGGGTATTCGTACCAGATATCCCTTGATTTCCACCTTGTTCACTATCCCAATTTGTTTAGATATAAATTTACCGGTCGGGTTATTATTTGCGTGCAACAAATGTTACTAAACTCCTTATATTAACTTTGACCTTAGAGATATCACGTCACTGTAGCCCTAATTTTATAATTGTATACTATAATAACATGACAGATAACTTTATACTATTTCACTTTTAGAGCCATTTTCTATGATATGGGAATACTACCTGATGTATGCGAGCTTTGTAACAACGCTGTTAGCAATCTGTACTTTCCGATGTTCTTGCTCATGGACTGAGTGCACTTACTCTCTAAGAAACTACGCTAGGTTGAAGACTTATAATCTCTGTGTGACATCTCTTTCTTTTCTTTTATTCTTAAATTAGTATAGTTTAGTTGTATTTTTCTCCATTTATATTTTTTCCCCTCATTCATTTTAGGAGTATTTTGTAACTATTATCTTTGGCTTACAATTTTTTCTAAAATTTCAAATTTTTGGGATACATTATCTATTACTTACATTATATATTACCAGATCTCAATCATATCAACACTTTATATCCAAACCTAAATAAAACTAAAAATTGTAAATACACTAACAGTAAAAAATTCAATTAATTGATGACAACAAGTCCCAATGATTTTTCACTATTATGTTTGAAGTTAGGTCACTTTATTTAAAAAAGATGAAATATCTTGTACTATCACTGAGCTTAATTGTGACTCTGAGATTTTTAGCTTCACCGAAAGCTGTCTAGATGACTCAAATAAAGACATGATTAAAATGTAAAATTATTATAGCCACCACTCGCTAGGCAATTATAATGAGCGCTGTGGAGCGTCAGTACCTAAATATTCAAATACATACTGTACATTCGAGAATCATAGCAAGTGCAACCATGAATTGTGATCATGTAGAAACGCTTTTCATAGAACTGACGAAAAATGGTAAAAGGTTTCAGGCACAAAATGAAATCTTTCCTGAATAATGACCTCTGTCGCAGTTTACCTAGTTATTATACTGTGATATAATAATCTGCCGTGACTTCAATTATGATGAACTGTATCTTAGAGGGATTTCATGATTAAAATCTATAGTAGAACAAAGTGAGGATAAACAGTCTCGAAAGATAATGATATTTAATGGAAACTAAGACAAAACAAAACAAAACTTCTGTTCGAGCAGAAAATTAATGATCAGAGTAAAGACAAAGTCGACAAATTGCGACGGATTAATTATACCGAGTTGCAATATTGGAGTACACTGAGCTATAATACTAAGTTACACTCGGTTAAACAGAACTACACTAAGTTTCACAGAATAAAGTTTAGCTATACTGAATAATGAGCAATACTGAATAGTAAGGAACAATCCGAGTACTGATTGTGCATATTCAATATTGTGCATATCGGACTGACAGGCTGCTGTGCTAGATCGACAGCGGTGATTGGTGCTCGTAAGACCTTCAATCAAACAAAGGAGAAATTGAAACCGATATAACACAAAACTATTGCACCCAATTCAGTTCAATGTACGGGCAAATAAACTAAGTCTATTGACATGAATTTGAACTCACCAGTGACGGAGCAGAAGGACAGCGCAATACTACAAACGGTCTAGCGGTTGGCCCAAGAAACCAAGTGAAGAAAAGAATCCAAACTAAAAAGTTCGGATCCATCTACCGACATACGCCTATCAACTCTTCCGATATAATTGCGTGCACAAACAACGTGAAAATAAATAAAATGAATTGAAAATGTTTTCAACTAAAGTCCTTAGAGCTATAGCTGAAATTACAGCCCGATTCATAGCTGATACTATTAACCAGTCGCTATCCCTAGGCATTTTCCCGAACTCTTTAAAAGTTTCTAAAGCGACCCCTCTTCTTAAAAGGGGTGGAAAAACATGCATAAACAATTATAGACCAATCTCTGTGCACCAATTATCAGGAAAAATTTCAGAAAATTGAAAGTAAAAAAGTATATTCCTATTTTAAACGAGAACCATTCCTCTATGATAAACAACTGGGTTTTTCGTTCTGAAAAATTAACAGAGGCGGTATTAAATCATTTAAAATACCTATATTCGAATATAGACTAAGGAAAGCTTCTTTACGTATTTCTTGAATTGTGAAAAGCATTCGATTGTGTGGGCAATATTTTACTCTCAAAACTCCATGTTAGGGCATTTGAGGAGTTGCTCATGATTGGTTCTAATCATAGTTAATTAACCGGAAGCGATATGTTGTCATTGAATATGCACAATCGGAAGTACAAACAATTAGCCATGTAGTTCCGCAAGGGTCTGTCCTTGGGCCTCTCCTATTTTTGACCTCTATGAAAGATATCACTAAATCTAGAATAAGTTTTAAATTCATACTTTTTGCCGATCACAGCACGCTTTTTACGGTCCTTCCTAATCAAAATCCCGCTCTAATTGCGGAGAGTATTAATAACGAACTCCCAGAGGTTTCAATGTGGCTTAAAGCTAATAAAATAAGCCTCAATATCGATAAAAAAGAATATATCATATTATCATACAAGAAAAATTTATCTCTTTCACGCATTAAAATTGACGAAAGTGAAATAGAAGAAACTGACTCATGTAAGTTCCTGTGCATTATAATAGATAAACATCTGCTCTTCAAAAAAGACATCGCTCATATTAGTACTAAGCTTTCGAAATCCATTGGAATCATTCATAAAATGAAAATGTATTACCTGAAGAAGCTTTGCAAATACTTTAACGATCGCTCAATTTACCGTCCTACATATGGAATAGAAGCATGGCACGGAACTGATAAAAATAAAACCAACATACTCTTTACTCTATAAAAAAGAGTCATTAGAGCGGTAGAGAAACTAGAATATAACGCTCACACAGATGATTCATTCAAAAGTTTAAAAATACTTAAGCTTCTGGACCTCTACAAACTCTTCATATATACTTCATGTATAAAACAATGACCAATGATGGCGACAAAAACCGCAAACAATTATTAACTGCACAAACTTGTTATCACCACCATTTAACCCGGAATAGAAGTAACTTCATGCTTCCTTATTATTTAAAAGCTTGGTGACAACATATTTTCCTTTTGATTGGAACAAAGACTGGAAACTCAATCCCAGCGGAGATCCGTGAAAGAAATTCTTACAAAGCTTCCAAAGTAAATCTTGAGTCTCTTTTCCTATCGAAATATTAGGCATGTATGATAACCAAGTATCCCCTCTCCTAAATGACTCATCCTTGTAGGGTAATTTCCCATGGTTAATGTCATTGATCTTCCGTCTGTTCCCAAATCGTTTCTAGAATATACTGTTAACATCTAGTCCATGTAAACTATTTTGTAAATTTAAGTATCGAATCTCGAGTGAACCAATACATTGATCAGTCAAATACGTGACTAGGTAAAGTGAATTAAGTTAAACATATTTGTACACATTAAAATAGCGTTGATGGTAGGATGCCCTAGAAGTCGCTGAACTTATTCGGGCCCACAGGTAGCTATGTATACTCGCCTTTGACTATTGTACTTGACCTAAGAAACAATCTATTTCTGTATCGCTTGCAATAAAATATAGTTAAGATTTTTTCAATTATTATTTGTGGACATGTAGCCTGTCATTTTTTTCTGGACACAGCTAGTAGCTTGTCATTATTATTTGTATACACAGTAACGATTATTCATTATTATTTTTCAACACAGTAGCCAGTCATTATTATTTTTCGACGCAGTAGCCAGTCATTATTATTTGTCCACACAATAACGAGTCATTATTATTTGTCGACACAGTAGCCAGTCATAATTATCTGTGGGCAGACACAGTAGCCTGTCATTATTGCTCTACATTAAAATTTTTCAGGTCTGACATTACTCTAATGTCGAATTGAAATGGTAGAATACTCTCTTATCCTATTAGCTCTAAAGAAATAAAACAAACATTAAATATCTCAGGCATAATGACTTTTTAATGAATACCCTCAATTTCTTAATTGAAAATTTTTCTGCTGCAATTATGAAATTTTTGTAAAACTGTAATTTACTTTTTATGGTATTGAAACAGTTAATAGTTCTTGATATTTTCCAGTTTTCTTCGACACATGCTTGTGATATCGCGCGGCTTTCACAATGACCTTTGCAAAGCTTCGTAACAACGAATTATGCTTTCGTCTTGTAATAGAACTCACCGGAGTGCGAGAGTTGCTGTCAGAGTTGCTGTTGCTGTCGCACAATCTTGCTGTCAGGGAGTGCGAGAGTTGCTGCCAGATGCAGAGCGCTACAGCCCACCAAGTCGTGCCCAACAAGTTGCGGATCTGTGCTCTCCGCCTGTCCGTGCTCCCCAGAGGGTAGAGGCGATGCAATCTTTGCACGTCCACGCGTCGCCAGAAGAATTCGCACGCACGAGAGACCTGAGGAGCCTGTAAACAGAGCCGCACTGCCAATTTTTATTTTTTATTTTTATTTCCCTTTTTTTTAGTTATTTTGGGCGAACCGAATAGAGAATAGATGCGCTCTGTTCAAAAGAATGTCCAGATTAGGTTCCACGATGTTTTTCTTGGTTACGTCTCTGTAGTACGTTTTGTCTCCTTTGGGGGAGAGAACACACCAGCAGACTGGATGTGTATGGTGAACCAAATTCTGTTTACATGGATTCGTTTTATCAAGTTTAAAACTTTTCTTTGCTGCCTTATTTTCATTTCAAGTCTCTTCTACGCCAGGGTTGCATGTTGTATCGTTTTAGAATCAGAGTTGATTTCACATCAAGTGCGGTCTATGACAGATCCTTTGCCTTTGCTAGACATTCTGTACTTCAACTCTTTTTCACAGTGAGCAAATGATATTTAAGTTTTCATTAAAAAGATACGACTTGAACTGAGAATTTACAAAATATCTAGAGCAATTTTTTCATATCATTTTGATCTTCATCACAAGCTGCCACCTGATGTGCTATCAGGACGGATGACTCATAGCTCAAAGGATAATGCAGACACTCGTAAAGTCGTCAGCCTGCACGGCACGAGGGGTAGGATAAACCTGAAGCAGAACATTTAGGCGAGTCTCCCTCTCAGCGTATTTTTTCAATATAGCCACCATTTGGACGTGAGCGAAAAAAACACAAAGAAACGGAGTGCGGCAGTCGCTCTTACATTTTCAAGATTGCTGATGAAGGTGAATCGGTAATTAATCGGGAAGGACACCATCGTACCAATGTTATAATTAAAAGATGAATAATTATGTTTATGTTTTATAAATGCTCTGTAATGCTTAACTAGATAGAAATAAAATATGTTTATTATTTTCATTTAATTTTCACAGCCTTCTCCAAAATGCAGGATTGACTGCCGCACTCTGTACATACGAAAATACACTGATGCACACAAAGTAGCCCAATAGCTGGAAGTTTTGATGATGAGAAGAAAATTTTTCTTCTAAGGAGGAAATTTCTCAGTATCCGAAGGAATATGAGTGGGAATTGAACTGTATTTAAAGTATTCATCTTGGGCAAAATAGGACACAAATGATGAACAGTTGAAGAAATAATATTGTAAAATATGATATAACATCCTGACTTGATGTGAAGCGACTGACATTCTACAATAATGAAGACGGATATACGCACTGCAAGGTCAATCATTTAAATACATTTTCCTTTATTCTGTAATGTAGGGTTTGAGTGAATTATTTTTTAAATTTCAGCTATTCAAGATCACATTAATCTTTCTATGCATTATGAAATAATGTACGGGACTTCTCGTAAATTTGTTTAAATCAATCAGTAAATCACTGTAGCTGGTGGGCAGTATAAACGCACGACAAGCAAATTTGATGCATACAAAAGCTTTCTGCCATGTTATGATTGATGTTTGCTGTGCTGCAGAATGCAAGTACGGACCTAGAAATACGGGAAGACCATAAGTAAATTGAATTCGAACAGAGTCGGGAAAACGAAATTCCAAATGACTTCCTATCTCAACAGAGCAACTTTGTTTCAGGTATCCTGTTGTCGATTCTTTAGCCTAGAAGTTACGTTTTTGCCTTCACTTCGTTGAAAAATATAGATAATAAAAATACAAAACGACGAAATTTAAATGCCTCAATTTTTATTTTTTTTAAAGCTTCCGATGCAATGATATATAGAGATGAATTCTATCTATCATCAAAAATTCACCTAACTTTCCATACTGAGTAGTGACATAAGAATTGGAAAGTACAGGGTAGAGTAAAATTTGCCAACATAGCTTTAATCTTTCATTGCATTGGTAAAAACCATTGAATAGCTTTTTTGCCATCTTTATATTACTAGTAACGATAAATTAGAAACACTCAATTTTCAATGAGCTAAATTTATATTTTAATAAAATTATCATCAAAACATAACGATAATTGAAATGCACCGCGTGAGGTCTCCTTACTCTAAAATTGCTAAGGGTCGCAAGGCCGCAGCATCAGTCGTTCAGCGCACAATCCAGCGGCATAAAAAACGAGGAGACTTCGAAAATCGGCCTGGAGCGGAAGACCTCGATTACCACGAGCCACGTTTCTAGCTAACTTGAGGTCGTTTGAGAGCTGACCGGCAAACCCGAAAAAAAACAAGGACGACGGCAAAAGAGTGTGTAACCATGCAGTCCCTCAGCGATAAGGACTGTCCATGATAGTTAGTGAATGTGTTCTTCCTTTACTCTGCAAAAGAAGCAAACTCTCACTAACATTCTATTGCAGAAAAAATGTACATAGTTAAACTTTTGTTGAACGGGGTGAAAAACACGGAAAGTGAAATTGTCCGATCAGACGAGTTGTTCATGGTTGAAATGGTTCACGACCGGCGTAATGATCGTGTTATTGAGTGGAATGTTCATGCTGTTGCTCCTGAATTGGAGTTCTTTCCACCATTAAACCAACTTCTGTTTTAGCTTAGGAGGTCATTTCCTCATCATGGACGCCCTCCTCTTTTTATCATAAGACCAAATTGCTAAATTAATAGAAACCATGTATTTCTGATACGTGGAAGCCTTTGGATGATTCCGTTTTCAAACATTTTTTTAATGAATCTGAAAAAATGTGGCCTACATGTTCGCTAAATCTATATCCCAATGACGTCTCAGTATGGTTCATGATTGAGTCTGGGGCTTATTTTAAAGTTCATCATTCTGCTGAAAATTTGAAGCCTCCACCCCTCAGTGAATGGGCAGATTTCCCGCGAAGTTACAAAGGAAACTGAAGTTACCAAGGAAAGCGATTATATTGATTAAGCGATTAACTATAAACTTTAACTATGCTTTTAAAATAAATCATTATATCTATATCAGTCATAATAAATGTATGAAAAGAAAATTAGAAGTCTCATATGATGCAACATTTTTTTTGCTCTGATGCATATGTCCCACCCGGTATGAAGATCGAATTTTTTTCTCTAAACAGTGAATTTGTACATAGTAAACTGAAATAGAAGACCTTGAGTAGTTTTTTTGCAATATGTTATTAAATTGATAGTAGAAAAATGCCACGAGCTCAAGCTAATTGGACATGAAAATAACTGTTATTGGCGAGAAAAATACGTTTCCGAATTTTATGGAATGATGTGTTTATGTACACGCAGTGACCGAAATTTGTCATAAATAATAAAAAAGCAATATTCCTAGTACTCCTAAGATATTGATTGACAAAACGAATACTTCGCCAAGTCGCTGTAATATGCGGTGCGCATTTTGACCGAGACTAAAATTAAGAAGCGTTCGAAGCACCTGGAGGAAATGAAAGCGGTTGGAGGTCTGACGTCTGACGTCTGACTTGCTCTAAGTTGGGAGTTGGGGTGTAAATTTTGAAATCGGAAAAAGGAAGAATTTGTCACATTTTCCTCCCCCTATCACATGCAGAAACATCCAATTCACAAGAATTTTAACGATGACTATCTGAATAGCTCTTTCCTGCATTTTTTGGATGCAAATACATTTCCTTAAAGAATAAGGCCAACAAGCAGTTCACTAGGTCAATAGCGTTGTCAACCTAGCGGAACCCGTGAACAAAATAACTTTTTTTTAACCTGAACAACCAAACCTATCTTAAGTCCCCTTAACTTATTCTATCCTAACCTAACGTCCTAACTGAACCTATTCTAACCTAGCCTATTCTGGATAACTCTAACAAACTCTGAGCTATCCTACCCAATCTTAACCTACCGTCCTGACTAACCTATAGCTTTTCCTATCGTCGAATAACCTAGCTATGAATATGGATATATATTAATATTTTGCTTTTTGATGATCTGAATCAAGAATAAAAGGGCAAAGAAACAAGTATTTCGGAAAATAATTATATTATTGAAAAAATTCAAGGAGTAAAAACATATTTTATAACGCTTCACACTTCTGGGTCACTATCATCTGGGTCACTAAAACAAGAAGAGAAAACTAGCCAGATATCAGATGTAAGTCACAATATATCAATCATACGATGAGCAAAGTTGAATAAAGAAAAACACACACTGAGAGAAAAAATTCGGTATTAATATTACACCAGTTGCAAAAGGAATGTTGATTACATTTTGTTTAAAAACAAATCGATCTATCAAAATATACCACGATTCTAAAATGCGGCTTATTTGACTTAAGGCAGAGGATGTTACTTTAAAATCATCTAATCGAAATGAAAAGTCACACTGCTCTGCAGGAGAGCGGACTAAAGAATGTGAAAGTGCGAAAAGAAACTGGTTGGTCCTAAAACTTCTGTCGGCGTGCTCAGCAAGACGGATACCGAAAACTCGAGCAGTCGAGCCCACGTATTCAGACGCACTGCGCGTAACTATATTTTTAAATGACAGATGAGAGCATGTCTTTACGAGATATATCTTTTAAATTCAAATGGGATCCTATTCCATACGTATTAACTAACACCATTTAAAAATCAATTTGCGGCATATTTCTTACTGTGGCCGAGTGGTTAACCCTTTAACGCCCAAGTGGACTGTACGGTCCTCTTTCAAAAATAACAATATTATATTGTATTTCTTATTCAATTTTTTCACTAATGT
Organism: Morinoia aosen; assembly: GCA_030386875.1. Classification (NCBI taxonomy): domain Eukaryota; kingdom Metazoa; phylum Arthropoda; class Malacostraca; order Amphipoda; family Talitridae; genus Morinoia; species Morinoia aosen. Next base: position 11,914,919 of record CM059572.1, on the reverse strand, counting down.
GTCCTTGGAACTTCACTGCCGAGTGGCAGTTCCTTCCACATCTTGATAACAGTGATTACCTAATGCCAGTGTCGGTTTAGTGATAGTGGTTGTGATAACGGTAATATGAGTATAAAAATGTGGGCGTTAAAGGGTTAAGAGAGCGCCCGTCACGGAAAGTAGTCGGCAGTTCGAATCCCGGCAGTGCCGCCGGGTGATTTTCCCTGTTGGGAAAAGGGAGAACCTAGTCTCAATTCCACACTCTACCCAGGTGTCCGAAATAATTAATAGTTATTTCAAATTAAATTTGCCAATAATAATTTTGCAAGGTTAAAGCAAGGAGTCTTGTAAGCGGCTAAGATTGGACTGAAGGTAAAATTTGAATTGAAGCTAGGTTGGTATAGGCAATCCATATAAAATGCCAGGATCAGATTCAGAAATAAAAAGGTTTTTATACAATTCATCAGAGGTTAGAGCAGAATTTTACAGTTTGCATAGGAAGTTATTCATTTGATCTTCAACGCGAAGGTGAATTTAATTGGTTTGGCGATTTCTTTGAATTTTATTTCATCTGAAATTAGGTTATGCAGTAAATACTTATCCCTACCTACAAGCACGACATCTCTGCCTTTATCAGGCCGAGAAATAATTACACTTTTAATAGCTGAAAGTTTTTTAGAAGCGCTATTTCAGGTTTGTTAAAAATGTTCGAAAATAGTTCATACGGCTTGAACGCAACGGGACGTGATATTTTATCACGATATATCGTATTAAAACATGTCATATGTCATGTTATATGTCATATAATATTTCATATGACATATGCCATTCCACATGTTGCATGACACACGCCACATGTAATATGTCACATATCATATATCATATTGCAGCATTCTTCTACTAAGAATAATAAAACTACAACTTTCTATATACTAACTTTCGTAATTCATAGAGATATTACAGGAATGATTCAACAGCTTGGGAAGAATCCTTTACAGAATAAAGTTTCCCAGCCAAAATTTTCAAGCGATTCCCAAGACATTTTTTGATATTTAACAGCCTTGCATGCTTAGAGCTTGCATATTTGTAGCAACATCGCGGATCACACCAATAATGGGGACGTCACTATTGAGGACTAAAAGAGCAGCCTCAAACATCATATAAGTGAAAGCATGGCCTCAAACCATTGTTAGGATTTAGATTCTCGCTTGGTGATCTCTTTAAAATATAACTCCTAAAATAAAAATAGAGCACCAAGTCGGTTTCTTCGGCATAATCAGAGTTAATTTAAATTTTTCATAATTTTATCAGAATAAACACATCACTGAGTCTCCACTTGGAATTATTCAATTTTTTGTTTCTCGTAAAATTCTTACTTAGGAGCACGGTTAGTCAATACTGTTTTGTTGTTTTCGTAAAGAACCATTAAAATTGTTAGTCCCTAATTTTTGAAAACCGAGGTTCTGATTTTGCATTTGGCATATGCAAAGATGGTATGGAAGGACACTTTAAACTTTGAACAGATAATGGTGAGGTGAATTCGTCTGTTTCTATTCGCCATTGGTAAGTTTACGGTAAATGTTCTTCAAAAATGGAATATTAAGGTGGATGCACAACAAAATCGCAGGTGTGCAACTTAGCCAGCCACTCCTTTCCTTGGACCCATCTTTAGCTATTCTAATTGTACGGAACTCGATAGCATCGTTGTCATTGTCTTTACAATTCACTACCCTGTTCATTTAAGATACAGTGACTGAAGTTGCATAATAAAGAAGGGGACTGAAGAAATTACGAAGTTCAGTTCAAAAACTGAGACATCTCATCAGTGTGCTTTGATTTTAGAGTTGCAACTACAGCTTCCTGATTCATGAGTGCTCTTGATAATAGGTCTTACAGTTGCGATTCAAAATAAAAAGTAAAAATTGACACGAGCAGTCTCTGTTCATTTCTCTTAAGCTGTATTAGAAACCTTTGATATGTTTTACAAACGAAAAGATTAAAAAAGTCGGTTAATACAGAAGGCATTTGGTAACATAACCACCAGTGACCAGATTTGGTCTGGCAATCTCTAGCAACGATTGCGCTGCCGCTTTCTAACCCAGCACGTCCTTCCTCTAAGTAGAAGCCCCTGACCTCAGCTAATTTCAATCAAGAGAAAGTTGTCCTCATTCCAAAATACGATCCCGTTCAGCATATCGACAACCACGGATGAAGGCCCGCCTGCTGTCAAAGTCACATTGGGACGATCATACCTCGTGGGAGGGACGATCATACCTCGTGTAGTTTTTGATTCGACAGCTGGTGTGACACTTGGTGTCTAGCTCTTTCACGATTGCCTTCATCAGTAACAACTTCAAAAATTTTCCACATTACTTTAACTATTTTTGAACACTATCCTAAAACTTTTATGGAGAGTTTCAAATATCCTAAAAAAACAAACTTCAAGCTAAAACTAAAACTACACGGTCAATTCAAGCTTCAATTTAATATTAAAATTTACCCCAACATTCAAACTTCACACCCAGCACAAATTAAGAGGTGAACAAAAGAAATGATGAACGTATTTTGCCTGCAAAAGTTTCTGACTTCTCTGATTCCATCATCAGGGCGAAATAAAGGGATCTAAAGAATCAAGTTTAAAAATGAAAACCGTGAACCAACGCAAAAAATTGAGAAATTTTGCTACAAATAAATTCACTAAGTAACTTGCCTACTGTAAATTCCAGTGTAACTCCACGTAATCCGGGTAAAATCCATCCGCGCTATAATGAAACCAATAACACTAATAAAGAAACAATTGACTTAAAGTTTGCATATGCAATTTAATTAATAATTAACTCCGTGATACTTTGAGCGACTTTAAGAGGCTTGTGGGTAAAAAATAAATAGTATTGGTAACTCATGGAATTCAAGCACGTCATTCGAATTGCAGTGTCGTGAAGTTGCGAACTTGGAAGGAAGAAATTGTTGCAGTGACCTCGTTTTAATGACTGAGATGAAGATGAGTTAGAATGACTCGTTCTGTGAAGAAACCAGAGAGTCTTGATATCTCAGCTGGTTGGTAACATGGGAGAAATGATTACGTTAAGACTCATTGATTCGTGTCGTCCTATAAAAACGACAAAATCAATAATTTTTCGACTGCATAGGCTTTCGTTCATTTATGAAATTTATCCAAATTTAGGTTAAAAGTAAAGAAACTAGAGCCACGCTCTACAACAAATTTATTATGATTACCAGTGGAAGGGAGTAGCAATTAACAATAAATAATCTAACACTTTTATACAGGAGAAAATATAGCACACTTCGCATAAAATACGTCAATTTGGTTAGTTATCGCTACGTGAGTATTCAAGAAAAACTAATTCAAAATTTCTAGTGAAAAACACTTCTTGCAAATCTCGGGCTGACAAATCAAGAAAAGTATTAACACCCGAATGTAGCCACAGAAGTTTTTGTTTGCGGCTGAAGATTAAGAATTTTAATTCAAGCTGCAACAATTCAGTTGTGATACGAACTCTTGGCGAATGTTTTTTTTGCATGCGATTGCAGGCAACAATCACACTTGTACAGATACTCATAACCTTTAATTTGATACTCTGCCAGTCTTTCCTTCTACAAAAAATGAAAGCAACCTAAAAAAGTTGGAGAGTTGTTGGAGTCTGTACGAGTATAAATGGTGATGCTTTTTGTAAAGTGTGAGGATTTTAAAAAAATTGATCAATTATTTCTACACTCAGACTTCACCTCACAGTTCAACCTTTTTCGCAATACTAAAAAATTATCCTGTACTGGGACTTTTCTTTAAAACTGTAGTTATACCTTAAAGTCCTCTAAAGGTTTGACTATAAAATTAAAAATTTTCTTTAATACTCAAACATCTCCTGAACGTTTAAAACGTTATGTCAATGAACTTTCACTTAACATTCGAACTCAAATCAAAGCTGTAGTTTGAATCGCAATTCGCTGCAATTGATTTGTATAAATACTTGCTCCTATAGTACTCCTACTCACACTTCAGAACATTGCTGTTCAACACTAAACTACAGCCTGTTTAAAAGGAGACGTTGCCGACGATTTTTTGGCTTCATCGGCATGATACTTCAACATTTTTGATGGCAAAAATTTTAATAATTTAAATCAAGATATCAAAACAGCTGAAACTTTCTTTGCTTTATCTGGTTTTTGCTCCAACTATGAAAAACAGCGAGTAATCTGAATACACGCTGACACAAACTCCGATAATGTATGACTATCGCATTAATTTTAAGCACAGAAAGAAATACACGAGATAAAGGAAACATAATGTGTATTTTTGAAAGTTTCAATAGCTATTTTGTCATTGTAATTATTCTTTTACATCTGTAGACGACGGCTGTTTGGAAATTTCTGTTGTAACTATTATGTACGATGTTAAAACTTTCGTGAGAAGAATACATTTTGAAACAAACCCCGACATCCAATATTCGTATTTCGTTGGATTTTGAGTCAAAGAATTGGCAGAAAATTGCTTCTCTTTCAAACGACCTCAACTAGCAGATAAATTGATTGAATTTCCCACGAATATCTCGTCTCCATGGTGACTCGCTCAGGCGCTGATTGCGTTCTCTGCGTAGCCTTGCGACTCGACCGGCGCCGTGTCTAATGCTACGCAATTTCCGACCTTAGATGACTTATATTCTAATAAATCCGCTGCCAAGCTCGTCTGATATTTTTGACGCCTTAGGGGACGTCGCCTCATAACATGCCTTTATTGGGCAAATATCGACGACACGTATGAAGATTCCTAAAATTTTGAATGGTTCTTTGAAGCTGGCCGAACGAAAACTCCTGCCTTGGAAAATGGGGGCAGTTTTTATAAATGGAAAGGGTAGAATCATTCTCTGTGAATTTGGGAGATAGATATGTTTCTTGTAGTATGTTTGTGCCACGTAGCATTCGAATACTGGTGCAGAGTAGCAACGATTTACATTATAAAAGCGTACCTGAAAAATAAGACATATGAATTAAATAACAAAGCATTTTCAATTGTTTTTGTTTACAAATGGAAATTTTAATCTTCATCAATTGTATGAATTTATAATTTAAAGTGCAAACAAAAATTTTATCTTTCTATTTCCACAGCTAACTAGGTATTGCTGCCATAGTTTTATACCGTTCGTCCATACATTGGACTTGATTTGCTACTCTTGTCTACCAGGGAAAAGCAGGGCAGCCAAATATTCGTCATTTTGTATTATTTGTTTATTTATCTATATGCAAAAAATATTTATTTGGGTCAATTGATAGGCTTGTAGCTAATCTGTGCTTTTTAAGCAAAGGAAAATGGGTAAAAAGTAAAATGAAAATTCATTACACAATTTTGTTGCGACGTTTTTATTCAGAAAATGTTCGCGCGTATTTAGAATTCCACCTAGGATCATTGCCTGCCAGTTTGAGCTAGGTACGCGAATTGAAAACCTGCAGTTGTAAACTCACTCACTCAACGATCTGTGATTCGATTTTTTCGATCACTTGAATTTCTCTCTCCCTGTTACTATTTTTTCACACAAAGGTGAGTGACTTTCATCTGCTCCTCATGGAAGAATTCCTTTTTTATTTTCCTATGATGTGTATATTAGGCAATTTTTACTACTCCAAAGAAGTTTTCGCTCAGATTCTATCGTTAATGAGCTTGTAACTCATTAACTTTCACTTGTATCAAATAAATCCAATTCCATGTTCGAATTTTTTGCGTTTCTCGTCTATTAACGAAGCTGAAAGAAGAGTTTTAGGAGAAACTGCAGTTCGATGGCGAACAGTAGAAATTGACCAATTTTTGCTGCATTAAACGAGAACCTTCCGTCAGATTTATGCCAATCTTGAGTTTAAAAATTCTTTTCTTTTTCTCTGCTCTGGGCCCTGATTAGGAGAAAACGATTATTGTAAGACGAATTTGAGTTGTCTTCGAATCGGCTCCTTTCAGAACTTAGCTTCATGTTCGTCGAAATTTACACGACGCGTCAACGGGACTAAAGAACTTTAACGGTGAAAAGACTGTAATCGCCAACTAGAGCGTAAAATTGAGCGTCATCGTTTTAACTATAAGAACGGTAAACTGTTTCAGTTTTGTTAAAGCTGGCACATTTAATAGAACGTTCATACCGTGAATTCGACTGGTTTTATAAGTGAAAGTTTGCTCGGTTGGCTCATACTATTTTGTTCGTACGGTGGACTGCATGAGCAGACGCCAGTCGATCGTCAGGTGTTCCCAAACCTGTCATCGCTCCGCTATACAACAAAACTCTTAGGTTTAGTACGCATGGATCAGGAGTTAATGAAGGACAATATCGGAGATTTGCAAATTATTCAAGAACTGAAGTAAATCGACAATAATTAGCATATGCCAACTGTTGAACGACGTACGGAATAAATGAATAAAAGCTAAATTCAAGCTTCATTTTTCTATCGCATTTTTGGAGTTCATGTGTTACTTGAGAGTGAAAGACAATGAAATGAAGAATACGTGCCACATGGTGCACTACGCATGGTGTTTGCAACTTAAGTATTTGTTACCTTACTGAGAAAACTGGTCGACGCAATTTACACAGCGGCTATATTTTAAGTTTAAGAAATATTTACTCTTTAGCTCAAGAAAGTCATGAGTAAATAATTTTTTTAACAGTGTTGTGTTGAATTCGATGGATAGTTCTTGTTAACTAAGCAAAATGTTTCATTTTTTATACACTACCAAATTGTTTCTCCTAAAGCCGTTTTTTCACAATCGTTAAAAGACAGGAATCACAGGAAATTCAAACAAATTAACGTGATGCATGAGAAAAACATAAGCTCAGAAAAGAATGAATCTGTGCGAAAGTAATAAAAAATCAGATACCCATTCTAAAAAAGTTATACCTTCATTTACTAAATTTGGAATAGCTTTTCATCGCGTTTTTTTGAATGAGCGCATGCATGAAATTGGCTAGAAAATTGAATACCTTCTCTGAAACGCTGAACCTGAGAGTTACAATGTACTATGTTCCTCCCTTGAATTAAGGAAAGGCGGAATGGATGCTCCAAGCGACCTGTAACTGTGATCGCCTGGCCTCAGTCACGGGCATCTGCGTCCCGTGCTTCTTAGTTTACGTTTCTGTGCATTCACTCTTTATGTAGCTATGGAAGTATTATTCTCCCTGAAAAAAAATAATATTGCCATGATAATATAGAATGAAATAAATATGTTACACAAAATGACACAATTGAAAATGTTTTTGTATTTAGTGGCGAGCATATTTTCCTAAATTGAGTCATGGAAAATGAAATATCGAATGATGCGCTTTGGAGCAGCAGTAGAACAGCTAGGTTCTCGAACTCCCGGCCAAGTACCCTGAAGCAGAGGTTCGGACCGCAGCAGCTTCGTGCAATAACTTCCTCACCATGTTGCGAGAAAGACTTGAGCCCAATTTCTCTAGCTCAACTGCCAGTTTCACTAGCTCAACTGCCTGAGCAACGTGTGAACAATAGGAGTAACAAGACAAATAGAAAATCCCTCTCATTTTTAATCACACAGGGCTTTGTCGTGCTCTTACATTGACACACTTCTCTGTCAGGTCTAAAGTACCTCTATGTAATTCTGCTGATTCATTTTCGCTAGCGAGTTCGCTAGCAAACCAAATGAAAGGGCAGCCGTTTAATGACTCCAATCATTCCGTAAAACATTAGGAAAATGTGAGGCATCACATTTTGCGGCTGTGCGTAAAAAACATGCGGCTATTTGTAAAAAGTTCCTTCTAATTGACATTCAAAAAGCTACCACATTTGTCCTTTTCACTTCCTAACCCTCAAAGTAGCTAGTGAAAGTAGCGTTCATCAAATGTTGTACTGGGAAGAAAATCTGATATGTAGAAATAACGTCTAGCAACGAAGCAGCCACTACGATAGCGGAAGCGATGGCTCGCTGCTACTTTTCTCTCGGTGTCTTCCATTATTTTTTTCAGATCGATCGTGCTCTCGTATCGAACGAAACTTTCCCTTTCGTTGAGCGCACGTACGAAACTTTTTTTAAGCCACATTTATTGTGCAATCACTGACCGTGACTTTACATTAATCTTTTGTATTTGAAAAAATTTAGTATTTCTGAATTGGACAGATCGATAACTGCAGGGTCGATGTTGTATTCATGTAGTTCATGGAGCATTTATTTCAAGAACATAAATCACGAAAAGTGGTGAGAATGTTGTTTCGGTTCTAATAAATTATTCGAAGAGCAGCCTCAGCTGAGCTTGTGTTGCACTTGACCGACGATGCAAGAAAATAAGACCTAATTAATTGTTGGACGACGCCACCGCATGACGAGCCGTGGACGTACTCGAGTATCTGAACTGCACGATGGATTGTGTGTGGCTAATAAGTAATTTTTTAATTAAAGTGATGTGAACCAAGGCTCAGAAGGCGGCTAATGGATTTGGAAGCTTTAAAAAATGTTACCCTTACTAACCTAAACACGATATAGGACGCAGTCGCTTCGACACTTTTAGGAATGCACTGCTGTTATCAACAGCATGTCTGTCAAAGATTTACTTTTATCGATTAATTTTAAGCTTGTGATATACGACTTAATTTGAAAACTCTGATAATGTTGTTTTTGTTAGGAATTGACTTCGACAAAGCGCTTTCCATCTTATTAGCTCATCAATACAGATCATCATTTAACTATTACTTAATGCATATTATCCCTGTTTGATAATTTATAAGACGCACCAAGCATGATTACAGCACAGTATACCTAAGCGTGAAGTACACACAAGAGATTTATACCATGCACTGCTGTAACGGAGTAAACAAAAGCGCTTGTAGTTCTCTTTTTAAAGACGTGCGCTCCGAATGACGAACGTGAGACGAATGCATCACAGATCACGTGTTGTCAGTCACGTGTGGCGACATTGCCTGCTGCTCTGCTATTGTACAGATATGTGATTCCTTCGTCGTTTTTCCATTCTACTTCCTCCAATTCCCGATTATTCCTCGAGTCCTTTTACTGCTGGAGGATATTTGCTCATCGATATTCCTTTCGGACACTCTCCAATTATCAAAGCTTTGCGGTCTTAGCTATTTTTTGACCTAAAGAGAAAACTGTCCATTTTATGTACACAAACTTCAATTCCACAATTTGCTTCGTTCATACATTTGGCCTTTGTGTAATATATACTGTAATCCCTTTGCTTGGGATGCACAGTCAGGAAAGGCTTCAATATTACCTTTAAGTGCATAAAAAATTTCCATTTCACAGCTCCGTACGTGAAGAAAACGGTTTGACAATCAAATTAATATGTACCCATGCTCGTTAACCTTTATTGTTTACCAGTTTCACTGTTAAAAGTTTGCTAATTGACTAGTTTTACCCGGCTGCTCTACTTTAACTTTTCGCGTGTCGGAGCCAGAAGTAAATAATTTTTCAACCTCAAGAGATGGTTTAGATGAAAGGTTCACGTTAACGAAGCAAATTTTGTCAATTTTCTACTGTTCACCACCAAACTGTTTCTCATGAAGCCGCTCTTTTACCATCATTGACATTTCCTTTTCGTTATCGAATGCTCATTCCAATTATTTTCGTTGCTTTTAATATCGCGTATATGAAGAGAATTCCAATTGGAAGGAAAATTCCCATAAACATTATTTTTACTTCAAACTTGATCACATTTGAAGATTTAGAAGGAGCGCGTAGCAGCTTACAATTTGTGCCTCAAAATTTTCCCCCTGTGTAACAGGGAAATAATTTCATCTCGTATGGGCTTGTTTATTCAATAAGGTGAACTGTAAGTATAAGTGTTGATTGATGTCATGAAGATGTTAGTGTTCATCATTAATTCTTTTGGGATGAAACATGCAATTCTCCTGCAAAAAATTGTTTCAACTGAATAACGAGCACAATTTGTTAATTCAATTCACTTTTGTGTATAGAATTTCTTGTTTGAAGGTTTCACGACTAAATTTCATAATTTTTTGGCCCAAAGTTCTGTGATGTCTAATACCAAAATATAAAATTCTTTAAGATACAGTTTTTTATAGATTCACAGCCACCGAAAACTTAGCCATGAAGGTAATCATCTAGAGTAGGATGTTTTTAAAATATTTCAGAAACTTTTTTGTGTTTCAATAAAATTTCGGTCCATATTAGAGAATGGAACTTGCAGAATGTCCGCCACAACTAGTAGGCACAGGTGCAGAAGCTGTGAGATTGTAAGTTGGCTAAAAGGAACGGAAGAAGCCAATCAAGCGTTGGCAGGCCGTAGGCAGTCGATTGTAATCAGTGTCGGTGGGGTTCCTGGGGAGGGAATCATCCTTTATTTGAAACTAAATTCTGCTTCTGGCACTTTGCTTCAGATTTCAGGCATTAGACGAAGTCAATTTTAGTCACTCTATTTTGATTAGGTGATCAAAATTTCATACTTTAAGTTTCCTTCGTTGGAACAGAGCGCGTGTTATTCTGTGGCTACGTAATGGACAGTTCATTTAAAATTGGTAACAAAATTAAACGATCGTGATACGAACTAGACTCCTAAATTCAATTTCTGCGAGTTATCAAGGTTTTAGTGAGGTGATGGAGTAAATAATTTATTTTAATTGAAACAATTCTATCGGAAGTACTCTCTAACAAATAACTGGTTCCTCTGACAAAAAGTGAGAAATTATTGTAAAACGAAATTATTGTACAAGCGTACCTTGATAAAGTATCTTCTAATAACTAAAGGATGCGTTTGTTCGTTACAATCACGCCCGAGAATTAGGATATCAAAAGTTAGTTGGGTGGGAGGGCGCAGCGAGTAAACATCAGAGTACACGAAGTGCCTCCACTGAGTGGTGCGTCCGAGAAGACGTACTACTGCAAGCACGTTGCAATATTGTAGGCACGGTTTTGCCATTGATATTTCTCGCCACGTAGCATCAGTGAACGGAACTCTTGTTTGTGTATATCTCATCATTTAACGGAGATTTCACGTAACATCGCAATTACGTGTTTACTAAATGTACAGCGCTCTGTGAATCTTCGGTAGCAAGGATATTTCGAAATCGATTTTCACCGTGTCGATAACATGGAGGTTGTTACTTGCAACTCCCTCATCGCTGTAGTCTTGTGTATGTAGGTCTTTATGTATGTTTTCACGTACGTATGTACTGTGAGCCTTTATTACCACAGGAGCTAAGGATGAGACCACGGCTCTCTTTTAATGTGTTCATTTGTTCAACATAAATTAACATCCACAGAGTTGGTCCAATACTCCATCACAGGCAAGGTTTAAAATGTTACATTGAGTTCTCTACACATATAAGATGAGTGTTCCGGTTGTATTTAGAGATGGCAATATAATTCTTTTTGCGATACTCCCGCGATAGTGTTTGCTAGCAGTTTTCCTCATTTATAAATCATTTCCTAAATGTCCTAATTAACTGTTTATTACAAGGTAGTTGGAGACTACATTTCAACCCAATCAATAATATTTATCTGAATTCTTGATCTGATTTAATAACGCTTCCGAAGTAAAAATTAAAATTCCTTCCAGTACTCACTGAAATTACTCGTCTCCCGCAACTTGTGTGGTGGCGACATATTCGTTAATTGATTGAATTATAGTGAGACCAAAACAAGTAAGATGAGGTCTGATATTATCTGCAGCTTATATCAAAGATAAAATAAATTCGTGACTAAGATTTTCACACTTTCAAGAAGTAACAGAAATTTATTTTTTATTCACGCTTAAATGAACGTTATTAAAATAGTCGTAAAGGCCGAACATATTGTGTATATTTTACTTGTTTTTTAGAGAAATAATTTTTTTTATAAATTTCATTTTCTTAATAAATGCAAAGAACGATATTAAAATAGAGCTTCAGCTCTAATTCAAAAGTGGAACACTGACGTGGGTACTCGAAGTTTGATAAAATATAGTTTTACGCAGAAACAGCTGCAGAGGCCGTTGTAGGTAGATAGTTTACGCAGGTAAAGAGTGGCCGGAACCGACTGATCAGCCCTCCACAGCAGCGCCAGTTATTCCCAGAGTGGCAGACGAGTCAGGACAAAATCTCGCCAGGCGCGTTGCTGGGAAAGCAGCCGACCGCAGCCTCCCAGGGTACGCAGCAATAATTGTACAAGCAGCAGCAGTAAGTTTAAGTCGAATAAGATGCTGGGAGTAGAAAAACCGCACAAATTAACTAAGAGTGCCGATACAGCGAAGTGGTGACTTAAAATTTCAAAGCACTGATCACATAATCAAAATAGTGAGCTCCACTCACCCAAGTTAGTTTCCATACTCGGTGTGTCGTTACGCCACTTTAACCGGTTTATAAAAGAAAAAAAGACGTAAACAGTGGTAGCAGGTGCTCAGGCGTTGGTAGGATAGGTAGGTAGGTAGGCTAGTAGGTAGGTAATAGCAGCTGGAAAATTGTTAAAAAATGAAATAGGCCCGTAGGGCAACAAATTGCATGCTAGGTAAACTCAAGAAGAAACTCTTCCAGTCCCCTCACATTTTGAGAGAGTCACCGTTCGTTATTATTTTGTTTTAAAATATTCATACGAAGCGGTTTTTTCTAATAGGTTAGATCCCCCTTCAAGTAGTATACTGGCATTTAGCCATTTCCTTATGTTTTAAGGAACTTGAATAACTTGAACACCTTTAAGAACATAACGAGAACCCAAAAATCCAAACAACGAAATTCACAAACACAAGCACACAAACTTGAAAGCAGCAAGAAAAATAGTAGCAGCAAGTAAGGAGAAATACGTGACCTCGTGGTTACAAACTTATGTGGCTCCAAATGGCAATAAACTGGTATCCACCCCGTGCTACGCAGACCGCTTCCAATAAAATGTCAATTGCCGAATCTTCTCTCCAACTATTCAAAAGTTCGCTCGCCACCATAATTCCGTCCAGCTCCAAATCAGCGGCAAACACAATAGACAGCGCGAAAGCGACGTATATGACTCCCGCTCAAAATGCAATGCGAGGAGCTTGTGGGAAGAAGTTTCCACATGCCATGTATGCAATAGAGCAATCAAATACGTAAAGATAGGAAACACAATAAACTCTAAGATTTCAATTATCGTTACCGTGTTGGTACGTTTGTCAAATTAACTGGGCTTTGAGAATTATTTCATGTCAACTGATGTTAAACAGATTCTACGTACCTATAGGTAGAGCATGAGGGATGGAAATTACGTATCTTTAATGATTAGAGAATTGAACTTCCCCAGCAGTCCGTGGAGCGTCGGAAGTTCGGACTGCAGGACAAATCTAACAAATCAAACTTACAAACCAGGACCAGGCTTAACTGTCGAACAAGCAGCTAAACGATTGCTCGCAAACTTAACTACACCACAGTCAAATTCCCTAAATGCGTTAAGCCCGTCTGAACATAAGTCTGGACAGCACTTCCAAAAATGAAAGAGGTGAGGAAAGCTTCGTTTTCATTGTAGCTTTGCTAACGATGCCGTATATCTACTCAAAAATAAACACTCTTCCAAATTCATTTCCAAATTTTATAATTCATGCTGACAGTGTGGCAGGACTAAGATACTCTGCGATTATTTAGCTGATAACACAAAGGGGATGCCCGGAGGAAGTAGACATAAAAACTCAGTACGTGTACATTTGAGAAAAGATTGTTAGGTGTCGCTCTATAAGAATTTCGTATTTAAATTTCAAGATTTTATCCTATTTCAATGAAATTGATACGTACAATTTTGTGCAATGGTTTCTCAAGTGCATTAAAAAATAGCACCACGACACAGTAATGGTTACTTCGGGTCAGACCTGAAACCACTTTAATCCCTTATGAGGGTGCAGTACATAACCATCTTCCTCTTCCCAATGAAGAAACACCGGGCTCGCACTGCGGAGTACGAACCCTCGAATCCTTTACACAAAGAGTGAACGGGTTTAACCAGACGACCACGATGGCCACAAAGATGTAAAATATAAAGACAAGGAAGATTTATCTACATATTTAAAATGTATTTGATGTACTTTGACAGATTTTATGAATCATAACACGGTGTCAATGGAATGAGCGCGTCGTAAATTTTCCATCACTTGACCACATATTGAGGCAGTTTTACGAAACCTGCATCTTACGGCGATTCATCAATTTCTTAATGATTTTAAGACAATTTTCGTCGTACCTTTCTACTCTTCGGAATAGCTGCTCTTAGTTCACTTGAATTTTATTACCAGTTCAATACCAGAAAGGCAAACTTAAATAAATTTTAATAGCAACTGTTCGCACATAGTTCAAGTATGATCCTTTTTGTGACGGCTTCATAAAAGGTTGTAACATTTATAAGGCATTTCCAAACGCACAACCTACTCCTGAGGAAGATTTATGAGGTAAGAGCACCTAAACAAAATTGATTTCCCTGCTACGAACATCTTCACAAAATCTACGTGGTGCTGACATTTGAGTTTGAGCAAGTCATACTCGTAAGTCTTAAGTAAAACATTTACCGTTTCGAATCTCTGCTGGTCAAATTGATAAAATTCTCTACTCGACATCTGGAACCGCGACACCGCCTGGGAGCGGGAGTATTGTTCGGGTCTGGAAGTGGTTTCTTCAGTCTCTAAAAATAACGAACGGCATCACTTCCCATGAGGGAACCCGCTAGTGGAACAATTGGCTCTTATATTGTGTTTTCACACGTCACCTTTCATCCTGCGGTAAAGAATATAAAATGGACCATAACAGCTCATTTTTTCGTCTGTGTTTATGAAATCTTGCGGGATCAGTCATAGTTTGATTCATGCTTATGTGGTAATTCGTTGCGAAGAAATCACTAAGATTTCGACACATAACAAACACAAACAGTGATGGTACTTGTAAAAAGTCTTTATCAGAAACGTGTTCATTCCTAAGTAGGTTGTGCGAAGTAACTACTTTGAAGTTACATTTTTGAATGCAAATTAAGGTTAATCTTTGATTCTGATCCATATAGGCATAAAATAAAAAATCTGTTCGATTATTTTGTAAAAATTTCCGCTAAAAATTGTACACATTTTATGTTGTGTATATCGACATCATCCAAAAATGGAGCAATAACATAAAAAAAGACACACATATATCGCTTAAAATGTTGAGTTACGGAATTGATTTTCAAATCAATGAGGCTAAAGTTATGGATTATTCTTCAACGTACACTTGCAGGAACGGCAGTCGGACTTTGATTCAATTCAAACGCATGGTTACCCTCTTAATTTCAACTCAACGGTTTACATCATACCTGTAGTAGTTACTGACACCATTCGCAAAATTTTACGTTAATGTAAATCAGGAACAAAGGCGAGTTTTCTCTTCACTGTCTCCTCCTCTGCGCCTGAGCTTGCAGCGCGCAATTCAGAAGATTAAACGATGGATCCCCCGGCGACAAAGTGACTTTCCATGGCCTCTTTATGTTCCCTCAGGGAAGACAAGCTGCACAAAAGCTCTTACTCTACGCAGTACATAAGGCCTTTGATTTTGATTAGGCGCATGGTTATTCCTACATGCATGAATTTCATGACTTTAAACAAAGATGTAAATGTTTAAGTTACACATACGTGAGAACTGAGAACTTGAAGTTTGCGAAAGGGAAATATATTTTATGTTTCAATGCGCTTCAGTGTTTCACTCTGTTTGATTCATAGGTCTATGTGAGGCGAAATAAATCGTAAGATTATTCCGAAGGTTTTCACAATTTCGACTGGGAATTTTAGCAGTAAATCGATCAATCCATAAGCTCCTGGCGCAGCACTGGAAACTTAGATGTTAATTTTGGCGATGCTTAACTCAATCAGTTCCAGTCTGTTGAGAGGACGGCTACAAGGTTAAAAGGGTATAATAGCCAGGTTACAAGAATAGACTAAACTTGTGAGAATTATTGATTCTGTTGATACGTCTTATAGGGTAAGTTGTCACGTCCCAGTTTAAGGCTGGCGTAGCATCTCCGCTGTTATTTTGGTAATTCAGCTCAGTATATTCAGTTTAGAGTCATTCTAGAACGGTACGATACACAATCTTTAGTCATAGCATACATAGGTCGATTGCGGCTGGAAATTTAGTGCATGCAAAAATAATCTAGGTACTGCAGTGCATACTCCCGGCAGACACGAATTATGAATAGGTCATCACTAAATAACCAGCTGTCAAAAATGTGTCATTTTTATTTAATAGCAATAGGGGTGCAAACATTTCGTTAATAAGTAACAGCACTTCAGTAGTTTCAGCTAGCAAACATGATGCGCTTACATTCGGCATAGAGGCTCTCACTGTTGGCTTTTTCTTGCACATTACATGTTCACCAAGTTTGTCGCTCCAGAACTTTCGTTGGACCTCGTTTCTGTACAATCATCAGATCATCTTCAGCTTTCACTAGCGGCGCACCAGCATCTGACCATCCGACACCTCATCCTCCGGCACGGCACAGTTCGGTCGTCCGTCGACTCTGAAGTGCGCCCGCGTCTTGTCGGGGCGTCAGTTACTGGGATGGGAAGCCTCTAGCCATCACCTCACCACCGCAAGGAGACACTTCACGAGATGAGCAGTAAGTCGCGATCCTTGTCTTATGTCGTACGTAAGCTTCAAAGATGGCTTAGTTGAAGTCTGCTGAAGTGTTCCGCTATCTCCTTATAAAAAATTAGGGACTAGGGTGTAGATTAGTGAGCGTTAATTCGGGTATGTAGATCAGATCGGTGGGTAGTAATTAGTTTTGGGTGCGTAGACCAGATCGGTGTGTAATAATTAGTTTGGGAGTGTAGATCAGGCCTGTGTGTGATTAAGGATTTCGGTATTGCACACTATTGTATGAATTTTACTTTATGGACTATTTCTAACTCTGGTAATTCTGCCTAGGTGCATTAACGGAAGGCGCGCCTGGAGACTAAGACAGCAGCTCCGATTCTCTAGGCCGAGTCTCCAACGCACTGTCAAGCGGATGAAAACCGTCGTTCCTTGACTACCCGCTTATTTCCATCGAAATGCAATTTTTTCTTAGCAGCCATTAACTTGGTTGAGAATTGCTTTTTCCAGCTTAGAGTACACGTTAATCTCTTGCATTGTCCCTCATATCGCCGCGTTCGCTTGTTTTTACTACCAGCCGCCGATTGACAATCGGTGTCATCAGCAGCCAACTGACAGAATTACTCCAGTAACAGACGCAGAAACCTTGCAGAAAACAGCGGTACATGCAAACTTGTAGTTTGCATCGCTGCACTGTTGCTGCTCCGAACGCCGTGGTACTGTGACGCTGCATGTGTGGAAGTATGGATGGATGTATGTATGTATGTATGGATGTATGTATGGATGTATGGATAGATGTGTGGATGGATGTATGTATGAATGTATGGATAGCTGATTGTATGAATGGTGGATGTTTGGTTTGATGCATGGATGAATGTATGAATGTGTGGATGGATGTATGTATGGATAGATGTATGCCTTTTTGTATATCTTTATTTATGCATGTTTTTATATATGTATGCCTTTACTACCACAAGAGCTAAAGATGAGACCACAGCTCCATTCTCTTGCGTTCATTTGTTCAGCGTACATTAACATCATATGCGTTGCTCCAATACCCGAGACAGGTACGGTTCAAAGCGTTATCATGCGTGAGGTTAAACTTTTACGGAGTTCAATTTCACTTAAAACAGTTTACAGCAATTATTTGAAAAAAAAATCTTCCTCCCGAGGCAGTGCGACATGCGGTGACGACAGTGGTGACCTCTGAGGAAGAACAGACTATGTACGCAAAAATTTAATTCGCCCAAGTGCACCCTTGAAATGCAACAAAGAGAGCTGGGATGCTCGCTCACTTCCTTTGAATTGAGGCATAAAAGGACTCAGCGATTTGGGAAATTGGGTCTGTTCAATGAGACGGAAAAGTAACAAGGCTGTTCGTACGACAGCTGCGTTATCACAATATCACAGCCGCGGCCAACGTATCAGGACAATTCTGTGCAGATTTGAATAAAGTGCTCTATCCTTTAAGCACTTCAGAGAGATTGCGCTATAAAACACCTCTGCCTTCACAGGGCGGCGATAAATGGTAGACAGTTCCAGTGTAATGCTGTCTTTACTGAATTTACTCGACCGGTTTGTGGTGTCGCAGAGTTGTATTTCTCGCAGGGATGTAACATATTTTTATCTCTCAGCAGCTATTGGAATCGCTGTAAAAATTGCTTTCGAATTCCATATTCAAGAATACTTGCTTTTACTGGCCCCGTAGACATGTACAACGTTTGTTAGTGAGATGAAGACTCCTGGATATTGATGATTTGAAATAATTCGAGTTCTTCTCTTTATTTTCTAAATACTGTAAATTTTGAAGGCTAAGCTGAAAACTTAAGTGCGAAGGAGATTAAAAAAAAACTAGTTTACTGGTGTTACAACGTTCAATAGAGTTTATTTTAATTGAATTGTTTTTATTGTGGTACAACAGTATCAAGAGTAAGCATCAGGTGCTAATAAGATTCTGAATTAGGCTTTAAATATAGAGAACACAAAATATCTTTAGCTGAGGCCGTGGGCAACAGATAACATGTCGGGCCATGCATTCAGTCTGATCGTCTGTGTCGCATGCACACCACACAGGGTTGGTAAAAGTGATAATTCTCCGAACACTAGTACTGGAGACAGAACGGTTTGATGTCTGAAGAAATTTGATATTTAAATGCCAGGAATAAAGGGAATTAAGGAACAGTGACATAGTTTCCACCAATGAGCTTTCTGCATAGTCGCTAATGAGTATGACAAACACCTCTAAATATTCTGTAGCATTTAGCATGCATGTGCTCACCGATGAAATTATCCATTACCATTGTTCCCTAAGATTGGTGATCATACAGTACTTGGTGGTCACCGAGGCATAGTGATTAAAAGTGCGCTCCTTTCACGGGATGGGCCGTCGGTTCCATTCCTGGTCATAACAGTCTGGTGAATCTCTTCGTTGGCGTAGAGAGAGAACTTAGCCATGATTCCCCACTCCTCCCAGATGTTAAAAATGGATACCGGTTTCACTGTGGGTAATCGTCACTGCGTCCTGGTATTAGCTACAAAGCATTTGAAAAGCCAATGCACAAGTTGATATGCATTAGATTTGATTGTTATATAGAAAATCTTTAGTCCCCAGTCAAATCTTAAATAGTGCTCGGTTATGATCTCGTGGAATATGTTTTTAAATGTTCAAGCGTTTTTTCAATGTGAAATTTTAAAACACTTCAGAAAAATTCATGTGCGTGAATCGCACGTCCATATTTTACAAAGACGAATTAGCACGCAAATCGTTCGCTGAATTGCGGTGGGTTTGCGCATGGAGCCACGTTACTTGTTCCTTATGATATCTCATACTTTTATAATGTTGAGCTCGTTATTGAGAAACTCGGGAAGTTTTTATTTAAGACCATACAGTGAGAGCTTGTTTTTAATATACAAGATTCTGAGGCTTTAGTAACACGAAAATAATTCACTAAGGCATTTATATTTTTCAGTAAGTTTTTGCTTCATATTTCTTATGAAAAAACAATCGCTCGAAACATTGCATCCTTTCTTGTCGGATTTTAGAAAATCATCTGTTTTTCATTTGTTTATTTTCATTTTATTTCACTTTCAAGAACGTGTAATGCAGGTGGGATTTTCATGGTGTAATGTATAAAGTTTAGGTATGAGATGGACTTTAACGTTTCTCTATCTAGAAACACTGTTTTTGCTAAAGTAGAGAATGGTTTACAATTTGGCAAGAAAAAATAACACCAACCGAGAGGATGAATGCTCAGAAATTGATTTTTCCTTTTGAAAATATTTATGGGCTCGCCATCATAACTTCTATGCTAAGAAAAGAAATAGGTTGTCTAGGTCACACTCAGCTCAGCTGTGCAAGAATATCGCTAACATGAGATTGTTTCAAGCTACTCGACTTGTTCGTGCATTACTTGAGGTGAAGTTCGTGACAAAACATGCGCTTTTTTCTCGGTGTAAGATATCGTGCCTGCAAATCCAAAATTTCACTGAATATTTACGCTTTCCACAATCACCTGACTTAATTTTCCATTGTATGCCCGCGATGAATTCTTCACTTGAATTCGCCCATCTGATGCTTTTCAACGATTGAAAATATAAAAAAAGAAATACTCAAAATGAGCACTTCCAGGTAACATGATTTTCAATACAGTGTTCCTGTACGAAAAAATTCAGCAATGGTATAGTATAGTGATTTTGTTCTGAATAAAGAAGCAAAGCAGTAACCAGGCTCTTACTGCAAATGGGCACTGAATTTCGCTCGTTCTCCTAACATAATGTTCTCAAGCACAGGTTGCATGATTCGAGAAATTATTTTACATCGTCATTAACTCAGAGTTTTTCTTTCCATTGACTTGAATGATGTATCGTGCATGGTGAAAATTATTTGTTGAAATCACAAAGAAGAAGTTCTATTTTGATTTAGAATTAATTTTCACCGCATGATCAATTTCATACACAGTGAAATAGCTTCTGTATTGTTTCCAATAAATCAGTGTACAAGAAGAAGCACGATAATAATTAAAACAGTAAGTATTTATCACTCGGTGAATCACTTTAGCTCACGTCAAAATCTCAATAAAATTATGCATTGTACATGAGCTTTGAAAAATCTACGGAAAGAAATTATAAACACAATTGCGAGGCCCTAAACAGAACACAGATCTAAAAAGCACAACGGCACCGTTATAAACTCGACAGCTATGCAAAAGACACATTGCGCGATGTAACAAATGCAAAGCATGATGTCATGACGTTCGTTTACGTATAACGTCATTAACAAAATGGTAATGTTTCCAACACAACGTCACGTCATAAAAATTACAATGATATAATGACAACGTTGATGTCACCAGAACAACGATGATGTCATCCATTCGACCGACGAAGTCATAAACACAAGGCTTCTTTAAGCACTGGCTCATAAACTGCCTCCCTCAGACTGTCCACTTGTCCCTTGAGCGGGTCGAGAAAGTGAGGCTCGCCTTCGAACCAATCTGGTGGTCCGAGCTTTGGCTCAAATTTTCCGAATTCGAAGTTGGCGGTGAGAGGCGTCGGCGAAATACAAGGCTCTTTTCTCAATAACTCGATTGGCTGCCCTATTTCTTTGGCCAGATCGAGCACATGTTTTCTTTTGCTTCCGAAATTTGCCGCAATACTTGATGCTTTTTGCGAGTATAAATCAAATGCGTGATTATTGTGCTTCTGATATGGGTTCAATTTTGCTTCTTTGATTGCTCTCGAGAACGATTCCCTACCAGGAAGCCGAGTTTCAAAAATGTTTCGAGGATTCACGATTTCATTGGTTCGAAGATGAATTAAGTTAGCCGTGGGGGATTTTGGGACGTCCCAATTCATCGGATTATTTATAGGCCGTCTCTTTGACCTCTGTCGGAACTGGGGAGTCATGTCTGTTTTGTAGCTGCTGGCGTCTATCTCCTGGTTATTGAATGGAAACGCTGGAATCGTGTGTTTGGAATGAAAATTATCATAGGTAGATGAGTAGACTGGAAAGGCGAATAATTTATCCAATGTGAAGGGTAGAGAACGAGCCTCGGAAGCACTGATAGCAGAGTCTTTTGCAGTCGGGAAAAAGGAGTCCCGAATAAAAAGGTTATCTTCATCTGGGAAAAATCCAGTCGGAAAAGAAAATTGCTTAATTGGTGTTCTCTGCATGACGTTAGAGGAAGATTTTTGTTGACGGGAGCTTTTTACAGAATTTTGTCTGATATTAGACATTTTATTATTTTTGTTTATTCGTGTAAAATGGGTGGGAGTAGCAAAGCCCTTTCGATTGCTTCCATCGTTTTTCCGGTTCGATTGTTTTTTTGATTGAAAAGTAGGGATGACAACAGCTATATTTTTTGTTTGTTTAGGTGGATGGCACGTAGAAACTCTTTTTCCAACGCAGTGTCGAGGTAACTTTTTTGATCCAGATGGATGATATTTCACTGGAGCATGAGACGTGCCACTTCTGCCCAGAGCTCGGTACGGATAACCGCCAGCATCATCTGGTAACAGCTGGTGTTCATGAAATGACTCACCTTCACGAGTCCTCGACGAGGAACTACCTCCGTACCTCCCTTCAGTATGCTCGTTGTACTTATCAAATGCGCTAGTGTGGTCTTCAAAGCCTTTATGGTCGTAAGCTCCACGGTCATATCCCTTCTCTATGAAAATTTCAACCTTTTTCAATACCTCTTCCGATTTCAGCCTTGGTTTGTGTTCAGTTGCGCGCAAGTTTTTAATGTGATGTTGCATGTGAGGGTCAAGAGTACTGAAACTTTGAGACGACTGAGGTGAGAGGTCATCTTCGTATGTTTCTTTCAGCTCTATGATATACGTGTACGGGATAAATCGGTCGGTTTGAGCAGCAGACTTTTCGAAATCATACTCCTCGTCTATGAGATGAGCATCGTCTTGTGCGATGAACGCGTCACCGTCCTCGTGAGCGTGGAGGTCGCCAGAGTACAGGTGCGGCATAGGGAATTTTGTTTTTTTGGGTTGTAGGTGCGGGTAAACCGTGTCTTCACCCGGACGTAGTGGGTACTTGGGATATTTAGAATCTTTCTCAAGAGTAAAAATATATCTTGGAAACACGAAATTATCTTCTGGAACGACGTGGCTGCCTGAGACATCTTTCACTTTCACAGGAATTGATGAAGAAGACGATAACTTCAACGATGGAATTTTCTTCAAGTTTCTTTTTCCTGGAATCTTCAACGATGGACTTTCACCTCCTACGTGCTCACTAATGAGTAGCAAAACAGCCATTAGAGATACAGCTCGCCTAGCTACCATTTTACAATTGCTCACAAAACTGTGTGAATAAGAAAGCTGTGCTTGAGTGTCAATCACGACACTATTCTTTCGTTTGTGTTCTCTGCAATACAAAAAACATAACAAATCATTGTAAACATCTAATGCACATTTTAAACAGAGGAATCAAACGGACTAGTAACATTCGAAAAAATGTATTCTATTCAAATCATAAAACAAAAATACTTCTTCTGATATATTTTGCTTTTTCTTATACGCATTTCACATATTATGAACTTATAATTATCAAAAATCTACAAATCTATTTCTCTAGGGGAAAGAATGACTAAATGTAGAGCCTCATTTGTCGAGCATTTTTCCAGGTTTCACGAGAGTTTTGTTGTAGGAGTAAGTTCTCAAGCAAGCGTTAAGGTACCGGATTCTCTCCATCAAACGTGGTGCAGGACTACAATTAAAAGACCATTGAATTGTGGCCCCCGGGCAGTTGTACCCGGCCAACTGCTCACTGGACAATTAAGTGTGGGACAATTGCACGCGAAAAATTACTACAATTGCCTCGAATAATTCAAACTATAGAATTTAAATTCGTGCATTGCACTTGTACGGGTTATAAATAATTTACTCAAATTTAACGAAGAATATGTGGTACTAAGCTTTCAGCGTTTTACTAATGGCTTATGTATCTTCATTGAATGAGTACATTCTAAAGCTAATGCTTAAATTGTTTTGTTTGGTTGTTAAATAAAATAAAATTAGGTTATTGCATTTGGTTTTATTAAATTAAACGTACACGGTTAGGCTTGGCTTGGTTACCTTGATTAGTTTAGGTCGGGTTAGGATTTACAACCGGATTAAGTTAGGTGAGGTTAGGCTAAGTTCAAACTAAGCAAGCATTTTTGTGCAATTGTACGTAACTAAGAAATAGCCCTGCAGAGGCAATTGGCAGGGGGAGATTGTCTTAAATCCGGAGAGTCTTTGGGGTGCGGACATCAAAAATTCAACTTCGTTGCGGAAACTAACTCCAGTCTGTGTTTATTTTAATTCCTTTGCTTACACTGTACCTACGATGTCAAGTTGCTCTGAGCTTCAACCTAGGTAGAAATAGCTTGCCGTAGTTATTTGACAATTAGGGTAAGAGGTATAGGTAAAAATCTAGAATTTAGAAAAATCAATGTCAATCTGTTAACCAAATTTTTCGTAACGATAAACGTTCAATGCAATATACCTTCGATTTCCACTATGGTAATTCTATGATTTGTAATTGGTATTTATTTTCTTGCTCAGCTTAGCTACGGCTTTCTTTCTGTTATTTTATTCGTTCGCACATTAATCAAGGTTACAGCTTAATTCATTATCTGAAATTTGAGAACATTGTTTAACAGCACTGGAGAGTATTTTCTCGCTCACCAAACTCTAAATGTTGTATGACATTTAACGAAGTTGACAAAGCTACCGAATTCTTTTCCGTACAGTATCAAAGTTTTGACCCTCAAAGAATTGAATTTACTATTATAGTACACATGACTTGATTAGATGATTCGAATCTACCAACATTAGGAGTAAATTGAATGGTGGTGACGGAACTACAGTGATAAGGACGTTAGAGCGACCACCTCGATTCAATTGAAAAATAAAAAATGATTGGTATTGATCCTATTAGTGTTTTTCAGTGTTCCTGTGTTTACACTGTTCCTGTTACAGTGATTTTCATTGGAAATTGCAAGATCAAAGATTCAATTTTTTCTACGCTCTCTCAAACACAGACACCTTGCAACATGTATCCCCTCGTTAGTAGTTCAGCAGAGTATCGATTTGACTGAGCTATTACGAACATATGACACACTATAATCCGCTGAGCATAATTTAAACATACTCCTGCAGCACGATGTTTCACACGTTACTATTTGAAATACAAATTCTGATTTGTTTGAATGATATTCAAAGTCTAGAAGTTAGTTTGAGAGCTAATAATTTCTTTTGGAGCTTTGCAACGTCTCCCTATTCTAACTCTACAGTAGTTATTTAATTAAAAATAAATACATGGGAAATAAAAATCAAATGAAATACCACAGAGAGAAGCACTTAAAGTAACAACACATATTTTCACAATTCACTAACTAAAACATTCAAAAATTCTTTGTGGAAAAAACAGGGCTATCTACTCGTACAATAAGAAAAATTATCCACCCTACTAAAGCTAAATATATGAACTATTTTTTTCCCACTGATTTTTGCCCTACGGTTCACATGTTTCCTTTTCCTACACATTGAAGCATCTGTTCTATTCGCAATTGTTCAATTCAATTCATTTGTTCAATTCTCATTGTATAGAGGGAGCACAAATTAGTGAATTCTCGAACAATGTCTTTGATTTAAATAATCGTACGTCTTATTAAATATGCAAAAAAGTTTGTTTCGGCATCCAATCTTAACCATAACTCCTGTATTAAACTTAGGGGTGGTCAAAACTCGTCCCGCGTACGCTGAAAGCGAGCTAAAATACTTTCGTTAATTGAATACTAGAAATAAATCTTGACACATAGACCATAGCGTCAAAGCTGGGCAAACATATATTAACCACAGAGTCTAAAAGCACAGGGATTTCTGTTAGTATATTTCACTGATAGAATACCGCTTCTGAGATGGCCAAGTTCACGAGCGTAAGTCCAGCGCTAGCCCCACGACGGGAGCGCGTCTCTCATGACACCAAGCGCGCGAATGAAGCTCTGATGTGCGGTGCTGCTGCGGTGCGTGAGTGAAAGAGGCAAAATGTGCGGCGAGCAAAAAACGGAGAGAGTGACCCAACGGTGCTATCGATGAGCACAGTGAAAGAGCCTGCTAAAAATGGCAAAAAACATAGGGAGAAAGAACGGGGTAAAATGTCATCCGTGAACGATGAAAGCACCAACATACAAAAAATGAAAGAGTTGAACTTCAAAATGAAGGGTCAGATATGGAGTAGATCATTTGAATTGTTGATTTTTGAATGATAAAAAAGCATGAAGTAAGAAAGAGTGATTAGCAAAGGAAAGATCTGCAATGGTATTACAAAAGCGATGGAGAATTTAATGAACAGTACTGGTGCAATGACATTTGCAGAACAGGTTGTAAACTTGTGTAGGGTTAGATAAAACAATAATTAAGAGTGTTTTTCTGTTTTAGTGTCAATGCATCGAAACTTGAAAAATATTTACGCATGCCTGAAGTGCTTAAGGATGAAAGAAAAACTCCTTATAATACGCTATTAATATCCTGCTGTTTCAAAAAAACTTGCATTTCGTTCCAGCTGATGTTCTAATTTATTTATTGCTTCCGCTGCTTTGAAGTAAATTGGTGAACGAAAAATGACAAAAAAACATTCACCAATTCTATTCGCGTGATGATAACATTCTGCTTATTGTTATTACGATTTTAAAGCAGTTTGCTTTATATGAACAATTTTGTTTCAGTTACGTCTTTTTATTACATGAGCTCCGCAATGTTTGTGTTTAGTACGTGCGTTCTTTTCAACTTGTTTTCAAGAGTTATTTCCAATAACGTAGCGTATTGCGATGATATATTATGCTTAACTATGGCTCTCGTATCCGATGTATTGCTACAAAAATTGTCGTTTGAGTGTAAGTGGAAAATTTACTTCATCTTCCTGCACTACATGAGTAGGCGCTACATTGCACATACCCAAAATGACAGTAAGTTGTAGCCATGGTGATTCTTCCGACTGTTTATGTTACTGATCAGTAAAACCGATACAGCGTTGTAATTCGTATTCCAGACACATTGAAATAACTAACATTGACTTGAAGAATGCTTATCCAGGATAACTACTCTCGAGAACAACTTGAATTAATTTTTTTTAATGAAGTCTGCGTGTAACATTTTAGTTCTTCCGCTCGGAGACGACCGCGACATCCTTTCCCCCTTCGCTGGGTGTCGCATGCCTGCTCAGAGCACCGTACACGGCATGGCCGCTGGTGTTAAATTCTTAGCACTTTTCGAGATTCCGGCGATGGTTTGCTTTTAAAATTAACTCAGATCTCGTTTTTAACTGAAATTGTCCTACGTAATGATCTTACTGATTCATCGCTTTAGGAAAATAAATTTTTCACATATTTCATGCTCA
Organism: Morinoia aosen; assembly: GCA_030386875.1. Taxonomy (NCBI): domain Eukaryota; kingdom Metazoa; phylum Arthropoda; class Malacostraca; order Amphipoda; family Talitridae; genus Morinoia; species Morinoia aosen. The sequence goes on along the minus strand of CM059572.1, from coordinate 11,888,023 downwards.
GAGTTTGATTGAAATTTAATTACATGAATTTTTTATTTAAACATTTGAAATATTTTTATTGAAGAGATTTCTTTTCCCTGAAGAACCTTAAATAACTGTCAACTCTTCAATTGACTTATTACTGAAGCGAAAGAACAAGAATATCGTGCCTTAAATCGAGTCCCAATTTAGGGAGAGTTGCTTGTCATGATGATAACTCTATTAGAATACAAACTCCTGAACTTGCTTGAAAGGAACCCTAGATCTTCCATTATTTTATTTCTCTTTGCATATTTATTCAAAATCTAATTCACTGCCACTCTTCATGAAGGTGTTTATGAAAAACTTAGTCAGGTGCACACATCATTCATTTACGGGTCTTCATCGTTCATCAATTTTGCATATTGATCATCTTCACCTATTTCAAGTTCGTAGACAGTGTATCGAATTTTCTTTTACTAGAAAGCTAATCACGCAGAAAAAAGGTGAATTAAATCAAGAAATTTCAGAAGTTGAACTAAACTTTTAAAGAAGCCCGAAGAAGAAGAAGAATTTCACAAACATCGAGGTTTCGAACAAAACAATTCCCGTCAGGAATGATTCCGGAGATTCTGAACCTGAAGAAGAGAATATGAGTTACAGTTTATTAGTAAAATAAACAATAATTATAAGTAATAAAAATGTCGTTATCGACAACTTTCTTCCGAGGACACTCGACTCATTGTAAGGACTATATCGTTTATGGACGTAAATGCAGGCTTGGCGCGTACGGCCGAGAAAAAAAACCCTCCGAGAGTGAAGAATCTCTTGACGTTAGAGCATTTACACTGTAATAAGAATTTACGACTATTTAGATGGGTACATATAGAAAGATCTCAATTAAAAGTATCGACATTCACGCAGAATTTACGTCAGATTGTCAAGAATATCACCTTACTTATTTTATAAATAAGTGCACTCAGGTGCTTCTAAGCAATGAATCACTGGAATTTGAAGTTTTTTCGATTTGCATTAAGTTGACGATTTTGAAGGGTTTTAGGTGTTCAGAGAAGGATTAAGCACTCAGTGTAGATTCAGTTAAAGTTAAAAGCCCATGCAGTAGTACGAAACGCTAATTATGTTATCATATGGGTATAATTCATCAAAGAATTATTTCAAGTTCAATTTAAGTACAATTTAGCTACAATTAACCACCAACAGGGGCTTTGGTAAGAATTTAAGGTGGCCACCAACTTTAATATGAATTTAAGGTTGCCACCAAATTTGATACGAATTTAAAGTTGCCATCAACTTTAAATTCAATTCAATCCACCAACATTGATATGAATTTATGGCTGCAACAAACAGAGGCTTTGATAAGGATTAAAGATTCCTACGACGCCATAAGCCAATTTTAATTGACGGGTGGCTCGAAAAGGAAAGAGGCAAAATATTCTAGCATCCATCGAACTAAATAAAATGAAACCAAACAATGCGCATGGAAACTTATTACCAATCTGCACAATCTGTTGAAAGGAACATCAAGGTGGAAACTTAGAAGTTTTTAGAACAAAGCGAACAGAAAGAGCTAAACCAACTGATCAAATTGAGTGATAAAGTGAACCAAATAATAATGTTTCTTCCGAAACACTGATCCTTTATACGGTCAGTCTCTTGAACGGCAGGTTCAAGAGAAGGCTGGTTAGAAATTCGCAACAATAGTTTGTGAATTTTTTTTATCTGTCTTTTTTTTCTTTCTTATTGCATTATATTCGAAGGCCAGGTGGGAATTTCTAAGATACAGACTCACTATTTCTCCAAAAATATATTTCGAACTTCTGTAGAGCAAGCCGAGTAGTTTGCTATAGAGTTAGGTAGCTAGGGGTTAGTTGATATTTTTGGATGAGGTGCGTGAATTTTTGCCTTCTTAATTTACTTGAATAACCGGTATGACATTTTGACGGCTAAGTCACTGCAGCAGCGACCAATTTGCATTATTTCTGCTCTTCTGCGAGTCTGATTGCCATGGAGGGCGGGTGGGTTTCTTTCCTCTGAAGTGAACGTCGCTGCGGTCCGCCGCTCGTTTCCGGCATCACCCTTTAAATACATGTGCGAGAATCGAGCGGCATTTAATGTTGTAATTTCAGCGACACTTTCGGATTATCTTCGTTTCCAACATTTTTGCTGGTTTTACGTGACATGTGCACTTGAGGTCAAAGAAGTTTTTTTTTTAAGGACTGAAGCTTGAAGTTCGGCTAATAAAAATTTTTGATTTTGAATATTGAACGTTGAAGCCTCCCTGTTAGCATATTTAATCCTATTTCGTTTTTGAATTGAAGTTAATAATGACTGAATGTCGGATGAAAGTATCGGAGCTTGACTCCTTTATCCCTGGACAATTTCGCGAGGCCATTTTGCGAAGATTAACAATTGAATGAATTCGTGATAATGATAGCTAGTTTCCTCTTTAGTGTAGCCTGTGTCCATGGCTGTTCTCCCAGCTCCAACGATTATGGTTCTGATGAGCATCTGACACCATACTTCGAACTTCTCTTCAATGCCATTGATTTATCTTGAAATGCCAGCTTGCTTTAGCTCTCACTGGGGCATTCCTTCACTCCGCCTACCATCGCTAAATACTACTCTCTACTTTCAGCGTGACTCGTTCGAGTGGATTACGCCCGACAATTTTATTTATGTTTTTATATTATAATTATCGTTATCATATCAGGAAAATTTATTGCTGGAAAATGTTTTAACACCAAAATGTATATTTATTGCAAAATATACATACGTCACTAAAAATATGTTCGTCCGGTTTTGTTCCTGTGAATAAATATTGTATAAGTAGATTTAAAATGAAACATTTATGGGTGCTTCTATGACTAAGATCTATCAAAAAAGTCCGAAATACTAGAAATTGACGGGATGACATGAAGTGCAGAAATGTTATCGAACTTTCTTTCAGACCGTGGCAGAGGAATAATTTTACATGAGCTGCTTGTGCATGACCCGGAAAAAAATCCCGAAAGGTAAATAATTGTTAATGTTAACGTCGAATTTTCAGATTTACTTCACACATTTCATTCATATCAGTAAGCTTCTTTGAAATAAAGCAATAGTCATGGACTTCGCGTCGAGTAATGTTTCCCACCTAGTCTTTGGCTACGACTTTATGAGAGATATTTAATTTCGGAAGAATTTGAAGATCAGAGCGCAAGTTATGCGATTAGGTACGCAACGACGACCATAATTTCGTTCCAGACTTCGTTAGAACCGTCACGAATTTCTAAGGTCTACTTCCGGTTCAATCTTAAAGAAGCAGAGGCGATGATACTACTGTTTTGTTTAAGATATGTAGTAATTTTTAAAACAACTCGTGGCATGATATCCAAGTATAAAATACATCAATTTTCCATCGTCTACTAAATTATTCAACACAAAATAAATTTGATCATATACGAAACACATGTGCGAAACACATTCAGTAATTTTTTGTTTTGCTCAGTCCTGGAGCATAGTAATTTTTGATTGACTGATAGGGGTTTTGCGTAGGTACCCTATGTTTCTTAAAGGAGCAGTAAATTTTTACATTTTATGATTCATTAGAAAAACCTACGCAGCCGAACAAGCGCCGAGCGAAATTAAGAAAAATTCGAGTTATAAATTGATCACTTAGTTAATATTATATCAACCTGCATCTCTGTATAATTAAGTTTAAGAGTAAAAAAGTACTAGATGTCTATATCAAATGAAACGGATCACGGTGCTTATTTTCCATGGTGAACTGTCGAAATGTCAACTAGATCTTAATTGTAACGAACTGCAGGACTAATCAAGAAATTTCAGTTTCTTTTGTACGTTGTGTGCAGAATAATATTTCCCACCACCCTGTCGAATGATGTGGGAATTAGTTGCATTTTTATCTTTCAGCGTTGAGGTGATTTTAAATGGCAAAGAAAAATTTGTACATCACTCTTCTTATATGGGCAACATGAAACGGCATAGAGAATCTTAACATGATTGGTGCATTAGGGCTCAAGTTATTATAGCATTTCTGGGTGGCTGAAAGAGACAAGCAGGGGCTGCTTGGCATTTGTTGCTTAGAGGCATTTCATGATATACTGTTTGCTTTGGCGACCTGACTTGTGCTAACGTCTCTTGCTGCACGGAAGGCTGTCGAGTACATCACGTCCAGAGTGGCGTATTGTGGGGCTTGTCTTCCAGCGCGCCTGGCCGCCACGGGACCCATTCTGGGCTCAGGCCGCGGTGCTGGGTTTCGGGGTTGAAGCTGCTGATGCTCTGCCGCTTGCTCAACAGTTCTCAATACTTGCCTTGTCATACTTACTTGATCACTTTGCTTACTCAATAACTTACTTGATCACTTTGCTTACCCAATAACTTACTTGATCACTTTGCTTACCTACTCAGTAACTTACTTATCTACTTACTTTACTAACTTAGTCGCTTGTTTTAGCTTTGTGAATGATTGTGGTTGTGAAATTACTTAAAAATATTACTGATTGCACTGTACAACAAATTTCAGGGTCTAGAAAAAAACATAAACATAGTTCTCAAAGGCGCTTAATTATGAAGTTCCGTGTGCCGAATTCAAGTTTGAAAACAAAAATTTTATACCACGTCACAATTTTTTGTAAATACAGTGGGACCTCGAGATACGAGTTTAATTCTTTCTAGAACCGAGCTCGTAAGTCAATCAGCTCGTATCTCAAACGAATTTCTCCCATTTAAAATAACTGAATTCGATTTAATCCGTTCCGGACGTATGAAAAATCCCCAAACTATTGTAAACCATCTGCTGTGATGTAAGTCCTGCGTGGAATTTTCTTCCAAAATAGGCCCGTTTCATCGCAGTTGAAAACCTGTTGCGGGATGTAGCCTTCCCTTGCGACAAGCACAGAGAAATCTTGGATGTACGTATCGGCTGCTTTCACGTCCCCATCACAGCTTCGCCATACCTCACCACTGAATGGGTGCCAGTTCTCTTAAAATTATCAAACCAGCCATGACTTGCCTTAAACGATTCTTCTGATGCTTCTTTAGAAGCTGATGCTTGTTTCTTCACTAAGTCTGCATAAATACTCCGTGCCTTCTCGCATATTACCGTCTCCGTCATTGTATCTCCTGCCAACTCCTCTTTCACCCACACGAGCAGCAGCTTCTCCATTTCCTCGTGGATATTTGTCTTTAATTGGGAAAGAACTGTGGTTCCTTTTGCTGGTGTAGCACTCTTGATGTCATTCTTCTGCTTCAATATTGTACAGAATGTCAATGTACTACGGTCATAGATCTTAGCGAGTTCAATCACTCGTACGCCACGGTCATGTTTTCCAATTATTCCTTGCTTTACTTCTATCAACATCATCCTCCTGTCACCATTGTCCTTAGCACTCACTTTCTTCGGCCCCATGATAACACACAAAAAACTTCAGTTATCACGCAAAAATAAAGCAAAAAATAGTACAGCGCACAAGCTACACTTTGACTCAAGCGGGTAACACGTGCGATTGAGCAAGAGATGCTCTCGGATGATCAGGGTTTCCACGCGAGGCGACTCTAATTACCCTAGCTGAAGGGTGTTGATTACCCCAGATTACCCCAGGGTGTTGATATGATCTATAAATTAACTAAAAGGTAAATGGACTGGTTTCCAGAGCTCTGTCAGTATGAATAAGACCTGTGTTACATACTGCATGAGCGTCAGGAGGGAAATCCAGCCGAACGACGTTAGAATGCTGGTTTGATATCCAGACGATATCACGTACAAGATGTTTGCCAAAAACCTGTCGAATTAATTTTGATGCCCGCTGTTTTCCAATGCGCCCTTTTTTCTGCGACTCCTGATCTGGAAACATTGTTTTCATCAAACTAAAAGAGGCTCACACAATGAGATAGGTGGTGCTTAGCTAAAAATGCACAAACTTGCAGTTCCACTTTACGAGCACGATTTTCGAGAGGATCATTGGATAGCACGTAGCTGGCAATTGATGTTTTTTTTTGCCACCATGGATCGTTGTTTGTGTCGCTGAGAGCATGTGACGCCTGATCTTCGATTTCCCACAAGTAATATAGGTTCGACAAACCTTGCAATATTCCACATCCTTTTGCTCTGTTGATTTTGAGAACTTGGCTAACCATCCCTCAAACTCAGGTTCCGATGTCAACGAATCTTTAAATTTCTGCTGGTAGTTTCTAGCTTTCAAGTGGAGCTTTCCATTTTTCGAGGTGGTGTCGTTGGCTCTTCCTCACTCGGTGCGCGATCATCTGCTGTGCTGCAAGAAATGCAATAATATGTGTACCTATCCCTAGTACAATTATTCATTTTTTATTTAATTTTCCATCCATTCACGCACTTCAGCCATTCTTTCCACATGCACAATCTAACTTAACACTTTGATCCACTCTCTCTGATGACTTTCTGGCTTCCCTCACACATGACCTTCGTCGTATCTTTTCATAACGGATTTTATCCAATATTGTTACACCACATATGCTTCTCAGAGACTTCGCTGCAATGGTGTAAGACTTCGCTGACTTCGTTGGGCGGGTGAAAAAATTCAGAGGTTTTTGTAAAAAACTACCTTGCCTTTATTAATATGCATAAACTTTCCTCAACACTCGGTTGTAGAACCCCCAGAGCTTCAATTTTGGTTGACGGAATTCTAGGCATGATCACAGCTATATCAAATTCTACGTCCGTGCTACTGCGCCTAAGAAAGACAGTGGGAATACAAACATATAATGCAAGTTTTAAGTCGACAACTGTACTCTTTTGTTTATATGAATTTTTGTAACTAATTTCATAGCTTCTTCCTTTCGCGTTTAGCACTTTTTCTAACTCGAAGTGTCAAAGAACCCTGTCTAAATTTTTTTGTTTGCATCGCTACAATAAAATGCTTCTTTGGCGTGCAACATGGCTAAGAAATAGGACGCCTTCCATCTAATTAGCTGGCAAAATACCGGCGCTGTGAGGTAACTCTGCTGTTAATTCAATGACTTTCACAAGAATGAACCTATTAATTATTTCTACGATGAAATATATTAGCTGTGGAATTTAACAATACAACAAACATACCTGTCAATATTCTGTTGAAGCCCATAACCACTAGCGCAATTAGAATAGGACAGTGACTTTCGTCGACTGGCTGTTGCTGACACCGCGCGAGTTTTTATCAACAAAATGCAACTCAGAATCATTTGTCAAAACGAAGTGGACAAGAGATATTATGGATTCGTCTCTTGACGCCGTCTTTCGTGAGCGATACCTGATGACATTCAAATATGCGACACTAACCACAGCAGCAGTGCAGTTTTGTGAACACTAAATTCTGACCCGTTTCATTACAGTTCGTTCAAGTGGTAACCAGTAGGGTGCATGCAAGGAGGTTCAATAGAATGGAGGCGGCATCAGCGCTCTAAAGTGAAGCCAATTTTCGGTATGTGTAGGGTATACGGGCACACACGCGGAGATGGGGCTCAGTGCGTGGAGGGAGTATATATGGAGGGAGCATAGCCGTCTGTGAAGAGAACCAGTTTTTGAGATTTCTCCCATGTTTATGGTAACCAATAGCCGTCTCGCAAGTGTGACGTCAGCACGGAAGCCAGTTACCTACTAACTACGCTAGGGTGTGCACATGCTCGCTGATTGCTCTTCCAGCTGTTGAGTTTATCGTAATCATTAATTTTGAATTCTAAGACTCCGAAAGATAATAAATTGTGTTTCCTCACTCGAGGACACTTAATAATATCAAAATTACTAGCAAAGATACATTAAGAGTTAAAAACTGTAAAGATTACAGGCCCTTGAATATAACAAATTAGAGAGAGACTTGCACGCGCACCTCATCCTTCGATTTGTGGAGCGGTACTAATCTTGCTTTGGCAAATGAATGAGTTGTAGAGGAGGCGAGGAGGAGCCAACTTCAGCCAAGCGTCTGTGGTTGGCTCACGTGTGGGGCCTTGCCAATGCCCCAGTCTCCCAACTTTTGCAGCTAATTTGAACCCGATTGGAATCGGCTATGCTCCCTCCACACAGTGCTTCCACTTTAGGGTAAAATACCCCATTTTAGGGTAATCAGATGTGGTCTAGGGTAGAACTTAGGGTAAAGCAAAATTCCGTGATTTTTAGGGTAATTCGACTTCTGTCGGGGTAGCGCAGCAAAATTGTAGGGTAATTGCCTGTTTTCATTACCAATATCAAGTTTGCTCTCAAGTACCACATACAGTATACCTTGTGTAAGATACATTGCGGAAGTACGCTACCGAAGCAATTGTGAAAATGTTCAATAAGAGTCATATTTGGAACAAGTTTGCCCGAACTAGCTATCAATTTAGTCTCTATTGCACACTACGATAAGGCGCAAATTGCTGTGCATATCGCTGCAGATCTCTCAGTACTCAGATCTCTCTTTAGTATAATGTGGCCAGATTTGCTACATGAATAATACCTCGGTTAATTAAAAGTAATGACAATAATTAAAATGAAATGCAACTTGATATAATGTTTTGAATTTTATATTTTCTAGCCTTACATAACTAACTCGTAAATGTATCAAGATTTACACCTATACATCGGTCATCGTCGTTTAATGGAATTGAACAGCTATGTAACGTGTACAAAACGACACTCCCTGAGTCGAGGGTAGGTAGTTTTGTTTCATTCGAGTGCAATTAACTGTGTCAGGTGCTGTCACGTGCAGTATTGCATCGTGACAAAATATTTGGTTACTTGCATCTCAGTAAAATTGGTATTATTAAATAGATTCTGTGTACGATGAAGCTGCTACACCACTCATGAAGGAAAGCCAAATTTTACCGTCTGTTAAGCCCTTTTCACGAAAAGGGAAGGAAGGATAGAGAAGCGAACAACTGTTTTGAGGCTGGTTAGAAAAGTCTCAGTCTTATACTTCAAGTAAGGATTTGGCATACAGCACTACCTGCTCAACTATCATTACGTTTGGTAAATCTGAGATTATTCTTCATACTAACTCTCAACGCTATAAAAATCTCTCAGTACAGAGAAGGAAAACACAAACTATACTTCTGTTCATTTTATCACACGATCCAATTGACGAGTCAGGTACAAAAATTGAATTGCCGATATGTGCAAATCTTTCTGATATGATTTGCCTATTTCGTTACTACTGAAACAAATGTTTCTTAAAGAAAGTAAGCTTAGGGAAACAAAGAGCTTCAAACATTATTCAACAATGATTTGGTAAACATCTACTAAGTGATCTTGTCGTTGTCCTTAATGAACTTTATATTCTGTAATAATTGATGGAACAACTGATCGTAGTAAAGCTAAACAGCTCGGAGTCATCGTCCAATAATGAAGTGAGAGTGCAATTAAGAGCTCCTCTGTTGATCTTGTTGAAAAAGAGGATAGCACAGCCAATGGATTGTTTACTACACATAAAAAAGATTTCAGTGACAAAACTATTAAATTGATCGACAGTGTAGGGTTCTGTTCAGACACGACCAATGTTATGATGGAATCCAAACTTTCTGTGGCTTATTGGTTAAAAAAAATGTATTTTCGACTTTATAGAAGAAATTTTGGCTTGGTGGAAATAGATTTGGGGAGTGAACAAAAAGCTTGCGAGATAGCAATCGAAGTTCTTCTTCCATTATTCTTGTCACTAGGGTTTACTAACGTTGGACTCCGATTCTTGGAGGAGCCACAAGTATTCGACTCTTTTGGCTTTTTTGACATGTAGGCTTCTGTCGAAAAATAATCCGGCCATGGGCCGAGATTCTTAATTGTAACGAGACTTTTTTGAAATTGAAAGACTCTTATTGGGCTAACTTTGAACCTTGAGCAACATATGCTTCGCCTTACTCAACGTAAATTATCACTATACGCAGTTAAATTCGAACCAATTGAGTGAGTATACTGATTGCGAAAATTTTTGGAAAGTTGAAATTTTTCATTTAGTGCACAACATTCTTGGCCCGTTCTTCGCAATTGTACCGAGAATTAGGGTGTATATAAACTTATTTCACATCTAAAAACCTCTAATTTTTTGCGAAAAAATTGTGAAACTGCGTTTGTGTTGCGTTCCGTAAATAAATGTTTCGAGTAATACTTTGTCGTTCATTTCCTCTTACTATGTCTTTGCTTCTATCTGCTAGTCAGGAATAGATTGCCTGGCCTTATACTTTGCGCTCACTGAACAGAGCTTGTAACTAGGTAACCATACAAAGAAGATAAACTACAGTATATTGAAAGCAGTATAAAATGTTGCACGTATCGTGACACATATGACTCCGTAAAGTCAGAGAATTGCATTTTCTTATATCCGCATGACCCTGATGTTGTGTAATTTTTACACATATAAACATGGATACATTGAATATTTTCATGTAATACCAACAATGGGCTTATTTGATATTTTAGGGTAATTTAAGTATTTTTAGGGTAATCTTGAACGAAGTTTTAGGGTAGAAACTTTTGCACTCGTGGAAGCCCTGCCTCCACATATCCTAGCTCCATGGCTCAGTGCGTGTCAGACACTCAGTGTGACAGGGCGCCGCTCATCCATGCTGCGTTCAAGCACTACTTTCTCAATATGCCGAGCTCATGCATCATACACATGTGCAGTTACTTTCAAAAAAGATTCAGACATAAGTTTTCACGTGTACGTACAGAAATTTCATGAATTGCAAACGGTGTTCAGTTCTTGATGTTGGAGGTGGTGCTACCCCTCCACTAATACACCCCCTCCACACTAGGACCAAATGCCGGGTGGGCGGGGCTTAGGACGGCAAAAGTGGCTTCACTCGCTTGACTGGCAAAAGATAGTGATGCCGCCTCCATTCTATTGAACCTCCTTGGGTGCATGCATATTGGCTTTCAATTTTCTAATTTTCGTAGATTAGGCGGTCACTTCCGTCACGGAGCTCTGATTACCCTAGATTTGCCCATATTTTTCATTACCCTTAACATTACCCTAGGGTACCCCTGATTACCCTAAACTGGGGTAATTACCCTGCTCGTGGAAACACTGCGGATGATGCTCGACCCTGCATGCGCGCCAACTAGCGGGACGCTCCGGAAACGGCTCGTATCTCGGATTTGGGCTCGTATCCTGAACGAAAATATGGCCCGAGCTCCGGCTCGTATCTCAAAAACTCGTATGTTAGGCTGCTCGTATCTCAAGGTACAACTGTAGCTGTTTTAAGAATTATGCAATTAATACAGATTTCCAAGATTCCATAAATGCATTTACTCCCAAAGTCAGATTAAGTGTCTTCATTGTACTTATTAAAGTAATATATAATGAATCGGCATGTTTGTTAGCATTATATAATGTATTAACCTACAATCTAGGATTTACTTCTTCTTTAATAAGACGTCTCAGGCGTGTCACGCTTCAGGTTCCAACAGAAGTCAGTCGGCAGTTGACGCTATATCTTGATGGAACCTTTCTCCATGTTTATCTCTCACATCTGCTACATTCTCTGAGAAGAAGGACAGATGAGAATGAAGAAAATGTCTCTTCAGTGACATATTAAATCCGAGATCTTGGTAGCATTCGATTAGCCTCTCCACTTTACGCTCTCACTGGAACTCTTTGCGCTTTCCCAGAATTCCTTTGCATACATATTTGAATGCATGCCAGCCGCTAGCTCAGGTTCATCCATTGTGGTCCCTAAGTCCTCATCATTTACAAGCTGGCGAATCTGAGGGGCTACAAATAAACCCTCTTTGATCTTGGCATCACTAATTTTAGGGAAGATCCCCTTGAGATAGTGGAAACATGGACTGTTATGTTGCCATGCTCTGGTAAATTGCTTCATTAGGCTTAGTTTTATATGCAGTGATGGCAAAATAATTTTATCCTTCTTAACTAGAGGCTCATAAATTACATTATGGCATCCAAGCATCATAGATTCCCGAGATGGCCATTCTGAGCGTATATAATGTTCTGATCTGGCCCTATAGTCCCACTTGCAAATAAAGCACATAAATTTGGTGTATCCAGTTTGTAGCCCCTTAAGTATGTCTTCTATTTTCAAGTCTGCACAAATTAACCACTCATGCTCTTTGTAACTTAAGCGGTCTAAAATAAAAGCATGGTTCCCATTTGTCGCTCTTAAAATGACCGAGTGAGCAATTGGAACTGAAGGCATGTTGTTCCCAATGTGCGACAGAACTGCAATTATGCGGTAAAGGGATCCATCTATGAATAAATAGCCTCCACTCATTGGGTTCATAGGACAGCTCAAGGGCACTGAATAGGCCTCTAAAATCATTACAATAAGTCAAGTTGTTTTCCAAAGTGAAGAATTCCTGTAGATTTGCAGAACGCTTCCTAAATACTGTAATTCGAGCTTCTTCAGCCAACAGGAGCCATTGTTGCAAACATGAGGCCAGGAGTTTACTCTGTTGCTTAGTAAGTGTTAGATCACGAACTAGATCATTGAGTTCCGGTTGGGTGATGAGGTGTGGTTTCTCATCAAATTCGAGTTGTGTCGTACACGTTGTATCTTGAGATTCTGAATCATCTGAGTTACACGTGTCATCGCTTGTTCATATAGCGGTTGTGGTGCAGGAATATCATTTGAAAGTAGAACTGGGCGAATAGTAGGCTGAAGATCTGTATACACGATAGATTTCTTGCCTTTTTCTGTTGCACCCTCCGGGAAATAAAATAAAATCAGACTAAAAATAGATAGGCCTACTATTGGTTGTGATCACACACAAAAATAATGGAGGTACAACTTATTATGTATTTCGATCTTTCTATTGATACATCTCTTGAAAAATTATTTAAAAACAGTAAAAAATAAACATTGCTTAACCTTTAACATCTGTTAAGCAGAAGTAAGCAATCTGTTGAGTGGTCTTTCGGCTCCCTCCAAACCATTGGTGCGCCAAATATGAGGCCAGTCCCTTTGCCTTTCACCCAGACAAAACACCTGACCTGACACAACATACGTGAGGTGCCCAGCTTTTGTCCTGGTCTCCCATTTAACGTCCGAAGTACAGCTCATGAAGTTTCTTTACATGTTGTGTAAACTGTCTCTTGTATTGCCTTTATGTAACTGATCCACATGCATTACAAAACATGTCTGACGAATTCTTGCATTCTTTAGGCGTCCTAACTCTGTATTCTGTTAAGAAAAAAACGCGTCATAAGGTGAAAAATTAAATAAATGGTAAAAGCAAGAAAAAATACCGTTCAGATAGACATTTCGGGTACTGCTATTTACGAAGAACTGGAGGCTCACAGAAAGAAACGGATTTTATATTCGTGATCTACGCGAAAAACATCTCGAGGAAAGGATAGTCTCATTTCCTTTTCTTCCCATTGTTATACAGTGTTATCAGTCGCCAGACATGTGAACTTAATTCCTTTTCTTTACTGATTTTATTACCCAGAGCGATACTCGCAGATAGCTTACCGACTATTACACATCCTCTCCAGGGATTTCATATCGTTCATCTAGTAGTGCTCCTTACTTGATCTTGCATACGTGAACTACTTTCTGCTCCGAATGGCATGCGTTAGCCTGACAATTATATCACGGGCTATTCAGACATGAATTCATAAACTAATGGATAAATTGTGTTTATTTGGGGGTGTGTGTGTGGGGGGGGATTATTTCAAGTCATTTTAGAAATTATTACAAGGTTTGCCCTGTGGTTTTGTAGTATTTATTAGCATTCTTTTGTGCAAAAATTTGTCGAGTAATAAAACTTCCAGCAATGTGCTGGGGCTTGTTTTATGTTGTGCTGGGGGCGTTGTTTAAGTGTTGGTGTTGCGTGTGTTTGTGAAAGGGTCGTTGTCAGCTTTCGAGAGACATACGATAGCCTCAAAAACAGGTGGACAAGAGGGTAACGTATTACAGACCCTTGAAAAGGCACAGAGCAGGCAGGATAATTTTAGACGTTCGAGTTTTGTTGAGAGAGCAATAGGCAACACGCGGAGCGGGTAACATAAGCCGCGCGTTTGAAAAGTACACTGGGACATATTGGACGTTGAGTTGTGCAGAAGAAGCTCTTAAGTCTGAAGATTTGAAGGGAGGAGAATACGATCGCCAGGGTCACCAATGGAAACAGCCACATTTTGATGGAGGAGGGTTTTTAAGAACACCTCTAAAATTTTTAAGATATGATTGATTCTTGTATTGAAGGGAGGAAAAAGAACAGATTAACAAGGAGGGCCTTGGGCGTAGGGAGAGCCAGTTCGACTTACAAAACCGTAGCGTGAGTCACTCTGGTGCGTAAGTGCGTTCGCGATGAAAAAAGTGCTTAAAAACATGAAATAAGTGTGTAAATTGAGGATAAAAATTTGATGCTATATTACAGCCCATTAAAATGTTATCTTTTTCTTGTTCTCATTTCAGAGTGCACTTTCAAATAAAAACACTGCCAAAAAGAGGCTAAATAATACGCACGAATACTCCTGGGGAAGGGGTGATTTGTTAGAGAAAACTCATGTCACCAGGAAATTGCTGAAAAAACTTGTTTGTTAAAGAGTAATGTTATACATTCTTGAAATAATGCGGAATCTAAATACTAATAAAATTTGGCTGTAAAAAAGTGAACAAGTAGATTAAATTTGACTTTGCAGATCGTGGAAAATTAAAAAGGCCCACGAGCAAGTCCACGTAGCAGCATAACCGCGCATTGCGTCCCCCAGCACTACAGTAATGGAGTCATAACTGGAATATCTGCCCGTAACATGAACTGAAGTTTCATTAACGTGAACTGTGTTTTGGAAATACGCAGAACACTCTTGAAACTCGGATCCTGGAACATGTTGCAGAGTGTATGATTCATGTGTGCATTTGGAGAAGTGATTGAAACATGTGGAAAGGGAGGTCATGGTTGCTTACATGTATTAATGTAGTCTAATTTACTGGTTGAGAGGTTATTTGGCTGGTCAAATTATTTTCAATTATTACCAATCATTAAGATATGTTTCTTTTTATGAGGGTGGAATTTAGGCTTGTCAATTGTCAATTAAAGTAGTACCAGGCTTTGATCACATGTCGCATTGTGCGTTAATATCACATAATATGTACTAGGATGCATTCTTGATAATATAGTTTGGTAATGCCTGAACGCTGACGAATAGATTTCGCAGCAGAAGAAACCGAACCGAAAATCGCGGGCGTGAGTTGGGTTTCTACAACTCTGTGAGTACCTCAATAATTTTGTGTTCCTACAATTTGTGATCGATAATATGTTTTCAATGCCTTCTTGCATTTTTCTTGCTTATATTCTCATTCATTTTCTTTTAACGGGGCGGTGCTGCCAATTCCTCAAACACGAGCCTTTAATCTCCCTAGTTAATACAAATTAAGGAGGGACTTAAAATCTGCCTCTGAGATGTAAGAAGACCGCTGCTCTGAGATTACTGCCCAACTCACCAAGTCGAGACCTGCTTAGATGGCTGCTGCAGGTGCAGAGCCCGCTGCAGGTGCAGAGCTGCTGCAGGTGCAGAGCTGCTGCAGGTGCAGAGCCGCTGCAGGTACAGAACTGCTGCAGGTGCAGAGCCCGCTGCAGGTGCAGAACTGCTGCAGGTGCAGAGCCCGCTGCAGGTGCAGAACTGCTGCAGGTGCAGAGCCCGCTGCAGGCGCACAGTCCGACGTTAGACTCTGCTCTTCATATAACGGGGCTTCAAGTGAAATTTTAACGGACGGCTAAAAAGTTCCTCATTGAATACGGGCTCGACATCCCATTTCGTTCCACCTAAAAAACAGTGAAATAAAAACTTGAAATAAACGTCTTTAGTTAGAGGGAATTGTTACTGGTCCCTTTACCGGTACCAAACTATTGAATTATTTGGCTTGGTGAACGAAATGAAGTCGTCAGACAAGGACTGATACAGGACTTCCTGCTTACGAACAGGTGTCCAACTGACCCGGCACCTTCTCGTGGCAGTACCACTGCAATACCCAATTGTTATTATCTCTATCTTTAAGTTAAGTTATTTCCATTTATCAGTCGTCGGTGCAAAATGATGGAACGAATGATCAATGTCCAACCGATTGTAGACTTTGACATAAAAAATATCTGTGAAGCTCAGCGCGGATGCCGAAAGGGACGTAACACAAGTTCACTTGGTCAGATTGGACTCGGAAGTAATATTAGCTTTCGTTAACAGAACATTCCATTTTTGTATTCTTTGATCTCGAAAAAACTTACGATAGAACGTGGAGGTTTGGATTTTTTTGCGATTTATTTCAAGTTAGACTCATAGGATGACTACCAATTCCCATTGCTAGATTAGTCAAGCCTAGAACACTAGTATTCGAATCGAAAATTACAGTTTAAGTATACACGAAGAGCAGAATGGAGTCCCTCAAAGCAGCGTCCTCTCGGTTAATCGCTCTCAAAATGGATGAAATTTCAAAGCAGATCCCACTAGGAAATAAGCTCCGTTATCCACTACATGGAGCTAGGATATATGGAGGGAGCATAGCGCACTCCGATCGGGCTCAATTTGGCTGCAAAAGCTGAAAGATTCGGGCACTGTCAAGGCCAGTGACGTCACAATTCTGAGCCAACCACAGACGCTTGGCTGAAGTTGCTCCACCCACCTTCCCTACAACCCCTCCCTCTCATTTTCCAAAGCAAGATCAGTACCACACCACATGTCAAATGGTGAGGTGTGCGTGAAAGTCGCTCTAATTTGCTATAATCAAGGGCCTGTAATCTTTATAGTTTTAAACTCTCAATGTATCTTTGCTAGTAATTTTGATATTATTAAGTGTCCTCAAGTGAGGAAACACAATTTATTATCTTTCGGAGTCTTAGAATCCCAAATTAGTGATTGAAGATTAACTCAACAGCTGGAAGAGCGTGTACGCACTCTAGCGTAGCCAGTAGGTAACTGACGTCCGTGCTGACGTCACACTTGCGAGACGGCTATTGGTTACCACAGAAATAGGAGAAATCTCAAAAACTGGTTCTCTTCACAGACGGCTATGCTCCCTCCATATATACTCCCTCCACGTAACTGGCTTCCGTGCTGACGTCACACTTGCGAGACGGCTATTGGTTACCACAGAAATAGGAGAAATCTCAAAAACTGGTTCTCTTCACAGACGGCTATGCTCCCTCCATATATACTCCCTCCACGATCCACTATATGTTGATGACTTATAAAACGCATACCACCATCAAGACTTCCAAGTCGTCCAAAACAATTTGCCACTCTGTATACTGTAAGTATTAGGGATACCAGAAAGTTTTGTTCTCGTTTCTTTAATCAGACATTGAAACATATAAATAAGTTTTAACAACTGTTTTCAAGGTCAGATCAAATATTCAGTTAAACTTCACATTTTAATTGAATCTAATCCAGTTGATATTTAAAACACAACCATAGTCCATGGAAGAGAAAAGTTTCAAAATGAATCCTTTACATCATTGCTTGTGTGAATTCCACAAATGTAGCAGTCCAAAAACAGCGGTGAAAAACATTAACACTGTCTATGCAGAAAGTGTGAGTGTTAGAAACTGCCGTAGACGGTTTTTGAAATTTAAAGGAGGCAATTTGTTGCTTTGTTGTTTGGAGAGAGTTCATGAGGAGCCCAGAAAACTCTATACACTTTTCCAATCTTTTTCAGGTGCCCCTGGACAGTACACCCACGTGCATCAAGCCTTTAGGACAATGTTATGATTGTGTGTCGAGGATATTCTTCCAATGCAGGTTTCAAAAGTTTACTCAAAAGACAGAGTCTCCCCTTTCGAGGCTCATCAGTAAGATCGAAATTGCCTTCTTTGCATTTCAAAAACCATCTACGGCAGTTTCAAACATGCATACCATCTGGATAGAAAGCGTTTATTTTTTTCACTGCAGTTGTTGGAAGAAAAATAGGCAACCCGCGGAGCGGGTAACATAAACCGTTCTTTGGGGAATTCACTTAACATCCAATGACGCATATGATTCACTTTGAAACTTAACTCTTCCATGGATATAGATGTGTTAAAAATATCAACAGGAATAAATTAAATTAAGTATGAAGTTAAACTGAATATCTGACGTCTGATCTGACATTGGAAACAGCTGTTTGGACTTATTCATATGTTGAAAAGTTTAGTGAAAGAAAAGAGGACAGCACTTTTCGGTACTCCAAATGATATATTTCAATGATCTCGAAATCACGGCTTCAAATTTTTACCTAACAAAAGTAAAGCAATAAATTTTAACTTCATGCCTGAACTATTCCTCAGCCCAACTGTTAAACTCAATACCGAGAATTTTCAATCTAAAAATTTTTTGGCCTAATCTTTGTTGAAAAATTGAGCTGGCAGCAACACGTCATCGTCGTAAAAAAGAAATGAAACGTCAGCCTAAATTTACTGAAATCAATAACTGCTCAGAGCTGGGGAGCCAACCAAACCACAACCCTTAGAATCTTCAGAAACATGACAAGAGCAGCCCGTGACTATGGATCAATAATCTATAATTCGGCCAGCCAAACAACTTTGAAATTTCTCGAATCAATTACACGCCAGGTATCTCGACTCGCTAAAGGAGCATTTAAATCTAGCCCAACAAACAGTCTGTGTGTTATTTGCAATGAAATACCCTCGGACAACAGATAAAATTATTTTTCACTCTGTTGTTCCTACAAAGTCCAAAGGTTGCACGGAAATTATGCTTTTAACTATGCTGTAACGCCAAGTGATCGACTACTCTTCCAAAACAGGAAAATGATGTCAACTTTTCACATCAGAATATTAATTTTAATCGAAAAATTCGACTTGTGTGCTCTCCGTGGTACAGTGGTTAAGGGATCGGGCTCTTATGTTGGAGTCGCGGGTTCGTATCCCTGCGCTGGCGCGGAGATTTTCCCCGTTGGGTATAAGGGAAAGTTCAAGCACAATACCCCACTCAACCCAGGTGTCGGAAATGGGTGCCGGCTTTACGGGGGAACCGTCATGGTGTCTTATATATAGGGTTAGTTATAAGACATTTGAAAAACCAATGCTAAGATCATATGTATCAGGCTTGATTGGAAATAAAGCATCCCAAAGATGCCGTTGTTAACCTTGCGAAAAATTCGAATCAAAAGAGTTTTTTTAAGTAGAATATTTATTAAACATTAATACTCGATCCTGGGCTTTGATAAGACCAGCTATAAATATCAAATTAACTGAACTTCCAAAAAATGAAACTCCTGAATACATAATCCGCCAAGAGTTGAAAAGAATAGTAAAAGAAAACTACGATAAGAACGTATAGCTATTTACACGAACGGATGACGTGGAGAAAGGGGTACTGGAACGGCAGCGGTGTGTGGTGCCATTGCTCGCACCGCAACACTCCCAAAAGAGTCCTCAGTATATTCGCCTCGATATCATCTAACCTAATTATACCCGTTGTGTGTTTATTTATATATTTGTTTGGTGTCCGCTTCTTAAGAAACATAGGATGTCTGAGTTTGCGGTATCATGGATACCGAATTCCTGTATAACATCAAAAGATGGCCTTTGGATGCATTGATATGTTTGAATTGTACCAGGATGTGTTCGTTTAGGATATGTTTGGTTAGATTAGGATGGGATATGTTAGCATAGGTTAGGTAATATTGGCAGAATTTTTACACGGGTCCACCTAGGAATTTCCACGGGTCTGACGAATTTCCACGGGTCATGCTACTACCTATCCCTATCAATACCCATGGTTTATTCATTTTGAGTTCGCTTCTCCCATTTCTCCGTCATGCTTATAAAGATAGCCATAATGACCGTATCTGTGAAACGAGTTTCACCAGTGCGCAAGTACAATAATATTTTTTATCACGGGTAATGTTAGGATAGATATTTTTGTTAGTCATCCACGTCTGGAAAGTTTGTACAAGAAAGGTATTGAATCTTGTCATTTTTGGCGGACCGTGTACACTAGTTAAAAATAATAGCGACGTAAAGTTTGTGATGCACTGCGATTTCCTAAGTGTTTTTAACGTATTGAAATATTGAATATCCCTTCATGCAAATTAGCGACAAATCTATCAGTACAAGCTCGGTCCCTTCCCATGCTGGAATAGGCGATAACGATGTTGCCGACACTGCAGCCAAAAGCGCGTATCAAACTTGAGGAATACATTTTAATTGGTTACTCAGATTGGAAACCGATAACTCAACGAGCCCTCGCTAATCAGTGGAAAACTAGGAGGGAGCACTGCAGAGACTAACTGAGGAAAAGACGAGAACAACCATCGTTGGGGAAGGTTAGATATGGGCAGAATATCACGCAGAAATCAGGTAATAATAAACAGACTTAAAATAGGACACACATATCTAACTCATAATTAGCTGATAAACTATGAAATACCGGATATCGCACCAGCGTGTGAGTTAGTGAGTTATGCAACAGCGCAATACTAACAGTTGAACATTCAATAGAATATGAAAACCTCGAAAATAGTAGAAGTTGTATGAAAGTTTGGAGAGTGAAGCCGCGGCCTACCGTAGAAATGGGGTTGAGAATGCACTTAGAAGATTTAAGGATTTAATGGTATACCTTCGTGCGATAAATACCTATGACTAAATTTAAATATTTCAGTGTATTTTCTCAGAGCTGAATTAGTTTTAAACATATACGGTTAAATTTATTTTGCAAACACTGATGCTATGCATAGAAAGAAGCAGGAAAAGACACGCCTCGTGCTTTGGAGTATATTTCGTCAACACACTATGTAACTTTCATTATTTTGTTAGGGTATAAAGTGGTGCGCAGTTTAAGACCCCGATTGCGAGGAGTGGAACAGGAACCACTCAGCCCCGGACCGAGCTCTGCTGACTGCAGTGGCCGCAAATTTGGACGGGGAGCTCGTGAGCACTGCTTTATGTGCTGGCGCCTGAAATAGTGCCGCATTAAATGGGAACAAATACCTAAATTACAATGCTTGTTGGTTTGCAATCTTAGTCCTGGTGTGAACACTTTGATAATTCTAGTTAAAACCTTCGCTAATTATTGTCTTAGTAGTATGCAGTACTATAGCTTGTGTCCAACGAATTCAAATAAATTATTAGTAATTTTCGTAAACAATCTGAAGCTGCGAAATGTTGTGTTTATTCAATATTTATACCAGAATGTTGCGGTGTAGAGTTATTTTATTTTCAACTTTGTTAAAGTTATGTGGTGTTCCCCTATTTTGTTACCTTCATTCACCAGAATGCTGAAGGACGAAAACGCGAACAATTCCATTGCACTCGTTTTTTTTTGATCGACAGTGATATATTTTGATTTACTACACGGTTATTATGGATTGAAATTGGGTACCCTTTTTTGCCTCCACCTTCCTTACGAAGAGCATGCATGTAGGCATTTACAACTGCAGTATCCGTAAGAAATAATACACAGAAGTACTTATGCGATTTTTTATTCGAACGAGTTTCGATTTTCCTAAGAAAGAAGTTATAGAGTTAACTGTTTCTGCCACAGAAATGAGGAAGAGACAAGGACTACTCAAGAATGAACATGCACAACGATTTCATGGAGCTGCTAGCTGAAGTTATCGTGTTTCTCCTTAAAATGTTCTTCTTTCATAAATACTATTATACTAATCAGTACGTGAGTGTTTGGTTAAATATTATTAAAGGTGAAAAATATGGCTGATATATTATTAAAATAAAGTGCCATTCTAAAGTTGTATAACAGTATTGATTAGTAGTATTGAAAAGTCCATCTCTTGCCTAAAATTTTGTGTTACTAATTTTGGAATTGAAAACCGGGTGGGACTTCTGTAATATTTGACAACACTCGTGGATGGTACCACTTCGCATTCAATATATTTAGTAGAAATTTAAAAGCGAAGAAAATGCTAATAAAAATAGTCATATTTACTCAAATTGAGAAAAAACAAAATCGAAAACGTTTCGGAGTCCAGCTCCATCTTCAGTTCTGTAAAATTCAAAGAATTCAAAAAAGTGCAAAAAATACAAACATTACGAAGAATACAAGCCAAAAGTAAAACGAACACAATGGTATCAACAAAAAGATAAATAAATGTCAAAACTATGCCTAAAAACTAGCAAAAAAGTAATGAAAAAAATACACACCATGAATTCACTATTTGAAGGGGATAGGAACTAAGCATATTATTTAGGGAAGGTTTTCCTTTAAACATATGAAGGGATTCTAAAATACGTAGGTCAAACTCAATGGGAGCGCTATCAATGACTTTAAAATCTTCGTTACGAACTACTATATTGCACATGCTGTTCAGCATGGTTGCGTACGGCTGACTGAGGAGGATGTGCAAGTAAGTTCCCGGTACGGAGGCTCCTACAGCGGTGTTCTGCTATTCTTGTGTAAATACTGCGGACGTCATCCCGACGTACGGCGATGTGCACTGCACACAACTATATTTATAAATGACATAAGAATGCATTAGACCAGGGATGGATTCCTTGTGCCGAAAAAAAGAACCTATTTTTGCCTTATTAATCAAAATTACACGCAGGTTGATAGTAGGAAAATACCTATCAAAAAAGACTTTAATTCACGGGCCAGTTTTTCTGATGGGGAACCAAAATAGGGTAAAGTGCAGTAATGAAAACTATCGGATCTGACATCTATGTTCGACTGAGAATATTTTCTAGATAAAAACTTTTTAATTTGGGAGTTTCCTATTCCTGTAGGAAAACCATTATTATAGAAGAAATCTCGTAAAAATCAAATTCTGCATGTATATCATTGAACGATGAACATATATTATAAGCCCTATTTAACGGAGTCTTTATTCCGTTTACCTTGAAAATTTTATGACAGAAACTAAAAAAACTAGTACCCAAACCAGTAAATGTTGGCTAACGATAAACAGATGTTACAAAACTTGCACCATTCTTTGAGATCAGACAATCAAGAAACGATAATTTGTTACAGATTTCCATTTCCATTGTAAATTTAATGGATGGGTGTTTCCCATTCAGATAATTTAGGAAAAATTCGGCATGTGAAGAGCTCTTAAAAAGTAAAAATGTATCATCGACATACCGGCTGTAAAAAACAGGCTTGAAAACTGCAGGAAAATCGGCTAACCATTTTATCTCGTGGAAACACAAAAATACTTTCGTAAAAGTTGGTCCTATAATGCGTTACCCATTGCGATTCCCTCTATTTGTTTGAAAAACTTCCCTGCAAACAAGAAAAAAGAATTCAGCACCGAAAGCTCACGCAACGTCCCGAAAAATTTCTGATTAACGCCTATGATTTTATCTTCAGATGTACAAAACAAAGAATTTAAGAATTTATTCTGTAATATTTGTTTTGAAAACGCTTTTTGATTAAGAAAAATGAGCTGGCTAATCCTCTAGTAATTTTTAATATATGTAGTAGAGGTAAATCCTTAATTCTCTTTCATCCTTGAGGCAAGGGGCTCAAAGGATTTTCAAATTACCGTTGATCCACTTCAGTGCGCTTATGTTTGATTTTGAATATGTTGGTCAGTTCTAAAGCATTATTGATTACTTTTGATGCGTAATGAAATAATTTAACCGTGCCTTTGATCTTCTCCGCAGCGCTAGTAATTTAATTTGCTGGGCGGTTCATTTACTACATTGGAAAAACATCAGTTTTTATGATACATCTTGGAAGTTCAGTTTCAAAGACGGAAACATAGAACTTAGCTTAAAGAGGTGCGGCATGCGGCAGGAACATATTACGACGCTTTTCAAAATGCTGTACAGAGAAAACATCAATATTTGACCATTCTGTTTGCACGAAAACCCTGGGGTCACCATACAACCGAAGAAATAATGAACTCACAAATTTGCTGATAGAATGGCAGCGGGAATTTATGCTTAAGGATATTGTTAGGGTTCATTTCAGGGTATTGGATATTGTTAAGGTTTGTTTGGATATTGATAAGGATATTGTTAGGGTTCATTTCAGGTTGGTTGATATTCCACCACTTCTGCACTAGCTTTTATGTTCTATTAGGTGGATATTTTATTTCCATGGCGACGTGGTATCGTGTGTTTGAGTTGATCTTTTTCAGGACCGAACCATGTTCTTTTATGGAATTATTTCAATAGGCTATTTGGTATGAAGGTATAGATAGACAGAGACCTAGAGACAGACTGATGTAGATTGAGATTGACATAGACAGATATAGGTAGACATAGGCAGAGACAGAGATAGATAGAGAGACAGATATTGACACAAACAGGAACAGATATTGATGGACATAAACAAATATTAATGTACCGAGACATAGACATACATATATGTGTAATTGTGCATATATAAATATATATAAATACTAGTACATCCTTGTTTTGTTAAAATGGGGGGAGGAAGTGGTGTTACGCTGCTGACGCTGCGAGAAGGTCGAGGTGTAGGGTTTTTTTGATGTTCGCCATCCATCATTAATGACTGGAATCAATAATTTTGTAAAAAATATACTTCAGATGTGGATCAAAAACAAATATATCCAACCTAACAGAACCCGCGATTAAAATACTCTTAATCTCGTGCACTGGTGAAACTCCTATAAAAAATAGTCATTAATTAAGCTTCCTTGACGGCGTGATAAAGCGGAAGACCAACTGAGCTTTACATGGCTTTCCCACGATTTTCTATGCTATCTTATACCTTTCCTATACTTTCCTCAGTCTCAATTGCTGATATTCTATACAACCTAATCTAACCTACCAATACACGTGATGTTCATCCCGACTCCGAATCTTCTGGGTTAATATCCCGAAAATAATTGTGTAGTCGATGAAGCTTGTATCACAGATACGCTCATCACACACTTTCGGCTGGCGGGTGTGACACACAGACGGACGGACGGACGGACGCGGCTCGTTTTATAATAGTGATATATGATATATGTATATATATATTGCTAGGCACAGGCAGGTATTGCCATTATAAAACAGTGACAGATATTGATGGACATAGACAGCTATGGATAGAGATTTACAGATATAAATAAACATTGACAGGGACACGGGGACTAAATTTAAATTTCTTAAATACTTGTAATTTGAGTCTGGAACAAATTTACGCAGTATTGTGGGTTCGTTGAATTTTAAATGGACCGAAAATTCGTTTCACTCTCTTCGTCTTCTCGAGCACATTTTCCTGTAGGAGACACTAAAATATTTTAGGGAAGGTCAACTTAGCGGTGTTTGTGTTGGCTGCTTGGCGTTGAGAAGGGTTCAGACTACATGCATTTACTATAATCTATTTATTAAATGAGAAGAGCTTTCAGAACAACAATATTAATAAACGATACTACAGATATCATAATTTTAGTTTTCGAATGCTGGCCCTAGTTTTCAAGCTTTGTATCGGCGCCAAATTTACTTGCCAGCTGTCGATAACATAGAATCGTGCCCAGAGATGCTTAACCTAAGATTTTCGAAAAGTTAGCTATGACATTTACCATGACCTTACTTTCGGCAATAATTTAAACTTCGATAATATAAACAAAATGATAATTCCTTTCGAAGTAAATTCCACTCAGGTGCACTCATTTTGCCATCTTTGAACACTAAGGGATTAAAAAAAGTCATTTTTTCAGGATTGAAGAAAGCTAGAATTAAATTTTTTATTTCATTAGTGTTAAAAGATGGTAAACACAGTTGTCGAGGGAATTCTCTCAGAACACAGCCACATGGAGAAAATGACGACTCTTAAATAGTATGATTTGTTCTCAGTTGATGACAAATTTTTATGAATGACTAACGATGTCCTTAAATTACAAAACTAGAAAATTCACAAGCAAAATAGGCTAGCTGCCAGGCTCGGCTCCGACCATACGCCGAGTCACGCAACATGCGACTCAACTTCTAGAGTGGCGTGAACGTCCCTGGAGAAATGGGTAGACGTATTGTGCAGGTGCGGCACAGGCAAGCGCGTGGCCCACACCGCAGAGCCACCATACGCTCTGTACGTAGAGCTCAGCTCCCAAGGGCTCGGGTCAGGGGACCCAAGCCGGCTCACTAGCGCACCTACACAACAGGGTTATCCCTCAGCCTGGGCAGGAGTGCTGGTACTGAGGCTAGCCACAAAGCTATGGCAGTGCGAATCACTGAACGCAAATAAATCTAGCATTAATGCTTCTAAGCTTGAAAATAAAAAGCAAGGCGAGAATCACTACACGTAAAATCATTTTTATTAAAATTGATCAAATAAAGCTGAACGTTTCGAACCAACTGTCCATCTTCAGCAAAAATCTTTGTAAAACGAAACCATAAGAGGAAGAATTACCACACTAATGAAATATATAAATAATCTAAACTTTGAAAAATCACGAACAACGGTAAAAAAATAAAAGGTAAAGGAAAAATACGGCCAACCTAAAATCTACAAGTCTGATTTTTCAGCGAAGTTTCAGTTTCGCCAAATTTTGTCTCCTTTAATACTCGATCTCAGGTTTAATCCTGCCAAATTTTTTGTTCCAATTCTGAAACCTTTCACTACGAATTGTTTTACTGTAGACAACTCTAAAGCATTTGTAGAAAGTTTGAGTAGTTTTAATAATGCTGATGGGCTGTTCATGGCGTCCTTTCATGTAGAAAATTTGTTTACCAATGTACCTTTGCTGGAAACTATAGAAATTTGCTTATCTAAATTATTCGCATATCGTCAAACTTTCATTGGGCTCTCCCGCAGTATTGTTGAAAAGTTGCTAAAATTGGCAGTCTGTCCTTCTTTTTTCATTCACAATGGTAAATATTAAAAGCAAGTTAATGGGTTGGGCATGGGTTTACCTTTAAGTCCAATGTTTGCTAATATATTTCTGTGCCACCATGAACAAAACTTGGTAAAAGATATCCTCCTGTCTTTAGGCCGGTATTTTACAAGCGGTATGTTGATGACACTTTTGTTTTGTTTAGAGATAAGGCTCATGTTGATCTCTTCCTCCTAGATTTGAATTCTCGTCATAGCAATATTAGATTTACTAAGATAAGATTAGAATTCTGAAGGCGAAGACCGTATAAAGTGTAGATTACCGTATCTTGATGCTTGTGTAGAGGGTTGACAATACTTTTCAGTGCTCAGTTTTCCGAAAGAAAACTTTTTCTGGGCTCGGGACTAGCATTTTTAGCTTATGTTCATAGAATTTTAAGGTTTGCGGCATTCGTACTCTCGTCCATAGACCGTTTATTAATTGGTGTTCTAACTCTCAATACTTACACAAAGAGCTCGATTTTTTACGACGATATTTTGCCAAAAATGGATTTCCTTCTTCTGTTGTTGACAAGTACATTAATAAATTGTTGTCAAAAATTCACGAAAACTCTCAATCTGTTCAATGCCGTATTTTGGAGATCAGCCATTGAAACTAAGCGAAGATGTTAAATCCCTTATTAACTAGTTTTTCCCGCTGCTCAAAGTTCAAATGAACCTAGTGAATAATTTTACAATTGGTTCTTTATTTCGTTTCAAAGACAAACTGCCACCCTCACTGTGCTCGCCTTTGGTCTACCAATACAGTTGTTCACGTTGTGAATTGCGGTACGTTGGTTCGACCTGCCGTACCCTGATGACTAGAGTTTCCGAGCATGCTGGGTGTAGTTGCAGAACTGGTCTTCCTCTTGGGTTCCCCCCTCCCCCCCACTGTCCTCTGTTAGATCTCATGCGGAAGAGTGCAATGTTCAGGTCTCCCTAAATGATTTTAAAATCTTGGCCGGTACCTCTTACAGAACAGATCTGCGCCTTCTCGAATCTTTGCATACTTACAAAATGAAACTTACTCTGAATGACACCCAAAATGATTTTCCGCTTCATGTTGCCAACACATTATTCAGTTACTCAGTTTTTCCTTTACCTCTTATTTTTTACCGTTGTTCGTATTTTTTCAAAGTTTATATTTTTATAGATCCTTTATTTGTGTATTAATACGTCCTCTTTTTGTTTCGTTTTACAGAGATTTTTGCTGAAGATGGACATTTGGTCCGAAACGTTCAGTTCTATTTGATAATTTCAAATAAATAAAAATGACTTTACGTATAGCGATTTTCGCCTTGATTCTTATCACTGAACTAAATTACAAGAACAGTGATTTAGTTTTTCGGTTAATTATTTATTAATTACTAGTGTACGCCACCCGTAAAAAATGACGGCATTCGGTAGTTTCCTTTAAATATGTCTCAACGTATGGAGGACCAACAAATGTATCAATCATCATAGATACGGTCATTAAGCATCCTTATGAGCGTCACAGACACGCGCACCAAGCAAGCAAGCAGCAACTGTGTAATATTATTTAATTATTATAAGCCAAGATGTTTTTGAAAAAATTTCTATGTATTTTTCTTTTCTATAAGCTGCGTTTTCTTAATAGTTTCAATTTTCACGCAATATTTTTTACTTACAAACAGAAGTGAGCTGATGCCAGGGTTTTGCAAATCATTTGAATGATATCTATGATACCAACCAAGCAAGCAGATCACATTGTAATAACATAGGAGAAATTATGCACAAAAAATATAAATTTATTTCTTTATAAATGGATTGAGATACCTGGCGGTTTAGTGTTGATTCATCTTAAATTTTCACACGCACCGAAGTGCAGTTAGGTAACAGTGTTAAGCTCAAAAAATACACGCGGCATTCTCCTACAATAAATACATTTGACATAATACGATAGTTTTCCTGCAAGTCAATACAGAAGAAGAAAAACATGGAAGCTACAGATCACACATTGCTAGCTTACGGAAAGAAATCGTGCTAGAACTGAAGCACGCGAAACACAGTAATGCGTGCCAAGGCTCGCTTTTTCACGGATGATTGGGCGATGTTGCCAGGATAGGATTACAGAAATAAAATAACACGACACAGAAAAGAATAATAATAAACTATACAGAACGGTGGACGGGTGATGTTCCTTTACAAGAGTGTAGCTGATTGATCAACAAAAAGCTAAAAATAAACAGTAAATAAACAAACATAAACGTACATAGATATATCACTACATTGCATTTCAGGTCGTTCTCAGACCGTTTAAACAAAGCAGGAGGAGGTAACCTTCAAGCTGAAAATTTGATACTGGTATTTTTTGAAAACATGGATGGCGAGAACACAAAATACCAAAAAAAAAATTGTAGAAGGCACCAATTACAAATGAAATTTGTAAAAATGAACATTCCATGAGAATTTCGATAGCATGGATTCTGGCAGACCCTGCACACTACACTGCAGTAGTTGGAGCAATGTCATTGCCGGCTACGAAGAGTGCCACTACATCCTACTGGATGAGGTTTCTTCCCAAGCCATTCGCCTCTTTTGCATATGAATGTTGTTTTCCACCATCAAAGAAAACGTTCTGCGTGTGAGAACCAGCGTTGCTTATTTGCTCCAGAACACTTCGTGTTCTTTTTAAATTTCCCTCGACGTCCTAACACGTTCCATGTAGCAAGTACGGGTGCAACAAGGGCGTATGCATCATTTAGAGCATGCGTGGAATTCCAAGTATGTTACTAAAATCATTGTGCAAGAGATCGCTGTTATTCTGCAAGAGATCGCTTCTAGCGTCAACTTGAACTGCATGCAAAACAGTGGAATACGTTGAATAGCGATTCATTTCAAAAGAATTTAATTGACTGTGTCTCCAAGCTTAAACATAGCACCTGAGCCCGATGAGCGCATGTGGTATTCTGTTTTCAAAAGTATTTACAAACTTTGCATTAGTCTCTTCCCGTGTACGTAATTGCGAGGCTCAAGTGCGCAAAATTTTCGTGTAACTGGGATTTTTCTCACTAAGTTCACTAAGTTTTCTCACTAAGTGCGTTCAAGGAGTTGAAGTTCACACAAATGATTTATACTCCATTTCTTGACTGTACTCCCTAATTTTGCTACACCGTTGCGGGTGGGATTAGCGTGCTGTTAACAAAATGTTAGTCTGAACTGATGGGTAAAGTAAACTGATCCATAGTAGCGGATACCTAAATTCCTCTGCTCATGGATTCCAGCAATGCTGTTAAAATTCTGTGAACATGAGTTAATTCGTTGTTAATTCAATCTAATTTTTACTACAAATATGCTCGTTGGGAGCTGCGAATTTTGATTTACCGATGAAATCCATTATCTTTACACTCCATTGTTTTACTATTCTGAATTGCATAGACTCCATCTTACGTGCTCTTTCACTGCCTACCATTTCGGTTCTCAGCCTGTAAAAATTTTGAGTGAGTCCCGTGAGTCCTAACTGCTCAGCTCCTCCTGCTCCTCAAAAGCTCGAGGAGTCACTAATGCACTCGTGTTGCCATCGCTCGTCCTAGACAATAGCTGACGACTGGCAAATTAAATTCATTTTTTCATACTCTTGAAAGTTTTTCATCAGTGGGTAGATAAAGGAGAGCGTCCCCCATTCGGACTTTTTTCTTTATTATTGAACCTAGAACAATGAAATTTGATATGCTGATAGGAAATTGAATTTGAAAACGTTTTTGCTTAGAGCAAAAGTTCAATTTTCTTGAAAAGAAAATGGGAAATCGAAGAAAACAAAGTTTGAGGGGGGGGGTTTCAAAAATCTTCTCCTCCTACAGTTTTTGAGCTACAGTAATGATTTTGGTATCAATGAATGCGGAAAGACACGGGCTTTTATGGATGCTAAAATTCATTCCAAAATTATTTATTGCTCATGAGTTATGACGTCATAAATTTTTACATTTCCGAAAAAGGGCATTTTTTTCCTATTTTTACAAATTTTCATATTGAGAATGTAACTTTGAGAGAACGAATTTTAGCATCCATAAAAGCCCGCGTCTTCCCGCATTTAATGATACCAAAACCATCACTGTAGCTCAAAAACTGTAGTAGGAGAAGCATTTTGAAAACCCAAAAACCATTGTTTACATTATAAGCAAAACAAAGAAACATAAACAATACAAATACAATTTTTTTTAAAATTTTTGGTTCAAGTTAGACCCCTGAAATCATTATAGAGTAATCCAGAGACATAGGAGATGACATAGCAACTTTGCGCCGTGAAGAAAGTGCCATGGGGGAGGTGTAACATGATAAAATACAACTTCCCCCTCCCCTCCCCCCCATTCTTTAAATCCCCGTAGCAGGCGAACGAGTGAACGTACGAGTCTCATTTTTTCACAGGATGTCCCTGACCTCTTGCACTTCTTATAACAGCAAAAATCCCAGTTTCTCAAGAAATCCCAGAAGCAAGGATTCATAAGGGGGACGCTCTCCTAAACACAATGGTAAAACTCGTACACTATTTCAGAGTAGGCATTTCATTAAAAAATACGTTAATTAGCGAAATTAATTACTTTCACTACTTAATCGATTGATTTTTAATCGCACTCATTATGGAATGAAAAAATTGCGGGATTTGTATCTCAAAGCGATTTTAAACCGTTCAAAGGAAAAGAGTAATCTGAGTGCAATCAGGGCGTCCCAATGGAAATATCGTTGTTCATCAATTAGGAACTGTGTGGTTTCAGTGCCTCCGTCTCTTCGGACGAATCTCGTCAGTTGGTGAGAAGTCAAGTGAGATAGGATGGATTATCTGTACCTCTTGGAAAGTCCTCTGTTAAAAATCTTACTGTTTGGAAGAACCGAAAATGTGAATCCATTATTCACTACAAGGAACACGGACGGCGAGCACCACAAACTTTTTCCAGAACTTCTAAGTCATCCGAATAAGTTCCATGAGTATCTTAGAATGACACCACATACATTTTTTACATTCATAGCGTAGCAAAGGAACTGAATTTCCGTGCCTGTTCTCCGTGTGAAAGACTTGCCCTAACACATAGGTCTGATTTTAGGATTAAATTACTGGACAAATTAGTTAAGTGAAATAAAAAGAAAAAAGAAATTCTATATTTAATGCTGATAACAAAAGTACTGTTTAAATTCCATATTCAATGAGAAAATCTTATTTATTAGTCATAGTAGCATATAACAAAAATAAAAGAATAATAAAGGCAAAGACGAATATTTAAGCGAATATGACTTGGAGGAACGGTAACCAATCAAAAAAAAGTGTAACGAATGTGTTACACATTGCTGTGCGTAGTTAGTGACTGTTCGGACGAAAAATTTTTTTTATTGAAACGCCAAATTGTTGGTCCGAACTCGTCTGAAAAGATGCTGCCAGTGTAACCACTTCCTAAGTTTTCCATTATTTTGATTGTTCGGACGAATTCAGACGAAAATTTTTTCGGACGAATTCGGATCCACTAGCTGTAACCATAGCCTTAAAGTTGTTTTCAGGCCAGGTACTGCGTAGTGTCTCGAACAATTCAGTTACCATGATTTCTGTGCCTCGTTAGGTGGGCACAAAATGGAGGTGAATGATCTAGTGAATAGTACGTAAAATATCGTGTCATTTATTATGATCCATGTGGATACAAATCGAATAATATCGTTATAATTGTTTTTTGTCTGACATTTGCCATTTCTGATGCCAAGCATGGCTCTTCTAATAATACTTTCTGCCCACGTTGGTGCAGACCTACTGCAATGTGAGCGTTTGTTTGGCCGCTATTGACTAGCAACTTGATCGCAGTTCGGCAATTTCAGTCGCAAGCGATCTGGAAGGAGCCTGCCCAGGAGGTCCATATCGCAGGAGGACAGATAGCTTGCGCGAAGTAAACAACGCTTTAGATTTCTCATCTTTGAAATTATATTTTATCTATCAGAGATAGGAGTTCTTCCCATAATCAGTGGTGTTGTATGATTTTCAGAGGAATTATATAAATGAGATAAATGATAAGTTCTGTCAAAATATTCATTATCAAAATTAATGAAGAGTGTTTTTGTAGCAGCAGCTAACTGATCTGTTAGCTAACTATTACACTTAACCGTCAAAGTTTGTTAGAGTCCTGTAATGGTATATGCAATATTTACTGGCTGCATTTACAACGTAGCCCGTTAAACAACGATCAGGGCAAGAAATTGTTCATTCGGAAATGAGTTTCAACTGCTGGATGAATTTAATTTTCCACAGCTTTTATGAGGAGTTTTTGGAGATTGTTCTTCGATAGAAACTATGTCTGCGGGGAATTATTTGGTATAATCGGTGGTGTTATTGACAACGTTTTCCATGATACTTTCTAGGGTGTTATTTTCCGCATTATTTTTAGAGAAGCACACAGCAGACAAGAAAACGAATGCTAACGCAGATTCAGATAGTTATGGATAATTTTGCCTCGTCTGTGATTATAATTTAGAACTTTTTTTGATTAGAACTTTCGGTTTTCAAATTTTTATAAATTCATAATTTTACTAATGCATTCTGATCGATTTCACTATTGATTTTCGTGGCGGGCTGCAAGCCAAAGGATGTGATGCATCTGTCTCTCTTCAAATTGAAAGAAAGTGGCCATTAATCGCAAATGTGTTTTGTCTTTTTATTTCCATCTACAAGGGATATAAGTACGGCACTGCTGTTTTTTATTTCGGTTATTAGCTCTCTTTCTCCCGAGAAATTGAGCGGTGTCGCCACGGAGCAGCAGAGCCACTTTGACCTCCTCTCCTCAGCTGTTTCGTGGGATCCGACATTGCGTGCGCTGCACCACTGCACGCAGCTCGTTCCCTCTGCTCAGACTTGCCGTGAGGATGCCAACCCTGACACAGGGCACTTGATTGTCAATGACATGAATTGCGTTACATTTCAGTTTCACAAATGTTGCGGGACTGTCGATTTTATTGATTTAAATCTCCGGAGTTACTACGTCGTATTCAAATGGGGGGTAGTGGTCGAGTACAGCGTTATATGTTCAACTTTTAGTTAATCCAACATTTTAACAACTTACATCCATAGATTCCAGTTCTTATTCAGTTCTACAATTATTGGTCTACTCCTCTCAGCTTTGAAATATTTTTATCGTATATCTACAATTTCTGGAGCTCGCTAAATTTAAAAATTTTTCAAATTTTTGGAGGACAAACCAGAGAAGGGTGAAGTTAGACTAAGCTTGGAGTCGACCTTTCATGTGAACTTCGCGTTGTTTGATGTTGCATGGAGCTCCGATTTACGCTCACTTTGTGCCACGGCAGCTCGGTGTGTTATCTGATAGCACAGTGTGATTTACACTTCAATGACTTATTGTTTCATTTTCTGAGAAATATTGAAGCTACAGCAGGCTTCCATCTTCAATTTTTCACTCTCCATTAGTTCACTTCGCTCAATACTCCAGCAGGAAGGAAGCTTATATAGCTCTGTGCTGAGGTTTTCCATTTCGATGCCTCTTCATCTGCTTAATAGGCGTTTCCTTTGTGCCAAGTTGAACTCTATAACAAACAAGTCGCATTATTATTTGGTTTTTACTCCTCTGTTCATTTCTGCGTTCACGTCTAATTTAATGTTTGTTTTGGCCAAGGATACTTCGGCACCATAACCACTTCCATCCGCAAACGTGATCACCATGCACTTTTCCCTTCGAAAATTACGAACGCAATCCGAGGCATTCTTTAAATCTGCCCCGTCCGCGAGGTTTAGTGCAGCACTCTCCACGGCTGGTGCTTTTTGTTCTCCTGCTGTACTGGAGAGCACAGCAGAGTTCATTCTTCTATCTCTTCGGCGCTCAAATCGCGGGTGTGAAAAGCAATTCCATGTAAAATATAATTTTTCAAAATTTCCGAATCAAATGATCTCGCTAACCACTGTGTACTACCTAGATAGCTGCTCCGTTCCACAGCGTAGAGATAATTTTAATTTGCCCCACGAAATGTTCTGAGTGCAACGGCAAGGGTTTCGGTTGTGAAGCTCGTTATTAAACTTAAATAGGTTTCGCTGAAGTGTTTTTAATAGAAATAGAACTCGATGCACAATTGTAGCAGTCAAGTATTTGAGTGAGACCTGCAGGTTTTTACTGAAATATAGGTCAGAATCATCACTTAGTAAAATTCCATGTCTCATTTTCTTAAACAAGCACAACTACTTCATCTTATTTAAAGTTCCTGTATAAAGAAAATCACAGAAACATGAGCTCGTAACATCAGGCAATGAAAATTTTCATGCTTTATTACTGCATCCATAGAATTTGGAATAACTTTCAATTCTTTAAACTTTTTCTCCCATGAGCTATTCACGTCGACTGCCACGGTTGAAGAATTATGGATGCAATACACAAATTGCTTTATGAACGGCAAGATTCAAAACT
This sequence comes from Morinoia aosen, assembly GCA_030386875.1. Classification (NCBI taxonomy): domain Eukaryota; kingdom Metazoa; phylum Arthropoda; class Malacostraca; order Amphipoda; family Talitridae; genus Morinoia; species Morinoia aosen. Next base: position 11,852,985 of record CM059572.1, on the reverse strand, counting down.
TTTTCCACTATGCAGATGTGGTTGAACTCTTTTCGCATATTTGGTTTTCAGTTAGAAACCTATTTTTAGAATAGTTTTCAATATCTCCAAAAATCAGTTATATAATTTTCGAATAATTTCTTGTCTGAGTAAAATATCCGCACAATTATTGTTTAGAATTTTAATTACGATGGACATGTTGAGAACTTGAGGGCTCGACTACGTGTAGTTGCTCCTAGGGATGCTAATGAAACTTTTTTGTAAGATTATAATTTCGTTCAATTTTGAACATATAACTTAAACGTACTCTAGGCGGATAGTTTTTATACTATAGGATAAAAACTACCGTATTTAAATTGTGCATATTAGGCAATAGTGTAAACTAGAACTACGTATTCGAAAACATACCTAGGATTAATATTATTGCACAGTAATACGCTAATCATTTTGCACCATCGAAAAGAAAGGAGATAGTTTATTTTTCAATAGCTCGCTCCACGAAGAAATATCATCCGAGTCTTTTTTTTAATGCAACGAAACAGCCTTTTCTTCCTCGTATCAGGAGACATCCAATTCCAAGCCATGATACCAATGGAGACGAAACTGCATTGAGATGATTTTCAATTGGTAAAGATACTGATTGCTTAAGATCTTTCTCGCCTTCATCATTCAAAGTTTTACATACGGAATTGCTCATAGGAAGCCTGTAGAGGTTTGACAGCTCAACTATACATAAGTTTTTGAATAAATAATTATTTTAGGCATTCTAGTCTAAGTTTCTTATAGTTCAACAGGATCTTTTTTGTTGAGTAAAAAGTAAATCTGTTTTTCTTTGACAATACCATACCATGATTTAATTCCATTTTTTGAGAAATGGATGGAGTGATGTTCTATCTCGTGTTTTAGAGCGTCTTCTAGTTATACATTTTTATCCAACTAAACAATGCGATTGAACTTGATATCTTAGTACCAATGTAATAATTGAGTTGCCTGGGAGTCAGATTCCTCTGCACAAATATTCCTAGGTATTTGATGAGCGTAAGAGACGTATGTCGCTCTTCGGAGAAGAGATCGTAAAACCCACGGCATCGCAGTTCAACGCCATGGCTAACATGAAGTTCCGAGTCGGTGTTAACAATTTTAATAAATTGTTCACGATTCGTCAGGTGTGATTTAAGCTACTATTTCTGACCAACAAATCAAGACAACTAATATTTCTGACCAACTCCTCTAACGTAGTAACATTATAACTTCGAGGGTAATGTGCTGCTTTCAACCCATAATTCAACTGCTCTAAAATGATCTAGAAATACGGAGAAATAAATTTTTCTTCGTCCATATCTGAGTAATGACATTGCAGATGATTCAGAATGACTTGAGTTGTCGATATTTTATAAGGCAAAATATACATTTATTAAAAAATAAGATGTTTTTGTTCGAAGTAAGAGTACACGTGTGAACAATGTCAACTAATCCCCTTCTAAAAATTGGCTAGACAGAAATTGACAACGAATTGTTAACATAGGTTCTACCTCTATTTTTGAAAGTTGGAGTAACTCGGGTAATTTTGTGGCAGTCTGGAATTGTAACTAACAAGAAAGACCTGAATAATTAAGTCTGGGAGGATTGACGATGACAAGTCAGCAGCGTATTTTAATAATTCTACTTAGAACGGTTTCAACCCATGTATTTTATTTTTAAATTGTTTATGCAGTCAAGAACATCGGAGATATTAGTTCGTGTGAAAAGAATGAACTATTATTGTCTCGACTTGGCTTCACGCGGCTTAAATATTGACTTGAATTAGTTGTGATGGGATTTGTCATGTTTAAGCCTTCGTTAGTAAAGAAGTTGTTAAAAAAATCTGCAGTCTTTTTTCTCGCGACAAGTTGCATTTTCTAGAACAATAGATCCAGTTTTCGTTGCCGTATTGTTTTCACTGTTAGAAACATAATTGAGCTAAAGGAAAGTTTTTTACAATCATTTTTGAGTCTGGAAAATGTTAGCTCAAAATCGTTTTTATTTAAGTCATCATCTGATTAGTAGCATAATTTTTGAAGTTATCAAATACTACCTTTGATCTATTCCCACTGGGAAATAATGTGAAGCATGTATGAAGTTTTTTAATATTTATAATGATGTTTTGAGAAACACAAAGCGTTTTACCTTTTTGGGAGAAATTTTGAGTACGGAGATCGGACTGTATTGATTATGTACGGTATTAATTGCATTTCTGAGATTTAACATCGCGTAGTTAAGGTTTGTTATATTAATGTCGCATCGATTAATAATTTTTAAGGGGCTGAGATCTCCTACAGTATTGCACACTTTCCTCAAATTTAATTCATTCACGCATGGATATTAGTGCCAGCCTCCAGTGGAGCACGGGTATTAATAATATTTTTTTAAACTGTAAATGACGGCGAATAATCCGATAAATCAGGAGTCAGTATTCGTGCAAGGATTTTGTTGGCTCTGTCCCTAACATAATACCAAGAAACGTGACGAGAAGCCATAACATTTACTTTGCATTTATCAACCCGACATCGATACATTCCTCCAAGTAACAGCGCACATCTCTTGCTAAACTTGCGAGAGAGGCAAAAGTTTGCTTGAACCAATGCGAATACAGTGAATCAGACATTGATAACGAGAGCGACAAAATAGAGAAGAAACCATTCAAACATTCTGAGTCCACGCTCAATTTAGACAGAGATCTAAGAAACTATACCAGAGCGCTTTCATCAAATACCCTTATCAGAATTCTTTCAAGGGCTAAAAATGCACATAGGATTTTAAAAAACTTCTCCTAGGAATAATTCAATTCAGTACCATTTAAAAATATTGTCTCGAGCACCTATATTTAGTTTTATAAGTTAGCTTATTAGAATGATTTTTTGCACTACATAGAGGCCACGATCGAGCTCAGTTTTCATAGTTTGATGCATTTAGGTTATTTTACTTGTAGAATTATATTTTGGTAAAATATCCCGTTAAATAGATTGGTAGAAGGTTCTAAAACTCTAATAAAGAAATATCGGTAATTGATAATTTTTCTTAAATGATGGTTTAGATGAAAAACACCAGCGATAAATGATTTCATATTTTATCGTTCTTTTTTGAAAAAATCATCTAAGGAACCATTAAGTGCTTTCGTCACAGCCTTGTTATTTCCCCTGCCCAACTACGCATTTTAGTACTAGTGTTCCCATTCATTCAGTTTTCAATTTTGTAAATCACGAGCAGAAAATTATTGAAATGAATTTTTGATTACTGTTTGATTCACCTATCAAGGATATCATATCATCTGATTTTCGTCACTCTAATCATTTTATTTGCCCTCTTCTGCTCGTTTTTCTTTTGTTTCATAACAAAATCACAACAATCTACGTAATTTACACTGCAGTGTAAGGATCTTGAACATGCGTCAATATCTATTTACATATAACTGCGTGCTCTGCATTTAGGCAATGAAGTCAGATGAATTAGGAATAATATTGATTGTTGTTTTAAAAAGCAGGTGTAGACTCGTTCGCTATACCTTCTGGATAATCGAGCGGATGACATTACACCAGTGTACCGACAAAGCAACCAACTGTTCACAGAGTGACTGGTGTACATCACCAGCACGGACCGGGTGCAAGTAGGCTCAATTATTCAGAGTTTGTATCACTAGAGTTCCTAGAGGCCTTTTCCCCCAGAAGAGTGATGTAGTCCAGGGTTGGGCTACTTTTGTTTACGTGGAGAAAGTGTCTGAATGGTTTATAATATTAAAAATACTTTATTTACAGGTAAAAATGGGCTCACTTTAAGGAGTAAGTCACGCCCTACATTTAATGAATGTTCTAATATTGAAGCGTATTTCCAAGGATAATTGAAATCAGGGTTTATTTGGAGACATGAAGTTCTCAAGCAGTCGGTTGGGTTGGAGCGATTTCATTGAAAGAACTCCAATTATTGTTCCTGGATACGGACAAGAACCATGCATATAAAAACTATTCAAAGTAATCGTTCACGAAATTAAATGGCATTTGAAATGATAGACTCTTAATTTATTGGAAAATAAAGAGAATCCTACTGTCGCATGGAAGCATTGCACTGATATTGCACTAACTAAAGTGTACTAATTAGGGTAAATAATAGTGAGAAGAGAGCTCGGCTCCCGACCGGCTAGGGAAGCTAACATTGCTAGAAACTGCAGACATAAATTTGAGTTGAAAGAGCAGTAATTAAACTTCGCAAAAAAATATGCTTATCTTGTTACGGACAGACAAAGGCTGGAGCGATCCCATGCCAATAGGTTGAAAACCGCTTGAACGAACTGTAGATGGAATGAGGTTACGGGAGAGTATTTACCTTTGTTATCACGTTTTTTGTCCAACGCTAATATTTGATTTTCAAAATATATTTATTTAACGAACATATTTGCTCACAAATTTTGCTTTACAGGTGATATTTGTGAGCAACATGTACACAGCATAAAGAATTAAAAGATTTCTCATTGCGTAACGACTTTAAAAAGTGACATGAATCACTCGATCTTGAATCGCTCGGCCTTCATCGTCTGCGTCATGAATGGCGTCGTCCAGAGTTAATTTATTGAGCTCGAGTTCTTCGATCCTGAATGGCATGGCGAAAGTCAATAGATGCTGGAAATAAACCCTCACGTCCGGCATCGCGGTCTTGAGTGGGTGACTAGGTGATCCTACGTACAACAGTCGCGGATAAATAGCTAAAAGGGTTAATTTACGTGAATTGCTAGCTCGTTATGTTCATGAAAAATAGGCGGCCATCAACATTTGCTTCGTCAACGATAGTACTGAGGGAAATTACTTGTTAGCCTGGTATTCATGTTTCCCATTATTTATTGGCAAATATTTCTCCACCATCTAATTATTTTTTGTTGATAGTAAAAAGGTTTTTATGGGTACGCTAACAATTATTGACTGCAAACGGGTAGATTTTCCGTATACTGCTAGAGCGCTAAAAGTGTGTATAAGTGAGTGTAAAGGTTTCAGTAATTCATTGAACACAAGGACGTTGAACAATTAATTTGAAAATGTAAAAGTATTTCCATAACAAAAACAAGTAGAAAAATTAATTTTATAACGATTTAGCTGGGCAGAAAGATTTGAAAAATTGTGTGTGCATATAGACAGTAAACGCAAAAATTTTAGCTAGTCCTAGTTAACGAAAATAATTCTTTTTTGTCCTTGAATTCTAACAGAAATTATAAAATAATACACAAAACACAGCTAGAGGACCAAAACTTTTGACACAACAAAGAGTAAAATTAGCTTGGATCTCAAGATAACATTCTGCTGATGATTCTTGTTACTTTTTGAACCGAGAAAGCAATCTTGTGCAAGGTTTATGATAATTGTTTGTTACGGGTCGTATTTTACTGTTGCCTAGTGATTGAAATTTCCATATTCTTTCATTAATCTACACAAATCTAAACGAAAAAGTTCAACGAAATAGCAATCATTCCAGGTGCCAACACACACGGTGAATATTTGTCGTACGGTCTAGAATTTATAACATTTTCTTCATACAACGCGCAATGGTTGTCAGGATGGAACAGAAGAGTTTCACACTGGTGGTCATTCTGGTCAGTGGAGAACCGAAGTTTACGATCGTCAGAACTTGATTTGTATTCGATCATAAATATTAACTCAACCACCATAGCTCAATTCTCAGTTTTAGATCGTACGTGCGGACTTAAATAATACACTTCGGTAGAGATCCTATGCTATTTTACTGCAAGGTAATAGAAATGGCAAATATAAGTATTATTCTCTGCATTTTTGTTTACAAATGAAGTAATAGAATTAAATGGTTCAAGTGTAATGTCCTGGGCTGGTACCGCACCTCACTGAAAAATGAAGAACTCTTAACTTGCATTTGACGAAATGGAGCTCAAGGTGTCCAGGGCTTTAGAATGAAATATTATCGCTATAAAAATATTCTACGATATTTTGCGTGTATTTTAAATTCAATTTTTATAGCTGTGCATTGACCGTTTAATGTTGGAAAAAACTTTTTGTTTTTTCGAAGCTTAGTGCTGACACACCCTGATATGTTTTAAAAGTCATCATATGCGAATTACCGAATCTCAAGTTAAATTATAATTTAATTTTTAAATTTTAATTATTAAAATTCATGATAATTATCATGAATTATGATAATTAAACTTCTATCGATAACGATTTTATCGTTTTGATGCCGCATACTTTGTGGAACAAATCATTTAGAAGCGTCTGCCCCTCACAGAACGGTCCCTCGACGCATACACGCGGCCTGACCAGACCTGCAATAACTCCAGCATCGGTCGGATTCTGATGGGCCGAGTGGCTCGGTGTTATGCGGGAAGGCCTCAATACTGGATGTCGGGCGGTGCCCGGTCTATTAATACATGGTCTGACCTGGATAAAAGATGAAGAACTTGCACAATATCGGAGAACGAGAGGCTTTGCGACGAGATGCGTTGAATGGACCTCTCACACGTGCCACACAGTCTTCATTTTTTAACATAATCTTATAAACTGTTGAGATGCAAATTATCAATAAATAAATCTGTTTCAAGAAACTTGAGCCTCTTGTGTGCATAATGCTTTTAGGTCTCATAGGTTTGTTAAAATGTTGACATTCAGTATGCGGTGGTTAATGATAACAGGGGTAAGCTTGGTGGTATTTTATTGAGCCACTGGCACAGGAGGATGAGCGAACCGAAGAGCCCCGTAAGAGCCCACATTTCCCGTCGAATGTTCCACATTGTACGCCAAACTGCGAAATAAGAACAAAAATACGAAAAGGAAAGAACTGTAGTTTCTAGAAATACAGTTGAAATACTATAGACAGTAGACACTGCTTAAAAAATTCCACAGCGTTAAGTGCATAACTCAAAAGTCTACATCAGCTGCAATTGCGCGTTTTGTGCGTTGTGCGCTCAAATTTATTCGCTACTTTTCCTCTCCCCTAAAGCAGTAATAGGCGCCATCAGGTGCCTGGCTCTAAATATAAGCACCTCGGTGATAGGGGAAAATGAAGTGAAAAACAACGAATTATGATAAACAGAATGCATGTAAAAGTCCAGCTGCTCTCAGAATGTAAAAGAACATCCCTCTAGTACCAGATTGCCTACATGCGTTGGCTGTTCATTTACAATATTCAAAAATATCTCAAGCCCAAGAATGCAATTTCATGTTTAATGTTACTTTGAATTGTTTCACCTCGACAGTTAACGTTTAATTGTCAACCTCACCTCGAACACAGCTCATGAATTTCGTGCAACGGTAAAAGTTTTTGTGAACACGATTTACCGTCAGTTATTCTTCCCTTCGTTTACGCCACAGGCATAAAAGTATGCCGAAATTTATTTTCAAAGATTATCTAAAATATTAACCTACAAATGTTCTGGCTTGTGTTAACAAGAAGATGAGCCTTTATTGCTGAGCTGTTCGCTCGCCGCCTGCTTTCGCCTCTCAAACTTTCATAGCAAACATCGGAAAGTTTCGTACATTTAAGAACTTTATCGAACGTTGGTACAGCGGGAGTTGATTTCCATAGAAAATTTCCCTCTTTACTGATAATATAAGGAATTAATAAAATTTAAATAGATTCTGTAAAAATGCACAAATCACGGTTAACAATTATTATTGTTATGCTGCAGTATTTAAAACATTTTTTAGAGTTAACACGTAGTATTTGAAACTTATTAATCGCTCACAGGAAGTGTATAAATTTCTACGCAGAAAAAATGAAGAATAAGAAAAAATACAAGCCCATGAGAAGAACTTTAAAAACACTTAAGAATCTTGCGTGCTTTATTCTGCAGGTCATGCGACAAGCTAAAATATTCAACATTGGCTACCCTATAGAAGCAGATGAAAAATTCAGTACATAATCATTCAACACAATTGAAACTTGAACGGCAGAAGAACATAGCACTCCGACATATGTTCCATTTTGTCTTTTAACACTAAATGTGTCAATACTTCGAGACAGGCTCCGAATTACGAACATAATTGTTGATGCAATAAAGCAGCATCGTGAAATCTTCTGTTTTTATTTTCTGATCTTCCTAATGTATTAGTCATTTTGGTGATACCTGACCACTGCACAAAGAAAACACCTATATTGGGACGACTACAGGCCTTCGATTCATGACTAAGTCTGCCACACCTTACACTTGCCCGAGTGTCCTCACTGCGGTCACCTGGAACTTCAAAATCAAGCAACAGAAGCAGAAACGACAAAGACGAGGAGTGGCTGAGTCGGAGCTCAACGCTCTGCACACCAGGAATAAAATTGGATTGCCTATGTAGAAAGAAAACCTCTATGAGCCAGTTAACAATCTTTCATCCTGAAGGCGTAATTAATGCATCAGAAATATAAGGCCCACAGGGTGATGTAAACACCGATCGATGTGTTTTTTTCACGCCTAAGTTCTCACGATAACTCTTCTTACAACACCATGTACAAGGTTCGATTAGTACCTGGCAAAACATTTTCCCCTGACACTTAATCTACGGAACGATGTCGTAAGTTTTCGGAAGAACACAAAGCGAGGACAATTTGACATGGAACCAAACTATGCCTGGGTGCCACATGAATGATGCGACACCAACACGGAATTTAAAGAATCAGTGTTAAATTTCCAGCAAACTTAAAATGGGAAATTATGCTCCAAATGTAAAATTACACTGTAAAGTGAAAAATTTTCCCACCTGACATGAAATTATTAAAATTATAGTAGAATACTGTACGCATAAAGCAATCAAACAATAGTTGTAGGATGTATAACTTTTTGCTTCTAAAGTCTTAAATTTGAGCAGCCTTCCAGAATTTTTTATAGGTACTCCTAATTTCGAGAGTACATCATTTACATCCAACGCGAAATCTATGGTACGTACATAATTACTTCTTGTTAACAACATGATGATAACTGTGGAAATTTTTTCTAAAGAGTTAATTATTTACAAGAATAATAAACATTACTTCCGCTAATAAACGGTTTTGAGTCGAAATTTTTGAAGAGAAGAAACATATCCTCTCATATTCTCCCTTTAAAAATTCTCAGCAGCACATTTCATTACCAGGTAAGCCATACAGTCGAATAATTATTAATGTTTTCTGTTGCTTACCGTAGAGTTAATGATAGCTTTGGAAACCGTGTAAGCGCGAGCCTTATAGTTTTTGCTGTTAGATGCGCTTATGTGATTCAGGAGTTAAGGGTATGACCAATAGTGTCCTCTCGTTGCGCTGACGTCAGCGCTCTTATCCTCTCAGCCAATGAGATCTGACTTCATATCAGCTTCACGATCAATTAGATTTCGCTTTCATGATGCCGTCGGTAATAATTCTAGGCATTCATGGTATTCGATCCTTACTTTCTGTGTTCTTATCTTTATCTTGAACAGGCTCGCATCCTTATGTTTCTAAGCAACTATCTGTAGTCCTTTTACTTAATTCTATGTTAATTTACACTGCTCCTAATTTGTTTCTTTTTGTAAACTTGGATCATAATGGGCTAATTTTTTTCCTCCCGAGTTGGGAGGGTAGAAAAGTAACCATAAAACTTTCCGTCTTATAATATCCGCTGTGCCCGACGGTGTGATACTACATTTTTTCAATGCCGAGTAAACTTAATGCTGCAAATTATTAGGGCATTCAATCCAATGCTTATTCTTAACAAATCAATGGCAGATTTATGCGCATATTATATCACAGCATTTTCCCAGCGAAGAAAAAGAAGCTGCTTGATGAAAGTATCATTAACCTAAAATGTGTTCACCGCTTGGAGTTGGTTCCGTTTCGTGAGCTTGTAATCTGCACAAATTTAGAGGCTTACCTACCCGATATTTCCGTCTCCGCACCATAGTACGTAGGAATTATTCACTAACTGTATCGCCAGGGAAATACAGAGAAAACTTAACGTGAGAGATTTTCTAAATTTGCATGTTCTCGATGCTCGCTAGCGTATTTAAGTATCTGCAAGCTTTGCTGAACTTCATTCACTTACCAGTGCAAACCTGCGTCCGAATCACTTGTAACGGCTATGATTTGACTTTTATTTATCTAATTTTTCTAACACGTTTCCAACATATGCCCTGAATACTTTCATTCTCACTGCATTTAATATAAATTCTTAGAGTCCTCATCATTTAATTAATTTCCGATCAGTTATTAGAAATTATATTTTTAGTTTTGTTCTTTGTTTTATGTCATAATCCGGTAGACTAGTGATGAAAGGGCGGAACAATTTTCATGCCATTTACGCAAGATTTCAGCTCGAAAGTACGATTAAGTTCATTTTAAACTGTTATGGAATCGTGAGGCTAGCTGGACAGTGTTTCCACGAGCAGGGTAATTACCCTAGTTTAGGGTAATCAGGGGTACCTTAGGGTAATATTTAGGGTAATGAAAATTATGGGCAAATCTAGGGTAATCAGAGCTCCGCGAAGGAAGTGACCGCCTAATCTACGAAAAATAGAAAATTGAAAGCCAATATGCAAGCACCCTACTGGTTACCTCGTGAACGAAATGTAATGAAACGGGTCAGAATTAAGTGTTCACAAAACTGCACTGCTGCTGTGGTTAGTGTCGCATATTTGAATGTCATCAGGTATCGCTCACGAAAGACGGCGTCAAGATACGAAGCCATAATATCTCTCGTCCACTTCGTTTTGACAAATAATTCTGAATTGCATTTCGCTAATAAAAAACTCGATCGGTGACAGTCAGCAACAGCCAGTCAACGAAAGTCGCTGTCCTATTCTGATTGCACTCGTGTTTATGAGCTTCAACAGAATATTGACAGGTATGTTTGTCCTATTGTTAAATACCACAGCTAATATATTTCATCGTAGAAATAATTACTAGGTTCTTTCTTGTGATAGTCATTGAATTAACAGCAGTGTTGCTTCACAGCGCCGGTATTTTGCCAGCTAATTAGATGGGAGGCGTCGTATTTCTTAGTCATGTTGCACGCCAAAGAAGCATGTTATTGTAGCGATGTAAACAAAAAAAATTTAGACAGGGTTCTTTGACACTTCGAGTTACAAAAGGTACTAAAAGCGAAAGGAAGAAGCTATAAAATTAGTTACACAAATTCATATAAACAAAAGAGAACAGTTATCGACTTAAAACTTGCAATATATATTTGTATTCTCACTTTCTTTCTTAGGCGCTGTAACACGGACGTAGAATTTGATGTAGCTGCTGCGATCATGCCTAGAATTCCGTCAACCTAAATTGAAGCACTAAGGCCTTTAGCAACTGAGTGTTGAGGAAAGTTTATGCATATCAATAAAGGCAAGATATCTTTTTCCAATAACCTCTGAATTTTCTCACCCACCCTTCAGGAAATGAATAAATTTGATTATTTACGATCAACTTTATGAGTTGATAAGTGAATGTGATTACAACGAAGTCTCTGAGAAGCATACGTGGTGTAGCAAGATTGGTTAAAACCCGTTATGCAAAGATGTGACGAAAGTCATGTGTGAGGGAAGCCAGAAAGTCATCGCAGAGAGTGGATCAAAGTGTTAGGTTAGATTGAGCATGTGGAAAGAATGGCTAAAGCGCATGATTGGATGGAAAATTAAATAAAAAATGAATAATTGTACTAGGGATAGGAACACATATTATTGCATTTCTTGCAGCATAGCAGATGATCGCGCACCGAGTGAGAAACAGCCAACGAAACCACCTCGAAAAAAGGAAAGCTCCACTTGAAAGTTAGAAACTAAGCTCAAACTACCAGCAGAAATTTAAAATTCGTTGACATCGGAACGTGAGTTTGAGGGATGGTTAGCCAAGTTCTCAAAATCGACAGAGCAAAAGGATGTGGAATATTTTAAGGTTTGTCGAACCTATATTACTTGTGGGAAATCGGAGATCAAGCGTCACATGCTCTCAGCGACACAAACAACAATCCATGGTGGCAAAAACTATCAATTGTCAGATATGTGCTATCCAATGATCCTCTCAAAAAATCGTGCTCGTAAAGTGGAACTGCAAGTTTGTGCATTTTTAGCTAAGCACCCCCTATCTCATTGTGTGAGCCTCTTTTAGTTTGATGAAAACAATGTTCCCAGATCAGGAGTCGCAAAAAAAGGGCGCCTTGGAAAACAGCGGGCATCAAACGTAATTCGACAGGTATTTGACAAACATCTCGTACGTGATATCGTCTGGATATCAAACCAGCATTCTAACGTCGTTCGACTGGATTTCCCTCCTGACGCTCATGCGGTATGTAACACAGGGCTTACGAGGCCTGTCGAAAAAGTATCCGACCTTTGGCCAGAAAAAATACTTCAACAACCTGACGGGGTTGGGACCCTAATCCCCTTCAAAGTAGGCTCCTTGTGCTTCCACACACTTAGCCCACCGATCCTTCCACTGCCGGAAACACCTCTGGAAGTCTTCTTTTGGAATGGTGTTCAGCTCTGTCGTCGCGTTCCGCATTATCTCTTCTCTACTCTCAAAACGGGATCCTTTCAGTGGTGTCTTCAATTTTGGAAACAACCAGAAGTCGCAAGGAGCCAGGTCTGGAGAGTAGGGAGGTTGGCGAACGGTCGTAATTCCATGTTTGGCCAAGAAATTGCGGATCAAATGGGATGAATGTGCGGCCTGCCACAACGCCTGCCACAACGCTGCTCACTCTCCGCTGATGTGCGGCCATCTTTGAATCGGTTGAACCACTCCTTAATTTGTGTTACACCCATAGCATCTTCCCCAAACACCTGCTGAATCTTACGAATTGTTTCAATTTGAGAATCACCAAGCTTTTGACAAAATTTGATGCAGTGTCTTTGCTCAATTCGTTCAGTCATCTTGCAAGAAAACTAAATCCGACAAACACTTAGAACAGCACCTTACTTGGCGACCACCAGCCAGTGACTGGCCCAAGTGAATGCGGTGAAAAAAGTCAAGCATGCGCATTAAGATTCCTCCTTCCACCGTGCACAGTGGCGCCGCCTTAGAATCACTACTTTGCGCGGGAAAAATTAAGGTCGGATACTTTTTCGACAGGCCTCGTATTCATACTGACGGAGCTCTGGAAACCAGTCCATTTACCTTTTAGTTGATTTATAGATCATAGGTCAGGATTAGCTATTTTAGGGTAATCTGGGGTAATCAACACCCTTCAGTTAGGGTAATCAGAGTCGCCTCGCGTGGAAACCCTGTAGCTGGAGCTGTGTCTGGAAGGCAGTGATCTGCTTGATGCAAACTTGGAGAGTGCCGCTGCATTCATTATTCCGATGACATTACACTTAACAATCGAAAAGCTAGTTTTGTTTGTTGCGAAGACTTCACCAACAGAAAGTGTGAAAACAGAAACTAAATTTGATTCGGCAGCCATTGAGTAATAGCAATTTTCATACTAAAAAGGTCGTGAATAATTTTTTTGAAATTTCGGGTCAAGCCATGTTTCAAGAATCGTTGAATCCGCCCAACAAGTCACTCCCATGTCAACTGATGTTTCAAAAAGCACAACAATTTTCCACTTCCAATTGGATGTGAAGCCCAACATAAATTTTAAATTTTTTATAAACAAATGTTCCATAAAAAAAGTATTAGGAGTTGTTGAAGGCGAGCACAAAAAATTACCTTTTTTGCTTTTTGCAAGGTGAAGAAGCATCGAACGAGATAGAATCCCTGAGAGAGCTTTTGAATTTTAGTAAGCACCATAGAAACCAAAACATTTAAAGAAACTGTGGAATTGTGAACTAACGTACCTCGCACCTACCAAAAAACACACGATAGTTTAACAAAGTTTTCATAAAAATTATTTGTGAAAATTTGACCAGGAATCAGAATCTATGTCAAGCAGTTCTCTTAAAAAATTTGACTGAGTTCATGCGTGCCAACAGTCAGCAAGTTTGGGAGAAACAGTGCTGCCAAGACTTTGAATGTTACTACTCGTAAAATGACACAAACGCCCATCAAAACCCTTTGCATGCCTGTTAACAATGGAAATGAATGAATGCAAAGATCGAAGACGTTTAGTCAGGAGCCCTGTTGAGCCTGTCTATTTACAGTTTTTATTCAAATAAAAGAGATTTGATTGTGCTGCGCCAACATCTAAGCATCTATGAGCAATTTGTTGTTGCTACGTTAATTAATACATTTCATTCATTTTTTAACCATCAAGTTATCATTATAAGGTCATTTTATGGCCGTATTTTCTACATAATGCTGTTCAAAAACTCTTTTTTGGGTAAGTTCTATTTTTGGGAAAATTTTGGCAATAAGATGGTGTGTTCAGCGGGAAACCCTGCCTATGGCCCTGTCCGTGTCCTGGCGACGCCGGTGAAAATAGAAGTTTCAAGTACCCACTTTCTACGGGTGTTGCCGCTATTTCACGCCGCTTAGAGGGATATATTCTCTTGAATATTTAAAACCCAATAATATCCAGTATCAATGTATATCAAAGTGTTCATGAATAGCTCAAGTACACGTCATACTATACCTTTTGCCCAAGAGAATGATGTAAAATGGGTATTTAATGGTAACCTGAATTTTCACGGGGATTTAGTTGTTTCCGTTCAGGGATTACGCGGTCGTGATTCCGTAAACTGATTATTAATTTATGAAACATATGATTCGCTCATTTGTGTAGAGTAGCAGTCACTGAGAGATTTGAAAGAATTCTTGTATCTACGCATCATTAAGGATTACACAAAAGACACCCAACTTGCTTTTTATTTCTGGACGTCAACAGTCCTGATAATTGCCTGTTGTTGCCAACGTTAGCTAAATTCAGCTGGGCATCCTTCATTTAGAGTATGGATAATTGGGTAAATGTACAGAAAAATGCATTAGAAAAATGCACTGTTTCTCATACAGGTTCACTAAAGTGAGGTGTCGCGTTATCTTGATACGTACTGAATTATCTTGTCCTCCGGCCCAGAACTTCTTAACACTTTGACTGCTATTGGTTATACTGAAGTTTAATATTCAAATCATTTTCAAATTCAATTGTGGTCAGGTATTTTGAAAATAGCGAACATTAACGGGATCGTGCCTTCATATAGCTGTAATTAAGAATTTAAGAAAATTGAGTTTTTGACTACTGATTGGTCAGCGTTATGAAAATTCCCTCCAAGGCCACCGGAGGCTTCCGGTACGGTCTAAGTGTTAATTTTTTCCGAGGTTGTTCATAAGGTCGGCCTCAGTGCCCTGCAAGCTCAATTTTGGGGCGTTGATCTCTGACGACGCTTATCTTGCTCAAATTTCCAGCTCCTGATTTATGAGGCGGCTCGCAGCAGACCCGGGTTGAAAATAGAAAAAGAGGTATTTTACGCGGCATTTTCTGCAGTGTACACGTGCATCCTTTGTCGATCGAAATGCACGGCTATACTCAAGTTTTTTTCCTAAACAATTTATCGTGTATTATGGTAGCTGAGTTTTCGCTCATCATGGGACATCTTATGTCTAAGTAAATGATGCATATTGTATTTCCGAACTCAAAATGCTCCCAACTAACAAAATATTTTTTAACTCCTATATTTTGGGAACATTGATGGGAAAATAAGTGTTCGTATACCACCCAACTAGTATCCTGTTTCAGGATTTGATACCGAAGTAAAATCTACTTAAAAAAGCTTTATCAAGGTGAGTGAAACATCTCTTATAAAGTAATTTTTGTTGAAAAGAAAAGTTATCTAGTACAACTCGACACATTTTCAGTATCTGAAATTAATTACACATTTGTACGTATTGCACGTAAATCACAGACAGATTTCTGAGCATAGGTGAGAATCTCAAGATTAGAAATAGTCTCTACTTATAACATTGAGAAGTGAAGATGAGTGTGTTTCATTCAAAGTTGGTTAAATTTGGCATATGCTTCCTAATAGCTTAACATCCTACCGCATGAAGCGACTTATGATTTGAAGGTATTTTTACAAATTGTGTGCATGGTTGCAAGAGATTGGTCTCTTATACTGCTATTTTCTGCAACGCACGTCTCCAAATGGCGATAGTCTGATTACAATGTGTAGCATTACACAGACCGCACTTGTACTACACTGACAATGCCTGTTCCAAGAATAACTCCATCATTGATGCTTCTACGCTTGAGAATAAAAAGCAAGGCGAAAATCGCTACACGTGAAGTCATTTTTATTAAAAATGATCAAATAAAACTGAATGAACGTTTCGGACTAACTGTCCATTGTGGTGATCCCAGCGGCAAGCCGCGGACCCCCACAAGACCTGAGAAAAGCTGCCTCCAGACTACAACCGCATCCGTTCCAGAGCACCTCCGGACCCGAAGCGCCTAGTCAACCAAACACGGGACCTGAGAGAAGCCGCCTCGCGACTATGAGAAAAGGTGCCCGTAAGCTACAACGGCTTCCTGCCTTCAGCACCACAGGCCCACAAACTCGCGACCAATCAGGACTTACGCCCGGACTCAGGGCTTGCACTCGAGGCCTACATAAGGCGACCCCAACAAGGCTCGCACTCACTCAAGCCCTCGTCCTCGTTCAAGTCACATCTCCAGCACCAGCCTCGTGTTCCTGCATCTAGCTTCCGAGATCGACTTTGTCTCTCGCGTACCTGCACCAAGCTCCGGAGACCGGCCCTGCCTATCGACGCCCCAAGGTGTTGCAAGGTCTTAAACCTAGTAGCGTCTTGACGCTTCGAGGTGTTTCAAAGCCTTAAAAAAGTCACGTTGCAACGCCCCGCGCCGGCGTCGTCGGCCAAGCCGCTCTACGACATCTCTCGCCCGCTCCGGCCGGCTAGCCTCGCCGTAGCTACTTATCAGCTACAACGGTGAACCGCGTGGTGGCTGGGCCCGACCCAGCTGACTAGCCTCGTCTCGGCGCCCCGCTAGCACCAGCTGACCTGTTCGTAACAGTCGCACGACGTAGCACCAATCATCACGTCTCGCTGCTGCGTTCGTAAGTAGCGTCCTCGCGGACGTTACCCGCTATTGGTGCTTGTTTCATTCATTACGTAAATTCTCGCATAGTATTGTATTTCAATCATCACGTATTAGTGCTATTCTCGCATAGGATTGTGTTTCAATCATTACGTAATTTATGTCATTTTCGAATAGGATTGTATTTCAATCATCACGTATTAGTACTATTCTCGCATAGGATTGTGTTTCAATCATTACGTCATTCCCGAATAGGATTGTGCTTCAATCATCACGTATTTGTGCTATTCGCGCATAGGATTGTGTTTCAATCATTACGTCATTCCCGAATAGGATTGTGCTTCAATCATCACGTATATGTGCTATTCTCGCGTAGGATTGGGCTTCAATCATTACGTCATTCCCGAATAGGATTGTGCTTCAATCATCACGTATTTGTGCTATTCTCGCATAGGATTGTGTTTCAATCATTACGTCATTCCCGAATAGGATTGTGCTTCAATCATCACGTATTTGTGCTATTCGCGCATAGGATTGTGTTTCAATCATTACGTCATTCCCGAATAGGATTGTGCTTCAATCATCACGTATATGTGCTATTCTCGCGTAGGATTGGGCTTCAATCATTACGTCATTCCCGAATAGGATTGTGCTTCAATCATCACGTATTTGTGCTATTCTCGCATAGGATTGTGTTTCAATCATTACGTCATTCCCGAATAGGATTGTGCTTCAATCATCACGTATTTGTGCTATTCTCGCATAGGATTGTGTTTCCATTTATGTCATTCTCGAATAGGATTGTACTCCAATCACCACATATTTGTGCTATTATCACATAGGATTGTGTTTCAACCATTACGTACTTCTCGAATAGTATTGTATTTCAACCATCACGTATTAGTGCTGTGTTCCAATCATTACGTAATTTACGAGTAACGAACAGTGCTCATAGTAGTCACCGAGGGCCCAGTGTAATGGTCCGTGTTCCGTGTACCTAACAGTCACCAATATAATTACCGTGTTACCCCCGTGTTGTCCATATCCTGCCGAATACGGTTGTACCTCAGGCACTCGCTTCGGGCTATCCTATCACGAAAAAGATAGCTCAAAGTCTGCCCGAAGCGTGTTGCAGCCTGGGGGAGAACACCACACTGGTTGACCCCAGAGGTATTCGGCAGGCAATAGGAGGCATGGCTGGGAAAGATATCCGGTTGCCCGCATTCAGCGGAGATGTGAAAGGATGGTTACTGCATTGCGACGTGTTCCTCGCACAAGTACCAAACCTGGACGACGGCGCAAAGTTCGGAGCGTTACTAGGAGGACTCCCAACACACATCGTATCCGAGATCCAAGAAATACTCCTGAACCCACCGGCAAACGACAAATACGACGCATTAAAAGCCGCATTAACGCACCGTTTCGTGCGACACGACGAGGAAGCAAACTACGAGACCATCGTCAAAACTACCATGGGAGACAATACGCCATCAGAATTGCTCCTCGAAATGAAACGACTGAACAGCTGCAGGCAAGCCCCCCTACCACCGTCCGTCATCCGTTCCATGCACCTCGCAAAGCTACCAATCACAGCACAACCGCTGATCGAGGCACTAGGCAGGGGAAAAACGGACGAAGAATACAGAGTAATCGCAGATCAGATCATAGCAAGGCAAACCGCTTGTCAAACTGCCATGAGTGAACCCATCGCCGTAACTGCCATCAAACAACCACCATCTCTTACCGTCTCAAGAGCGGAATTTGACAAAGCCCTACAGGAAATAGCAGAACTCAAGAAAATGCTGGCAAACGCTTTACGCCCACAGGAAAACAAGAAGCAAGCAGAAGATTGGCAAAACCAAACCCCAGGACCTAGGTACGGAAACAGAAGCAAAACAAGAATCAAGCAGGACCAAACAATCTGCTATTACCACCAAACTTTCGGTAACCGAGCAAGAAACTGTACCCAACCTTGCAGTTTCGCGGGAAACGACGACCGCGGAGAATGGTAAACGCCCCAGTCTCCGCACAGACAAAAAAAGGCGAGCTAATGTACGTCACAGACACCGGCAACGTACGATACCTCATCGACACCGGTTCAGCCGTCAGCCTAGTACCAGCTAAAAAGAAACACACGCTCAAACCCCCGTCCTACGACTTACTCGCCGCCAACAACACCCCCATAGCTTCTTACGGGACGACTGAGCGCATCATCCTGCTCAACCCCCTATGGCCCGTAAGTTGGAACTTCATAGAAGCGGACGTGGGACAACCGATCATTGGCATGGATTTCCTCGCCGCACACCAGCTAAGCGTCGACACCGCAAACGCAAGCCTATACGCCCAAACTTCCGGAACCAAAGTTCCCTACAAACGTGTCGTTTCAAGAAGCCAACGAGTGCACAGGATCGAACACCAAACCGCCCCAGAATTCAACACATTGTACGAGGAATACCCCGGAATACTACCGACCTCCCAACACATCCGGCACACACAAAAGAAAATCGACGTAGAACACCACATCGAAACAACCGGACCCCCAGTATATGCACGACCAAGGAGACTGTCTCCGGAAAAATTGGAAGCGGCGCGACAAGAATTCAAGGAAATGCTGGAACATGGCATCATCAGGCCGTCGAAGAGCGCCTGGGCATCACCCATGCACATGGTACCAAAGGCAGCCGAACCCGGGGCATGGAGAATCTGCGGAGACTACAGACGACTGAACGCAAGCACCAAACCTGACCGTTACCCAATACCACACTGTCAAGACTTCCATTACAAACTGCATAACAAAACAATCTTCTCCAAAATCGACCTCGTCAAAGCCTATCACCAAATACCCGTCAAAAACGAGGACATCCAGAAAACGGCCATCACCACACCATTTGGGCTGTACGAATACACCGTGATGTCATTCGGGCTGCGGAACGCAGCCCAAACGTTCCAACGATACATCGACGCGGTAACAAGAGACATGGACTTCGTAACGGCATACATCGACGCCATACTGATAGCGTCCGCAAACGCAGAGGAGCACCAAAAACACCTCCGACAACTCTTCCAACGGCTACAAGGAGAAGGACTGCGCGTGCACCCCGCCAAGTGCATTTTCGGAGTGCCTGAGCTAGACTTTCTCGGACACAGAGTGTCAGCCGGCGGAATCTCACCACTCCCTCAGAAAATAGAGGAAATATGCAGTTTTCCCCAACCAGCAACAGTAAAAAAGCTACGACAATTCCTAGGAATAGTCAACTATTACCACCGATTCCTCCCAGCCGCAGCAGAAAAGATGCAAGCTCTGACCGGATTGACAAAAGGATACTCCAAAAATTTAAAGAAAATTATCAACTGGACAACAGAACTAGACGCAGCGTTCACTAGCCTAAAACGCGAGATCTCGCAACTCACCTTGCTAGCGCACCCCGCTCCAGAAGGCAAAAGCACCTTAATCACAGACGCATCAGGAACCGCAGTCGGCGCCGTACTACAACAAAAAGTCGGGCAAGAACAGCGCCCCGTAGCATTTTTCTCCAAAAAACTAGACGACACCCAACGTAAATACAGCACCTACGACCGCGAACTAATGGCGATATTCCTCGCAGTGAAACACTTCGAGCATTTTTTGGAAGGCCGAAGCTTCGAAATCAGGACAGACCATAAACCGCTCTGTTTTGCCCTGCAAAAAGCCACGGAAGGCAACAGCCCCCGGGTAGCAAGACAGCTCTCCTACCTCTCACAGTTCGACTGCGAAATCAAGCACATCAGCGGCGACAACAACACGGTCGCAGACGCGCTATCACGTCTGGTGTCAACAATAATACCTAAAGGACCCGCGATCAACTACGACAAAATAATGACCGAACAAAACAGAGACGCAGAATTAGAAGAACTGCTGCACCCAGCATCAAAGAACGCGCTCAAACTACGCCCCATAATCAGACAGACCGGTAAACCACCCCTCTGGTGCGACGTGTCAACAGGCCTACGGAGGCCATACATCCCGGAATGCTGCAGAAAGAACGTATTTCAGCATTTCCACGGGGCGAGTCATCCCGGCATACAAGCAACAAGGGACCTCTTGAGGCAGCGAGTAATCTGGCCCGGACTCAACAAAGACGTCGGCAAGTGGACACGCGAGTGCATTCCATGCCAGACAAGCAAAATAATAAGGCACACCAAATGCCCGCCCGGGAAGATGCCGGTACCCAAAGAACGGTTCCAGACGATACACATCGATATCGTCGGACCACTACCCGTGTCACAAAACAAACCGTACCTGCTGACGTGCATTGACCGCTTCACCAGATGGTGCACCGCTACCCCAATGACCGATTGTACGGCAGAAACAACAGCACGGGCATTCCTAAAAGACTGGGTAGCATCATTCGGCGCTCCAACAACAGTCATCACGGACCAAGGCGTCCAGTTCGAGTCTAACTTATGGAAAAACTTGCTGACGGCGCTGGGCGCTGAGAGACAGCGAACGACAGCGTACCACCCGCAGAGCAACGGACTGGTGGAGAGGATGCACAGAAGATTGAAGGAGGCGTTAAAAGCTACGGTCACTGACGCAGACTGGGCAGACGCACTACCCCTCATACTGCTTAACATCCGAGCCACGCCACACACGGACGCAAACATCTCCCCCGCCGAAATGGTATACGGACAAACATTGCGCCTCGCAGGAGAGCTACCCGAGAAAGAAAAAGGAGACCGGCCCGCCAGAGAATTTCTACAATGCCTAAAAAAACGAGTGACAAACCTGCAGCCAATACTGCCACGACAACAGGGACCCCAAAAAGCCGATGTCCCGAGCGCTCTATACAAGGCGACCAACGTCTTCGTCAAACACGGGGGGCACAGAAGACCCTTACAGAAACCCTACGCAGGTCCCTTTCCCGTGCTCCAAAGGACACCAAACTACATCACCGTAGATATACAAGGCAAAAAAGCTAACATCGCGACGGAAAGGGTCAAAGCAGCGTACCTACCCACCATCGAGGATAAACCTCAACAACAGGCTAAGGCACCGAGAGCAACAAACTACGAAGTATACGAGGGAGTTCCGTTCCCTGGAACAGGCACAGCAATCCCTAAAACAGCAAAACGGGCAGTATTCACTAAATACGGCAGAGAAAGCAGACCACCAGTGAGGTACTAAGTGTTTAAAAAAAAAAAAAAAAAAAAAACAGGAGAGGGACACCTGTGGTGATCCCAGCAGCAAGCCGCGGACCCCCACAAGACCTGAAAAAAGCTGCCTCCAGACTACAACCGCATCCGTTCCAGAGCACCTCCGGACCCGTAGCGCCTAGTCAACCAAACACGGGACCTGAGAGAAGCCGCCTCGCGACTATGAGAAAAGGTGCCCGTAAGCTACAACGGCTTCCTGCCTCCAGCACCACAGGCCCACAAACTCGCGACCAATCAGGACTCACGCCCGGACTCAGGGCTTGCACTCGAGGCCTACATAAGGCGACCCCAACAAGGCTCGCACTCACTCAAGCCCTCGTCCTCGTTCAAGTCACATCTCCAGCACCAGCCTCGTGTTCCTGCATCTAGCTTCCGAGATCGACTTTGTCTCTCGCGTACCTGCACCAAGCTCCGGAGACCGGCCCTGCCTATCGACGCCCCAAGGTGTTGCAAGGTCTTAAACCTAGTAGCGTCTTGACGCTTCGAGGTGTTTCAAAGCCTTAAAAAAGTCACGTTGCAACGCCCCGCGCCGGCGTCATCGGCCAAGCCGCTCTACGACATCTCTCGCCCGCTCCGGCCGGCTAGCCTCGCCGTAGCTACTTATCAGCTACAACGGTGAACCGCGTGGTGGCTGGGCCCGACCCAGCTGACTAGCCTCGTCTCGGCGCCCCGCTAGCACCAGCTGACCTGTTCGTAAAAGTCGCACGACGTAGCACCAATCATCACGTCTCGCCGCTGCGTTCGTAAGTAGCGTCCTCGCGGACGTTACCCGCTATTGGTGCTTGTTTCATTCATTACGTAAATTCTCGCATAGTATTGTATTTCAATCATCACGTATTAGTGCTATTCTCGCATAGGATTGTGTTTCAATCATTCCGTAATTTATGTCATTTTCGAATAGGATTGTATTTCAATCATCACGTATTAGTACTATTCTCGCATAGGATTGTGTTTCAATCATTACGTCATTCCCGAATAGGATTGTGCTTCAATCATCACGTATTTGTGCTATTCTCGCATAGGATTGTGTTTCAATCATTACGTCATTCCTGAATAGGATTGTGCTTCAATCATCACGTATTTGTGCTATTCTCGCGTAGGATTGGGTTTCAATCATTACGTCATTCCCGAATAGGATTGTGCTTCAATCATCACGTATTTGTGCTATTCTCGCATAGGATTGTGTTTCAATCATTACGTCATTCCCGAATAGGATTGTGCTTCAATCATCACATATTTGTGCGATTCTCGCATAGGATTGTGTTTCCATTTATGTCATTCTCGAATAGGATTGTACTCCAATCACCACATATTTGTACTATTCTCACATAGGATTGTGTTTCAACCATTACGTACTTCTCGAATAGTATTGTATTTCAACCATCACGTATTAGTGCTGTGTTCCAATCATTACGTAATTTACGAGTAACGAACAGTGCTCATAGTAGTCACCGAGGGCCCAGTGTAATGGTCCGTGTTCCGTGTACCTAACAGTCACCAATATAATTACCGTGTTACCCCCGTGTTGTCCATATCCTGCCGAATACGGTTGTACCTCAGGCACTCGCTTCGGGCTATCCTATCACGAAAAAGATAGCTCAAAGTCTGCCCGAAGCGTGTTGCAGCCTGGGGGAGAACACCACACCATCTTCAGCAAGAAAAATTTCTGTAAAACGAAGCTGAATAAGAGAAATTAAAGCATTAAAGTAGTATATATACAAAATCTAAACTTTGGGTGCCTTGAGAGCAGGTTTCATAAGGTAAATATACAAAGATTCGAGAAGGCGCAGATCTGTTTCGTAAGAGGTACCGGCCAAGATTTTAAAATCATTTAGGGAGACCGGAACATTGCACTCTTCTGCATGAGATCTAACGGAGGACAGTGGGGGGACCCAAGAGGAAGACCAGTTCTGCAACTACGCCCATCATGCTCGAAAACTCGAGTCTTCAGGGTACGGCAGGTAGAACCAACGTACCGCGATTCACAACGTGAACAACTGTATTGGTACACCAGAGACGAGCACAGTGAGGGTGGCAGTTTGTCTTTGAAACGAAAAAGAGAACCAATTGTAAAATTATTCACGAGGATCATGTTAGGAAATGCAATATATGGTTCGAAGATGCCGTACTTTATTTTGTGAGAAATGTTACATTGTTGGCGGCAAGGGTTGGAATTTGACGGCTAGGCCGGTGACGCAGGCGGCTGCGCGCCAAGCGGGGCTGCTTCGAGGGGAAGGGGGAAGGCGTTAGCAGAGAACCAACTATGCTTCACCAATGAACGCTTGCTAAGGAATCAGGCTATAGGGTGTGTGAGAGATCGTACCAGTTAGATCTCGATGTGCCTGAACAATGACGAATTCCACCAATCAGGAGGAAGAACTTGCGCTGTATCAAGGAAGAGTCGAGAACTTTCTCGAAGAAAGGATACAAGATGCATAAAAGGGGATGACGATAAGATTCGTGAGGTTATTTTCTCTCAGACACGTGAAGGGAGAGAGCGACAATTCAAGGGACGGGGCAAGAGGCACAAGCGTCTCTGACGCTGGAACACCTCAAGGTTGGTACGCCTCGGGCTGCAATGCCGGTACAAGTAAACGCTTATAATTTCGGCAACTTTGCAACGAAGACGCCAAAAGAAACATCAGCCCCGCGGCAAGAATTTCCAAGTGAAATGTGCTACGCTTCAACTGAAGGTATGCAAATTATTTCTGCAACCACTCCCAAAACTTGCAAGGAACAACAGCATCTACAGCGTCGATGCATCTACCCTTCAACTGCAGGTATTCGAACATTGCTCTGCATCAACAAAATCTGCGAGTAATCCCAGTATCTCCAGCACAGCGGAGAATAACATCCAAACAAACTCGCAAGTAAACACATCTACAGCGTCGAGATGCCTACGCTTCGACTGCAAGCGTTCACACCGGCGAAATTCGCGAGCAGCACCAGGATCTCCTGCTCGACCATCACACTGTTGATTTTCAAAGAAAACAATGATGCAGGGTGCGGTGAGCTCTACAGCATCCAGGCCGACCTTCATCACCGGAGATTCAGAGCGGCAACAGCGGAGAAGAACATCGACAGTGAAAATATAGCCATTAGCGGTGTGCAGCTATTAGTGAATTTGCCATAATCAAAAATGAAGTGTGGTATATCAGTGAGATCTTTAAAATGCCATAATCAAAAGTGCAAGTGTGGTATATCAGTGAGATCTTTGAAATAATAATGGTGGCGCAAGTTTAGATGCAAGGTTACACACTGAACAGTGTTTCCTTTTTGGTTTTTGAATTGGCGCGCTCTTTGTACACCTTGGGTGAGCAAAGTGAGGTTTTCTTTTGTGGCAGCAGTGATTGATTTGAATAACAAGTAAGTTTATTCATGCATTTCGTTCAGATGTTCTTGTGTGCGGTAGTACAAGCTCATTATCATGTTGCTTACATAACTGCAGGTGCGTAAATACCCGATTGCTAGTTACCGAAGTCTGTGTCAAGGTAGATAATACAATCGTTTGCTGGCGCTCATGAGCGCATAATTTTCATGCTTACAAATTGCTCAATCAATGTTGTTGTCAATCCTTATTTCTGATCCACGTGTTTTTTAAATGAAACCCATTTTAATCTTTAAATTCTTTTATTTCCAAGCCGTCATGTAGGTGCACGCGAACACAACTGTGCAACATTATAAATCATGTTGGGGTTGAGATTCCCCTTATAGCGTATGAGAGGCGGCAGCCGCAAAGCAGAAACGTATGCCAACTCTCGTATCGCGACAATCATTTGAACTTTGAGTTGCGGAAAAAACTTGTTAATAAGGGATTTAACATCCTCGCTTAGTTTCAATGACTGATCTCCAAAATACGGCAACTTAACATAGGAAGCTTGTTGTGCACAAGATTGAACAGATTGAAAGTTATCATAAATTTTTGACAGAAATCTATTGATATGCCGGTCAACAACAGAAGAAGGAAAGCCGTTTTTGGCAAAATATCGTTGCAAAAAATCGAACTCTTTGTGTAAGTATTGAAAGTTAGAACACACATTAAACGCTCTATGGACGAGAGTACGAATGCCGCAAACCTTAAAATTGTATGAACAAAAGCTGAATAAACTGGTCCCGGCCTAAACACAGGAGGACATTCTTTTAACCAGTTTTGTTCATGGTGGCGCAGAAATATATTAGCAAACGTTAGGCCCAAAGGTAAACCCATGCCCAACCCATCATCTTGCTTATAATATTTACCATTGAAAACGAAAAACGAATAACACACTGCCAATTTTAATAACTTTTCAACAATACTGTGAGAGAGCCCCATGAAAGTTTGACAATTTGCGAATAATTTAGATAGGCAAATTTCTATAGTTTAAAGTAAAAGTACATTGGTAAACAAATTTTCCACATCAAAGGACGTCATGAATAGCCCATCACCATTATTAAAACTACTCAAACTATCTACAAATGCTTTTGAGTTGTCTACAATAAAACAATTGGTTGTAAAAGGTTTCAGAATTGAAACAAAAATTTGGCAAGATTAAACCTTGGAGTATTGAAAGAGGCAAAAATTGGGTGAAATTGTAAATTTGTAGTAAAATCAAACTACCTAGTGGATTTTAGGTAAGCATCAATGATGGAGTTATTTTAGATTATATCAGAGAGCGGTATGGTGGAGATGGCTGTCGTAAATTTCGCATGTATCAAAACAACCAGAAAAAGCTTACTAAAGCTAAACTTGATTTAAAATTTTTGACGTTGTGTTAGCTGTACAACATATTTCCGAAATTTCTACGCTTCAGACTGTACAAGAAGTCAATCCAGACCTCGGGAGTCGGGGAGTGTAAAGGCCCCCATACATTGGACGATATCAGGTCAGGCGTCAGGCCGCCTGATGCCTGACATGAAGGTAGCGCTCTCCATACACTACACGCAACGCATCAGTTCAGCTCGTTGGTTCGCAGTGAGTGATAAGATGGCATCGTCATCAGAGTTCGATACCGACGATTATATTGGCATTGCGGTTGCTCTTGGTGCGAAGAAGCGCAAAAAACGGTCGAAGTGGAGCAAATCTTGGCTGCTGAAAAGAAATGAAATTTCTCATACAGATTTGTTAGAAGAACTTAAAGTAGAGCCCCAAGACTACTTCAATTACATGAGGATGAATGAAGTCGTGTACCGAGAGCTTCTTTCCAAGGTTACTCCTTATATTCAGAGGGAAGATACACAGCTCCGTAAGGCGATTACTCCGCTCCAACGTCTATCAGCAACTCTTAGATTTTTGGCCACTGGCAATTCATATGAAGATCTGAAATTCTCCACTCGGATTTCTCCACAAGCATTGGGAATTATTATCCCTGAAACCTGCGATGCGATATACAAGGCGCTCAAATCGGAATATTTGAAGGTAAGAAAATAACAATAACGTTTATGACCTTTGTTACAGATCACTTCCTAAATAATTGCAGAAAATACTTGTATATATACTCCTGTAAAATACTCCTGTATATGAATGAACTCCCTGAAATAATGGAAAAATTATATTGTTATGTCCTCGATTGGAAATCACTTTCTTAAATATTGCAACAAAAGTAACCGCTAGGTAGTTTATTGGAAACTACCTCCTGAAAAATTTGAAAAGTACACCGCTAGGTTCTCATGGAGGTCTGCCTGGGCCCCAGCTGGACTTGGCACATTTATGGTTGGCTGCGAGTTAGCACTGGTGATACACTGCGTGGCTTCTGTCACCAGGCCTTTTTTAGCTTTGTAGAAAACGTCATTAATAATTCTCACTACCTCTGTGGCTGTTGCGTCAGGAAGTGCATGAAGTTGTACTCCCCAAGCGCGCACCTGAGAGTCGTATGCCCCCTCTTCTTTTCGATGTTTCATTCTTTCTGTCAAAGCCTGGTAGAATTCTCTTTGATTGTAACAAACCTTCTTTGGGGCCTTGGGGGCGGGGCCCGGGATTGGGGAAGAGGACTGAGGAGGCAGCGAAGATGAAGCATCTGTATCCTATAAAAATAAATAATAGAAAATAGGTTTAAGATGCACCAAAAACATGTTTTATTCCAATTATTAAGTTAATTTTAACCTAACTGAAATGAAAAGAGGAAAACAATAATAAAATTCGATGGGACCCATACCAAATAGATCTTTTATGTCTACTATTTGCTTTGATAACTATCTTCGTACTAAACACTTCATTTACTTTTGTTTCAGTTTCCTTCACATGCGCAAGAATGGAGAGCTATCGCACAAGAATTTGATGACAGATGGAACTTTACTCATTGTTGTGGATCGCTGGATGGTAAACATATACACATCATACCACCTCCCAATGCTGGCTCTTATTATTGGAACTACAAAGGATTCAATAGTATAGTTTTAATGGGACTAGCAAATGCTAACTACGAATTTATTATGTGCGATGTTGGCACAAATGGGCGCGTATCAGATGGGGGAGTTCTTGAGAGTATAAGATTCGGAGAACTTTTGTTTGAAGACAACCTTAATCTGCCAGAGCCACATAAGCCATTGAATAGTGATAAAATGCTACCGTACGTCTTTGTGGGAGATGAGGCCTTCCCTCTAAGAAAAATTTGTTAAAGCCATTTTCATGTAGAGAACTTACAATGGAACGCAGAATTTTTAATTATAGGCTATCTAGAGCTAGAAGAATAATAGAAAATGTCTTTGGCATAATGTGGTCACGATTTAGGATTTTTTCTTCGGCTATAAATTTAAAAATTACAAATATTGAGAAAGTTGTATTAGCATGTTGTGTTCTCCACAACTTTCTGAGGAGGAAATGTTCTGAAACATATACTCCGCCAGAAATTGAAGATGCAACTGCCTCAAGCAACAACCCGTCAGTCCCAGCAGATGAAATGCTTGCAGCTAATCAACCTCAGCCATTGCAAAGGTCTCATGCAAGAAACCCCCCCCCCAAGAAGCTAAAGAAGTTAGGAATAACTTTATGGCTTATTTTTTAAATGAAGGCGCTGTTCCCTGGCAAACTAATGTCAATTAAGTATGAGTGTTTGAATGAAGTAAATGTAATCTGTTTGTCAAAAAAGAGGCTTACTTATCTTTGTAAACAGAATGAAAAAATTTCAACTTACCCTGTCTACTTCTCTTTCCTCACTAGAGTTTAACAAGCTCCTGGAACGTTTTACTTCCTCTTGATCCTTGAGAAAAAGAAGCTTCTCGTAATACCAAAGGTTCGGTTTATATATTTCATCGGCACCAGCCCCTAATTTCATTGATGCATTAACCTGTAGACAAAAATTTGAATCACAAGCATTCGAAAAAGGACGGACTGCATATGTCACTATGGCTATATTGTAATATTGTCACTGAACTTATGAAAATAAATCGAGGTGCATGGGTACTGATATACACTAAATGCCATAGTGGGTACATCAACCTATATATTTTCCTGATACGACTACTTACCTATTTACCAATGCGACTGAATACCTAACTACCTATAAGCCTAGTACGGCTTCACCGTTTAAACTCTAAATTATAAAAGTTTGAAAATGTGAATTTCAAATAAAAATATGTTAATAACGAATTTAAAAGAGTGAAGTTCTAATTGAAAATGTATTTAATCCACCCACCTTTTTATGTTCTTTTCTGAAATTAGATCTCAAGGAATTGATTTTCTTGACACAGAAGCTTCTGTCCGCGGTAGGGTCTATTTCTTTAAGCTTTTCAACTAATTTGTCCTGTGCCGATAATTTCACATTTTTATTGTAATATTCCTGGGACTTAATCTTCCATAAGCAGGGATACCAGTGATATAGATCGATGAATTCACTTAAAACTGCTCGTTTGCATTCTTCATCCATCTTGATAGGGTAATTCATCAAATATCGAACTGAACTGATTATCGAACAACTTTGAAAATATGCGCATAATAAATTTCGTAAGCATCCAAACTTGCACAGTGCCGGTGATCTTACATCTAAAACTCCTATTTTAGTGATAAGAACTCATTTCTGTGAGCTGCAAACTGCTACCAGCTGTTACGAACACATTTTCTGTACGACCCTTACAAATTGGTCATATTTTTTCACTTGAAAAATCTTACGCACCTCGGGAAAATTGCGACGGTTTAACTGTTGTTGTGCCAACGTCAACCTCCCGTCATAACTAGAGAGTAGTGTTGCCAAATGATGTTCTGTTGCTGTATTTTTTCTTTCCCGATAAAAACATGATAATTATTCCATGTTCGACATTCAGTTCCTATTTCATGTCAGTATTAAATACTGAACAAAGGTGTTCGAATCAAAATTCCTTAAAAATAATGAATTTATGCCTCGAACAAGGCTTTTCGATTCTTAATTCTTTTAAATAACTGAATCGATCTATTGAACGCCTGTTTCATTTCCTTAAAATATTGTATTAACGCTTGATAATAACATTGAATAGTTGAAGATGGTGACCAATCAGCTGCTGGTGTTCCAAGGCCCTCAAGATCATCAATGATTCGTCTGGCTACATTTACTGATGATCAATCCCTTACCAAGAAAACTGATGCAAGCATCAATAATAATTCATTGACGAGCGCTCTACACTCTACTCCAAAAAAGGTCACACAGGTTGATGATCACAATGATGGTTCAACAAGCACTGCAAATGAAACATCGACATCATATTCAAATTTTGATAACTCTCCATTCAAATGCTTCCCGAAAATAAGTAATGAGACAGTTATTTCAAACAAACAAACAAAACAAACATTGGAATCTTTGGGATGCTTTATTTCCAATCAAGCCTGATACAAATGATCTTAAGCATTGGTTTTTCAAATGTCTTATAACTAACACTATACATAGGACACCATGACGGTTCCCCCTTAAAGCCGGTACCCATTTCCGACACCTGGGTCGAGTGGGGTATTGTGTTTGAGCTTTCCATTATACCCAACGGGGAAAATCGCAGCGCCAGCGCCGGGATACGAACCCGCGACTCCTACATACAAGTCCGATCCCTTAACCGCTGTGCCACCGCGAGCACTTCCAAGAAAATCCAGTGCACCAAAGAAAAAAAAAACGAAAAACGTTTATTTTCCAAGTGGCCACATGAGATACATGTCAACATATTGGGTTTTAAAAAGTTTCTTAATATAGGACGTCCTAAAACTAAAGTTCCATACGAGAAGTACTAATTGACAAACCATCAGAGGTGTACAAATAGAAAAAACATGCGAGGCATAATAATTGACAAACTATACGAGGTGTGCTAATAGACAAACTATACGAGGTGTGCTAATAGACAAACTATCAGAGGTGTACAAATAGATAGACCATACGAGGCATGTTAATGGACAAAATACACGAGGCGTACTAATAGACAAACCATACGTGGCGTGCTAATACTCTCACAAAAGTTCCATACGAGGAGAACTAATTGACAAACCATCCTGTTCGGATCAAAATTCTTGTTCGATTCATGTTCGATATTGATGAAATTATGTTATTAAACAATTCGATTTTTAGAACAATAAATAAATTCCAAAAATCTACGTTGTCTTTAAAGCGACATCACAGAACAAGAAAGCAACTGTTCAAGAATAATCTTGAGGCCCGCAACAGTTATTCAGAGCAAAAGTTACCGATTTATGAAGGTTGTTTCTAGACACACGTGGTTTCTGTTCGATATTTGATGAATTACCCTAACACACTACCACTTGAGACAGTGTTGTAAGTCGCCAGTCGGTTTGATACAAGTTTGAAGTTCGTTTGAAGCTCGTATAAAACCCGTTCGGGTACACTCAAAGCATGAACAATATTATATATAATATATGTGTAATTTATACAATATTAACCTGAAGACAAAGATTTTAATCTCAAGCATTATACAATATTAATTTATACAAATTTATACAAATTAATTATACAATTTATAAAATATTAATATAAGTATATGTAATATCTACAATATTATAAATAATAATAATAATAATAATAATAATAATAATAATAATCTGAACATCAAAGCATGAACAAGTAATCATGCCGTTATTCTTTATCAAGTGCATGTCTCTGGAAAAGTAATTACAGATGAAGGTTTTCATGTCAGTAAAAACTGCAAATAGGTTCACACTAGTAAATGCCACCATGACTTGTGTTTTTAGCATTGCAATCTGGCAACCTTGACAGCAGACAACCGCGACAAACTGACGCCTGACCTCAAACGTTACCACAGACTGCAGGTATGGCTTCATGTACCTATGCTCCGCCCACAAAATATCAAGCAAGTTTGATGCGCTTCAGGTGCCCTTCAGGTCGCCTGACGCATGAACTGAATGGCCCCACACACTTCAAAAAACTGACGCTTCACCTGACGCCCGACCTGATATCGTTCAATGTATGGGGGCCTTTATGGTTACCGTTCTTTTCAGTCCAAACTACTGCTCCGCGAGATTCGGTCGAAGATGAAGACGGTCTTCGAACTCTCTTCAAAGCTCAAAGAGTGCATGATGTACATTTCATCCCTTTCACCGTTGGGCCGTGTTTTGGTGAATCGTTGCATCTCTACCATCAATTCAAACTTTGAAAAAACTGTTGAAGCTACACACAGTAGAAAGCTTTAGTCATTGGGTCTTGTGAATCATTTGGAACCGGTCAACCGTTGAGATGTAATTTTCAACTATAGCTCTGTACATCTGTCTGACAGACTCTGCTGTCTACTAGCTTTTGGGTTGGATTTCTGTTTACCTGTTCACAGATTGAACTTTTTCAGCTATTACTTCAGTTTTTAAAAAGCTTTTAATTCAATTGAAAACCGTTCAATGCAATGACTTGGTGCAATTCTCTAGTCAATTTCGTAATGTTGTCCATAGGTATTATTACAATTTTAAACCATTCAAAATATTTTCAGCAATTTTTACCAAATCTGACATAAGGCTTTTAAAAAATCTTGCTGCAAATAAGCATATTGTAGTGACCAAACCAGATAAGGGTCGGGGTGCTGTGCTAATAGACAAAGCAAAGTACATACATAGAAAGTATGAGCAATATCCTATCCGGTGATAATAAGTTTCAGGAAATTGTAGAGCCCATCCATAAATTCTCCATGCGTATTGAGGATAAGATAAATAATTTTTGTTTCGGTTGAAGATTAAGGGATCCATATCACCTGACGAGTACAATAAGCTACGTGCAACCGGATCTAGTACGGGTACCCTTTTCGGCCTACCTAAAATCCACAAGTTTTATTTTACTACAAAGTTTCAATTTCGCCCAATTTTTGCCTCTTTCAATACTCCCACTTTTAATTTTGCCAATTTTTTTGTTCCAATTCTGAAACCTTTTACAACCAATTGTTTTATTGTAGACAACTCAAAAGCATTTGTAGATAGTTTGAGTAGTTTTAATAATGGTGATGGGCTATTCATGACGTCCTTTGATGTGGAAAATTTGTTTACCAATGTACTTTTACTTTAAACTATAGAAATTTGCCTATCTAAATTATTCGCAAATTGTCAAACTTTCATGGGGCTCTCTCACAGTATTGTTGAAAAGTTATTAAAATTGGCAGTGTGTTATTCGTTTTTCGTTTTCAATGGTAAATATTATAAGCAAGATGATGGGTTGGGCATGGGTTTACCTTTGGGCCTAACGTTTGCTAATATATTTCTGCGCCACCATGAACAAAACTGGTTAAAAGAATGTCCTCCTGTGTTTAGGCCGGGACCAGTTTATTCAGCTTTTGTTCATACAATTTTAAGGTTTGCGGCATTCGTACTCTCGTCCATAGAGCGTTTAATGTGTGTTCTAACTTTCAATACTTACACAAAGAGTTCGATTTTTTGCAACGATATTTTGCCAAAAACGGCTTTCCTTCTTCTGTTGTTGACCGGCATATCAATAGATTTCTGTCAAAAATTTATGATAACTTTCAATCTGTTCAATCTTGTGCACAACAAGCTTCCTATGTTAAGTTGCCGTATTTTGGAGATCAGTCATTGAAACTAAGCGAGGATGTTAAATCCCTTATTAACAAGTTTTTCCCGCAACTCAAAGTTCAAATGATTGTCGCGATACGAGAGTTGGCATACGTTTCTGCTTTGCGGCTGCCGCCTCTCATACGCTATAAGGGGAATCTCAACCCCAACATGATTTATAATGTTGCACAGTTGTGTTCGCGTGCACCTACATGACGGCTTGGAAATAAAAGAATTTAAAGATTAAAATGGGTTTTATTTAAAAAAACACGTGGATCAGAAATAAGGATTGACAACAACATTGATTGAGCAATTTGTAAGCATGAAATTTATGAGCTCATGAGCGCCAGCAAACGATTGTAATATCTACCTTGACACAGACTTCGGTAACTATCAATCGGGTATTTACGCACCTGCAGTTATGTAAGCAACATGATAATGAGCTTGTACTACCGCACACAAGAACATCTGAACGAAATGCATGAATAAACTTACTCGTTATTCAAATCAATCACTGCTGCCGCAAAAGAAAACCTCACTTTGCTCACCCAAGGTGTACAAAGAGCGCGCCAATTCAAAAACCAAAAAGGAAACACTGTTCAGTGTGTAACCTTGCATCTAAACTTGCGCCACCATTATTATTTCAAAGATCTCACTGATATACCACACTTGCACTTTTGATTATGGCATTTTAAAGATCTCACTGATATACTACACTTGCATTTTTGATTATGGCAAATTCACTAATAGCTGCACACCGCTAATGGCTATATTTTCACTGTCGATGTTCTTCTCCGCTGTTGCCGCTCTGAATCTCCGGTGATGAAGGTCGGCCTGGATGCTGTAGAGCTCACCGCACCCTGCATCATTGTTTTCTTTGAAAATCAACAGTGCGATGGTCGAGCAGGAGATCCTGGTGCTGCTCGCGAATTTTGCCGGTGTGAACGCTTGCAGTCGAAGCGTAGGCATCTCGACGCTGTAGATGCGTTTACTTGCGAGTTTGTTTGGATGTTATTCTCCGCTGTGCTGGAGATACTGGGATTACTCGCGGATTTTGTTGATGCACAGCAATGTTCGAATACCTGCAGTTGAAGGGTAGATGCATCGACGCTGGAGATGCTGTTGTTCCTTGCAAGTTTTGG
Organism: Morinoia aosen; assembly: GCA_030386875.1. Lineage (NCBI taxonomy): Eukaryota > Metazoa > Arthropoda > Malacostraca > Amphipoda > Talitridae > Morinoia > Morinoia aosen. Next base: position 11,817,830 of record CM059572.1, on the reverse strand, counting down.
GAGTGGTTGCAGAAATAATTTGCATACCTTCAGTTGAAGCGTAGCACATTTCACTTGGAAATTCTTGCCGCGGGGCTGATGTTTCTTTTGGCGTCTTCGTTGCAAAGTTGCCGAAATTATAAGCGTTTACTTGTACCGGCGTTGCAGCCCGAGGCGTACCAACCTTGAGGTGTTCCAGCGTCAGAGACGCTGGTGCCTCTTGCCCCGTCCCTTGAATTGTCGCTCTCTCCCTTCACGTGTCTGAGAGAAAATAACCTCACGAATCTTATCGTCATCCCCTTTTATGCATCTTGTACCTTTCTTCGAGAAAGTTCTCGACTCTTCCTTGATACAGCGCAAGTTCTTCCTCCTGATTGGTGGAATTCGTCATTGTTCAGGCACATCGAGATCTAACTGGTACGATCTCTCACACACCCTATAGCCTGATTCCTTGGCAAGCGTTCATTGGTGTAGCACAGTTGGTTCTCTGCTAACGCCTTCCCCCTTCCCCTCGAAGCAGCCCCGCTTGGCGCGCAGCCGCCTACGTCACCGGCCTAGCCGTCAAATTCCAACCCTTGCCGCCAACAATGTAACATTTCTCACAAAATAAAGTACGACATCTTCGAACCATATATTGCATTTCCTAAATGTAACATTTCTCACAAAATAAAGTACGGCATCTTCGAACCATATATTGCATTTCCTAACATGATCCTCGTGAATAATTTTACAATTGGTTCTCTTTTTCGTTTCAAAGACAAACTGCCACCCTCACTGTGCTCGTCTCTGGTGTACCAATACAGTTGTTCACGTTGTGAATCGCGGCACGTTGGTTCTACCAGCCGTACCCTGAAGACTCGAGTTTTCGAGCATGATGGGCGTAGTTGCAGAACTGGTCTTCCTCTTGGGTCCCCCCCCCCCACTGTCCTCCGTTAGATCTCATGCAGAAGGGTGCAATGTTCCGGTCTCCCTAAATGATTTTAAAATCTTGGCCGGTACCTCTTACAAAACAGATTTGCGCCTTCTCGAATCTTTGTATATTTACCAAATGAAACCTGCTCTCAATGGCATCTAAAGTTTAGATTTTGTATATATACTACTTTAGTGCTTTAATTTCTCTTATTTAGCTTCGTTTTACAGAAATTTTTCTTGCTGAAGATGGACAGTTAGTCCGAAACGTTCGTTCAGTTTTATTTGATCATTTTTAATAAAAATGACTTTACGTGTAGCGATTTTTGCCTTGCTTTTTATTCTCAAGCGTAGAAGCATCAATGATGGAGTTATTCTTGGAACAGGCATTGTCAGTGTAGTACAAGTGCGGTCTGTGTAATGCTACACATTGTAATCAGACTATCGCCATTTGGAGACGTGCGTGGCAGAAAATAGCAGTATAAGAGACCAATCTCTTGCAACCATGCACACAATTTGTAAAAATAACTTTAAATCATAAGTCGCTTCATGCGGTAGGATGTTAAGCTATTAAGAAGCATATGCCAAATTTAACCAACTTCGAATGAAACACACTCTTCTTCACTTCTCAATGTTATAAGTAGAGACTATTTCTAATCTTGAGATTCTCACCTATGCTCAGAAATCAGTTTATGATTTACGTGCAATACGTACAAATGTGTAATTAATTTCAGATACTGAAAATGTGTCGAGTTGTACTGGAAAACTTTTCTTTTCAACAAAAATTACTTTATGAGAGATGTTTCACTCACCTTGATAAAGCTTTTTAAAGTAGATTTTACTTCGGTATCAAATCCTGAAACAGGATACTAGTTGAGTGGTATACGAACACTTATTTTCCCATCAATGTTCCCAAAATATAGGAGTTAAAAAATATTTTGTTAGTTGGGAGCATTTTGAGTTCGGAAATACAATATGCATCATTTACTTAGACATAAGATGTCCCATGATGAGCGAAAACTCAGCTACCATAATACACGATAAATTGTTTAGGAAAAAAACTTGACTATAGCCGTGCATTTCGATCGACAGAGGATGCACGTGTACACTGCAGAAAATGCCGCGTGAAATACCTCTTTTTCTATTTTCAACCAGGGTCTGCTGCGAGCCGCCTCATAAATCAGGAGCTGGAAATTTGAGCAAGATAAGCGTCGTCAGAGATCAACGCCCCAAAATTGAGCTTGCAGGGCACTGAGGCCGACCTTATGGACAACCTCGGAAAAAATTAACACTTAGACCGTACCGGAAGCCTCCGGTGGCCTTGGAGGGAATTTTCATAACGCTGACCAATCAGTAGTCACAAACTCAATTTTCTTAAATTCTTAATTACAGCTATATGAAGGCACGATCCCGTTAAAGTTCGATATTTTCAAAATACCTGACAACAATTGAATTTGAAAATGATTTGAATATTAAACTTCAGTATAACCAATAGCAGTCAAAGTGTTAAGAAGTTCTGGGCCGGAGGACAAGATAATTCAGTACGTATCAAGATAACGCGACACCTCACTTTAGTGAACCTGTATGAGAAACAGTGCATTTTTCTAATGCATTTTTCTGTACATTTACCCAATTATCCATACTCTAAATGAAGGATGCCCAGCTGAATTTAGCTGACGTTGGCAACAACAGGCAATTATCAGGACTGTTGACGTCCAGAAATAAAAAGCAAGTTGGGTGTCTTTTGTGTAATCCTTAATGATGCGTAGATACCAGAATTCTTTCAAATCTCTCAGTGACTGCTACTCTACACAAATGAGCGAATCATATGTTTCATAAATTATTAATCAGTTTACGGAATCACGACCGCGTAATCCCTGAACGGAAACAACTAAATCCCTGTGAAAGTTCAGGTTACCATTAAATACCCATTTTACATCATTCTCTTGGGCAAAAGGTATAGTATGACGTGTACTTGAGCTATTCATGAACACTTTGATATACATTGATACTGGATATTATTGGGTTTTAAATATTCAAGAGAATATATCCCTCTAAGCGGCGTGAAATAGCGGCAACACCCGTAGAAAGTGGGTACTTGAAACTTCTATTTTCACCGGCGTCGCCAGGACACGGACAGGGCCATAGGCAGGGTTTCCCGCTGAACACACCATCTTATTGCCAGAATTTGCCCAAAAATAGAACTTACCCAAAAAAGAGTTTTTGAGCAGCATTATGTAGAAAATACGACCATAAAATGACCTTATAATAGTAACTTGATGGTTAAAAAATGAATGAAATGTATTAATTAACGTAGCAACAACAAATTGCTCATAGATGCTTAGATGTTGGCGCAGCACAATTTGAATAAAAACTGTAAATAGACAGGCTCAACAGGGCTCCTGACTAAACGTCTTCGATCTTTGCATTCATTCATTTCCATTGTTAACAGGCATACAAAGGGTTTTGATGGGCGTTTGTGTCATTTTACGAGTAGTAACATTCAAAGTCTTGGCAGCACTGTTTCTCCCAAACTTGCTGACTGTTGGCACGCATGAACTCAGTCAAATTGTTTAAGAGAACTGCTTGACATAGATTCTGATTCCTGGTCAAATTTTCACAAATAATTTTTATGAAAACTTTGTTAAACTATCGTGTGTTTTTTGGTAGGTGCGAGGTACGTTAGTTCACAATTCCACAGTTTCTTTAAATGTTTTGGTTTCTATGGTGCTTACTAGAATTCAAAAGCTCTCTCAGGGATTCTAGCTCATTCGATGCTTCTTCACCTTGCAAAAAGCAAAAAAGGTAATTTTTTGTGCTCGCCTTCAACAACTCCTAATACTTTTTTTATGGAACATTTGTTTATAAAAAATTTGAAATTTATGTTGGGCTTCACATCCAATTGGAAGTGGAAAATTGTTGTGCTTTTTGAAACATCAGTTGACATGGGAGTGACTTGTTGGGCGGATTCAACGATTCTTGAAACATGGCTTGACCCGAAATTTCAAAAAAATTATTCACGACCTTTTTAGTATGAAAATTGCTATTACTCAATGGCTGCCGAATCAAATTTAGTTTCTGTTTTCAAACTTTCTGTTGGTGAAGTCTTCGCAACAAACAAAACTAGCTTTTCGATTGTTAAGTGTAATGTCATCGGAATAATGAATGCAGCGGCACTCTCCAAGTTTGCATCAAGCAGATCACTGCCTTCCAGACACAGCTCCAGCTAGCCTCACGATTCCATAACAGTTTAAAATGAACTTAATCGTACTTTCGAGCTGAAATCTTGCGTAAATGGCATGAAAATTGATCCGCCCTTTCATCACTAGTCTACCGGATTATGACATAAAACAAAGAACAAAACTAAAAATATAATTTCTAATAACTGATCGGAAATTAATTAAATGATGAGGACTCTAAGAATTTATATTAAATGCAGTGAGAATGAAAGTATTCAGGGCATATGTTGGAAACGTGTTAGAAAAATTAGATAAATAAAAGTCAAATCATAGCCGTTACAAGTGATTCGGACGCAGGTTTGCACTGGTAAGTGAATGAAGTTCAGCAAAGCTTGCAGATACTTAAATACGCTAGCGAGCATCGAGAACATGCAAATTTAGAAAATCTCTCACGTTAAGTTTTCTCTGTATTTCCCTGGCGATACAGCTAGTGAATAATTCCTACGTACTATGGCGCGGAGACGGATATAACGGGTAGGTAAGCCTCTAAATTTGTGCAGATTACAAGCTCACGAAACGGAACCAACTCCAAGCGGTGAACACATTTTAGGTTAATGAGACTTTCATCAAGCAGCTTCTTTTTCTTCGCTGGGAAAATGCTGTGATATAATATGCGCATAAATCTGCCATTGATTTGTTAAGAATAAGCATTGGATTGAATGCCCTAATAATTTGCAGCATTAAGTTTACTCGGCATTGAAAAAATGTAGTATCACACCGTCGGGCACAGCGGATATTATAAGACGGAAAGTTTTATGGTTACTTTTCTACCCTCCCAACTCGGGAGGAAAAAAATTAGCCCATTATGATCCAAGTTTACAAAAAGAAACAAATTAGGAGCAGTGTAAATTAACATAGAATTAAGTAAAAGGACTACAGATAGTTGCTTAGAAACATAAGGATGCGAGCCTGTTCAAGATAAAGATAAGAACACAGAAAGTAAGGATCGAATACCATGAATGCCCAGAATTATTACCGACGGCATCGTGAAAGCGAAATCTAATTGATCGTGAAGCTGATATGAAGTCAGATCTCATTGGCTGAGAGGTTAAGAGCGCTGACGTCAGCGCAACGAGAGGACACTATTGGTCATACCCTTAACTCCTGAATCACATAAGCGCATCTAACAGCAAAAACTATAAGGCTCGCGCTTACACGGTTTCCAAAGCTATCATTAACTCTACGGTAAGCAACAGAAAACATTAATAATTATTCGACTGTATAGCTTACCTGGTAATGAAATGTGCTGCTGAGAATTTTTAAAGGGAGAATATGAGAGGATATGTTTCTTCTCTTCAAAAATTTTGACTAAAATCGTTTATTAGCGGAAGTAATGTTTATTATTCTTGTAAATAATTGACTCTTTAAAAAAAATTTCCACAGTTATCATCATGTTGTTAACAAGAAGTAATTATGTACGTACCATAGATTTCGCGTTGGATGTAAATGATGTACTCTCGAAATTAGGAGTACCTATAGAAAATTCTGGAAGGCTGCTCAAATTTAAGACTTTAGAAGCAAAAAGTTATACATCCTACAACTATTGTTTGATTGCTTTATGCGTACAGTATTCTACTATAATTTTAATAATTTCATGTCAGGTGGGAAAATTTTTCACTTTACAGTGTAATTTTACATTTGGAGCATAATTTCCCATTTTTAGTTTGCTGGAAATTTAACACTGATTCTTTAAATTCCGTGTTGGTGTCGCATCATTCATGTGGCACCCAGGCATAGTTTGGTTCCATGTCAAATTGTCCTCGCTTTGTGTTCTTCCGAAAACTTACGACATCGTTCCGTAGATTAAGTGTCAGGGGAAAATGTTTTGCCAGGTACTAATCGAACCTTGTACATGGTGTTGTAAGAAGAGTTATCGTGAGAACTTAGGCGTGAAAAAAACACATCGATCGGTGTTTACATCACCCAGTGGGCCTTATATTTCTGATGCATTAATTACGCCTTCAGGATGAAAGATTGTTAACTGGCTCATAGAGGTTTTCTTTCTACATAGGCAATCCAATTTTATTCCTGGTGTGCAGAGCGTTGAGCTCCGACTCAGCCACTCCTCGTCTTTGTCGTTTCTGCTTCTGTTGCTTGATTTTGAAGTTCCAGGTGACCGCAGTGAGGACACTCGGGCAAGTGTAAGGTGTGGCAGACTTAGTCATGAATCGAAGGCCTGTAGTCGGCCCAATATAGGTGTTTTCTTTGTGCAGTGGTCAGGTATCACCAAAATGACTAATACTTTAGGAAGATCAGAAAATAAAAACAGAAGATTTCACGATGCTGCTTTATTGCATCAACAATTATGTTCGTAATTCGGAGCCTGTCTCGAAGTATTGACACATTTAGTGTTAAAAGACAAAATGGAACATATGTCGGAGTGCTATGTGCTTCTGCCGTTCAAGTTTCAATTGTGTTGAATGATTATGTATTGAATTTTTCATCTGCTTCTATAGGGTAGCCAATGTTGAATATTTTAGCTTGTCGCATGACCTGCAGAATAAAGCACGCAAGATTCTTAAGTGGTTTTAAATTTCTTCTCATGGGCTTGTATTTTTTCTTATTCTTCATTTTTTCTGCTTAGAAATTTATACACTTCCTGTGAGCGATTAATCAGTTTCAAATACTACGTGTTAACTCTAAAAAATGTTTTAAATACTGCAGCATAACAATAATAATTGTTAACTGTGATTTGTGCATTTTTACAGAATCTATTTAAATTTTATTAATTCCTTATATTATCAGTAAAAGGGGAAATTTTCTATGGAAATCAACTCCCGCTGTACCAACGTTCGATAAAGTTCTTAAATGTACGAAACTTTCCGATGTTTGCTATGAAAGTTTGAGAGGCGAAAGCAGGCGGCGAGCGAACAGCTCAGCAATAAAGGCTCATCTTCTTGTTAACACAAGCCAGAACATTTGTAGGTTAATATTTTAGATAATCTTTGAAAATAAATTTCGGCATAATTTTATACCTGTGGCGTAAACGAAGGGAAGAATAACTGACGGTAAATCGTGTTCACAAAAACTTTTACCGTTGCACGAAATTCATGAGCTGTGTTCGAGGTGAGGTTGACAATTAAACGTTAACTGTCGAGGTGAAACAATTCAAAGTAACATTAAACATGGAATTGCATTCTTGGGCTTGAGATATTTTTGAATATTGTAAATGAACAGCCAACGCATGTAGGCAATCTGGTACTAGAGGGATGTTCTTTTACATTCTGAGAGCAGCTGGACTTTTACATGCATTCTGTTTATCATAATTCGTTGTTTTTCACTTCATTTTCCCCTATCACCGAGGTGCTTATATTTAGAGCCAGGCACCTGATGGCGCCTATTACTGCTTTAGGGGAGAGGAAAAGTAGCGAATAAATTTGAGCGCACAACGCACAAAACGCGCAATTGCAGCTGATGTAGACTTTTGAATTATGCACTTAACGCTGTGGAATTTTTTAAGCAGTGTCTACTGTCTATAGTATTTCAACTGTATTTCTAGAAACTACAGTTCTTTCCTTTTCGTATTTTTGTTCTTATTTCGCAGTTACAATGTTACTACAATGTGGAACATTCGACGGGAAATGTGGGCTCTTACGGGGCTCTTCGGTTCGCTCATCCTCCTGTGCCAGTGGCTCAATAAAATACCACCAAGCTTACCCCTGTTATCATTAACCACCGCATACTGAATGTCAACATTTTAACAAACCTATGAGACCTAAAAGCATTATGCACACAAGAGGCTCAAGTTTCTTGAAACAGATTTATTTATTGATAATTTGCATCTCAACAGTTTATAAGATTATGTTAAAAAATGAAGACTGTGTGGCACGTGTGAGAGGTCCATTCAACGCATCTCGTCGCAAAGCCTCTCGTTCTCCGATATTGTGCAAGTTCTTCATCTTTTATCCAGGTCAGACCATATATTAATAGACCGGGCACCGCCCGACATCCAGTATTGAGGCCTCCCCGCATAACACCGAGCCACTCGGCCAATCAGAATCCGACCGATGCTGGAGTTATTGCAGGTCTGGTCAGGAGGCCGCGTGTATGCGTCGAGGGACCGTTCTGTGAGGGGCAGACGCTTCTAAATGATTTGTTCCACAAAGTATGCGGCATCAAAACGATAAAATCGTTATCGATAGAAGTTTAATTATTATAATTCATGATAATTATCATGAATTTTAATAATTAAAATTTAAAAATTAAATTATAATTTAACTTGAGATTCGGTAATTCGCATATGATAACTTTTAAAACATATCAGGGTGTGTCAGCACTAAGCTTCGAAAAAACAAAAAGTTTTTTCCAACATTAAACGGTCAATGCACAGCTATAAAAATTGAATTTAAAATACACGCAAAATATCGTAGAATATTCTTATAGCGATAATATTTCATTCTAAAGCCCTGGACACCTTGAGCTCTATTTCGTCAAATGCAAGTGAAGAGTTCTTAATTTTTCAGTGAGGTGCGGTACCAGCCCAGGACATTGAACTTGAACCATTTAATTCTATTACTTCACTTGCAAACAAAAATGCACCTTAAAGTGAGCCCATTTTTACCTGTAAATAAAGTATTTATAATATTATAAACCATTCAGACACTTTCTCCACGTAAACAAAAGTAGCCCAATCCTGGACTACATCACTCTTCTGGGGGAAAAGGCCTCTAAGAACTCTAGTGATACAAACTCTGAATAATTGAGCCTACTTGCACCCGGTCCGTGCTGGTGATGTACACCAGTCACTCTGTGAACAGTTGGTTGCTTTGTCGGTACACTGGTGTAATGTCATCCGCTCGATTATCCAGAAGGTATAGCGAACGAGTCTACACCTGCTTTTTAAAACAACAATCAATATTATTGCTAATTTATCTGACTTCATTGCCTAAATGCAGAGCACGCAGTTATATGTAAATAGATATTGGCGCATGTTCAAGATCCTTACACTGCAGTGTAAATTACGTAGATTGTTGTGATTTTGTTATGAAACAAAAGAAAAACGAGCAGAAGAGGGCAAATAAAATGATTAGAGTGACGAAAATCAGATGATATCCTTGATAGGTGAATCAAACAGTAATCAAAAATTCATTTCAATAATTTTCTGCTCGTGATTTACAAAATTGAAAACTGAATGAATGGGAACACTAGTACTAAAATGCGTAGTTGGGCAGGAGAAATAACAAGGCTGTGACGAAAGAGCTTAATGGTTCCTTAGATGATTTTTTCAAAAAAGAACGATAAAATATGAAATCATTTATCGCTGGTGTTTTTCATCTAAACCATCATTTAAGAAAAATTATCAATTACCGATATTTCTTTATTAGAGTTTTAGAACCTTCTACCAATCTATTTGACGGGATATTCTAAAAAAATATAATTCTACAAGTAAAATAACCTAAATGCATCAAACTATGAAAACTGAGCTCGATCGTGGCCTCTATGTAGTGCAAAAAATCATTCTAATAAGCCAATTTATAAAACTAAATATAGGTGCTCGAGACAAAATTTTTAAATGGTACTCAATTGAATTATTCCTAGAAGAAGTTTGTTTAAAATCCTATGTGCATTTTTAGCCCTTGAAAGAATTCTGATAAGGGTATTGGATGAAAGCGCTCTGGTATAGTTTCTTAGATCTCTGTCTAAATTGAGCGTGGACTCAGAATGTTTGAATGGTTTCTTCTCTATTTTGTCGCTCTCGTTATCAATGTCTGATTCACTGTATTCGCATTGGTTCAAGCAAACTTTTGCCTCTCTCGCAAGTTTAGCAAGAGATGTGCGCTGTTACTTGGAGGAATGTATCGAAGTCGGGTTGATAAATGCAAAGTAAATGTTATGGCTTCTCGTCACGTTTCTTGGTATTATGTTAGGGACAGAGCCAACCAAATCCTTGCAGGAATACTGACTCCTGATTTATCGGATTATTCGCCGTCATTTACAGTTTAAAAAAATATTATTAATACCCGTGCTCCACTGGAGGCTGGCACCAATATCCATGCGTGAATGAATTAAATTTGAGGAAAGTGTGCAATACTGTAGCAGATCTCAGCCCCTTAAAAATTATTAATCGATGCGACATTAATATAACAAACCTTAACTACGCGATGTTAAATCTCAGAAATGCAATTAATACCGTACATAATCAATACAGTCCGATCTCCGTACTCAAAATTTCTCCCAAAAAGGTAAAACGCTTCGTGTTTCTCAAAACATCATTATAAATATTAAAAAACTTCATACATGCTTCACATTATTTCCCAGTGGGAATAGATCAAAGGTAGTATTTGATAACTTCAAAAATTATGCTACTAATCAGATGATGACTTAAATAAAAACGATTTTGAGCTAACATTTTCCAGACTCAAAAATGATTGTAAAAAACTTTCCTTTAGCTCAATTATGTTTCTAACAGTGAAAACAATACGGCAACGAAAACTGAATCTATTGTTGTAGAAAATGCAACTTATCGCGAGAAAAAAGACTGCAGATTTTTTTAACAACTTCTTTACTAACGAAGGCTTAAACATGACAAATCCCATCACAACTGATTCAAGTCAATATTTAAGCCGCGTGAAGCCAAGTCGAGACAATAATAGTTCGTTCTTTTCACACGGACTAATATCTCCGATGTTCTTGACTGCATAAACAATTTCAAAATAAAATACGTGGGTTGAAACCGTTCTAAGTAGAATTATTAAAATACGCTGCTGACTTGTCATCGTCAATCCTCCCAGACTTAATTATTCAGGTCTTTCTTGTTAGTTACAATCCCAGACTGCCACAAAATTACCCGAGTAACTCCAACTTTCAAAAAAAGAGGTAGAACCTATGTTTACAATTTGTTGTCAATTTCTGTCTAGCCAATTTTTAGAAGGGGATTAATTGACGTTGTTCACATGTGTACTCTTACTTCGAACAAAAACATTTTAATTTTTTATAAAAGTATATTTTTCCTTCTAAAATATCGACAACTCAAGTTATTCTGAATCATCTGCAATGTCATTACTCAGATATGTACGAAGAAATATATATTTCTCCGTATTTCTAGATCATTTTAGAGCATTTGAATGGGTTGGTAACACCACATTACCCTTGGAAGTTATAATGTTACTACGTTAGAGGAGTTGGTCAGAAATATTAGTTGTCTTGATTTGTTGGTCAGAAATAGTAGCTTAAATCACACCTGACGAATCGTGAACAATTTATTAAAATTGTTAACACCGACTCGGAACTTCATGTTAGCCATGGCGTTGAACTGCGATGGGTATTACGATCTCTTTTCCGAAGAGCGAAATACTTCTCTTAAGCTCATCAAATACCTAGGAATATTTATGCAAAGGAATCTAACTCACAGGCAACTTAATTATTACATTGGTACTAAGATATCAAATTCAATTGCATTGTTTAGTTGGATAAAAATGTATAACTAGGAGACGCTCTAAAACACGAGATAGAACATCACTCCATCCATTTCTCAAAAAATGGAATTAAATCATGGTATGATATTGTCAAAGAAAAACAGATTTAATTTTTACTCGTCAAAAAAGATCCTGTTGAACTATAAGAAACTTAGACTAGAATGCCTAAAATAATTATTTATTCAAAAACTTATGTATAGTTGAGCTGTCAAACCTCTACAGGCTTCTTATATATGAGCAATCCCGTATGTAATACTTTGAATGATGAAGGCGAGAAAGATCTTAAGCAATCAGTATCTTTACCAATTGAAAATCATCTCAATGCAGTTTCGTCTCCATTGGTATCATGGCTTGGAATTGGATGTCTCCTGATACGAGGAAGAAAAGGCCGTTTCGTTGCATTAAAAAAAAGACTCGGATGATATTTCTTCATGGAGCGAGCTATTGAAAAATAAACTATCTCCTTTCTTTTCGATGGTGCAAAATGATTAGCGTATTACTGTGCAATAATATTAATCCTAGGTATGTTTTCGAATACGTAGTTCTAGTTTACACTATTACCTAATATGCACAATTTGAATACGGTAGTTTTTATCCTATAGTATAAAAACTATCCGCCTAGAGTACGTTTAAGTTATATGTTCAAAATTGAACGAAATTATAATCTTACAACAAAGTTTCATTAGCATCCCTAGGAGCAACTACACGTAGTTGAGCCCTCAAGTTCTCAACCTGTCCATCGTAATTAAAATTCTAAACAATAATTGTGCGGATATTTTACTCAGACAAGAAATTATTCAAAAATTATATAACTGATTTTTGGAGATAGTGAAAACTATTCTAAAAATAGGTTTCTAACTGAAAACCAAATATGCGAAAAGAGTTCAACCACATCTGCATAGTGGAAAAAGTTTTGAATCTTGCCGTTCATAAAGCAATTTGTGTATTGCATCCATAATTCTTCAACCGTGGCAGTCGACGTGAATAGCTCATTGGAGAAAAAGTTTAAAGAATTGAAAGTTATTCCAAATTCTATGGATGCAGTAATAAAGCATGAAAATTTTCATTGCCTGATGTTACGAGCTCATGTTTCTGTGATTTTCTTTATACAGGAATTTTAAAAAGATGAAGTAGTTGTGCTTGCTTAAGAAAATGAGACTTGGAATTTTGCTAAGTGATGATTCTGACCTATATTTCAGTAAAGACCTGCAGGTCTCACTCAAATACTTGACTGCAACAATTGTACGTCGAGTTCTACTTATATTAAAAACACTTCAGCGAAACTTATTTAAGTTTAATAACGAGCAGTACAACCGAAACCCTTGCAGTTGCACTCAGAACATTTCGTGGGGCAAATTAAAATTATCTCTACGCTGTGGAACGGAGCAGCTATCTAGGTATTACACAGTGGTTAGCGAGATCATTTGATTCGGAAATTTTGAAAAATTATATTTTGCATGGAAATACTTTTTACACCCGCGATTTGAGCGCCGAAGAGAAAGAAGAATGAACAGGGCCTGTACTCTCCAGTACAGCGGGACAGCAAAACGCTCGGCCGTAGGGAGTGCCGCGCTAAACCTCACGGGAGAGGCAGATCCTTAGAATGCGTCCGTAATTTTAGATGGGAAAAGTTCATGGTGATCAGGTTTGCGGATGGAAGTGGTTATGGCACCGAAGTATTCTTTGCTAAAACAAACATTAAATTAGACGTGAACACAGAAATGAAGAGTAAAAAACAAATGACAATGCGACATGTTTCAACGTATTAGAGCTCAACTTGACATAAAGGAAACACCAATTAAGCAGATGAAGAGGCATCGAAATGGAAAAGCTCAGCCCAGACCTATATAAGCTTCATTCCTGCTTGAGTATTGAGCGAAGTGAACTAATAGAGAGTGAACAATTGATTATGGAAGCCTGCTGAACCTTCAATATTTCTCAGAAAATTAAACAATAAGTCACTGAAGTGTAAATCACACTGTGCTATCAGACAACACACCGAGCTGCCGTGGGACCAAGTCAGCGTGAATTGCAGCTCCATGCAACATCAAACAACGCGTACGAAGTTCGCATGAAAGGTCGACTCCAAGCTCAGTCTAACTTCACCCTACTCTGGTTTGCCCTCCAAAAATCTGAAAATTTCATAAATTTAGTGAGCTCCAGAAATTGTGGATATACGATAAAAATGCTTCAAAGCTGAGAGGAGTAGACCAATGATCGTAGAACTGAATAAGAACTGGAATCTGTGAATGTAAATTGTTAAAATGTTGCATTAACTAAAAGTTGAACATGAAACGCTGTACTCGATCAATGCCCCCAATTGAATACGACGGAGCAACTCCGGAGATTTAAATCAATAAAATCGGGAGTCCAGTAACATTTGTGAAATTGAAATGTAATCCAACCCATGTCACTGACAAACAAGCGCCCGGTGTCAGGGTTGGCATCCTCACAGCAAGTCTGAGCAGAGGAAACAAGCTGCGTGTAGCGATGCAGCGCACTCAATGTCGGATCCCACAAAACAGCTTAACAGCTGAGGCGAGGAGGCTAAGGTGGCTCTGCTTCTCCGAGGCACACCGCTCAATTTTTCGGGAGAAAATTAGAACGCTAATAACTAAAATAACCAACTGCAGTGCCGTACTTATATCCCTTCTAGATGGAAATACAAAGAAAAAAAATATTTGCGATTAATGGCCACTTTCTTTCAATTTCAAGAGAGACAGATGCATCACATCCTTTGGCTTGCAGCCCGTCGCGAAAATCAAACTTTAAATTGATTAGAATGCATTAGTAAAGGTATGAATTTAGAAAAATTTGAAAACCGAAAGTTCTAATCAAAAAAGTTCTAAATTATAATCACAGACGAGGCCATATTATCCATAAATATCTGAATCTGCGTTAGCATCCGTTTTCTTGTCTGCTGTCTGCTTCTCTAAAAATAATGCGGAAAATAACACCCTAGAAAGTAACATGGAAAACGCTGCCAATAACACCACCGATTATACCAAATAATTCCCCGCAGACATAGTTTCTATCGAAGAACAATCTCCAAAAACTCCTCATAAAAGCTGTGGAAAATTAAATTCATCCAGCAGTTGAAACTCATTTCCGAATGAACAATTTCTTGCCCTGATCGTTGTTTAACGGGCTACGTTGTAAATGCAGCCAGTAAATATTGCATATACCATTACAGGACTCTAACAAACTTTGACGGTTAAGTGTAACAGTTAGCTAACAGATCAGTTAGCTGCTGCTACAAAAACACTCTTCATTAATTTTGATAATGAATATTTAGACAGAACTTATCATTTATCTCATTTATATAATTCCTCTGAAAATCAAACAACACCACTGATTATTGGAAGAACTCCTATCTCTGATAGATAACATATAATTTCAAAGATGAAAAATCTAAAGCGTTGTTTGCTTCGCGCAAGCTATCTGTCCTCCTGCGATATGGACCTCCTGGGCAGGCTCTCCTTCCAGATCGCTTGCGACTAAAATTGCCGAACTGCGATCAAGTTGCTAGTCAATAGCGGCCAAACAAACGCTCACATTGCAGTAGGTCTGCACCAACGTGGGCAGAAAGTATTATTAGAAGAGCCATGCTTGGCCTCAGAAATGGCAAATGTCAGACAAAAAACTATTATAACGATATTATTCGATTTGTCTCCACATGGATCATAATAAATGATACGATGTTTTACGTACTATTCACTAGATCATTCACCTCCATTTTGTGCCCACCTAACGAGGCACAGAAATCATGGTAACTGAATTGTTCGAGACACTACGCAGTACCTGGCCTGAAAACAACTTTAAGGCTATGGTTACACCTAGTGGATCCGAATTCGTCCGAAAAAATTTTCGTCTGAATTCGTCCGAACAATCAAAATAATGGAAAACATAGGAAGTGGTTACACTGGCAGCATCTTTTCGGACAAGTTCGGACCAACAATTTGGCGTTTCAATAAATTTTTTTTTCGTCCGAACAGTCACTAACTACGCACAGCAATGTGTAAGACATTCGTTACACTTTTATTTGATTGGTTACCGTTCCTCCAAGTCATATTCGCTTAAATATTCGTCTTTGCCTTTATTATTCTTTTATTTTTATTATATGCTGCTATGACTAATAAATAAGATTTTCTCATTGAATGTGGAATTTAAACAGTACTTTTGTTATCAGCATTAAATATAGAATTTCTTTTTTCTTTTTATTTCACTTAACTAATTTGTCCAGTAATTTAATCCTAAAATCAGACCTATGTGTTAGGGCAAGTCTTTCACACGGAGAACAGGCACGGAAATTCAGTTCCTTTGCTACGCTATGAATGTAAAAAAATGTATGTGGTGTCATTCTAAGATACTCATGGAACTTATTCGGATGACTTAGAAGTTCTGGAAAAAGTTTGTGGTGCTCGCCGTCCGTGTTCCTTGTAGTGAATAATGGATTCACATTTTCGGTTCTTCCAAACAGTGAGATTTTTAACAAAGGACTTTTCAAGAGGTACAGATAATCCATCCTATCTCACTTGACTTCTCACCAACTGACGAGATTCGTCCGAAGAGACGGAGGCACTGAAACCACATAGTTCGGACAGAAATTCCGCACGAACTCGGACGAACAATTTTTTGTCCGAATTCGGATCCACTATAAACCATAGCCTAATTGATGAACAACGATATTTCCATTGGGACGCCCTGATTGCACTCAGATTACTCTTTTCCTTTGAACGGTTTAAAATCGCTTTGAGATACAAATCCCGCAATTTTTTCATTCCATAATGAGTGCGCTTAAAAATCAATCGGTTAAGTAGTGAAAGTAATTAATTTCGCTAATTAACGTATTTTTTAATGAAATGCCTACTCTGAAATAGTGAACGAATTTTACCATTGTGTTTATCTACCCGCTGATGAAAAACTTTCAAGAATATGAAAAAAATGAATTTAATTTGCCAGTCGTCAGCTATTGTCTAGGACGAGCGATGGCAACACGAGTGCATTATAGTGACTCCTCGAGCTTTTGAGGAGCAGGAGAAGCTGAGCAGTTAGGACTTACGGGACTCACTCAAAATTTTTACAGGCTGAGAAACGAAATGGTAGGCAGTGAAAGAGCACGTAAGATGGAGTCTATGCAATTCAGAATAGTAAAACATTGGAGTGTAAAGATAATGGATTTCATCGGTAAATCAAAATTCGCAGCTCCCAACGAGCATATTTGTAATAAAAATTAGAGTGAATTAGCAAAGAATTAACTCATGTTCACAGAATTTTAACAGCATTGCTGAAATCCATGAGCAGAGGAAGTTAGGTATCCGCTACTATGGATCTGTTTACTTCACCCATCAGTTCAGACTAACATTTTGTTAACAGCACGCTAATCCCACACGCAATGGTGTAGCAAAATTAGGGAGTACAGTCAAGAAATGGAGTATAAATCATTTGTGTGAACTTCAACTCCTTGAACGCACTTAGTGAGAAAACTTAGTGAACTTAGTGAGAAAAACCCAAGTTACACGAAAATTTTGCTCACTTGAGCCTCGCAATTACGTACACGGGAAGAGACTAATGCAAAATTTGTAAATACCTTTGAAAACAGAATACCACATGCGCTCATAGGGCTCAGGTGCTATGTTTAAGCTTGGAGACACAGTCAAATAAATTCCTTTGAAATGAATCGCTATTCAACGTATTCCACTGTTTTGCATGCAGTTCAAGTTGACGCTAGAAGCGATCTCTTGCAGAATAACAGCGATTTCTTGCACAATGATTTTAGTAACATACTTGGAATTCCACGCATGCTCTAAATGATGCATACGCCCTTGTTGCACCCGTACTTGCTACATGGAACGTGTTAGGACGTCGAGGGAAATTTAAAAAGAACACGAAGTGTTCTGGAGCAAATAAGCAACGCTGGTTCTCACACGCAGAACGTTTTCTTTGATGGTGGAAAACAACATTCATATGCAAAAGAGGCGAATGGCTTGGGAAGAAACCTCATCCAGTAAGATGTAGTGGCACTCTTCGTAGCCGGCAATGACATTGCTCCAACTACTGCAGTGTAGTGTGCAGGGTCTGCCAGAATCCATGCTATCGAAATTCTCATGGAATGTTCATTTTTACAAATTTCATTTGTAATTGGTGCCTTCTACAATTCTTTTTTTTTGGTATTGTGTGTTCTCGCCATCCATGTTTTCAAAAAATACCAGTATCAAATTTTCAGCTTGAAGGTTACCTCCTCCTGCTTTGTTTAAACGGTCTGAGAACGACCTGAAATGCAATGTAGAAATTGACATATCTATGTACGTTTATGTTTGTTTATTTGCTGCTTATTTTTAGCTTTTTGTTGATCAATCAGCTACACTCTTGTAAAGGAACATCACCCGTCCACCATTCTGTATAGTTTATTATTATTCTTTTCTGTGTCGTGTTATTTTATTTCTGTAATCCTATCCTGGCAACATCGCCCTATCATCCGTGAAAAAGCGAGCCTTGGCACGCATTACTGTGTTTCGCGTGCTTCAGTTCTAGCACGATTTCTTTCCGTAAGCTAGCGATGTGTGATCTGTAGCTTCCATGTTTTTCTTCTTCTGTATTGACTTGCAGGAAAACTATCGTATTATGTCAAATGTATTTATTGTAGGAGAATGTCGCGTGTATTTTTTGAGCTTAACACTGTTACCTAACTGCACTTCGGTGCGTGTGAAAATTTAAGATGAATCAACACTATATAATAAACCGCCAGGTATCTCAATCCATTTATAAAGAAATAAATTTATATTTTTTGTGCATAATTTCTCCTATGTTATTACAATGTGATCTGCTTGCTTGGTTGGTATCATAGATATCATTCAAATGATATGCAAAACCCTGGCATCAGCTCACTTCTGTTTGTAAGCATAAAATATTGCGTGAAAATTGAAACTATTAAGAAAACGCAGCTTATAGAAAAGAAAAATACATAGCAATTTTTTCAAAAACTTCTTGGCTTATAATAATTAAATAATAATACACAGTTGCTGCTTGCTTGCTTGCTTGGTGCGCGTGTCTGTGACGCTCATAAGGATGCCTAATGACCGTATCTATGATGATTGATACATTTGTTGGTCCTCCATACGTTGAGACATATTTAAAGGAAACTACCGAATGCCGTCATTTTTGACGGGTGGCGTACACTAGTAATTAATATATAATTAACCGAAAAACTAAATCACTGTTCTTGTAATTTAGTTCAGTGATAAGAAGCAAGGCGAAAATCGCTATACGTAAAGTCATTTTTATTTGAAATTATCAAATAGAACTGAACGTTTCGGACCAAATGTCCATCTTCAGCAAAAATCTCTGTAAAACGAAATCAAAAGAGGACGAATTAATACACAAATAAAGGATCTATAAAAATATAAACTTCGAAAAAATACGAACAACGGTAAAAAAATGAAAGGTAAAGGAAAAACTGAGTAAGTGAATAATGTGGGCAACATGAAGCGGAAAATCATTTTGGGTGTCATTCAGAGTAAGTTTCATTTTGTAAAAATGCAAAGATTCGAGAAGGCGCAGATCTGTTCTGTAAGAGGTACCGGCCAAGATTTTAAAATCATCAAGGGAGACCTGAACATTGCACTCTTCCGCATGAGATCTAACAGAGGACAGCGGGGGGGAACCCAAGAGGAAGACCAGTTCTGCAACTACACCCAGCATGCTCGGAAACTCTAGTCATCAGGGTACGGCAGGTCGAACCAACGTACCGCAATTCACAACGTGAACAACTGTATTGGTAGACCAAAGGCGAGCACAGCTAGTGAGGGTGGCAGTTTGTCTTTGAAACGAAATAGAGAACCAATTGTAAAATTATTCACTAGGTTCATTTGAACTTTGAGCAGCGGGAAAAACTAGTTAATAAGGGATTTAACATCTTCGCTTAGTTTCAATGGCTGATCTCCAAAATACGGCATTGAACAGATTAAGAGTTTTCATGAATTTTCGACAACAATTTATTAATGTACCTGTCAACAACAGAAGAAGGAAATCCATTTTTGGCAAAATATCGTCGTAAAAAATCGAGCTCTTTGTGTAAGTATTTAGAGTTAGAACACCCATTAATTAAACGGTCTATGGACGAGAGTACGAATGCCGCAAACCTTGAAATTGTATGAAAAAAAGCTAAAAAAGCTGGTCCCGAGCCCAGAAAAAGTTTTTTTTCGGAAAACTGAGCACTGAAAAGTATTGTCAACCCTCTACACACGCATCAAGATACGGTAATCTACACTTTATACGGTCTTCGCCTTCAGAATTCTAATCTATCCTTAGTAAATCTAATATTGCTATGACGAGAATTCAAATCTAGGAGGAAGAGATTAACATGAGCCTTATCTCTGAACAAAACAAAAGTGTCATCAACATACCGCTTGTAAAATACCGGCCTAAAAACAGGAGGACATTCTTTTACCAAGTTTTGTTCATGGTGGCACAGAAATATATTAGCAAACATTGGACTTAAAGGTAAACCCATGCCCAACCCATTAACTTGCTTTTAATATTTACCATTGTAAATGAAAAAAGAATGACAGACTTCCAATTTTAGCAACTTTTCAACAATACTGCGGGAGAGCCCAATGAAAGTTTGACGATATGCGAACAATTTAGATAAGCAAATTTCTATAGTTTCAAGGAAAAGTACATTTGTAAACAAATTTTCTACATAAAAGGACGCCATGAACAGCCCATCAGCATTATTAAAACTACTCAAACTTTCTACAAATGCTTTAGAGTTGTCTACAGTAAAACAATTCGTAGTGAAAGGTTTCAGAATTGGAACAAAAAATTTGGCAGGATTAAACCTGGGAGTATTAAAGGAGACAAAATATGGCGAAACTGAAACTTCGCTGAAAAATCAGACTTGTGGATTTTAGGTTGGCCGTATTTTTCCTTTACCTTTTATTTTTTTACCGTTGTTCGTGCTTTTTCAAAGTTTAGATTATTTATAGATATTTCATTAGTGTAGTAATTCTTCCTCTTTTGGTTTCGTTTTAAAAAGATTTTTGCTGAAGATGGACAGTTGGTTCGAAACGTTCAGCTTTATTTGATCAATTTTAATAAAAATGATTTTACGTGTAGTGATTCTCACCTTGCTTTTTATTTTCAAGCTTAGTAGCATTATTGCTAGATTTATTTGCGTTCAGTGATTCGCACTGCCATAGCTTTGTGGCTAGCCTCAGTACCAGCACTCCTGCCCAGGCTGAGGGATAACCCTGTTGTGTAGGTGCGCTAGTGAGCCGGCTTGGGTCCCCTGACCCGAGCCCTTGGGAGCTGAGCTCTACGTACAGAGCGTATGGTGGCTCTGCGGTGTGGGCCACGCGCTTGCCTGTGCCGCACCTGCACAATACGTCTACCCATTTCTCCAGGGACGTTCACGCCACTCTAGAAGTTGAGTCGCATGTTGCGTGACTCGGCGTATGGTCGGAGCCGAGCCTGGCAGCTAGCCTATTTTGCTTGTGAATTTTCTAGTTTTGTAATTTAAGGACATCGTTAGTCATTCATAAAAATTTGTCATCAACTGAGAACAAATCATACTATTTAAGAGTCGTCATTTTCTCCATGTGGCTGTGTTCTGAGAGAATTCCCTCGACAACTGTGTTTACCATCTTTTAACATTAATGAATTAAAAAATTTAATTCTAGCTTTCTTCAATCCTGAAAAAATGACTTTTTTTAATCCCCTAGTGTTCAAAGATGGCAAAATGAGTGCACCTGAGTGGAATTTACTTCGAAAGGAATTACCATTTTGTTTATAATATTGAAGTTTAAATTATTGCCGAAATTAAGGTCATGGTAAATGTCATAGCTAACTTTTCGAAAATATTAGGTTAAGCAACTCTGGGCACGATGCTATGTTATCGACAGCTGGCAAGTAAATTTGGCGCCGATACAAAGCTTGAAAACTAGGGCCAGCATTCGAAAACTAAAATTATGATGTCTGTAGTATCGTTTATTAATATTGTTGTTCTGAAAACTCTTCTCATTTAATAAATAGATTATAGTAAATGCATGTAGTCTGAACCCTTCTCAACGCCAAGCAGCCAACACAAACACCGCTAAGTTGACCTTCACTAAAATATTTTAGTGTCTCCTACAGGAAAATGTGCTCGAGAAGACGAAGAGAGTGAAACGAATTTTTGGTCCATTTAAAATTCAACGAACACACAATACTGCGCAAATTTGTTCCAGACACAAATTACAAGTATTTAAGAAATTTAAATTTAGTCCCCGTGTCCCTGTCAATGTTTATTCATATCTGTTTATCTCTATCCATAGCTGTCTATGTCCATCAATATCTGTCACTGTTTTATAATGGCAATACCTGTCTGTGCCTAGCAATATATATACATATATCATATATCACTATTATAAAACGAGCCGCGTCCGTCCGTCCGTCCGTCTGTGTGTCACACCCACCAGCCGAAAGTGTGTGATGAGCGTATCTGTGATACAAGCTTCATCGACTACACAATTATTTTCGGTATTTTAACCCAGAAGATTCGGAGTCGGGATGAACATCACGTGTATTGGTAGGTTAGATTAGGTTGTATAGAATATCAGCAATTGAGACTGAGGAAAGTATAGGAAAGGTATAAGATAGCATAGAAAATCGTGGGAAAGCCATGTAAAGCTCAGTTGGTCTTCTACTTTATCACGCTGTCAAGGAAGCTTAATGACTATTTTTTATAGGAGTTTCACCAGTGCACGAGGTTAAGAGTATTTTAATCGCGGGTTCTGTTAGGTTGGATATATTTGTTTTTGATCCACATCTGAAGTATATTTTCTACAAAATTATTGATTCCAGTCATTAATGATGGATGGCGAACATCAAAAAAACCCTACACCTCGACCTTCTCGCAGCGTCAGCAGCGTAACACCACTTCCTCCCCCCATTTTAATAAAAACAAGGATGTACTAGTATTTATATATATGTATATATGCACAATTACACATATATGTATGTCTATGTCTCGGTACATTTATATTTGTTTATGTCCATCAATATCTGTTCCTGTTTGTGTCAATATCTGTCTCTCTATCTATCTCTGTCTCTCCCTATGTCTCTCTTTATCTGTCTATGTCAATCTCAATCTACATCAGTCTGTCTCTAGGTCTCTGTCTATCTATACCTTCATACCAAATAGCCTATTGAAATAATTCCATAAAAGAACATGATTCGGTCCTGAAAAAGATCAACTCAAACACACGATACCACGTCGCCATGGAAATAAAATATCCACCTAATAGAACATAAAAGCTAGTACAGAAGTGGTGGAATATCAACCAACCTGAAATGAACCCTAACAATATCCTTATCAATATCCAAACAAACCTTAACAATATCCAATACCCTGAAATGAACCCTAACAATATCCTTAAGTATAAATTCCCGCTGCCATTCTATCAGCAAATTTGTGAGTTCATTATTTCTTCGGTTGTATGGTGACCCCAGGGTTTTCGTGCAAACAGAATGGTCAAATATTGATGTTTTCTCTGTACAGCATTTTGAAAAGCGTCGTAATATGCTCCTGCCGCATGCCGCACCTCTTTAAGCTAAGTTCTATGTTTCCGTCTTTGAAACTGAACTTCCAAGATGTATCATAAAAACTGATGTTTTTCCAACGTAGTAAATGAACCGCCCAGCAAATTAAATTACTAGCGCTGCGGAGAAGATCAAAGGCACGGTTAAATTATTTCATTACGCGTCAGAAGTAATCAATAATGCTTTAGAACTGACCAACA
The DNA here is from genome assembly GCA_030386875.1 of Morinoia aosen. Classification (NCBI taxonomy): domain Eukaryota; kingdom Metazoa; phylum Arthropoda; class Malacostraca; order Amphipoda; family Talitridae; genus Morinoia; species Morinoia aosen. The sequence goes on along the minus strand of CM059572.1, from coordinate 11,794,508 downwards.
TGTTCAAAATCAAACATAAGTGCACTGAAGTGGATCAACGGTAATTTGAAAATCATTTGAGCCCTTGCCTCAAGGATGGAAGAGAATTAAGGATTTACCTCTACTACATATATTAAAAATTACTAGAGGATTAGCCAGCTCATGATTCTTAATCAAAAAGCGTTTTCAAAACAAATATTACAGAATAAATTATTAAATTCTTTGTTTTGTACATCTGAAGATAAAATCATAGGCGTTAATCAGAAATTTTTCGGGACGTTGCTTGAGCTTTCGGTGCTGAATTCTTTTTTCTTGTTTGCAGGGAAGTTTTTCAAACAAATAGAGGGAATCGCAATGGGTAACGCATTAGGACCAACTTTTGCGAAAGTATTTTTGTGTTTCCACGAGATAAAATGGTTAGCCGATTGTCCTGCAGTTTTCAAGCCTGTTTTTTACAGCCGGTATGTCGATGATACATTTTTACTTTTTAAGAGCTCTTCACATGCCGAATTTTTCCTAAATCATCTGAATGGGAAACACCCATCCATTAAATTTACAATGGAAATGGAAATCTGTAACAAATTATCGTTTCTTGATTGTCTGATCTCAAAGAATGGTGCAAGTTTTGTAACATCTGTTTATCGTCAGCCAACATTTACTGGTTTGGGCACTAGTTTTTTTAGTTTCTGTCATAAAATTTTCAAGGTAAACGGAATAAAGACTCCGTTAAATAGGGCTTATAATATATGTTCATCGTTCAATGATAAACATGCAGAATTTGATTTTTTACGAGATTTCTTCTATAATAATGGTTTTCCTACAGGAATCGGAAACTCCCAAATTAAAAAGTTTTTATCTAGAAAATATTCTCAGTCGAACATAGATGTCAGATCCGATAGTTTTCATTACTGCACGTTACCCTATTTTCGTTCCCCATCAGAAAAACTGGCCCGTGAATTAAAGTCTTTTTTTGAAAGGCATTTTCCTACTATCACCCTGCGTGTAATTTTGATTAATAAGGCAAAAATAGGTTATTTTTTTCGGCACAAGGAATCCATCCCTGGTCTAATGCATTCTTATGTCATTTATAAATATAGTTGTGTGCAGTGCACATCGCCGTACGTCGGGATGACGTTACGCAGTATTTACACAAGAATAGCAGAACACCGCTGTAGGAGCCTCCGTACCGGGAACTTACTTGCACATCCTCCTCATTCAGCCGTACGCAACCATGCTGAACAGTGCAATATAGTAGTTCGTAACGAAGATTTTAAAGTCATTGATAGCGCTCCCATTGAGTTTGACCTACGTATTTTAGAATCCCTTCATATGTTTAAAGGAAAACCTTCCCTAAATAATATGCTTAGTTCCTATCCCCTTCAAATAGTGAATTCATAGTGTGTATTTTTTCATTACTTTTTTGCTAGTTTTTAGGCATAGTTTTGACATTTATTTATCTTTTTGTTGATACCATTGTGTTCGTTTTACTTTTGGCTTGTATTCTTCGTAATGTTTGTATTTTTTGCACTTTTTTGAATTCTTTATATTTTACAGAACTGAAGATGGAGCTGGACTCCGAAACGTTTTCGATTTTGTTTTTTCTCAATTTGAGTAAATACGACTAGTTTTATTAGCATTTTCTTCGCTTTTAAATTTCTACTAAATATATTTAATGCGAAGTGGTACCATCCACGAGTTTTGTCAAATATTACAGAAGTCCCACCCGGTTTTCAATTCCAAAATTAGTAACACAGAATTTTAGGCAAGAGATAGACTTTTCAATACAACTAATCAATACTGTTATACAATTTTAGAATGACACTTTATTTTGATAATATATCAGCCATATTTTTCACCTTTAATAATATTTAACCAAACACTCACGTACTGATTAGTTTAATAGTATTTATGAAAGAAGAACATTTTAAGGAGAAACACGATAACTTCAGCTAGCAGCTCCATGAAATCGTTGTGCATGTTCATTCTTGAGTACATAGTCCTTGTCTCTTCCTCATTTCTGTGGCAGAAACAGTTAACTCTATAACTTCTTTCTTAGGAAAATCGAAACTCGTTCGAATAAAAAATCGTATAAGTACTTCTGTGTATTATTTCTTACGGATACTGCAGATGTAAATGCCTACATGCATGCTCTTCGTAAGGAAGGTGGAGGCAAAAAAAGGGTACCCAATTTCAATCCATAATAACCGTGTAGTAAATCAAAATATATCATTGTCGATCAAAAAAACGAGTGCAATGGAATTGTTCGCGTTTTCGTCCTTCAGCATTCTGGTGAATGAAGGTAATAAAATAGGGGAACACCACATAACTTTAAGAAAGTTGAAAATAAAATAACTCTACACCGCAACATTCTGGTATAAATATTGAATAAACACAACATTTCGCAGCTTCAGATTGTTTACGAAAATTACTAATAATTCATTTGAATTCGTTGGACACAAGCTATAGTACTGCATACTACTAAGACAATAATTAGCGAAGGTTTTAACTAGAATTATCAAAGTGTTCACACCAGGACTAAGGTTGCAAACCAACAAGCATTGTAATTTAGGTATTTGTTCCCATTTAATACGGCACTATTTCAGGCGCCAGCACATAAAGCAGTGCTCACGAGCTCCCCGTCCAAATTTGCGGCCACTGCAGTCAGCAGAGCTCGGTCCGGGGCTGAGTGGTTCCTGTTCCACTCCTCGCAATCGGGGTCTTAAACTGCGCACCACTTTATACCCTAACAAAATAATGAAAGTTACATAGTGTGTTGACGAAATATACTCCAAAGCACGAGGCGTGTCTTTTCCTGCTTCTTTCTATGCATAGCATCAGTGGTTGCAAAATGAATTTAACCGTATATGTTTAAAACTAAATCAGCTCTGAGAAAATACACTGAAATATTTGAATTTAGTCATAGGCATTTATCGCACGAAGGTATACCATTAAATCCTTAAATCTAAGTGTATTCTCAACCCCATTTCTACGGTAGGCCGCGGCTTCACTCTCGAAACTTTCATACAACTTTTACTATTTTCGAGGTTTTCATATTCTATTGAATGTTCAACTGTTAGTATTGCGCTGTTGCATAACTCACTAACTCACACGCTGGTGCGATATCCGGTATTTCATAGTTTATCAGCTAATTATGAGTTAGATATGTGTGTCCCATTTTAAGTCTGTTTATTATTACCTGATCCCTGCGTGATATTCTGCCCATATCTAACCTTCCCCAACGATGGTTGTTCTCGTGTTTTCCTCAGTTAGTCTCTGCAGTGCTCCCTCCTAGTTTTCCACTGATTAGCGAGGGCTCGTTGAGTTATCGGTTTCCAATCTGAGTAACCAAGTAAAATGTATTCCTCAAGTTTGATACGCGCTTTTGGCTGCAGTGTCGGCAACATCGTTATCGCCTATTCCAGCATGGGAAGGGACCGAGCATATACTGATAGATTTGTCGCTGATTTGCATGAAGGGATATTCAATATTTCAATACGTTAAAAACACTTAGGAAATCGTATCATATCACAAACTTTACGTCATTATTTTTTTAACTACACCTTTTTCACTTCAAATTAATCTAAGTCAAGTTCAATTTAATCCAAGTCAAGTTCAAATTAATCCAAGTCAAGCTCAAATTAATCCAAGTCAAGTTCAAATTAATCCGAGTCAAGTTCAAATTAATCCAACCCTCAGTTAAGTTGTAAAATGACATAATAAGTTTTTAATTGGAGTTTTTTGTGATAAATATGTATCTATTGAATGTTATAAGCAGACTGGTTTCGAGGATTTATTTACACTCATACATATTTATATACGTGAAATTCCACTTTATCACATATGTGAAATCATATACATGCAAATACAAAAGGTTATCATTGAACGATATGTAGATTTAATCTTTAAAAGAAATATACAAATGCGATTCACTGAGTACTAATGTACGATTCCGTTTGATTACAATTTATACTTGTACATTACTACCCAGATACATTCTTGCATTAGCAATATAAATGTTACCATCCATTCTAATTCCGTGTTAGTCAATGTGAGGAAATGTACGATCCAATTACAAGACACAATAATAATACAAGAAACAATGTTTCTTACTTAATACTGATTTTACTTGTGTGTGTTCACAATTCAATATATAATACTTTCAAGACTTAAATAGTCATAAAATGATTATTATAAAAGTTGTTGAAGTTTTAAAAGTATTATATATTGAATTGTAAACACACTCAAATAAAATCAGTGGTGAATTAGAAACATTGTTTCTTGTATTATTATTATTGGGTATTGTAGGTGGATCGAACATTTTTTCACATTGATTAACAAGGAATTAGAATGGATGGCAACATTTTTATTGCTAATGCGGGAATGTATATGTGTGGTAATGTACAAATATAAATTGTAATTAAACGGAATCGTACATTAAAACTCAGTGAATCGCACTTGTATATTTATTTTATTGATTAAATCTACATATCGTCCAATGATAATATTTTATACTTGCATATATTAGATTTCATATATGTGATAAAGTGGAATTTCACGTAAATAAATATCTTTGAGTGTAAATAAATCCTCGAAACAAGTTTTGCTTATCAAATCCAATAGTTACATATTTAACACAAAAACTCAAATTAACAAATTATTATGTCATTTTTTAACTCAACTGAGGGTTGGATTAATTTGAACTTGGCTTGGATTAATTTGAACTTGACTCGGATTAATTTGAACTTGACTTGGATTAATTTGAATTTGACTTGAATTAAATTGAACTTGACTTGGATTAATTTGAACTTGACTTGGATTAATTTGAACTTGACTCGGATTAATTTGAACTTGACTCGGATTAATTTGAACTTGACTCGGATTAATTTGTACTTGACTCGGATTGATTTGAACTTGACAGATTAATTTGAAGTGAAAAAGGTGTAGTGTACAAGGCCCGCCAAAAATGACAAAATTCAATACCTTTCTTATTCAAACTTCCCACACGTGGATGACCAACAAAAATATCTATCCTAACATTACCCGTGATAAAAAATATTATTGTGCTTGCGCACTGGTGAAACTCGTATCACAGATACGGTTATTATGGCTATCTTTATAAGCATGACAGAGAAATGGGAGAAGCGGATTCAAAATGAATAAACCATTTGTATTAATAGGTAGTAGCAAGACCCGAGGAAATTCTTCGGACCCGTGGAAATTCCTAGGTGGACCCGTGTAAAAATTCTGCCAATATTACCTAACCTATGCTAACATATTCCATCCTAATCTAACCAAACATATCCTAAACGAACACATCCTGGTACAATTCAAACATATCAATGCATCCAAAGGCCATCTTTTGATGTTATACAGGAATTCGGTATCCATGATACCGCAAACTCAGACATCCTATGTTTCTTAAGAAGCGGACACCAAACAAATATATAAATAAACACACAACGGGTATAATTAGGTTAGATGATATCGAGGCGAATATACTGAGGACTCTTTTGGGAGTGTTGCGGTGCGAGCAATGGCACCACACACCGCTGTCGTAAAGCCCCCTCCAGACCTTGCATTACCATGTTGCCTCTGGACGTCGGAGTGGCGCTGCAAAAGAACCGCTGATGAACAGACTGGCTTGTGGGAAAGCCCGCACTGCAATGGCATTCAGTCATGGAGCTAGGATATATCCAGTGTTTCCACGAGCAAGGTAATTACCCTATTTTAGGGTAATCAGGGGTACCTTAGGGTAATGTTTTGGGTAATGGAAAAAATGAGCAAATCTAGGGTAATCAGAGCTCCATGAAGGAAGCGCCCGCCTAATCTACGAAAAATAGAAAATTGAAAGCCAATATGCAAGCACCCTACTGGTCACCTCTTCAACGAAGTACAATGAAACGATTCAGAATTTAATTAGTGTTCACTAAACTGCACTGCTGTTTTGGTTAATGTCGCACATTTGAATGTCATCAGGTATCGCTCACGAAAAACGGTGTCAAAATACGAAGCTATAATATCTCTTGTCCACTTCGTTTTGACAAAGGATTCTGAGTTGCATTTCGCTGATAAAAAAACTCGATCGGTGTCAGTAAACGGCCAGTCTACGAAAGTCGCTGTCCTGTTCTGATTGCGCGCGTGCTCATAAGCTTCAACAGAATATCGACAGGTATGTGTGTTGTATTTTTAAATACCACAGCTAATATATTTCATCGTAGAAAGGTTTATTCTTGTGATAGTCATTGAATTAACAGCAGAGTTACCTCACAGCGCCGGTATTTTGCCAGCCAATTAGATGGAAGGCATCCTATTTCTTAGCCATGTTGCACGCCAACGAAGTATGTCATTGTAGCGACGCAAAGAAAAAAATTTAAACAGGTGTCGATAACGTCGTGCGGTCGACGTGAGGGTTCGTGAAAAAGGGAGGCTGTCTTCTGTGCATCTACCTTTTTCCGGGGCGCTAGCTTTTTCTTTGCAGCTGCCCTTCCTGAGGTTCGTGTGGGTACCGCCTACGCCGTAATCAGTCCGCTAGGGCAACAGAAGTAAATTCTGTTAGTGCCGAACTACGGCGGTACCGTTGTGTGTGTGTGTGTGGGGTGAGGTTTGTGTGGGTACCACCTGCGCCGTATTCAGTCCGCTAGGGCAACAGAAGTAAATTCTGTTTTGTGCCGAACTACGGTGGTAGCGCTAGAGTGAGGTGTGTGTGGGTACCGCCTACGCCATATTCAGTCCGCTAGGGCAACAGAAGTGAATTCCGTTTTGTGCCGAACTAACGCGGGACCGTTAGGAAGACGAGCAACTGTCTGCGCCGTATGAAACCGCTAGGGCAACAGAAGTGAACGCTGTTAGTGCTGAACTGCGACAGCGTCTTCCTAATCGACGATACTATGCGAAACAGTTCGTCCTTCCGAGATAGCTCCTTAATCCCTTATTAGGCGAGGTATCATATGAGACTAAAGCCTCTATCAAAAAGGAGTAAGAAAACTCTTTTGATTTCAGGGTAACACTTGATAGTTGCTGAATCTCTTTGCAGTCCCTATTACATACACTGATATATTTTAACAAAAACAGTGATTTATTTTCTATTGCAACAATAGTGCGTACAGACATGAGCTACTGCATAACAGGGTATAACACTCAAAATTGCATTTAAAATATTAGTCTTATTTAGCTAGGTAATCAAAGAAACATTGTAATATCGACATGTAATACAAATGATATTTAAGGGCTAACTAAAGTAAATGCGCAGACGCAACATCAGCGCAGAGAAACAGATAAGTCGGCGTTCAGGGAGCTGGACACATAAATAAAATACTTGGGATTATGGGTAACTAACACAAAAGGCTCGACAACCCCTGTGCGGCCTGAAAACAGGGTTCTTTGACACTTCAAGTTACAAAAGGTGCTAAAGGCGAAAGGGAGAAGCTATAAAATTAGTTACAAAAATTCATATAAACAAAAGAGTACAGTCATACAAACTCTCCGATGTAATTGCGTGCATAAACAACATGAAAAATAAATCGAGTGGGTTACAAACGTTTCCAACTAAAATACTTAAAATAATTGCTGATATTGTGGCCCCGCTGATATCCAATATTATTAACCAGTCTCTCTTACTAGGCACTTTCCCGAACTCCCTCAAAGTTGCTAGAGTAACCCCTATCTTTAAAAATGGTGAAAAAACCTGTGTAAACAATTATCGACCTATCTCCATGTTACCAATTATTAGCGAGGTATTCGAGAAAATTGTGTATAAAAAAGTGTACTCTTATTTTGAACAAAAATCATTTCTCTATGATAAACAATACCGCTTTCGCTGTAAAAAATCAACAACACAGGCAATATTAAATCATTTACAATTCCTTTATTCTAATATAGATAACGGAAAGACTGTCTTCTCTGTATTTCTTGACTTTCGAAAGGCATTCGATTGTGTGGACCATAACATATTACTCTCGAAACTTCATTGTTATGGCATTCGTGGGGTTGCCCATGATTGGTTCAGATCATACCTAACAAATCGGAAGCAATACGTTGTCATTGACGACGCAAAATCGGACCCATAGAAAATTAGCCATGGAGTTCCACAAGGATCTGTTCTTGAGCCTCTCCTTTTTCTGATTTTTATCAATGATATTATTAAATCTACATCATTTTTTAAATTCATACTTTTTGCCGATGACAGTACGCTTTCTGCGGTCCTTCCGAACGAAAATCCCACTACGATTGCGGAGAGTATAAATAATTAACTCCATAAGGTTTCACTTTCGCTTAAAGCTAATAAAATAAGCCTCAATATCGATAAAACAAATTATATTACGTTCTCATACAAGAAAAATATATCTCTACCATTCATTAAAATTGGCGAAGGTGAAATCAAAGAAACCAACTCATGTAAATTTCTGGGCATCATAATAGATAAACATCTGACCTTCAAAGAGCACATCACTCATATCAGTTCTAAATTATCAAAATCCATCGGAATCCTGAATAAAGTTAAAAATTTCCTGCCTGAAACAGCCTTACTAATGCTTTATCGAACGCTCATTTCACCATACCTGCAATACGGAATAGAAGCATGGCATGGAACTGATAAAAATAAAACCAATATAATTTTTACTCTGCAAAAAAGAGCCATCAGAGCGGTAAAGAACCTAGAATATAATGCTCACACAAATGATTCATTCAAAAATTTACAAATACTTAAACTCTCGGATCTCTACAAAATCTCCATCTGCAATTTCATCTACAAAACATTAGCTAATGATGGCGACAATAGCCTTCAACAGTTATTAACTGCGCAAACTGGTCATCACGACCATTTAACACGAAATAAAAGTAAATTCATGCTTCCTTATTATTCAAAGGCCCGCTCGCAACATAGTATACTATTCGTTGGAACTAAAACCTGGAACTCAATACCTGCGGAGATCCGGGAAAGTAATTCTTACAAGGTATTTATAAGAAATCTTGAGTCTCACTTCTTATCAGAATACTAGTCGTGTAAGATCACCAAGTCAAATCCTGCCTCCTACATGTCTGGTCCTAATAATGCAATTTGCCATAGTAATATCGCTGATTTTCAGTCTGCTCCCACATCGTTATCGAATATACTGTTAAATATTGTCCATATGACCTATATTGTAAAATTAAACATCAATATCGAGTTCATTATCCTGTTGATCAGTCTAATGCGAAACTAGGCTAAGTGAATTAGGTTAAACATTATTGTACGCCCTAGAATAATGTAATGGTAGGATGCCCTAGAAGTCGCTGAACTTATTCGGGCCCACAGGTAGCTATACTCAACTCTAACCATTGTATTAGACTTAAGAAACATTCTACCTCTGTATCTCCTGTGGTAAATAAATTGTTTAAATTGTTTAAATTGTTTAAATTGTTTAAATTGTCATCGACTTAAAACTTGCAAAATATGTTTGTATTCTCACTGTCTTTCTTAAGCGCGATCATGCCTAAAATATAGCTTGATATAGCTGCAATATTGCCAATAATTTTGTCAACCGAAATTGAAGCACTAGGGTTTCCAGCAACTGAGTGTTGAGGAAAGTTTATACATATTAACAAAGGCAAGGTAGCTTTTTTCCAAAAACCTCCAAATTTTCTCACTCGCCCTCTAGGAAATGAATATATTTGATTACTTTATGATAAACTTTATGAGTTGATGAGTGAATGTGATTGCAACGAAGTCTCTGAGAAGCATATGTGATGTAACAAGATTGGATAAAATCAGTGATGAAAAGATATGACGAAGGTCATGTGTGAGGAAAGCCAGAAAGTCATCAGAGAGAGTGGATCAAAGTGTTAGGTTAGATTGAGCATGTGGAAAGAATGGCTGAAGCGCGTGAATAGATGGGAAATTAAATGAAAAATAGATAATTATACTAGGGATAGATACACATATTATTACATTTCTTGCAGCATGGCAGATGATCGCGCACCGAGTAAGGAAGAGCCAACAACACCATCTCAAAAAAAAGCTCCAGGTGAAAGCTAAAAACTACCAGCAGAAATTTAAAGATTCGAGGACATAGGTACCTGAGTTTGAGGGATGGCTAGCCAAGTCCTCAAAATCAACAGAGCAAAAGGATATGGCATAGTGTAAGGTTTGTCAATCCGATATTACTAGTGGGAATTCGGAAATCAAGCGTCACATGCTCTCAGAGAGACACAAACAACGATCCATGGTGGCAAAGAAAACTCCATCAATTGCCAGCTACGTGCTATCCAATGATCCTCTCGAAAATCGTGCTCGTAAAGTGGAACTGCAAGTTTGTGCATTTTTAGTTGAGCCACACCTACCTATCTCACTGTGCGAGCCTCTTTTAGTTTGATGAAAACAATGTTCCCAGATCATGAGTCGCTGAAAAAGGTGCACCTTGAAAAACAGCGGGCATAAAGCATAATTCGACAGGTATTTGGCAAACATCTTGCACGGGATATTGCCTGGGATATCAAACCAGCATTCTAACGCCGATCAACTGGCCTTCTCTCCTGACGCTCATGCAGCATGTAACACAGTGCCAATTCATACTGATGGAGCTCTGGAAACCAGTCCACTGTCCTTTTAGTTATTTCATAGATCATAGGTCAGGATTAGCAGTTTTAGGGTAATCTAGGGTAATCAACACCCTTCAGCTAGGGTAATTAGAGTCACCTCGCGTGGAAACCCTGGATATATCCTTATCCTAGCCAGTGTTTCCACGAGCAGGGTAATTACCCTAGTTTAGGGTAATCAGGGGTACCTTAGGGTAATGTCTAGGGTAATGGAAAATATGGGCAAATCTAGGGTAATCAGAGCTCCGCGAAGGAAGTGCCCGCCTAATCTACGAAAAATAGAAAATTGAAAGCCAATATGCTAGCACCCTACTGGTCACTACTTGAACGAAATGCAATGAACCGAGTCAGAACTTAGTGTTAAAAAAACTGCCCTGCTGCAGTGATTAATGTCGCACATTTGAATGTCATAAGGTATCGCTCACAAGAGACGGCGTCTAGATACGAAGCCATAATATCTCATGTCCACTCCGTTTTGACAAATGATTCTGAGTTGTATTTCGCTAATAAAAAAACTATCGGTGTCAGCAACAGCCAGTCGACGAAATTCACTGTCCTGTTCTGATTGCGCGCGTGCTTATAAGCTTCAACAGAATATTGGCAGGTATGTTTGTTGTATTCTTAAATACCACAGCTAATATATTTCATCGTCAAAATAATTAATAGGTTTATTCTTGTGATAGTCATTGAATTAGCAGCAGAGTTACCTCACAGCGCCGGTATTTTGCCAACTAATTAGGTGGAAGGCGTCCTATTTCTTAGCCATATTGCACGCTAACGAAGCATTTTAATGTAGCGATGCAAACAAAAAAAATAGACCGGGTTCTTTGTCACTTCGAGTTACAAAAGGTGCTAAAGGTGTAGGAAAGAAGCTATAAAATTAGTTACAAAAATTTATATAAACAAAAGAGTACAGTTATTGACTTAAAACTTCCAAGATATGTTTGTATTCTCACTGACTTTCTCAGGCGCTGTAACATGGACGTAGAATTTGATATAGCTGCGATCATGCCTAGAATTCCGTCAACCGAAATTGGAGCTCTAGGGCTTCTAGCAACTGAGTGTTGAGGAAAGTTTATACATATTGATCAAAGCAAGGTAGTTTTTTCCAAAAACCTCTGAATTTACTCACTCGCCCTTTAGGAAATGAATAAATTTGATTACTTTACGATCAACTTCATGAGTTGATGAGTGAATGTGATTGCAACGAAGTCTCTGAGAAGCATATGTGATGTAACAAGATTGGATAAAATCTGTTATGAAAAGATATGACGAAGGTCATGTGTGAGGGTAGCCAGAAAGTCATCAGAGAGAGTGGATCAAAGTGTTAGGTTAGATTGAGCATGTGGAAAGAATGGCTGAAGCGCGTGAATGAATGGGAAATGAAATGAAAAATAGATATTTATACTAGGGATAGGTACACATATTATTGCAAACCTTGCAGCATGGCAGATGATCGCGCACCGAGTGAGGGAGAGCCAACGACACCACCGCGAAAAAAAAGAAAGCTCCACCTGAAAGCTAAAAACTACCAGCAGAAATTAAAGAGTTGTGCACATCGGAACCCGAGTTTGAGGGATGGTTAGCCAAGTCCTCAAAATCAACAGAGCAAAAGGATGTGGCATATTGTAAGGTTTGTTGAACCGATATCACTTGTGGGAAATCGGAGATCAAGTGTCACATGCTCTCAGAAAGACTCAAGCAACGATCCATGGTTGCAAAGAAAACCTCATCAATTGCCAGCTACGTGCTATCCAACGATCCTCTCCAAAATCGTGCTCGTAAAATGGAACTGCAAGTTTGTGCATTTTTAGATAAGCACCACCTACCTATCTCATTGTGTGAGCCTCTTTTAGTTTGATGAAAACAATGTTCCCAGATCAGGAGTCGCTGAAAAAGGTGCGCCTTGGAAAATAGCGGGCATCAAGCATAATTCGAGAGGTATTTGGAAAACATCTTGTACACGTCATCGCCTGGGATACCAAACCAGCATTCTAACGTCCTTCAGCTGGCCTTCCCTCCTGACGCTCATGAAGTATGTAACGCAGTGCTAATTCATACTGACGGAGCTCTGGAAACCAGTCCATTTACCTTTTAGTTAATTTTTAGATCATAGGTCAGGATTAGCTGTTTTAGGGTAATCTGGGGTAATCAACACCCTCCAGGTAGGGTAATTAGAGTCGCCTCGCGTGGAAACCCTGATCCTAGCAGTAGCTCCATGCATTCAGTTGCTCATGAGCTCTGAGAGGGGAAGGATGTATGCAAGCTATACGCGGGAGCTACTCACTCCCGCGTATAGCTCAGGGCTGCCAACGAGAATTTTACCAAAACCCCAGCATACGCTAGAAAAAAAAAACAGATTGCTGCTTAAAACCCCAGATTCGCGAAAAAGTGTGTTAATGAAGTAATTTGCTTACCTTTGTACTCGTATTACTCTGAATCAGTTGCTGCTGTCAAACATATAGTTTGACAAGGTAATTTCGTAATTTCTCATTCTGCCTCTCCAAATATCGGTGACTTATTGCTCCGCTTTCCATATCGCGTATTAATTCTTTTCGTGGTTGCCAAGTAGTACAATCATTGTTGTTCCTCGAAATTAATTGTTTTGCCAAAATTCTATCTCTTGCAGTTTCTGCTTTCAGAAAACTGGTTTGTTTCGTTCTAACACAATTCATGGCTGAAAAAATTCGTTCAACCGAAGCAGACGAATGTGGCAGAATAGTTAGACTTGTCATAAAAGCAGACAAGAGGCCAAATTTTGAATTTTGAAAACCGTCCTTGATTTCTTTTAGTTTGTTCCAGTATCTGGGAGGATTTTATACAAGAACAATTACTATGTAGGTGCTTTCAATAATTATGTGTTACATGTACTACAATAACAAGTACTGCATAAATGGTACTTGAACATTTAAATTGTTCGATATTTTTTGCTGGTAGTAAACAGACGTCAATTAGATTTCGACAGAATGCAGATGTAACAGGAATATAATAGCAAAAATGCACCCAATTTCAAATGAACGAATTTGATAATGTAATACCATAATTTTCATTGCATCAAGCGCCGAAAAAAATTATTATGTATAAAAACCTCAATTTGTTACCTCTGCATAGAAAACCCCGGATTTTTGCCAATTTTTTTGATAAAAACCCCAAAACCTTAGGCCACAGCTAAAAAAACCCAAGATCTGGGGTTAAAACCCCAGCTTTGGCAGCCCTGGTATAGCTCGTCAGTCAACGCGGAGCGCGCCACCGACACGACCTACCGCAATGCCTTGTATTAACATACTGACTCGCGTCGCCCTACGACAGCAATCAGGAACGCTCAACTCTTTGGTTAGCTTGAAAAATCGGCTTCTCAAGCGGTCGGAGAGCTATCTACAGCTCGTCTAAGCGGCATCAAGCAACATGGTAATGCAAGGTCTGGAGGGGGCTTTACAGTACCCCTTTCTCCACGTCATCCGTTCGTGTAAACAGCACCGTACTTATCGTAGTTTTCCTTTGCTATTCTTTTCAACTCTTGACGGATTATGTATTGAAGCGTTTCATTTTTTTGAAGTTCAGTTAATTTGGTATTTATAGCTGGTCTTATCAAAGCCCATGATCGAGTATTAATGTTTAATAAATATTCTACTGGAAAAATCTCTTTTGAGTCGAGTTTTTCGCAAGTCGAGTTTTTCGATTAAAATTAACATTCTGAAGTGAAAAGTTGACATCATTTTCCTGTTTTGGAGAAGTAGTCGATCACTTTGTGTTACAGCATAGTTAAAAGCAGGATTTCCGTGTAACCTTTGGACTTTGTAGCAACAACAGAGTGAAAAATAATTTTATCTGTTGTCCGAGGGCATTCCGTAGCAAATAACACACAGACAATAACACAAATAACCACCATCAAGACTTCCAAGTCGTCCAAAACTATGTGCTACTCTGTATACGGGGATACCGGAAAGTTCTGTTGGAAGTCTTGATGGTGGTATCCGTTTTATAAGTCATCAACATATAGTGAATAACGGAGCTTATATCCTAGTGGGATCTACTTTGAAATTTCATGCATTTTGAGAGCGATTTGGGCTAGATTTAAATGGGATCTACTTTGAAATTTCATCCATTTTGAGAGCGATTTGGGCTAGATTTAAATGCTCCGTATGCGAGTCGAGATACCTGGCGTGTAATTGATTCGAGAAGTTTCAAAGTTATTTGGCTGGCCGAATTATAGATTATTGATCCATAGTCACGGGCTGATCTTGTAATGTTTCTGAAGATTCTGAGGGTCGTGGTTTGGTCGGCTCCCCAGCTCTGAGCAGTTATTGATTTCAGTAAATTTAGACTGGCGTCTCCTTTCTTTTTTACGACGATAACGTGTTGCTGACAGCTCAATTTTTTAACCAAGATTAGGCCTAAAAATTTTTAGATTGAAAATTCTCGGCATTGAGTTTAACAGTTGGGCTGAGGAATAGTTCAGGCATGGAGTTGAAATTTATTGCTTTACTTTTGTTAGGTGAAAATTTGAATCCGTGATTTTGAGGTCATTGAAACATATCATTTCGAGTACCGAAAAGTGCTGTCCTTTTTTCTTTCTCTAAACTTTACAACATATGAATAAGTCCAAACAGCTGTTTCTAATGTCAGATCAGACGTCAGATATTCAGTTTAACTTCATACTTAATTTAATCTACTCCAGTTAACATTTTTAACACATCTATAGCCCATGGAAGAGTTAGGTTTCAAAGTGAATCATATGCGTCATTGGATGTTGTGTGAATTCCCCAAAGGACTGTTTATGTTACCCGCTCTGCGGGTTGCCTATTGTTCTTCCAAAAACTGCAGTGAAAAACATAAGCGCTGGCCATCCAGATGGTATGCCTGTTAGAAACTGCCCTAGATGGTTTTTAAAATTTAAAGAAGGCAATTTCGATCTTACAGATGAGCCTCGAAAGGGGAGACTCTGTCTTTTGAGTGATGAACTTTTGAAACCTGCAGTGGAAGAAGATCCTCAACACACAATCAGAGCATTGTTCCAAGGAGTTGATGCACGTGGGTCTACTGTTAAGGGACACCTGAAAAAAATTGGAAAAGTGTATAGAGTTTTCTGGGTTCCTCTTGAACTCTCTCCAAACAACAAAGCAACAAATCGCCTCCTTTAATTTTCAAAAACCATCTACGGCAGTTTCTAACGCTCACACTTTCTGCATAGACAGTGTTAATGTTTTTCAACGCTGTTTTTGGATTGCTACATTTGTGGGATTCACACATGCAATGACGTAAAAGATTCACTTTGAAACTTTTCTCTTCCATGGGCTATAGTTGTATTATAAATATCAACTGGATTAGATTCAATTAAAATGTGAAGTTTAACTGAATATCTGATCTGACCTTGAAAACAGTTGTTTGAACTCATTTGCATATTTTAAAGTCTGATTAAAGAAACAAGAACAGAACTTTCCGGTATCCCAGTATACAGAGTAGCACAGTGTTTTGGACGACTTGCAAATCTTGATGGTGGTATCCATTTATTTAAGTCATCAACATATAGTGAATAACTGAGCTTATTTCCTAGTGGGATCAACTTTGAAATTTCATCCATTTTGAGAGCGATTAAGGTAAACGAGAGGACGCTGCTTTGAGGAACTCCGTTCGGCTCTTCGTGTATACTTAAACTGTAGTTTTCTATTCGGATACTAGCTTTCTACGCTCGAATAATCTAGCAATGGGAATTGGTAGTCATCCTATAAGTCTAACTTGAAATAAATCACATATAAATCCAAACCTCCACGTTCTATCGTAAGTTTTTTCGAGATCAAAGAATGCAGAAATGAAATGTTCTGTTTGCGAAGGCTAATATTACTGCCGAGTCCAATCTGACCAAGTGAACTTGTGCTACGTCCCTCTCGGCATCCGCGCTGAGCTTTACTTATATTTTTCATGTCAAGGTATTCAAACAGTCGGACATTGATAATTCGTTCAATCACTTAACACAGACAACTGGTAAGTGGAATTAACTTAACTTAAAGATAGAGAAAATAACAATTGGGTATTGCTGTGATACCAACACGAGACGGTGCCGGGTCGCACCCACGTCAAGTTCGCACATTTGGACCCCGCCCACCCCTCTCCCTCCACCTCCAAGCAGCAACAGCACCACCTCCGAGCAGCTACAGAAATGTTAGGTTAAATTTATTTAGGTTAGGTTAAGTTAAGTTAAGTTAGGTGAAGAGGTTAGATTAAGTTAGGTTAGGTTGGGTAAGGTTAGGCCAAGTTCAGTTAGTTTAAGGTTAACTTAAAAAGTTTAAAAATGACTGTTTTTGCGTGCCGAGATGTAGGGTTGAATAGCCAAACACCAGCGGTCGTTGTCAAAAATTATTATAATGATTTAATACAGGTTAACTTTGGTATTCCGCTGTAGTATCTACTTACTAAATACATGTAGTGTTTATAATGCAGTGATTAATAATCAATGTATAACGAACAGATAGGTTAATAAACCTCAGAAGTACTACATAGTTAAATAATTGGCGCGAATGGCAACGTGCTGTAGCAACACGGAGGTGGAAGGAGAGGGGTGGGCGGCGTCCAAATGTGCGAACTTGACGTGGGTGCTGCCGGGTCAGCTGGACACTTGCTCGAAAGTAGGTAGTCCTGCATCAATCTTGTCTGACGACTTCATTCCGTTCACCAAGCCAAATAATTCGATAGTTTGGTGCCGGTAAATTTGATAAGGGGACCAGTAAAATTAACCCCTAACTAGAGACGTTTATTTGAAGTTTCTATTTCACTGTTTTTTATGTGAAACGAAATGGTATGTAGAGCCCGTATTCAATGAGGAACTTTTTAGCAATCCGTTAAAACTTCAGCGGGCTCTGCACCTGCAGCGAGCTCTGCACCTACGTAAGGAGGTCCCGACTTGGGGAGTTGGGCAGTAATCTCAGTGCATGCGGCGGTCTTCTTTCATCTCAGAGACAAGAGACATATTTTAGGCCTCTCCTTAATTTGCATTAACAAGGGAGACTAAAGGCTCGGGTTTGAGGAATTGGCAGCACCTCCCAGTTAAAAGAATATACTATGAGAATACAAGCAAGAAAAATACAAGAAGGCATGGAAAACATATTAATGATCACAAATTGCAAGAACACAAAATAATTGAGGTACTTACCGAGTTGTAGAAGCCCAACTCGCGACCGAGATTTTCAGTTCGCTTTCTTATGATGCGAAATCTATTCGTCAGCGTTCAGGCATTACCAAACTACATTATCAAGAATGCATCCTAGTACATATTGTGTGATATTTACGCACAATGTGACATATGTGATCAAAGCCTGGTACTACTTTAATTGACAATTGACAAGCCTAAATTCCACCCTCATAAAAAGAAACTCATCTCAATGATTGGTAATAATTGAAAGTAATTTGACCAGCCAAATAACCTCTCTACCATTAAATTAGACAACAATAACGCATGTAAACAACCAAAACCTCCCCTTTCACATGTTTTAATCACTTCTCCAAATGCACACATGAATCCTACACTCTGCTACATGTTCCAGGATCCGAGTTGCAAGAGTGTTCTGCGTATTTCCAATACACAGTTCACGTTAATGAAACTTCAGTTCATGTTACGGGCAGAAATTCCAGTTATGACTCCATTACTGTAGTGCTGGTGGACGCATTGCGCGGTTATGCTGCTACGTGGACTTGCTCGTGGGCCTTTTTAATTTTGCACGGTCTGCAAAGTCAAATTTAATCTACTTGTTCACTTTTTTACAGCTAAATTTTATTAGTATGTAGATTCCGCATTATTTCAAGAATGTATAACATTAATCTTTGACAAACAAGTTTTTTCAGCAATTTCCTGGTGACATGAGTTTTCTCTAACAAATCACCCCTTCCCCAGGAGTATTCGTGCATATTATTTAGCCTCTTTTTGGCAGTGTAGCTCTTGGTTTTTATTTGAAAGTGCACTCTGAAATGAGAATAAGAAAAAGATAACATTTTAATGCGCTGTAATATATATAACGTCAAATTATTAACCTCAATTTACACACTTATTTCATGTTTTTTAAGCACTTTTTTCATCGCGAACGTACTTACGCATCAGAGTGACTCACGCTACGGTTTTGTAAGTCGAACTGGCTCTTTCTACGCCCAAGGCCCTCCTTGTTAATCTGTTATTTTTCCTCCCTTCAATACAAGAACTAATCATATCTTAAAAATTTTAGAGGTTTTCGTAAAAACCCTCCTCCATCAAAATGTGGCTGTTTCCATTGGTCACCCTGGCGATCGTATTCTCCTCCCCTCAAATCTTCAGACCTAAGGGCTTCTTCTGCACAACTCAACTTCCAATATGTCCCAGTGTACTTTTCAAACGCGCGGTTTTTGTTACCCGCTCCGCGTGTTGCCTATTGCTCTCACAACAAAACTCGAACGTCTAAAATTCTCCTACCTGCTCTCTGCCTTTTCAAGGGTCTGTAATAAGTTACCCTCTTGTCCACCTGTTTTTGAGGCTATCGTATGTCTCTCGAAAGCAGACAACGACCCTTTCACACACACACACACGCAACACCAACACATAAACAACGCCCCCAGCACAACATAAAACCAGCCCCAGCACATTGCTGGAAGTGTTATTACTCGACAAATTTTTGCGCAAAAGAATGTTAATAAATACTACAAAACCACAGGGCAAACCTTGTAATAATTTCTAAAATCACTTGAAATAATTTCCTCCACCCCCCCCCCCCACCCCCCCCACACACACCCCCTAAAAAAAACAATTTATCCATTAGTTTATGAATTCATGTCTGAATAGCCCGTGATATAATTGTCAGGCTAACGCATGCCATTCGGAGCAGAAAGTAGTTCAAGTAGGCAAGATCAAGTAAGGAGCACTACTAGATGAACGATATGAAATCCCTGGAGAGGATGTGATAGTCGGTAAGCTATCTGCGAGTATCGCTCTGGGTAATAAAATCAGTAAAGAAAAGGAATCAAGTTCACATGTCTGGCGACTGATAACACTGTATAACAATGGGAAGAAAAGGAAATGAGACTATCCTTTGCTCGAGATATTTTTCGCGTAGATCGCGAATATAAAATCTGTTTCTTTCTGTGAGCCTCCAGTTCTTCGTAAATAGCAGTACCCGAAATGTCTATCTGAACGGTATTTTTTCTTACTTTTACCATTTATTTAATTTTTCACCTTATGACGCGTTTTTTTCTTAACAGAATACAGAGTTAGGACGCCTAAAGAATGCAAGAATTCGTCAGACGTGTTTTGTAATGCATGTGGATCAGTTACATAAAGGCAATACAAGAGACAGTTTACACAGCATATAAAGAAACTTCATGAGCTGTACTTCGGACGTTAAATGGGAGACCAGGACAAAAGCTGGGCACCTCACATATGTTGTGTCAGGTCAGGTGTTTTGCCTGGGTGAAAGGCAAAGGGACTGGCCTCATATTTGGCGTACCAATGGTTTGGAGGGAGCCGAAACAGATTGCTTACTTCTGCTTAACAGATGTTAAAGGTGGGCATTTAATGTTTATTTTTTACTGTTTTTAAATAATTTTTCAAGAGATGTATCAATAGAAAGGTCGAAAAACATAATAAGTTGTACCTCCATTATTTTTGTGTGTGATCACAACCAATAGCTGGCCTATCTATTTTTAGTCTGATTTTATTTTATTTCCCGGAGGGTGCAACAGAAAAAGGCAAGAAATCTATCGTGTATACAGATCTTCAGTCTACTATTCGCCCAGTTCTACTTTCTAGTGATATTCCTGCACCACAACCGCTCTCTGAACAAGCGATGACACGTGTAACTCAGATGATTCAGAATCTCAAGATACAACGTATACGACACAACTCGAATTTTATGAGAAACCACACCTCATCACCCAACCGGAACTCAATGATCTAGTTTGTGATCTAACACTAACTAAGCAACAGAGTAAACTCCTAGCCTCATGTTTGCAACAATGGCTCCTGTTGGCTGAAGAAGCTCGAATTGCAGTATTTAAGAAGCGTTCTGCAAATCTACCGTAATTCTTCACTTTGGAAAACAACTTGACCTATTGTAATGATTTTAGAGGCCTATTCAATGCCCTTGAGCAGTCCTATGAACCCAATGAGTGGAGGCTATTCATAGATGGATCCCTTTACAGCAGTGGTTCTTAACCCCTGGGTCGCCAAGTCATTGGCGTCAAGTCATTTGATTGTTGGGTCGCCAAGTCGCCAAGTTTCATTTCATTGGGTCGCTAAGGGTTTGTGGAATATAAATATAAAAACCACTTTTAATAATCTTTTCTATTGTTTTGGAGGCTTGGGTCGCGGCAGTTATTTTGGGGTAATTTTGGGTCACTGCCAAAAAAGGTTAAGAACCACTGCTTTACAGCATAAATGCAGTTTTGTCGCACGTTGGGAACACCATGCCTTCAGTTCCAGTTGTTCACTCAGTCATTTGAAGAACGACATATGAGAACCTAGCTTTTATTCTAGACCGCGTAAGTTAAAAAAAACATGAGTGGTTAATTTTTGCTGATTTGAAAGTAGTAGCCATACTTAATGGGCTACAAACTGGATATACCAAATTTATGGGCTTTTTTTGCGAGTGGGACTGTAGGGCCAGATCAGAACATTATATACGCTCAGAATGGCCATCTCGGGAATCTATGATGCTTGGATACCATAATGTAATTTATGAGCCACTAGTTAGGAAGGAGAAAATCATTTTTTCCACCAGTGCATATAAAACTAAGCCTAATAAAGCAATTTACCAAAGTACTGTAATATAAATAGCAATGTTTCCAGTATCTCAAGGGGATCTTCCTCGAAATTAGTGACGCCAAGATCAAAGAGGGTATATTTTTAGGCCCTCAGATTCGCAAGCTTGTAAATGATGAGGACTTTGAGGCGACAATGGATGAACCTGAGCTAGCGTCCTGGCATGCATTCAAATATACATGCAAAGGGATTCTGGGAAAGCACCAAGAATCCCAGCAAGAACGTAATGTGGAGAGGTTAATCAAATGCTATCAAGGTCTCGCATTTAATATGTATGTCACTGAAGAAACACTTTCTTCATTCTCATCTGTCCTTCTTCTCAGAGAATGCAGCAGATGTGAGAGATGAACCTGGAGAGAGGCTCCATCAATATATAGCGTCAATGGAAAACAGGTACAAGGGATAGTGGAGCCCTGCTATGCTGCCTGACTTCTGTCGGAACCTGAAGCGTGGGACTCCTGAGACGTCTTATTAAAGAAGAAGTAAATAGTAGATTGTAGGTTAATACATTATATAATGCTAACAAACATGCCGATTCATTATATATTAATTTAATAAGAACAATGAAGACATTTTTTCTGACTTTGGGAGCAAATGCATTTATGGAATCTCGAAAATCGGTATTAATTGCATAATTATTAAAACAGCTATTTACAAAAAATTGTGACGTGATATGAAATTTTTGTTATCAAACTTGAATTCGGCACACGGAACTTCATAATTAAACGCATATGAGAACTATGTTTTTTTCTAGACCTTGAAATTTTTTGTACAGTGAGTAATATGTTTAAGTAATTTCACAACCACAATCATTCACAAAGCTAAAACAAGCGATTAAGTTAGTAAAGTAAGTAGATAAGTAAGTTACTGAGTAGGCAAGCAAAGATCAAGTATGTGATTGAGCAAGCAAAGTGATCAAGTAAGTATGACAAGGCAAGTATTGAGAACTGTTGAGCAAGCGGCAGAGCATCAGCAGCTTCAATCCCGAAACCCAGTTGACAACCTTGCGTGTCAACGAATTTGCTCTGACAACCCAGAATTTCTTGCGCAGATTAGCTAAAATACTCTCGCGTCCAAGATGGCCAACTGCGATGTGGACGCCTTCAATCAAGAGTCTTGTTAACGGAGAAGCTGCAGGGAGAATGATTGGATGTCGCACTGCAAAGCTAAAATTTGACCGTTCTAAACGCCCGCCGCCTCTCAGTACGCCTTCTGCGTCAAGAAATGGGGTAAGTTTTCTTAGATTATAGCGCTTTTTTTACATTTTGCCCCTTAACGAGGAGAGCGATTGACTCTGAGTAATATCTATCCTGAATAAATTTCACAATAACAATTTCCGCCTCCTTCAGGTCATGGACAGATATTGTGGCACACTTCAAACCTCTACGAGAGCGCAATGTATTCTGGAGCTTCAACAACCAAGCTATTCTATATTCTAGTTTACTCCAACTAGAAACAGAAGTCATTAAAAGATCTATCGGGGACGACTTGTCGGTAATGGTACAGCATAGTACAACAGATTCAGCCTTTACCTCACTGTCTCCGTCAGGCACCGAAAGATCGAGTTCCTGCGATGGAAAGTTTTCTTCCAACGACGTTAGGAAAACCGGACCGGATGTCCAACACTTGGTACTAAGCAGTTGTTTAGGAGTACATCCTCTACTAATAATGTCGGCACCGTTCAATTTCGTTGGTACGTAATACCAATCATCAGGGCTCGAAAAATTTCTGATGAAACAAACTTTATTGTCTACGAAGCGATGAAATCGCTTAGATTCAATTTTTATGTAACCAAGTACGGTTAGGCTATCTGACCAAAAGTATTCCTTGTCAACAGTAAATTCAAGTTCCGCTTTAACCTTCGTGGACAACTCTACTCCTAGCTTCGCGCTACACAGTTCTATTCTAGGCATAATTTTAAGCGTCGAATTACTGAGTGGCGTCAATCGAGACTTGCTCGCTAGTAAGGAACACGACAGTTGAATCTGAA
This sequence comes from Morinoia aosen, assembly GCA_030386875.1. Lineage (NCBI taxonomy): Eukaryota > Metazoa > Arthropoda > Malacostraca > Amphipoda > Talitridae > Morinoia > Morinoia aosen. The sequence continues at coordinate 11,771,190 of CM059572.1, read as the reverse complement.
TAGAAAAATTTCAGATAAATGCAGGCTCCATAAGCAAATTCACTACCATCTGTAAAAACGTGCATTTCGACCTTATAATGAGACAGTACAAGTTTGAGGCAACGGGGAAGTACAAACTGCCCCAAGTTCAAAATCTCACTATGCCATTTATTCCAAGCAAGGCTTAAATGCGCGGGTAACTGATCATCCCAACCTATTTTCAACTTACAAGCCTCCTGGAACAGTTTTTTGCCGGCAACAACACAAGGAGTTACTAAGCCAAGAGGATCGAATATAGAAGCTACGGTTCTCAAAATGCTACGCTTCGTCACAATTTCAGTCGATTGATCGTTTATTCTAAACCCAAGCTCATCTTTGTTTTTGTTCCAGCTTACGCCTAGAGCAGAGCATTCTGGATTTTGTGAGAGGTCGCGCACGTCATCGTGATCTGCATCACAGTTTAGGGCTCTCAATACGGCTTCAGAATTGCTCGAAAACCGGGAAAGTTCAAAGCCACCCGCTCGCAGCACAGATTTAACCTCTCTAGCCAAAGCAACAGATTCGTTTTCAGTTTCACAAGAAGAGAGGTAATCGTCTACGTAAAAACGTTTTAGAACGGCGGCTCTAGCTCTTTCACTGCAGGTTTTATTGTCAAGAGCTGTCTTTCGCAAAACGAAATCCGCTATGCTAGGAGAGCTGGTTGCTCCAAAGACGTGAACAAGTAATCTATACTCTACAACTCTCTGAAATGCTGAATCAAACCAGAATAAACGTAAATAATCAGCATCATGTTCTGGTACCCTAACTTGATAAAACATTTTTTTGAATATCGGCAATGACTGCAAGATTGTCTTGCCTAAACCTAAGCAAAACACCAAACAAGTTGTTTGTCAGGTCAGGCTCCCGAAGCAGTTTGTCATTCAAGGATACACCTCTAAATTTCAACGAGCAATCGAAAACTACTCTAATTTTACCCTTTCTCTTGTGAAAGACTGCATGATGAGTCAAATACCAACAACCCTTGGGGCTAACATCCAGCTCGTCTGGTGGCACAAGTTCCATGAAGTTATTATCTAGCATAACTTGCATGAAATCTCTATACTCTTGGAAAAACAAGTCGTCATTGCCAAACTTTCGCACAGTTGACTGAAATCTATTGAAGGCTTGTTGCCGATTATTGGGAAGATCGGCATCTTTGAGAGGCAGTTAAATTTCGTAATGGTTATCTGGCAATTTGCGCACACTATTGCCTACGCTAGCAAGCCATTTTTTGTATTTTGTGACATGGCGAATTCTCTGGTACTATCAATGAAATCTTTCTCAAAAAATGCATCGATATCTTTCAGTAGCGAGTCTCTCGTGGTGACTCTGCAGCACCTTGCCTTGCTATCATCACGAGACGAAGGACTGTTCAGAGACCATCCTAGTGCGTACAGGGCCGCAAAGGGTTCGTCTGCACCTCGCTCAACTATTTGCGAAGGTTTCAACAACGCTGGCATGTTCATGCCAATTAGCACGTCTACAGGCGTATTTATGAAACGAAACGGGACATCAGCCAAATACGATAGGCCTTTAGTATCTTCTGAAGACACCAAATCGCTTGAAGTGAAGGGCCAGCTCTCTGTGTCCTTGCTATATAGCACAGGTATGGTAGTCACAAACTCTTTGTCAAGGTTGTAAACCTGAATATTATTCAAAACGAGAGTCTTCAAATCGCTAATTGCGCCCTGCATCGTTGTTAAATCAATTTTAGACTCTTCAGCCGCAACGCCTAACTTTGTTAACAAACTCTCATTGAACCAACAGTCTGATGAAGCATTATCAAGTGCGCAATTCACATTACCTCTTTACCGCCGCTCACCTTGATTATTGCAGGTACAATTGGCGTAGCAATTTTAATGAAAGAGCGACCCCCATCCTTGCCAGCCCCACTGATGCGGTAAATCCAGCCTTGCACGCACTGACCCCAGCATCCGCTGCCGTAGCTGCCGGCTCATTACCTTGTCTATGGGAACTAGGCGACATTTTAAATGGGTCATGGAGGACAGTAGGGTGCCCCTTTTTACAAATAGCACAAGTCAGCCTACTACGACAAGTCTTTGAAAAATGGTTTCCTTTAAAACTTGCGAAGCAAAGTTTACATTTTTTGACAAACTTGACCCCATCAGCAATAGGCTTACTTTGGAACAAATTACACTCTAAAATACCGTGATCTAACTTCTCGCAGTACAGGCAAAACGACTTTCGTTCTGCTAGTTTTGTAGCTGTAGAGTTAGTTAAAATTTTCCTAGTGCCAAGTTTTTTAGCTTTGTTATCTTGGGAATCAGAAATGGTACCAAACAACGGTTGCTTAAGAACAGATACTTCTAGCTGTACAAATTCCGTCAGAGACTTGAAGGTTACATGCCCTTGAACAGCGAGCAACTCATGAGTTCGTCTCCTCCAACGTTCACGCATTTTATATGACAATATTTTAACAACATTCATTATTTCTTTAGGACTATGGGGTCCATTACAAATAGACATACTTTCTAGAAAGTGACAACAATCTAACAGGAAGATAGAAAGGTCCTGCAGGGCATCAACGTCGTCATTTCTGATCTCAGGCCATTTATCTAGCTTCTGAATATAAGCATGGGCAACGTTAAATTCATTTCCGTACTCGCTAATTAGAAGTTGCTTAGCCGCATTGAAAGCAGCTGACGGATCCTTATGGGAACAACTATGAACAAATTGCCAGGCCTTGCCAGCCGTGTACTGTTCCAAATAAATTAATTTGTCACCGTCATCGCTGCATTTAGACTCTACTATACGTTCAAAGGTCTGTATAAAGCCTTTAAACTTCGTAGGATCCGTACCGTCGTAAACGGTCAAATCCTTTTTAGGGAGCGAAGCCCTATCGTATCATTGAGCCATAGCCAAAGATATTTCATGTTGCCGCGCCAAAATGTGCAAAAGCCTATCCTCAGATGCCGAACTTACAGTAGACAGCTGTGCTGGCGCTCCCAGCACCGATGGCTGTGCTGGCGCTCCCAGCACCGATGGCTGTGCTGGCGCTCCCAGCACCGATGGCTGTGCTGGCGCTCCCAGCACCGATGGCTGTGCTGGCGCTCCCAGCACCGATGGCTGTGCTGGCGCTCCCAGCACCGATGGCTGTGCTGGCGCTCCCAGCACCGATGGCTGTGCTGGCGCTCCCAGCACCGATGGCTGTGCTGGCGCTCCCAGCACCGATGGCTGTGCTGGCGCTCCCAGCACCGATGGCTGTGCTGGCGCTCCCAGCACCGATGGCTGTGCTGGCGCTCCCAGCACCGATGGCTGTGCTGGCGCTCCCAGCACCGATGGCTGTGCTGGCGCTCCCAGCACCGATGGCTGTGCTGGCGCTCCCAGCACCGATGGCTGTGCTGGCGCTCCCAGCACCGATGGCTGTGCTGGCGCTCCCAGCACCGATGGCTGTGCTGGCGCTCCCAGCACCGATGGCTGTGCTGGCGCTCCCAGCACCGATGGCTGTGCTGGCGCTCCCAGCACCGATGGCTGTGCTGGCGCTCCCAGCACCGATGGCTGTGCTGGCGCTCCCAGCACCGATGGCTGTGCTGGCGCTCCCAGCACCGATGGCTGTGCTGGCGCTCCCAGCACCGATGGCTGTGCTGGCGCTCCCAGCACCGATGGCTGTGCTGGCGCTCCCAGCACCGATGGCTGTGCTGGCGCTCCCAGCACCGATGGCTGTGCTGGCGCTCCCAGCACCGATGGCTGTGCTGGCGCTCCCAGCACCGATGGCTGTGCTGGCGCTCCCAGCACCGATGGCTGTGCTGGCGCTCCCAGCACCGATGGCTGTGCTGGCGCTCCCAGCACCGATGGCTGTGCTGGCGCTCCCAGCACCGATGGCTGTGCTGGCGCTCCCAGCACCGATGGCTGTGCTGGCGCTCCCAGCACCGATGGCTGTGCTGGCGCTCCCAGCACCGATGGCTGTGCTGGCGCTCCCAGCACCGATGGCTGTGCTGGCGCTCCCAGCACCGATGGCTGTGCTGGCGCTCCCAGCACCGATGGCTGTGCTGGCGCTCCCAGCACCGATGGCTGTGCTGGCGCTCCCAGCACCGATGGCTGTGCTGGCGCTCCCAGCACCGATGGCTGTGCTGGCGCTCCCAGCACCGATGGCTGTGCTGGCGCTCCCAGCACCGATGGCTGTGCTGGCGCTCCCAGCACCGATGGCTGTGCTGGCGCTCCCAGCACCGATGGCTGTGCTGGCGCTCCCAGCACCGATGGCTCGCCGTTGTATTTTCTCTCAACTTCGCGGATGCTCGCGTCCTCCAATTCGTCGCTAAGAATTTTTAGCTTAACGTCAGCTTCTTCACTGGCCAAAATTTGCCTTGTATGTTTAAATGAGAGCAAACACCGTTCATAATTCGTCTTCAAATCGAATTCTTGAATTTCGAGTGCTAGCGTTTTCTGAAGCACAGATTTTTTCGCTACGGCATCAGCTCGCTGTTCAGCCAAATGAATCCTCGACGATGATGCAGAAACTGCGCTCCGCGAAGTTCTTGAAGCGACCGCTGACCTAACAACAGCCACCAAGGGCTGATCGATGACATGTTGTACGACATCTCTAAATTGAGAAATACCTTCTTTGTGGCGATCTAACCACTCTTCATGCTTCTCATGGCACGCCTCGTAGAGCCTCTCTACTCTCGTCAGATACTCCGTGTACAAGGACCTGATGGACGCCAAGTTATTTTCGGGGTCGTCGAGCAGTTCTTCAATCTCGTGCTTAATACGAGTTACCGACGCCTACTTGGCTGAGGGTGGATCACCAGCAGCAGGAAGCGTCTTGCCTGGAGGAGAACGTACGGTTGCCATAGCTTTACCGTAATTTCAGAATTTCCATAATTTTCACCACGTTTTACCACAAACAATTCTTCATCACAAGTGCACACTGGAATGATTACATGCACTTCTATGGAATGTTTATGACTAAATGTAGGGTCTATTTCACGCCTACATGGGGAGAGCATCGAAGTCAAGATTTTGCCAGGTCGTGCGACTTCGCATCTCCCTAACTCTACGACCTGATTTGGTTTACAATGTCTATCAAACACGTGTAGCAGCAAGTCTTTATTGTTACCACAAACAGGTCATAAACGTTGGTCTGAAAAGAATACATAAAGTTACACAAGCGAATATGCAATAAATGACTAATGAACAAACGAGAGAAATGAAATAAAAATACCTATTGCGCAGCGACACAGACGCCCCTACCGAAGTGGAACATATGCAACACCGGCGGAGGCAACCGAGCCCTACGCTAACTAACGCCAAGTGACAGGAACAGGCCAAGAGGCAACGAAGTTTGAACTAATTCACACATAAAGGGTCGCGCTGCTTTGTCGATGACAGAACTGCGGCAACAACATATTTCCAGAGTTCAACTTCATGAATTGCGGTTTTCACGCCTAACATTTTCACTTTGGTGATCGATAGACAGCGTATTCTGAGTTGCTCTTACTGAATAATTCATTCCTCGTGAATCTTTCCAAGCCTACCCTGACAGGGAAACACGTACCCTGTACCATTTGAAACATGTACCATTTTCACGCCTAACATTTTCACTTTGGTGATCGATAGACAGCGTATTCTGAGTTGCTCTTACTGAATCATTCATTCCTCGTGAATCTTTCCAAGCCTACCCTGACATGGGAACACATACGAATTATTAGTTCAATTAGTACAGGTTTCCATAACCAACTACAGACAAAGTCAACAATTACATCGACGGTGTCACTGATCAGTCACTTTCACCTAACTTCCTAAAAATGGACACAAATAAAATAATATATGCAAAATGAGAGATTTACCAGGTCGGCAGATATCCCGTGTGCTCTAATTCAAAAGAAAATAGAGTGTTAACATTTCATCAGACTTACGCCACACTGCCGTGCACTGCAGTTTAGGCGATCTAATTACTCGTCACCACACACAAACCATGGGAAATTATAATTACATACTATTCCCCCTGATTTACCCAGCCTTTGAGACAGTTCTACCTTTATTTATATTATGTTATTCCACTCAAAGAGACGTCGTTGAACTTTCACGACATTATCAATGAATTTACATAGCTCGGGATCCTGCAGTATATGTTTGCCGTTAAATGACGGAGACAGTGTTGTATCAGCTTAACATAACTATTCTACTAAGAAAATTAAATTTGCATATCCGTCGATGTTGGAGTACAAACAGTGTGAGTGCCTGCAACATCCCTATGCGAAGAAAAACAATCAAAACTTCCACACAGAGACACCGAGACAATTCACACCAGATTGTATCCAAAAATCAGTAAGTCAATCAGGGAGTCAAAATTCGGTAAACATCGCAGCCACGCAAACAAGCAAAATGGGATATGCTTTATTTCCTAATTTGCGCCCCTGCAAATGTGGGTCAAAATCGAAGTTTCATTACTCCCTCGCTCACCCCACGCGGGCCAGACTGAAAGGGCGTAAGTATCTAGCAACGCACTGAGAGCTTCAAAATAAGGAACAATTCTTATTCTATAACACTTAGAATCAATGAACTATCACCCGCACATCAAAATTCACGAGAGTCCGCCAGATCGAAAAACACAACCAAAAAAAACAAGCAAACATTCCTACGTGAAATTCAGGGCAAAGGATTAAGTTCATCTTATTATACTACGGTGCCGTGTAATTTGTAAAATAATTTACAATTTCTGCAGGGAACCCTTAATTTACACATTTATTAATCTACGTGTTCCTTGTCCATCCTGCCCAGAGTCTGACCTTCCAGACATTACCAACACGAGAAACCTTTGCATTACTTACTCTAATTCTTTTTATTAAGCTGTTAAAGGAATACAACATGGGATTTTCTTGTGACTATACAACTCGCAAAGACAGAGCACAGAAAACGAGCTATAATATTTTCGAAGAAAAATTCCCTGCCATTGAGGTTCGACGTATTTTCAAGTAATAACACCAGTAATATTTCTACTTCATTTCATATAGCATTCTACATTCTTGCGTTCACATAATACCACACTCGAGTAATTAAACGATGAGCCTTGACGCACAATAATTTTTTTTGCACTCTCCAGCAAGGCCATAAACTTACACTCATGTTTCATTCGTTACAGTGCCTGTCATTGCAACTATCATTCATCATTAAAATTTTCTCAACAAAATCAAGGCTTCACTTCAAATATAGTATATTTCTTTATAAAAAAATAACATATTCCAATGAGCTAGATTTGTTCAATACAGTTATATGGACACATTCTCGATACAACCTCGCGATTCACTTGGAATCACGGACGAAATTGTTACCATCATTTTATTTAAAAAAATATGAAGATTCAAATAAAGTTCCCCACTGAACATGAAATTCACAAATAGAGCATTGCGGACGAATGCATTAAATTATCCATCTAACATCGTGACTCGTGAGTTTTACTGAGGTTGAGTGAATAAACGTACCTAGGGGTTCGTAGATTCTGGCCCCACCAGCAACCTCAAAAGAATCCTGTTTCACACTTTAAAATAATCTGAAAGCTTCATTAATCACCCCACCTGCAGACGTAGCAAAAATATAATCTTGAATTCAATGCACGATTCAGTTGATAAAAGCTTATTCATTGGCCAAATCCACCTACTTAGTCAAAAATTGGCATTGTCAACTCCACGTATTCTGTCCAACACCAAGTATACTTAAATGAATCTTGTTTCCCAACTAAAGGAAACTGGGATTGAAACACCTTTAAGGAGATCATCTCAGGTGGAGAACTGTTTTCGTCCGATTCGTTTGAAAATTGGCCAGTATATGTCTTTTGTGAAAGTAAACCTTTTTGCTCCTATCATTTTTTCGATTTAGGCCTTATTTTTTTTTTGGACGAAAAATGAGTTTTTTGGGATATTTTATGTATACTTTAAAATGTATCTCCTCATTGAGTTTTGATGCTAGAACAAAAACAAAGACAGTATTAGAATCCTTGAAACATTTCTAACAAACTCAGTAGGGTTTTTTTTTAAATTTGAATTTTTTCGATTTTTTCAAAATTTTTGAAAATTTCTGAAATGAACAACAATTTTTTGGGTTTAGAGCTATATATTTTTCGAAAAATTCGAATTTCAAAAAAAGCCCTACTGAGTTTGTTAGAAATGTTTCAAGGATTCTAAAACTGTCTTTGGTTTTGTTCTAGCATCAAAACTCAATGAGGAGATACATTTTGAATGTGGAAATTGTTTTTTTTGGGCATAAGCCATAACAAAATTTTTTGTTGAGGTGTAATAAAATGATCAATTTATGTAATTGAATGCAGTTTTAATTTTTATTTTGATAATTTCCATACATATCTTCACATTCACACTGTAAATTGTGATTTCCAAAATAAAATAAAAAATATAAAAATAAAATTATTTTATTTATAGAAATAAAATTTTTTTCGGTCTGATTCTTATGAAATTTGACTATGATGTGTAACTTCGAAAAAAAACACAATTTATTCTATTCGTTTTTTTGATTTAGGCCTTAATTTTTGCAAAAATTTGACAAATTGGTTTTTACGTATTGATATTTCACTGATATTCATATTTCAAGAAGTATCTCCTCCTTCAGTTTTGATGCTAGAACAAAAAAAAGACAGTTTTAGAATTCTTAGAACATTTCTAACAAACTCAGCAGGGCTTGTTTTCCATTTCCCATTTGTTCTCTTTTTATATGGGGCCAAAATCGGTCAAAAATTCAAAATTTTTGGTACTTTTCACTGATATTGATATTTCAAAATGGAACTCCTCCTTCAGTTTTGATGTTAGAACAAAATCAAAGACAGTTTTAGAATCCTTGGAACATTTTAAACAAACTCAGTAGGGCTTTTTTTTCATTTCTCATTTGTTCACTTTTATATGGGGTCAAAATTGGCGTAAATGAATATTTTGGTCCCCTCACCACCCCCGGGGGGTGGGGGGGAATTGTTGTCCGTAGCGCCATAAAATTTGAAGACCGAATAGTCCACCAACTAAGGGTCCTTTTCCAACAAAAACATGAGAAATGACCCCCGGAGCGACAGGGGCCTCGGATAATCTCCTTAAATTAATACACCTAACACGATTGACGTTTGCAAAAATTATGTTTTACCATGAATTATCTTTCTCACTCCTGAACAATGTAGTACCTCATAATGATTGAATTCAGCAAATATTCACAAAAATTCAAGTACTTACTCGTGAACACTGCAGTTTAGCATGATGTTGGGCATCTAGAAAATTTTAACAAATGAATTTACTTTAATGGTCACACGTGTAGGCTTTATTCCTATATCTTAAGTAGATCACTAAAACTAGCACGAGAGCTGAATACGCAGCCTCTTAGTAGCGTCTTACTCGCTCTAAAAAATATGTATGCACTATATTTAATTCTATAATTCTAGACACCGCCACTAAATTCACTGTACTCCGACGATTGAGAAAAGTAAAAATTTACTCTGTCTATAATGGCAACAGAAATCGATTTTTTTGAAATTCCATCACCTATATCTGAAGATGTTAAACTTTCACAATTAAAGCATTCAAATATTAACGAATGTAAATGTGAATTTCATTAAACGTTACGTTACGTCAAGCAAAAATTTTTATTTACGTTAACCAGCAGCTGCCATGAAACTGAATTCATACGACGCTTCAAAAATTGTCCTCAGATATTTTGGCGAAGGCGGTTTTTATAACTAAAATTAAGGCGTTAATTTCCTCCGCCACCTACTTTTATTTCTACACATAAAATATGGCTAAGTGTAATTGATGGATCAATCATAGCGACATTCAAAATTCAGCACACAAAAATTTCCCCCAACACTTTGTCGAGAAAAGTTTTGCAAAACGTTATTCCAGCAAAATGCAGCAGAATTAATTCTTTCAAAGCACACAGATATAATCACAATGCCATTCGCCTGTGATTTTAATTAAATTCAATGATAATGGCTGCAGCCCAAAACTCGAAAGTATTATGATGGCTTTTACATGCTCCCAAAATAAAACGTACTCAGAAGCTCCAGCATTGTTACTCTAGATACGGACGAAATTCACTGCAAATGATCAGAACTCCTGATTATATACTTCGCTCATAACACGTATACAGATTAATGGCAATGGGTTTAAACAACTCTGCCTTAGTCGGACTCACTTTAATTGGTCACTCAGAAAAGGTCTGACCGCAGCCTCAAGAATTTATCATTATGTTCCGGCAAGTGATAGCAGCACTCGCGGTTGCACCGACCGCTTAACCTCTAGGCTGGAATTTAACTTCAACAAATTGGCCGAACACAAATGACACGGAGCAAATGGTACATGAAGAAATATCTCTTTAACGTTCGACCGAATTTAATGTTTAAGAGAGCGAAGGAAAATTTTTATGCTGTCACATAAATATCAGGCTCACACTGATTATATTCCATCCCATAAGCACTCAACTGTAACTTTCAATTGAGGATTGAAAATTTTTTAATAATGATGACTGCACTTCAGTATTTTACACGACTTCTATGGTTTCGCAAGCTTAAAAAATTAATCCCATGAGAAGAAACATTTAACTGATACACTCACTGTCATGACACATTTGAGCCAAGAATTCAACATTGATACATGAATCGTTCATCGTATTAAGAGAGTTTTAATGGCCCAGCATTACTCCAATTTACGTGCCTCAGAAAGCGCACTTCTGTTGCCTAATTTGGAGCCAGATGAGCTGTGGTACAGTCGCTGAGCCACACATTCCTATGTATTTACGACTCCAGCTCAATAGTAGGCAATGACACTGCGGAACTGCAGTTCCTCAAGACAAGGCTCACAGCCACAACTTTCGGCTGTGCTCCACGGCTTGTTATTGAAATGAATGGAACTACCAATAGCAAGCGAATTATAATACTGGATAAATATTTGCAAGATGACTGGAAAATTATTCAAATTCTTTCTTGAGAGTTCATCACTACAATTTTAAAATTTTGGGCAAGTGAAATGTTAAAAAAATTTCCATGCTAATATACAGGTTTCGGCTTGCACAGTGCACTCTATATATTTCCCTGTCGCGATACGTGAAAAGGGTTACTAATCGCGCACGCATGAGGACTTGCAACCTCCACAAATAAAGAAATGTACACCTTTGTGCTCGCACGTTACCCACATAAATAAGCATGGAGAATAATGAGCATTAAAGATTAAGCACCTTTATTGCTAAACTGAACACGTGGATTTTGGTACGGGGAAACATGTAATCGCAAAATCAAAATGCGCACCAGTGTCCTCAGACAAGATGCTCATGATAAGCGACATGATACACACTGAAATGGTTACACTTCAGCTGCATAGGCAAACGAGAAAAATGTAATGCTTGACTTCAAAATTCTACCACTTGGTATTCATAATAAGGAGAACACTTCACACCGTGGTGCCCAACATGTACACTACACCCTTGTAATTTGCACTTGCTATCTGATTCATCATAAACACAGCGCGCCATAATGGACTTGCACTGTTCAGCGTGCATCTTCTTCCTTTGCTTCTCCAAAATTTACCACTTGCGAGCTCGCCTCCTAACTCATCATGAACACAGCGCGCCAGAATGAATTTTTACTCTTCTGCGTGCCTCTGCTTCTTTTCCTTCTTCACAATTACAACTTGAGTTAATTCCCTGTCGTCGGCCTGTTGAGGCTCGAAACACAGCATCCAGGCTTCCACATTAACGCTGAATACCAGGTCGGCTGCCCGCTGCGAGGCTGCGAACGCTCGGCCGGTTGTGGCGCTACAAGCTCTCGGATGTGAAGCGTACACCGGTCGTGGTGCTATAACACAACCCAAGTCTCCGCGATATCTCAGCTGCCGCGTAGGCCAGCTTCCCCAACCCGCCTGTGAACAATGAGCATATTAAGTAACTAGCTCCATTTGAATCTTTATTCCCTGCAATACACCTACTTCACATCGCATTGATTGAACTACTTCTTTACTCCCCTTTAATTCTCAAAATCAATCATAATTTATTTCCCTCTGAAATCAATCCGGATGAGTATTTTACCCCGCTTCATAAAACAAATCACAAAGCACTCTGTTACATAAAAACCATCAAGCCTGCACTTCAATAATATATACACGAATATATTTGATTTCCCTGTGAGAGATAATAACACCCTCAAACTTCTACCCACATATTACGTGAAACTCTAAACACTCCCTGTTTGAGAACATTCTACAAAATGCAAACCCTCTGATAATCACACGAACATATATAGCCACGTATTCTCACCTCCCCTCTGGCCGTCAGAAAGCCTACGTTCTTGCCACTGCACCAGTCAAATAGACCGGTTCTCCGCGCTTGCTCTGCTTTTATACCCACGCCGCACTATGGCTGTGTCCCGGCAGAGTAGAGGCTTTTGAAAGTGCGTGGCTTCTCCCTATTAGATGAATCTCACACGTCACATATGACGTGTTCCCTGCTTCGCAAAACTTTTTATTGCTACGCGCATTTCCCTCAAAATAAACCCAGCAACTCTTGTTTTCCTAACTCTTTAACCCCTCATTTTCTGAGCTGTGTATTCACGTTACCCTCGTTTTATTATGCATTCAATTTAGCGTACTAGCTTTTCAGTCCAGCCGCTACCCCCTACGTACTCCTCCCATCTGCTGATGTGGTACACCCCTCATATCCCTCACGATCCGCGCACTGCTGCCTGTAGAGCCGGTTGCTTGCCTCTGCAGCGTCGGTTTTCATATATATATGCTTAATATAATCTATATCACGACAAATTGTATTAACCAAATATTAATCCCCTAAACAGAGGAAAACCTCTTGGGCAAGATAATGAGACCTATCTCAATGGGAAAGACATTGCAGGCATATTTAGTTCAATAAGTATTTTGTTAATGGGGACGAAAGCATCACTGGAAAAACGAACAGTGATTCCAATAGCCACTTCTTTACCTCACAGACCTGAGCTCATACCATCATACCGCTCATTTTTTCGATGTTCCCAACTGCATTACACCGCTGAACAATAAATAAATAAAACAAAAAAGCTATATTATCAGTGACAGTGCTCAAATACGTAGCTCAGTTGAATATACCTATTCTTGCTGATAATGTAAACATCGCTTTTTTCCGGCATCATGATAATTCATTAAAAATTGCTAGGGTAACCACCATCTTTAAATGCATTGACAAAACTTTTATTAATAATTATTGACCAATTTCTGTATAGCCAATCAATAATAAAATTTTCGAAAAAATAGTTCATAACAAATCATGTTTTTACATACGACCTTAACTCACATCTCATACTCAAGCAATTTGGTTTTTGTTCTCAAAATTACCTCAAGGGATTCTAAATCACCCGCAATTCCTTTCTTTAAATACAGCGATGAACAACTTTGAATTTTATGTTTTCCTCGAATTCAAACACACTTTCAATGTGCAGATCGTGACATATTTTTCTCTAAACTATGCCATGGAGTGAGAGGCTGAAATGAATGATTGAAAGATTCTACCTCATCGGCTTAAAGATTTTGTATTTGAGAAGTCAATTACATTTCAAAGAGATTAACTATTCAAAATCTGCGCTACAAAGTATAACTCAATGAAAGAAACGAAAAAGAAGTATTTGAAGAACATTTACTCTGAACGTGTCGAGCCTAGCCTCATTCTAAGCAAAAAGTCTGCAAATAAAATTATAGACAAGTCAGTACACCTAAAATTACAGAAGCGCAGGATATAAGAACGAAAAACAAACACAACAAAAAATATAATAATAATAATTTATTGGTTGACTATTTTCAGAGGGTTTGCACTCTGCATTTCGTTGAGAGAAGGTTTGAGTTTATGAATGAATAAGGACTCTAAAATACGTAGGTCTAAGTTGGTGGTACAAGTATCTAATATTATAAATTTGCTAATATCAATAATCTGCTCAGAGGAACCATTATTACAATGATGATGTCTGATACTAGAACGAGTAGGAGAAGTAAGTAAGCGACCTGTACGATGACTTCGACCAGCATGTTCAGCAACCATGACGTAAAGTGCTCGGAGGGTGGAACCCACATACTGCGATGCGCAATGCGCACAACTGGAATTATAGACGAGGGAAGATCGCATGCCGGCCGTAAGTACATCTTTAAATCTAAAAAAAGATCCAATGGTAAGTTCGGTAACTAAAATAATACGAAAGGAAATTTCCGGGAAAAAATTAGTCAAAATCAATAAAAAGTCTTTTCTCAACTTTTCCGATTGATATCCAAAATATGACAAAACACAGTAACGATAGTTTAGAGCTTGAACACGAGATTTTGGAATAAATTTACTATTCATGAACTTATTAATGGCACGGAAAATAAATGAATGTGGATATCCATTAGTTGTTAAATAAGACTGCAAAAATTCCCATTATCAAAACATCCATTGGATATCCACAATCAGTTATTTTTAGGGCCATTAATAAGTTCAATAATAGTAAATTTATTCCGAAATCTCGTGTTCAAGCTCTAAACCATCGTTACTGTGTTTTGCCATATTTTGGATATCAATCGGAAAAGTTGAGAAAAGACCTTGTATTGCTTTTGACTAAATTTTTCCCGGGAATTTCCTTTCGTATTATTTTAGTTAACAAACGTGCTATTGGATCTTTTTTTTAGATTTAAAGATGTACTTCCAACCGGCATGCGATCTTCCTTCGTCTATAATTTCAGTTGTGCGCATTGCGCATCGCAGTATGTGGGTTCCACCCACCGAGCACTTTACGTCAGGGTTGCTGAACTTGCAGGTCGAAGTCATCGCATAGGTCGCTTACTTACTTCTCCTACTCATTCTAGTATCAGAAAACATTGTAGTAATGGTTCCTGTGAGCAGATAATTGATATTAGCAAATTTAAAATATTAGATACTTGTACCGCCAACTTAGACCTACGTATTTTAGAGTCCTTATTCATTCATAAACTCAAACTTTCTCTGAACGAAATGCAGAGTGCATATCCTCTGAAAATAGTCAACCGATAAATTATTATCATATATTTCGTTTTGTTTGTTTTTTGTGCTTATATCCTGCGCTGCTGTAATTTTGGGTGTACTGACTTATCTATAATATTATTTGCAGACTTTTTGTTGAGAATGAGCCTAGGCTCGAAACGTTCAGAGTAAATGTTTTTAAAATACTTTTTCTCCATTTCTTTCATTGTAAATTTACTTCGCAAAAAAGGTTTTCCTCAGTAAAATATAACTCAGGCCATCATTGAAGGATCAGTTCTCAGGCCTCTTATTATTTCAGTTTTTAAGCGAGAAAGTAAAATATTCATTAATACTAAATTAATATTCTTTGCAGACATTCAGACATTATCAACGAGTTTTTTCCCGTATGCCGCGCAAAAATCTAACTAAATAAACAAGGAACTAAAAGTTTTTCGCTCACGTTCGAAGCAAATAAAATCTGCATAAACGTCAACAGGTTAAACATATACTTTACTCTTACCATAAAAAAGTAAAGACTCCTCATTAGCATAATATTAGCCAAGAAAAAATTCAAGCGGTCAACAGTTCCAAATTTTTGAGCTCACTATTTGATTAATATTTGAATTGGCCGGCTCTATTAATTATACACCCTCGAAATAATTCATATTCATTGAAATTTCTCACAAAGTGAAGCACATTCTGTTGACGGATACACCAGAAGTCCTTCACAGCACATAGACTCATCTGCTAATTCAACACAACATTGCAACCTGGGATGGCCTGGACAAAAATAAAATTGTTAGAGTATTCATCCTACAAGAAAAAATTATCTATGTTTAGCCAACTGAATACAACACCCATACCAAAGATTCTTTGAAAAGCCTAAAAAGTCTACTACTACTGATTTTCTCTTGGCAGTTTTATGAACAAAATGGCCCATCTCCGGATAGGTTGCCGTAGAAGCCTCATTGTTTATGTGGCCCACAATACTAATCATGTTGACTGCTCGATATTAAGTATATTATTGCATCTTATTTGTAGCAATGTAACAACGATAACTTTGAACTTCAACAAACATTAATGTTCAAATCGACCATCATGACTATTTGACGAGAAGTAGAAGCAAGCTCATAGATCCGTATTACTCAAAAGTTGAAAATTTCAAAACAGTTTTCTTTTGCTAGTCGAATTCTGAAATTCCATTCTTAACGATGCTTACGATTTTCCACTTACTCAGAATTCAAAAAATGTTTGAATCTTATGAGCCCAATTGCTAGTCAAATGTATGATAAGAAAAAATTGATACAAAAGCGAAGCAAATTAAAGAAGCCCAAATGAAGTCTCACCTCTGAACGAAATTCCTCACCTCGAATAATGTGTCAAATGAAATTGAATCCTAGAGCTACTTATTTACACGAGTATATATGCGTTTGCGCATGTATACGAGTGTATACATTTGTTTTGGTGTATATTCAGGTGTATTGACACCTTTAAATATACTTTATGGGATACTTCAGATGGAAATCATTGACCGGGCGGTCAAGGTGCATTTTTTCTCACTTTGACCTTAACACGCAATGGCTTATACACTAAACTGATTCAAAGTTGGGTACATAAGTGTACCAAGTAATTGTTCATGTTACTTTAGAATTTGTCCGTCTCCTGATATGTAATCTCAGAAGCCTCGATGTATATTCGGCCCAGAATACTGAAATTGTTGACCGTTCGATATTATGTATATTATTGTATCTTATTGGTGGCAATGTACATGCTTGGAGTTCATAAATCTTTACAATTTTTCAGAATTTCAGGAAGCAGTCGTCTAATCTAGTGTTAACTTTATATTATGGATAAGGGTAAAAACTTTGACACCTCAGCAGGCGGTGACCTCTATGGTTTACTTGGTACTTGAAAGCAAATGTACGCAATTAGATGATTTAATCATGTTCAAAAACAGATTTTCAGTATTGTGCAGTCGATTTCACGGATTGATATAATTTCTGGAGTTTTGACCCTGAATTCTAATTTAAAATTATTTGAACTGTAAAATTAAGGGGACCATCCCCGGGCCAAATTGGGTCCCCGAATGGAAATGCGTGTTTTTGTTGAAAAAGGATCCTTAGGGGGTGGGTTATTGTGCCATGAAATTTTATGGCGCTACGGACGCTAGAAACCCCCCCACGGGGGGTCCAAAGGGGACCGATAAACATCATTTTTGGACCCAATTTTTTTTCTTGTTGAAAAAGGATCCTTAGGGGTTAGGTTATTGTGCCATGAAATTTTATGGCGCTACGGACGCTAGAAACCCCCCACGGGAGGTCAAAAGGGGACCCCCCGGGGGTCCAAAGGGGTCCCCCCGGGGGGGGACCCCTCCACGAATTTTTTGAAAAATAATAAAAAACTAAGGCCTGAATCGAAAAAGTGACAGGAGTAAAAAAGGTTTACTTTCAACAAATACATATACTGGCCAATTTTCAAACGAATCGGACGAAAAAAGTTGGTGAGACCTCAATATGACTGAGTACTCAAAAGAACTGTAATATTTCTCTATAATTTTATGCACTATTTTTCTTGTGTTTCATTGAAATTCAAGAGGGAAGACGTTGCTCATAATTCGTACATAGAAATAAATCATGGAAACTGCATTCATGTACTAAAATTTTCATGATATTCCAATTCAATGGACATACTTTGTTTTTGGGCTCTAGTGAAAAATTACCGTTTTTACCATTCAAATCGTATCAGGGCATTGAGTTTTGATGCTAGAACAAAACCAAAGACAGTTTTAGAATCCTTGAAACATTTATAACAAAAGTACATTCTTTTTGTTTTCAAATTCAAATATTTCGAAAAAATATATTGTTCTAAACCCAAAAAATATTCAAGGGTTTAGAAAATTGAAAAAAATAAAAAAAATTCGAATTTTCAAAAAAAATAAATGTACTTTTGTTAGAAATGTTCCAAGAATTCTAAAACTGTCTTTGGTTTTGTTCCAGCATCAAAACTCAATGCCCTGATAGGATTTGAATGGTACCTAAATATGCCCCAAAAAACGAATTTTTCGTAAAAAAAATAAGGCCTAAATCGAAAAAGTGACGACAAGTGACGGTTTACTTTCAACAAATACATATACTGGCCAATTTTCAAACGAATCGGACGAAGCTAGTTCAACTTTCTGGTCCCCTTAATGTGCGCAGACGTTGTTCGAGAATTTGAGCAAGGTCTCCAATTGAAAATGATAGGCTAATCCATTATACGCAGCATTGTGCAAAGAAGGCTTTCCCATGGTATTTAGCTTGTAGTCGCAAGGTAGACTTCAACGTGCAAAATAATAGTTTATATGAATATATTTTCTGTTCATCAGTTGAGCTACGAAGGTTATAGAAAAGAAGAACTTTAAAATAATCTTAATGATTTTATTTATTTCAATGTATATCTTCAGTGTAAATCATTGTTGCTATACTTCACAAGTATAACTGGAAAGGGAGCAACGCTAAGAATTGGGGTAAATGACTGGCCAACATTTTATTCCATATAAAAATTCTAAAAAGCCATATAAGCTTGAGTCTGCGAGAGAGCATCACATCATCGATACTTCTAGAAGGAACGTCGCCTGAACACCGATACAACAAGAACACCGAGGGAAAATGCCATGAACATCAACGTGTAATTTCGTGTAATATTTTCTTAATATTGTTATTGTTTTATGTGGAATTTTAGACTAAAATATTAGCAGAAGTAAGTACCAATGTATGTGAATTGTTCTAGGAAATATCTTCCATTCATATTTAGATCTTGCGACATTATAATTACGAATTAGCATCTCGAGAGGCAGCCCTAAGTGCCCCTAACGTCGACCGAGGCGGTTGCTTTCAAGGGTCGGGGCTAGTCACGTAGGAGCGGGCACCAAAGACAGGCGTGAGCAACGTGAAATAACTCCCGGCTTAGCTTGGGCTGAGGGTCTCTTCCTATACAAATATTTCGTCAATGTGTCAACGTAATTACATCAATTTGATATTGAAATAAACATTCGTGCCCTTAGTTCATATTAAAAGTGACCTTGCCATCAACATTAGCCAGCTGTCGACCGTTGACTGTCGATCACAACGCTCCAACATGGCGATCCGACTACGAGAGCCCGCCCTGTTAACAACGGCCGGCGAATATGAGATGAGTGTTCTACCATGTCCATGCCTGTCTAAATGTTCCTCACTCAAACCTCTGAGTATGTAGGAGGCGTACAATATGTAATCAATTAACACCTTGATTTTTTTATTTTATCAATAGTGGAATGTCTTAAAATTTCGTCTCTTTAATTTCCTTCGTAATTAGAAAGAGAAGATGAGATGATGATGATAAAGAAACTATAAAAAGATAATGCACATACGTAAATAAAAGCCTTAGCTCTGAGCCTATGCTTACCGAAGATCTATGAAATATATTTATAAATTTTCCCATAAATATGGGTGGTGGCAGCTACTGTAATTAATAAAGACTAGAAAATATAAGAATGTGATGAATAAGAAATGTCACGACGAATAAACAACACGAAATGAATGTCAGCGGCGATTAAA
Organism: Morinoia aosen; assembly: GCA_030386875.1. Taxonomy (NCBI): domain Eukaryota; kingdom Metazoa; phylum Arthropoda; class Malacostraca; order Amphipoda; family Talitridae; genus Morinoia; species Morinoia aosen. The sequence continues at coordinate 11,751,655 of CM059572.1, read as the reverse complement.
GATCAAAAGTCAGCCATACGAACGTAAAAAGGGGAGAAACATAATAATGGCGAGACAACGGTGGGAAAGAACATAACAACGTCGGCAGCGATGCGGGATCGCAACATAACATTACATCTCAACAAGCAACTCCAGAATTCCAAGTAGAAAGAATTCAAACATTTCTACCAGGTCTGCTTACAGCTTGCAAAATTAATTTACATGACTATTCACGCAAAATTCAACATTGATCGATTGAAAAAATAAAATAAAATAAAAAATCAAATTACTCCAAACGTTGATTTCCCCAGAAGTAAATCGTAAATGGATTGATCACTAGATTTCCAATGAAAACATAATTTGTTTTAAAACACTATGTTAATTTACCTATGGCGACCGACTGCGAGATCTTTTCATGGGCTTCTGATTAGCCATCGCTATAGGTTAAGAGGCAATCGACACCGAGTTATTCAAAGACAGAAGTACCAGGCTGCGTTTGGGGCGCGGTTACGGCCGTTTTCATCCGAACACAGCGTCTATCCAAGTTACGACCGCCTTTCCCTCTCTTTAAACGCATAAAAATCAGAATACTCAAAATCAGTACGCCTAAAAAGCGCATGTGCCTTAGGATTAGATTTCTTTAAACACCACGTATACAGTTTTCCCAGCACACAAAGTACGAGACAAAAGTTCTGATAGAAAGTATACGAGGCTACCGAATTACTTCTCGATTCTTTTAAAAATGATGGAATTGCTACGACCAGTTGTGTGAGATCATTGCTCTGCTGTCACGTCTAGCAGCTGGCCTGGGCATTTGAAAGTATAGGTTGCACTCACAGGTGTTTCTTTTAATACAGACTGCTTCATGAAATAAGTTTTTTCACCCTTTGATGACACATTTTCATGAAGATCGCATTTCTTTTAACAAAGGCAATGTGTAAATGTCAGATTCAGTAGTAAGTGCAATACCTTCACCACGCCGCGTTGCAACGGAGACCGTTTTTTTTAATATTTCATACGTTCATAGGTTGTGATTTTTTTGTCTAGATGTGGAGCGATAGCGAAATCATCCCATTAAAAAAAGCGGATAAATTGCACTACGTAATAGCCTACTTTTTGAGTTACATGTACCTGATTTGTTGCTCACTTGTCGTGTTATGTTGGACAAGTCATTCACGAAAAAACAATACTAATGAAAACAGCTGTTAACTGAGTGAGTGGTTGTAGTTCATATCTTTTTCCAAAAGCAATGGGGCCATGTCCAATCTGATGAGAGTCGAAGCTCTTCGCCAAATCACCGGCCGCTCAACATGCGGCTTAATTAAACAACCTGCACAGACCAACGGGAAGAGCTGGAGTTGCAAGGAGTTTGTGATGCTCGGAATACGGTTCCTATTGAATTGTAACGAATTGGGCTACTGGGTGCGCCATAAGCATGGGAACAGGAATTTAAGATAATATTGAAGGGGTAGCCATGTCGTTAGTTTTTACCCAATTTTGAACATGGTTATGAATAATTAATGCAGAAAAATTATCAAAACTATATTTTTCTATGATTATAATCATTGAGATCATTGCTTTTGGAAAAACGGAGATCAATTATTAATCATTGCTGTTAATAATTATACACTGTTGAACACTTTTTCAGTAACTTTGAGTTGCATTGAATATTTTAACTCAGTCTGAATGTATTTTTTGCGCTGATTTCAAATCTGAAATTAGTTCATTTCTACAAGCCTCAGTACGTGTGTAATTCGAGTTTAACAAAATTATACGAATGTGAACTTGTGTAAACCATGTATGAGCGCTTTCACGCCCATATATGTATTTATATATAACTTCTAACATTGTAATCATTCTTCTTTCGTTCCAGTTTAAACAGGGTTTCCGAAGAAAGACATCATTGCCGAAACAAGACTGATGGCTTCTGCTACACATGTGGATGCTACACACTCAATCGTCAGAGACGTAACTCATCCTTCGTCAAGCGTGCTACAAGGCTTGTTTTGAAGTTCATTTTGGTGATCCAGACAAGTAATGGGCTCCTCATGTTGTTCGCCCTAATTGTGGGGAAATGCTCCGAGACTGGACCAAAAGGAAGGCGCAAAGGTCTGCCTTTTGGAGTTCCAATGATTTGGCGCGAACCCACCCACCATGTAACTGTTATTTCTGCACGGTTAAGCTACGGTTTCCTAGAAAAGCGGTGCCGCTATTTTACGGCCGTAATGTAGCGGCGGATGACGTCACAAAAACGTTGTCTATTAATTCAGACGCCACTGGTTTTCTAGAGTGGGGTGGCCGCTAAATGGCGGTGCTGCCAGGTGCATGCCGGCCGCTGTAGCGTCCGGCCATTAGTTCGTGAACGTTTTTTTTTACGGTGGCGGCGTACGTTTTTGATTCATTGTAGAAACGCTGATTATAATTTTGCAAAAGTAAACTTTACAATGGGGAACGGCAAAGAAGATGAAATGTTAGTTGATTTTGTTCAAAATAATTGAGCTCTGTATAATGTGAAGAGTAAAGATTATAGGAAAACTTAATTGAAACATTACCTTTAAATAATATCGGGAGTACTCTTAAAAAGATCACGTAGGTTCATAAAAATTGTACACAAATAACATAAATTATTTTTTTTTTGGGGGATTTTATTATACAAAGGAAAAGTGATATATGTACAATATTTGTACGTTAAATAAAGATTTTGCTCCTACAGTTGAGTTTACGTTTAAAGGTTCCTTCAAAAAAAAAAACCAAGAACCAGAGATCAACTTGAAAAAGATACATATAACCATGGTTGACCGGCAGCCCTAACTCCAAACATACTGTGGTGCAATAGTGAGGTGTCTGCGTGGCTTCTCTTACCGTCATGTAAAATAATGACATAGGAAATATGCCATATAATGCCTATGAACATCAATGTTGTGCTGCATAATTTTGTTGCAATTCAATACTACCTGGCCCGTTATAGTAATTTTTAAATATTTCTCGAATGCCAGCTCAAATCATTCCAAAAGGAACATTGTGTGTTGTTGAAGGAACTAAAAATTCAGTGGGTACTGGAAGTGTATTATCAAGATGTTTTTGACCTGGAGCAGGTATTTGTGCTTTCTTTAAAATGTTATACGATATACAGGCACACATAATTAATTTGTCTGTAGTTTCTGGGGCAGAAGAAATAGGTTGGGGAAAAATTCTGAAATAACCACACAAAATTCCAAAAGTATTTTCGGTTGCCTTTCGAGCTCGAGATAGTCCATAGATATATAATGCTTTCGATTGATCGTGTAGATTGCTGTCTTGGGTAAGGTTTCATCAGATTTTCGTGCGGAACAAAAGCTTCATCATCAACCATCACATGTGGTACAACATTACTTGCAAATGCACCCTCTGTACATCGGCTTTTAAATTTCTCACTTTCGTCCGAACCATCGTCTTCCGAAGATTTTTCATCTTCTGAGCATATTAATAACGCGTTATTTAGATCGTCCATTCTGACGTTCACCGCAATGGCCGCCGCAATGCACTAAAACAACTCCCAACTTTACACTCATGAACGGCCGTTGTATTACGTTTGCCGCATCACGTCAAATTGCGGCCGCAAAATAGCGGCGCCGCTTTCCTAGGAAACCGTAGCTTTAACACAACGGGTGTTGAGAGGAAAAACCGGTATAGGATTTCGTATCCGAACATTCCCTCAGCTATTCGCCTGCTCCGCACTGAAGATGTTCCAATTCCAGTTTTCAAAGGCTTTCCTTTTCTGGATGATAGAGACATAGGACATTATACAAGCGAACAAGACAGTTGTGACAGTGAATGGTAAAAAGTGTTCACAATCGGAGAACTGTTCTTCAGACACTGAGCCTTTCCTTGTCCCCAATCCTCTTCCCCAGGCTGAACTGAATGGTTAAGTGCGGGATTTAGGTTTTTCAAAGAAAGAACCAGAGCTTTTGGTATCAAGATTAGAAGGCAGAAATCTTGTTGCTCATTCTGTTAAAGTGTCATATTTCAGAAAGCGTGACCAGCTTTTGTGACCTTTTCAGAAGACAGAAAGTTTGTTTACTGCCATGAAATCCCAGGGCTTCTCAAAGAACTGGGTGTATCTTCCTAGAGTCCTGCTGAATGGAGACTCGTTTTTGAGTGTTCAAAACGCAGTCTAAAGTGTGTTCTTTTACATAATGGCAACGTTTATACAACAGTACCTGTCGGTCACTCAGTGCATTTGCAGGAAGACTACGACGATATGAAAATGGCCATGGACTTATTGAAGTATCATGAGCACAATTGGGTCATTTGTGCAGACCTGAAGATAATCAACTTTCTTCTTGGACAGCAGAAAGTTTTCACCAAGTTTCCATGTTTCCTCTGTATGTGGAACAGCCGAGCACGAGACAGACATTGGGTCCAGAAGGACTGGCCTATTCGTGACGCCCTTGAAGCAGGCAAGCCAAATATCATACAAGACCCAATTGTAAGCAAAGGTAAGATCATCTTTCCTCCCCTTCACATCAAATTAGGTTTGATGAAGCAATTTGTCAAGGCACTGGAAACCGTAGGTGAATGTTTCCATCACATCACCACAGCTTTACCGCGGTTATTATTTGAGAATATTAAAGCAGGCGTGTTTGATGGCGCACGGGTTCAATCACTTCAATGTTAGTTGTTAAGATGACTGCGTTAGAGAAGGCGGCATGGCTATAGCAGAATCGTAGCAGTCGTCCAGAATTTCCTTGAAAATAATTAGGCGAAGAATCACAGTGAACTTGTGAACGAACAGAATGCTCCTCGCTTTCGTGATCTCGAGTGCTGCATGAGCAACAAACTTCATTTTTCGAAAAGCCATGTTGATAAGTTTCCCGAAAACCTGGACGCTGTGAGTGACGAACAAGGAGAACGATTCCACCAAGACTAAAAGGTCATGGAAGAACGCTACCTTGGGCGCTGGGACACAAGTATGATGGCTGACTACTGCTGGAGCATTGAACAAGATTGTCCAGATGAAGTGTACAAATGCAGAAGTTACAAACGCGAATTCCTGCCTGAATAAAATGCTCAAACAAATTAATAGCTTTCATTAGCTGTGGTGATGTTCTGAAGGATGCTAATCTAACTTTGGGATAAAGATTGATGTTTCCTAAGAAACGCCATCAGAAAATACGGCACGACCAACAATAGTGTAATTTACTCTCAAATCATATTTTAATATACTGTTTCTTTCGCCTTAATAAATACCCTGAAATAACTTTCATAACGTGTTAAGACTCAAGTGAACGAAAGAATTATGGCTTATGTTACAATGTCCTATTATACCAATGAATTAAAAAAGTAAAAATGTCAAATTGAGTAAAATCTGTTGCTTGCAGAAAAAAAAACAACCTCAGATTTGAAATCAACACACTCAAATTGACTATAGAAAGGTCCCTTTTCAAATGCAACAAAATGAATGTTCCCCAGTGTTATTAATTCGAGCACAATCTTATCACCCGTAAAAAAAGGTAAAAATAATTCGTGCCTTCCTAAAACGCTGCATATTCGTTCTGAAACAGTTTGAAAAGTCGTGAAAAAGGTAAAGGAAACTGTTGAAACTTGTAATCAACCAGTTCAGGAGCTGAAAACACAACGTTTCATCAAAATCACATCAGAAAAATGGCGAAGCAAATTGTCCCACTCTGTTACAGAATTTCATGGTTACAAAGTAGGATATACCTTGATTTATAAATGGAGATCTCGAAATATATCCTTCAAAAATTCAGAATAATCACAGCACGAACTTCCAACCACTCGTAAATGTATGAGATTCAACAGCAGCCGCCACAGTCGTCTACATCTTGGAAGATGGAATTCTACTCAATTTGATTTCCTATTTGATTTCCCAATATCACGGATGAAAAAAAAAATAATTCGACGTTCATCAAAGTGTAAGCCACAAGAAAGGTAGAGTTTGGAGTAAAAATGGATCAGCGAAAGGTAGAAATGTAAAACAACGCCAGAATCCCCTGCCTGTGATAGTCTTGGTCGAGAAACTCCATATCACTGATAGAAAAAGAAATATTTCCACGTTCAAGTATTTACTGCAGCAAAAGCTGCTTTCGAGCGCAGGAAAATTGAACGGACTGCGCAAGTAGATTTATCAGTAAGACCCTGACCTCCAATACGGTTGGAACAAGTTAAGAATGACTCACATAGAATCTGAATCAGTTAATTTAGAAATGTCCTTCGGCAATACGGCGCGTCGCAGTTCTCCAAGTAAACGGGAACGAGAAACGAGAACAAAAAACTTGCCAGCGCAAACGCACCAACACAACTGTGAGACAAAAGTATCACTAGATTCACTATCAATTAATGAACTAGGTTTATCTAAAATTAAAAATATGACGGAAGATTAGACACGGGATTTCAACCATTAACTCTTACCGAGAAACGAAACGAAGGATTAAACTTTATTTTTACTTGCTCTTTAAGACAAGGTGATGACATTTAAAAAACCAGCACCATACGCGGATGCAGCAGAGGTTTATATATACGGATGATTCTTACTAAAGAAGAGTAAATAAGTTTAGTTCGTAGAAATTAGCGAATAAATCTCTCTCCATCATTTATCAATTTCGTTTATGTATCAAATTTCGTCACATACTCACTTTATCACGCCGAAGAAGAGCCCTACGGCTTTTAGAGTTTTAAGAAAAAATCAGTAAGAAGTGCCAGTCCAGCGTAGGGGTGCTATTAATAAGGGTTTCAAATTGGCTTAATTTACTTAAGCAGTTGAACGGCCCTAAGGCGCGGTTAAGGTTAATTGGCCCTTGGACCCGTTTAAGTTCAAGGTTAAGGTTAATTGGCCCTTGGACACGGTAAAGTTCAAGGCCAAGGTCAATTAACACTTAGGCACGTTAAAGTTCAAGGCTAAAGTGTTAATTAACACTTGGGCGCGTTAAATTCAAAAGTTAAGGTTTTAAGCTAACACGCCATCAAGGGAAAACCTTGAAGGCCCTCTAATAGGCATTACTAAGCTATTCATTGGACTGGGCAGGAGCTCGAACATGCATAACGAGAAATAACCAAAAATGAAATAATAACGGCACCGTTTAAACAAAAATGTAAGTTTAAGAAAGAAAAAGAACTTAATAACAGGGGCACAACAGCGCTTGCAGCTGAAATCTTCTCCACTGTCTGACTTTCTTTTTGAAAATTACGTTCGAAGTAAGCAACGATGACATCCAGAGGTGTTCACACGACGTTCCAAATTTTCTCACAATACACGGCTAAATTAACCGAAGAATTTTGGTCAATAAAAATTAAGTCCTTTCCGTTGCTTAGCCAGTCGCCTGACCTTTATTCCTTTTAAAATTTGAGGCGAATATTCAAAACAGGTTGACATATGATTCCAAAAAGCCTGGCTGATTTGAAAATTTAAATAGATAAGTTAGTTTAAGGGTCCCTAACCATTATAAAGGTGTTTCATAGAGAAGGAGGAGGAAGGAACCATTTAGTATAGAGTGAAGGGAACGGGGAATCTACCCACGAGGGATGTTGCCACACAAGATCTCTTGCACTTAGAAGCAGTAATTTAGGAAAAATTACAAGAAGGTAAAAATTAATGTCCTCTGGGTGTGCTAACTCCCGTAGATACAATATTTGTATGTTCGTGAGGAGGCTGATTTGAGAATCATCCGCATGCGAGACTGGAACAAGAAACCGCCAAACTTTCAGGTAAAAACTTAGTTTCCTCTTAAAATCATCGTGTCAATGCTGGTGTTCCAAGTTAAGTGTGAGGAAATACTACTCTCATAAAATGTTTTTGGGAATTATTGAGAAATACTCTCGTAAAATATTTTTTTTGGGGAAACAGGCTCGTAAAATGTTCTTTGGGAAAATACTTCACTTTATGGTTCAAAGATGCTGTGCTTTATTTTGTGAGAGATGTTACAGCAAGGATTGGAATTTGACGGTTAGGCCGGTGAAGCAGGCGGCGGCGCGCCAAGCGGGGCTGCTTCGAAGGGAAAGGGGAAGACGTTAGCAGAGAACCAATTGTGCTACACCAATGAACGCTTGCCTAGCGATCACGCGAGAAGGTGTGTCTGAGCACACACCAATGGGAGTCCCAGACGTCAGAACAAACAAGGATTCCGCCAATCAGGATGCAGATGCTGCCTCTGTACAATGGAATGATCTGGATCAATCTCGAAGCAAGGAAGCGAAACGCTTATAAGGAGGGTAGATGAAGCCTATAGAGGGATTTTTGAACGCACGTGAGGACACTGCGCACGACGTCTGAAGGTGCACTACACAGCAGGTCGGCATCGCCGGCTTGCCTTCTACCAAACTGCAATCGGAATGTGGAGTGAAGTTAACAATTCGAAGTATAAGAAACAACGTTGAACGTCGGCAACTGTTGAAGCACCGTCATAAAAAAGAAGCCTGATCGAGGCAAACCAGCCTCGCATCGGTGGTCGTCATGTGTAAACGCGTCAGAGATTCAACCGGGAACTTTCAAATATCTTTGCATCGGGGCAGAGCTCACAGGCAACTGCAGCATCAAGATTTGGAGCCACGCAATCGCCAACATTGCGAATGTCAACAGTCAAGTTCGTTCACAACAATGCGAAGATCAACGCACAAACTACAGTGAATTGGTTCACCAGCACTTGAAGGGATCTTGGGCAGAACGAAACTCTTAAGAAATTCCATGCACCAGAGCAGCAGCGAATACGAGTGTGATGCTGGCGGCACGGAAAGGGAGCGGCAGCAGGTACCGCCGCAGCGCGTTAGAGAGGCATCAGCACAGGACAGCAGCGATTCTCAGCAACGACGAAGGAGATCAGCGAGTGAACGATAGCACATCGGCAGTGAATATCTATCAGCGAATCACTTATTATCAAAATGGCGAGGGTTTTTATGGTTGTGAGAGCTCTTTAAGGTGGTGATAGAAGTTCAATTTCAAATGTAGAACAGCACCCAGAAAAGTGCTTGTCAGAGTATCGCGCAAATCATCTAAATTATAGGAAATCGGTTACCTGTGTTTATTTGGTCGAGGATCGAATTCACGTTGTGAATGGTGCGGCGCTTCATATAATTCTACCCCTTGTCACAAGTCCAGGTTAATCGTGATATGTTATTCTCGCAAATATTGTGCTTTGTGTTGCTTGTGGAACCTGCAATTTTGTGGATGCGTAAATTGTTGTCAGCGATGGAGTATTGGTAACTTGAATTCTCGGTAAGCATCACATTTATATCATGTCGTGTTTAAAGTCTTATGACGGTAGATATGTGTGTGCCTTTCTTTAACGCAATTGTGCCCTTTCAAATCATTTCGTTCCAATGCCTTGTGTACTTTATCCACGTGTTTCCCAAAATAAATTCATGTAAATCTTCAAATCCTTTTATTCTCCATGTCTGGTATGCAGGTGTACGCAAGCATGAAGGACAATACTTTAACATTTGCGGGGGTTGAGAGTCCCTCAGCGTCTGGGAAGGGGGTCCTAAGCCCACCCTCTTCTCGTATCGCAACATAAGGTCACGCCACTAATTCCGTAAGACTTGTCACCTTTGGCTAAATACTTTGGGTAAAAGAAAAGTAACTAGGAAAGGACTTCCTGAGTGATATTGCTCCTTTAACTAGAAGCTATTTACTAAAACATTTACTGACACTCTGGGAGCTTGTCATCAATGGACGCAGGCTATTCCAAAACGTTGGCCCAAGAAAACAGAGCGTAATCTCGAAAATTTGTAAAAGCATCCTACACATATCCATACTTAGTTTCATACTTAGTTGCATCCATACTTAGTTACATCTTCAATATAAAAATTGAGGTTCCCGTCCAATTCAACCAAGTAATCGCTAAATTCAATCCTTTAAGAAGCCGTTCTCTTGGTCATAATCTTTTTCTCCATATCATGTATTTTTTGCGTAGATGTTTTCCAGGAACTCAGGATATAACTTTTTGGTCGTATCCTAGATACCACGGAGTCACCTTTCTTCCCAGACGATTGGTATTCGTCCAGTTTAAAATTAAAAAAAGGATTGGAAGTTCACTAGAGTAAACAATTTTTTTGTCTAGCAGAGCTTTAAAATTCTTTTTTGTATACGGAGCTAAGACGTTCTCTAATCATGTTATAAAACTTTTCATGGTTCCTGATAATGAGGTAGATTTTTGTCTACAGGTCAATGCCCGCAGTGTATGTAGAATTCTGAATGCAACGAAACGATTTTCATTTTCCTAATATATGAGCTGACAAGAAAAAACATTGCAGCTTGAGAAATGAGTTGAAATATTTATGAGACTTTTAGTTCTCGCTTGGTTTCCAAGAAACGGGTACACAAGATACAGACAAAGTATTCAATTGACTCAAACAATGTAAATACGAACGTTCAATTTTTTTCTCCGTATTTCCTTGTCTCAAGTTCAAATCTTTTTCATCGCCAGTGAAGTTTAATTTTTCTGAGCACGTGTGTTAAATTTCATTCCTCTACACAGTATCGCACTTGACATTAGCCCAGCAGACCCAACCCCCTTCAGACTTGTTCAGTTTTGTTCATCTCATGACATATAGCTAAAAATATGTCCTTTCATATATTTATAAAGTATCATTAGCCTAGTTTTATTCTATGTATGATTTTAATGCATGACTACATATGTAGTCATTGGGCTTTGGGCAGTAAAATGAGCATCACTGACAGAATCATTTATTCTTCTTTATTTCTTTCTGAAAAGTTGTTATAAACTCAAACACATGGTTTATAAAAGAGAGCAAAAACGATTTATGAAATAAACTTTGGGAAAAATACGATGAAAGCATTGAGAGATAATAAAAAATACCTCTGCCAAAATAAAAGAAAACGCTATAACACTTTATACTCGTATGATCTTCATTCTTTCTTCGTTATTTTATCGATTGAAGTCATTGGACAAGTGCTAAGACGGTTGTTTCTAATAGTTTCCGTTGCTCAATATCCCTTTTCTCCTAGACGAAGAAACAAATCATACGATGAGAAAAAGTTATCGAAGAAAATGTGATTTGTTATTGTACAAACAGTTACGCATTCTTCAACTACGAGTGTTTTAAGCGGATATACGGACTCGCTCTTACCTTTACCCTCACAAATGCTAACATAGTAAGGCTTTCCACTAGTACTGCTTATTACTCAGAGCTTGTACTCTAATCTGATGGGTTTACCGTGTATAAATTGTTTATAAGAATGGCGCTCAAAGTATAGTATCAAGGACTCGTCAATTGAAAGATTTTCATTTCCCACTCGTTTGTTCCAACAACCAAGTGATCAGGATATTTTTGAATACCTTTCCAAATATCTGCCATTTCGACACCAATATAATTTCAGGATGATTGTTGACTAGAATTTTCTTTGCGTCTGTCTCATTAGAAGAAGAACTTTTATTATTTTTAGGAGTGATAGGAGAGGTCTTCCAATTAGGGGTAACTAATTTCCTCCTCTAAGAATGAGATTGGGCCTGTTCTGGAGCTTCATCTTTAGCTTCAGTGTAATGCATAGTCTCCAGTTCTCCTGCAACTTCATTTGGCATTGCACCAGCTTGTAAATTATCTTCATCAATGTTTTCTACGTTACTTCCGTCAACGCCTCCAGGAGAACTAGTTATAGCTATATCAACAGGGCCATCAACTTTAACAGCTTCTTCAATTGCATCTTGGAGAAATATGTGGCGAACATTCGCTCCGTAAAAAAATGATGAGGAAAGAGGCATCCTAAAAAACTTTTACCTGATTTTTTAGAGAAAAATTATGGTTCGTACAATATAAAATGTTTATTTCCCTTTAGAAAGTTGTTAGAGAAAATTAAACTATACATTTTATCTCGAACATCAATTTATAAAAAAAGTGTTTCAACAGAGAATCGACCCCTCATGCCCAATGACTACAAACGTACTCATCCAAGTTTCAAATCACGTGGAAGTTAAATTTGTAACAAGAAGGATATCTGGATACACTCGCCCTGCCCTTTGGACATGTGGCAGCTTACCTAAGTGTCTACCAAAACAAAACCGGCCTAGCGTAGCAAGTAGCAACAAAATTACAAAACACACTTACCCACTCTCGAAACTCTGAAAAATCAGTAACTTCATTAGCGGATAAAATTTTAAATAATCAACCAATGGGATTGATATTGATTGTAGGCATACTTTGTTGTTATTTCTATGCAATAAAACTGATTACTTATTCGTATGACAGATTGGAGGCCTGTGGCTATAAATTTAATTTAGGACTACAGATGTAGTCACTGGGCTCTGCTGGGTTACTAACTACAAATGAAAATATTTATTAAAAAATAGGATACCCAATTATAGCATAAACACGGATATTGATATTTGCCACGAACTCATTTTTTGGAGCATGAATGTGGTAAGCGGATTTAACAACGTCGGTTGAGGCCCCACAAATTACTTAAAATGTATCTAACAAATTGGTGAGCAGAAATCTGAGCGAGATGCACACACATGCTACAGAAAGAAGTAGCAATACTCTCTTTGGGCGAGAAATTTATACTTAAAGTTTGTTTTGATGCAGAGATAATTACGCATAATGATCATATTTATACTTCACGCATGACATTTTTTCCTGATTAAAAAAAAAATGTAAATACACAAATGGTTGGGCTTAATGGTCAAGTATATAAACACAAGTCTATCTTTATCATCAAACTCCACGCTGAGAGAGTCAAGACATCAGAGCTCATTAACTATACGTCTTTTTGTATCTCAGCAGCCCACGGTACTTTACATGTTTTCGGTAATTTCAAATAAGCAAGGAAAAATAAAACAACTAAAAAATAAAAATGTTATACCGATTAAACAATTCGTAACTGGTTTAAAAACTAACACGCTTTAGTAAAACAGCAATAAATATAGCAAAAACAAACGATTCACTAGCAGTACTGAGCACATGCATTTTAACATCCTCTTCCTAACACCAGTCGGTAAAATGCCTCATCAAAATTCGAAAAGGGAAGCAAAATTGTTTTAGAACATAGCGCTTGAAAAAACTAATCCTCGTTCGATACATTTTGCGGAACATATTTCGACCAGGTGGAACGAATTTCAGTGCATGGAAAACGCCGATGCTGTCAATGTACGACTTTATCTTTCAGTGACAATTTCGTATCGGCCTCAATTGAATGAGTCCCTCACACCTCGTGAAGAGAAAAACCAAGAAAGGTTAAATGGCTAACAAATGAAATAAAGGAGCTGAATGAAGCGAAAAAAATATGCTAGCGAGAGCGCAGATGGAATTTAACGAACAATAACCTTGGAAACGAAAATAAACATCTTTGCAAGATCTTACAGAAAGTCAGAGAAGCAAAGCAAGACTCCTTGCACAAAGAACGGTTCACAGCACTGCGAAATCAAACATGGGGGTGGGAAATCGCCTGAGAAGTCGTCGAATAAAGCGATGCAAACCGCTGTAGTAATTTTGACATCCCTTCAAATTTTGAAAATGATTTCAACCCTTTTTTGCAAAGGTTGTTGAGAAGTTTTTGAAGAGGTGGCAAAGTTCACTTCAAACAAACCTGCAAGCGTAAATCCATGTATTGCTTCAGTCCTTGGTTCAAGAAACGAACGGAAGCCATAGACATTCCGGAGACTAGTAAAATTTCCTGTTCCCTAAAAAATACATGAGTAGTTGGAAATGTGGGTATTAGGCTTTCAAATACTAAAAAAAGCTTCATCGTTGCACTACACATGATCTGCTTGACAATAAATGCATCTGTGGTTAGAAAGAAATTCACTGGAAATTCCCATAATTAGGCCATAATGTAAACCTGGTAACATTAACACAGTACCAAATGACAAACCCATTATTCCCTCACCTATTATGACCGATCAAAATAATAGAAAAATAATAAAAATTTGGCTACTGACTCATATGGATGAATAACACCAACTTTATCGCAAGCAATTTACCTATAGGAGGAGTACCAGTCCTCAAGATGCTTTAATTAACTTCACAAAGAAGATATACAGTGATATAAACCAAAAAGCTGGCTCATCACGCTGCTGCTTCATCTCCTCGAAAGCGTTCGATCGCATTTAGCGAAGAAGACTTCTGCAAAACTGGAGCAGAAATATTTTGAATTTTAGAATCTACGCACACAGTGGTGTCTAAACTAAACCCCTCTGTTGCAGTGTGTTCAAGAAACAGAATGTCACCGATTCTACCAAATAACTACCCAGTTTTTGCATGTTTTCGCCAACTTCCCGCCTGCATGCATGTTTTTCGCCGCCTAAGCGATGACATGCATGCAGGCGGCGAAAAAGTTAGACTGGGTTGGGCGTTCCTCCAGGATCAATCCTTCTATTCTCTCAAATGAGCTCCGTTCTATACAAGCAAACACAAAAATCTCAACGTATGCAGACGATGTCCGCGTAACCATTACAAGTTCGATAGCTTATTTACATGAATGCCATGTAAACGCTAACAGTATCCTAAAACATAAATGAACGATGACAGCCTCCTAAGCAACCTGAAATCACCGCTTGACCAAAATGAACCTAAATCCAACACAAGTGAAACACAATTAATTAGCTTTGGGTTGAAGAATGCAATCGAAAACTTCCTGAACTATTTTGGTTGAAAATGATATAATCTATCCTGCAGACAAAGTAAAAAACTTTGGTGTTTGGTTTGATAAAAATATGCCTTTCAAATCACTCTGAGAAACCATATGCTGCAAGAAATCTGAGCTCAAAATTTTTTTTCTGGACGATGATTATTCTTGAAGAAAAAAGTTAATTACTGATCATTCAGTCATCAATATCATTGCTTTTTGACCACAGTAGTCTAGCCCGGGAGACTGGGCTAAAATGTATAAATTTGCAGCTAATGGTTGCGTGCAAAGACAGATTCAAGAAGAGCGATTACGCAGCCCATCTCGTAAAAAACTAGACTGGACCTTGGAACTATAAAAAGTCCTCATTGAGAAAGCCCGAGTCGTGTTATCCTCTCCTTACCTCCATCAAAGGAACGCCATTTCTCCGACTCTGACAAATGATGTCTTGGTTAGCTACCATCCATCTGGACCAAGGACAAGAAGCTTTCTCAATTTCAGGCGCTGTGCTGAAAAATTGCTTTCTTTAGCGTTTAAAAAATCTCTCAAACATTAAAATAATTTCTCAATTACGCATCTTTTTTATTGTGCATTACATACTTTAATATCTGGTTTTGCATTGCGTAACTGCCATGTTAAACAATTGCCAACAAGCCTCAAATTACTTGCCACAACTTCATGGTCAGTATTCTTAATTTTGTGAAGTTGAGGGTGCGTTCTGTGTTTATTAGTTACTTTATATTCTACTTAATTCCTTCGTTAGCTTAGTTGAGTCTGCATTTCTACTCTACATTTGCGAATAGAGGTACTGCGAAGAACGTATATTATACCTGTATAGTATAGTTTATCGTGCTACCACATAATTATGTTCCAGATTTTTGGGGCAATCTTGCTCAGGGTTTTTCTTTCAATATATTTTTTAGTATATTCTTCTCAAAATCATGACAATACCCAATATGTCAATTACCAAGATGCAAAATATACAAACCAAAAAATACTAGTCCCGCTGTGAAGGAACCCTGCCATTTACGGTGGTCAGCAAATCATTTTCCCTTCGTAAACGGCGGGGACCACGCGATTCCTATAAAGCCAGTTCTTCTTCCATCAGAATGATATAACAAAAAAAAACATTTCTTTCAGGAAATTGTTTCTTCTCTTCCGGCGTAAGATGGGGTGTGGAATAGTTGTTATATGATAGAAGAATAAAAATTATGTGTATTTTAACTTCGAAACAAATGCTCCAGCCAACATATTGCAATATTAAAACTTCTAAATATCAATTCACGCACATCTACACCCTTTTTTCATACCTTTGTGAATGTATATGCATGATGACCGGTACTTTGTTGAACAAATTCTAACACAAGGTTGGGACCATTGAAATAAAAACTTTTTACCCAATAATCGTGTGCTTGAAAATGCCTCGTTGAAGAATTACAAAAACTTAAAAATTTTATCCCGTTTTCTGAGTGATCAATTGCGCCAAAGATTGAAATTTGTTTGTTTACATTGAACATTTCATCAGCTATAAAGGTAATAACGACAATGGACTGTGTATAAAATGCTGCATTCAGAGATATGCATCTCGCGTACGGCGCAGCAAATGGTAGTTCTGGGGAGGCTGTCCGAATTTACGCAGCAACATGTCCCAACTGACATGTTCCATGTTCCCGTAGCCAACATCTGAGGACTGTGGTTCTAGCATGATGGCGCTCCTGCACACTTCTCGATGGCTTTACCCTTTTAAGGCAGTCGCTGGATACCCGATGTCTGATTAGTTGGGTTGGTCGAGGCGACCCATCATAACTATCAGTCTCCGGATATTACGCCCCTAGATTTCTACTTCTGGCGACCTTTGAGGAGTTTGGCGTATAAAACACAGATTCGTTTAGAAGAAGACCTCATCGGTAGAATTGTTGAAGCCTCAGCTAGGATTCGTGAAACTCCTGGTGTCTTCGATCGCGTCCGGAAATTATTGCACCGACGTTTGAACGCTTGCGTCTTTTTTAAATACCTAGATCATTTTAAAAATCTAATTCTCGAAGTCATAACAATTAAGGCTGTTATTTTTCTCTTACGTTCATAGCAAATATACTTTCCTAACTCCAGCATTTAATTTCCCAGCCACTGTTAAATTTCGATTTTTTCTCCAATATGTTTCAAATTTCAAGTCCTTGTTACTTTTTAACTTACGCCCACATGGTTATTGAGTAAAAAGTTTCTATTTCAATGGTCTTCACTTGAAGATCATTTCACAAAGTGCCGGCCACCCTGCATCTAAAGACTCGGCTCTAAATTCCTACACCAATAGTGATCATTTGTGATTTACACGGAAATTTTATAGATTATTCCTTCAAAAGATATCAATCTACCACTGTGCTTTCATTTCATCTCATCTGTCAATGTCTGTATATTATTGGGAATGACTAGTGAATGAGAAACTTCAAACGTATCTTAAGCTTTGATTGTTGCTGGATTTTTCTGATTTGATCAGGAAATTAGATTTAAGCTCATTTTTCCTCTTCATTTCTTCATATTTGTTTTAAGTACGCAAGCGGTACAGTCGTCAATTTATTGCAGGAAAATAGAGTATTTCCCTTCATTGAAAAAAGTATCTATGAACTGACAATTCAGTTGAGTTTACAAACTGTCTTCGCATTTATTGGATTTTATTGAATTTTCCATTTTTTTAATCAGCGTTTTGAGTTCTATGTTTGTGCATATTTTTATCATCTGTGGAAGAATTTATGAAAATTTGTTGGTTGCTAGTATTGAAAATAATTTCTCAATGCCATTGTCATCTCTTGTTAAATATTTATCGACTGAATACACCCCGCCCCATCCTAAAAAATCAGCTGTTATCACACAAACGCCAGCCAATACGTTGGAGAAACTGTTGAATGTAATAAAAGGCATGCTTTTTTTCCGTTGTTGCCTATAGGAAGCCTCTGCAATGCGATCTGCACCTCCAGGCAAAGATATTTGCATTGATCGACCACAGGCCGAACTCGCAACTGCAGAGCGCCGTGTGATGTTCCTAAATACATATTGAAAATCGCGTACAATTTTCAGGCGCACACATGCACCGACCAACATACAACTAATCTATTTTCAAATTCGTCGTTAAGAAAATAGTAAGGTACTACACAATATGTTTGTAGGCTTAAAAATAGAACCACACTGACATAAATTTTCAATTGGTAATTTTATTCATTCTCACATGAAAGATGTGCTCGTGCAGCTATGGGTGAAGGCACTGGCTTGTTATAAACTATTTACAGAGCTTACAAGAGAAAAAAGGGTTTACGAAAAAATAATTCGATGAAAAATCAGTGCATGTTTTTTACTGATATTGATGGGTTTCAGATAAAAAATTGAATTGCTGCTGCTTATCAAATGATACTTTGAAAGGATTTTTCTTGTCAGAACTGAAATACGAAACCAAGTAAGGAATCAAGTTTTAAGCCTCACCTTCGAATGTAATGAATGCGAAACTTTTGTTAGACATTCAGTTTCTAAGAAGAAGTAATGAGTTGAAAGTAGGCCTGCCAGCGTCTACGTAAAGAGATCAGTAAATAATACGCTACGCGGGTCAAACCTAAATTTAGAAATAGGCTACTAAATACTAAACTGACAGACCAAGTGGTACAAACATACTGACCAATAAACTGAACGAATCGAAACTGAAGTTGTGTGGGAATTAAAGATAGATTTGCGTAAAAAGTGCTTTAGAGACAGAATCAAAGCGGAGATCCGGTTTCCATGATGTGTAAAAATCATCTGCTTCAAATATAAAATTCATGAAAGTCTTCCTCTTTCCTCCCCCTTTTAACTTTCTATGACAACTTGTTAGACCGTAATCAAGTGATCAAACGGAAATCTGACGGGGGAAATAGACTACACCTAATGAACAGCTTAGACCAGAAGTGTAAATTCATCCGCATAAAGAATGAAGTCGAGTTCAGTAATGTCTGAAGCGTATTCGGGTTCTGCATTCAGGGGAAAATGGAATATTTTCCGTTTCAGAGTGACGACGGCCAGCCAATGCCTTGTTCCAGTAATGCTTACGAGTGCTAATATAACCGAGAATAGTGAATTCAATTGGCAAGGAATGTTTCGTAGTTGATTTAGCAGACGAAATTTTTGTTGAACTTCAATCGTAAACATCTGAGGGTTGATAAATGAGAGAATAAAGTACAGGCAAATGAAGTCTTGAATAAAGTACAGGCAAATGAAGTCTTGAATTCATCTACAGCTTATAAAATTTATCAGATTGCGTGCCGCAAAAGATTACTATGTACAAAGAGCCTGAGAAATTAAGGATACCCGATGAGCCAAACCATCATGGACTTTATTTGCTGCATGTATGTGTACTCGAAGGCTCGACAATGTATACAGCAACGCATAAGATTCATCATTTGAACGCGTTCCTATCTATAATTTTGACACTGCATTTTGGTGAACTGTCGAATCATGAAAATAATTCGTTAATAGTGCGTGGGATTTGGACTGCCTCTTTGTATATATCTGTAGCGAATTCATATTATGAAGGAGCTACGGCAACAAGCATAATAATTTTCATGAAGAATATTTGAGGTGCAAAATCTGAAATTAACTCGAAAAGTTATAAAATATTTCAGGCGAGCAGATCCCAACCTTGCTGCTACAAAGTTTGATGATGAAAATTCCAATATAAAACTCTTTCTAAAATAAAGAAATGTATAAACAGAAAAATATTCGAATTTCTTAAAAAGAAAAACCACTCAGTGAAATATGAGCAATAAATAAGAAAGTGGTAAAGAAATCCAGCTTTCGGGAGTATTTAACCTTTCGTAAAATAGTGCTCCATTTGACAACTAACAGAGATCCAAATAAAATTTGGACTAACTAAGACCTAAAAAATTGCATTCAAGAGAAGAAAACAAGTTCTGTAAATAAAAAGTAATGCCTATGGTTTGTTAGAAATGCACACAAACCATCAAAGAGTGAAAATTTTTCATTTGAACGCTCTACTTTATGATTTTATTCCACTTTATAATTCTGAATGGTCTGCATAAGAAACTGACGTGGTACTGGCTTGTTGTTCTCCATCAAACAAACAAAAACATGGATTTGTATGGAAAATATCACAAACGTTTCCAAACCAGCTCGACAAAATATTCACTTCATTTACTGAACAGACTAGGGTCCTAAAATGGTATTTATATGAGTAAACGGTACTTGTTATATGTCCCGTTTAAAATACAAGGGAAAAACGATCCAACCAGGGACAAAAATCATACTGTCAGGGAATGTATTCGATACGCCTTTAAGGGGTCTTCCGAGGCCCCTTGTCTCTCCGATGGTCATTTTTCATGTTTTTGTTGGCAAAGGACCCTTAGGTGGTGGACTATTCGGTCCTAAAATTTTATGGCGCTACGGACCAAAATCTTGAATTTTCGACCCCATTTCGACACCATATAAAAAGAAAACCAAACGGGAAATGAATAATTTAAAAATTTTCTTTTGTTAGAAATGTTCCAAGAATTCTAAAACTGTCTTTGGTTTTGTTCTAGCATGAAAACTCAATGAGTTCTATTGTTTTGAAATATCAATAAAAGTGTACTAAAAAGCAATGTCAATTTTTTAAAAAACTATGGCCTGAATCAAAAAATGTATAGAAGAAATTGTGCTTCTTTTCGAAAGTTATAGGATATAGTCAAATTTAATAAGAATCTGACTGAAAATAAACAAAATCATAATATATAAAAAAAAATAATTTTTTTATGGAAATTACAATTCACAGTGTGAATATGAAGTTATGCATGGAGATTGTCGAAATAAAAATGAAAACAGCATTCAATTTCATAAATTTGCTATTATATTACACTTCAACAAAAATTTTGTTTTTTTGATTATATCCAACTCTAATTTTCAACATTCAAAAGAATAGAAGTCATTGAGTTTGTATGCTAGGAAGAAAACAAAGACAGTTTTAGAATCCCTGGAGCTTTTCTTACAAAGTAACATTGCTAATTTTCCAGTTTTTACATTCTAATTTTTTTTACCATAGTTCAAATCCAAAAATTTCGGTATATTTCATATATTGGTAAAATATCGTACATTTAAAAAAATATAAAATCCCTGAATGTTAGCATTTACAGGCCCCCATCGGCCCCCCTGCGTCCAATATTAAAGTACATTGAGAAAAATTACAAAAAAATTCTAGCTTCGAAAAAGTAAATTTTTACTTTCGCAGATTTGAACGCTGACTTGACAAATAAAATAATCAGCTAAGCCAACTATTGTACAAACTAAACTTATCCAAATGATCAATGACCCAATTCCTATAACTAGTCTCTAAAACTTTCTGCGATCTGGCAGTTACAAAAAGTCAATCGGCAATACTCGGTAGAACAGTATTACCCTCTTTTCCCGATCACCACTCTATACTGTAGAATGCCAAATTTGTACTGCGAAGGAAAAACAAAATTATTGTTATATGACTTAGTGTTGAAAAGTCACTACTCAGCAGAAATATTTCTTGAAAAGCCACTACACAGGTCCACAAAATTTCCGAACATGATTCAATCTGATGATGTTGATATACAAGTTTCAATCTTCAATGAAAATTTTTTAGCTGTTCTCAGTGAATGTGCACTTTACATCTTAAAAACATAAATAAATGCAAAACGCGTTGTTTGAATCGCAGACGAAATTAAAGAGTTTAGCAGATTTAAGAAAACCTACTTGCGTGAGTACAAAAAAAAAAAAAAATAGATCATGCAGTCCTTTGAACCAGAGATATAAGGAGCACGGAAAGATTATTCGGAAGAAAATAACAAAACAAACTCACTTTCACCGGGAATTATTATCGGCAAAAAAATTACCCGAAACGAACGTGGGAAATCCTTCTTTTCAAGAGTAGGTGCTCAAGTCTTCAATGAAGTATGTAAAATCGATCCGAATGAACTTTTTGGTAATAGTCAGTGCCCTATTTCATCTGCAAGCTCTGGTGTCAGGTGAAGACCACGGCCTCTCAATTGATCAGAGTTACGAAAAATTTTATGCTCATTGAAAAATGCTAAGGCAGTCGGACACGATATCAGCCTTCAATATATCAAATACAGCTTTCCAGTCGCAACAGTAATGGTATTTTTGGTAATTATTACATCAATGGCAACTAATAAGTTCTCGAACCAATGAAGGCACTTCATCATTAGACCGTTGCTTAAAACTGGTGATATTAATTCTGAATCAAGCCACAGGCCGATGAGTCTTTTACCTGTCCTGCTCAAAATATTTGAGAAATTGATAACAAAAGAACTGTCAACTTATTTGGACGAATCAAATTTCTTTCATCGATATCAATATGTCTATAGGAGGAACACCAGCATTCAAGATGTGCTGTTTAATATCACAGAAAAAATATTCGGAAATGTCGATTTATGGAATGTAACATCCTTGCTGCTACTCGATCTCTTCAAAACGTTCGATAGCGTCGAACATGAGCGACTTTTACGAAAAATGTTGAACTTAGCAGTAGACACACAATGATTTGAAAGCTACTTCTCAAATCGATCTCCCGTAGTTCCCTTAGACAACAAATTGTCCTCGTTCATTCAAAACAATTTTGGTGTTCTTCAAGGATCTATCCTTGGTCTGCTATTGTTTTCTATTTTCATTAACGAATTCCCTCCAATGCCTTCTTGCACACGAATCTTTACGTGCGCAGATGATGTTCAAATTGCAAAGACAAATTCTGTGGCAGAATTACCGCAGACGCCAAAAAATGCTGACACCCTATTTAGTTTCCTGTAATCATGGTATGACCAAAATGGACTCAAACTAAATGCGGATAAAACACAATGCATTATTTTAGAATCGAAAGATGCATTTTATAAGTTCCAAATCTGACTCTTACGATAGGGAATGATGAAATTAAGCCATTGGACAAAGTTAAAATTCAGGCATTTGATTCGACCAAAACATATCCTTCAAATCTCACTTTGAGGACACTTACAACAAAATTTACGGAACTTTATTGTTTTTTCGCCGTGTAAAAACGATACTAGATGAAAAATCTAGATTATTAGCCATTCAATCTTTATTGCTATCATGCATTGATATTACAACCTAGTATGGGGTGACATATAGATGCCTTAATATCTTCAAATTGAGTTACAAAAATGTATGAATTTCACAGCCAAGATGGCATGCAAAGGTAAATTCAAGAAGAGTGATCACGCAACCCCACTCCTGAATAAACTCTGCTGAACTCCTCTTCAAAAAAGATTCCTGATTCATAAAGCACAATACGTATTTTCCTCTTTTTATCTCTTTCAGAGCAATGCTGTATTGTGCTATTCCATCCCCTAAACGTAGCCAACCAACAGCTGAATTAGAGAAATAATGTCTTAGTCGACTACCGTTCATTTGACATTGGACAGAAGGCTCTGCCAACGTCAGGTGCCTTACTGTGGAACAAACTTTCACAGGGTTTCAAATTCCTTCAAACAATAAAAGAATTTTACACTAAAATAGCTCGTCCTTTTCGGTCTCAACAATAATTGTTTGCTGCAGTACAATGCAAAAAAGTAGTCATGAATTTCTTTCGCTCATTACCCTTGCAATACTCCAATATATTTTACTGCATTACACTACATTTTTGCAGTGAGATTATTCGATGTGATTGCATGTATGCTAGTATTTCGGTACATATATAAATGTATATAAGCTCAGCATTTACTGCAAAACTGCTAATCTAGCGACTTACATTTGTATTATAAATCCCTTATTTTACTTTTTTAAAAACCATGAACTTGTGACATTACCTAACACGTCATTTTCTTATATTATTGTCAATCATTTATACAAGAAATGTCTTACGTTTGTTCCGTGATTTAGAGCTTGTTCGTTAAGGTAGTTTAAATAGATCTATTTTGTTATATTCGCACGAAAATATAATTTGAAATTTTTGCCATTTCGACCCTTTATTCTGAATATAAATTATTTACAAACACTGTTAATATTATTCCTTGATGTCTCAAACGCCATAGCGCATAATTCAATGTACGTGGAGACGGTCAATAACGTTCCACCCCACAGTGTTCTTTTTTATTTTATTTCGTTCATCAATAAGCATTATCAAACTTAAATAACTTGCTATGGGAGACATGTTTTGGTTTCCTCAGGCTTTTGCACAAGCATTGACATGGGCTGTCATGGTACCCATATGATTATCAACGAAGGACCTTTATAGTAAGACATTTTAAAAAAGCGATGCAATTTCATTTGATGTATTAACTTTATAAAACATTAGGGTTTTCTTTTCTTATTCATGCCCTAAAATGATTTTGTTAGCCTCGTGTGGCATTTTGTTGTTGTTACGCTCGTGAAAATATTGCGCTGCATTAATTAGGTAGTTAATCGCCCATATTACTCCAGTTAAGTTGTAAATGATTTGGTTAGCGTTGTACAACAATCCTTTTCATAATTCTGACTCCTGTGAACTCTTTTGTGCCAACATAATTAGCTTAGAAAATATCATAAATTTGAACAGAGGTAAAATGCTATATTTTCTCCGAGGTCACTAATTGGCATACTAGTTGATTACATAAGGGTGAAAAAAATATTTCCGAATATCGACCTCATAGCCTCAGACACAAAATTTCTAAAATCTACCTACTTTACTTTTAATATCAATTCCTAATGCAGCAAGTTCCTAAGCTCGCATTTCAATCTAAGTGTGTACTAATAAAAGCGTTTTCAACAATGCATCGTCATTGGTATAATGTTTTTTCCAATTTGTTTTACATGCGTTGTCGTACTAGGTACGCAACGAAGGGAATGCATTTTTCCATTCTTTTCTCTCAATCGTTTCGACTATTCACATGAGTACTACGATATCTATATGATAGTAAGGATCTTTATGTTAAGACGTTTAATGATGGTTTTTGTATCATCTTTTTGTGAATAAAGTGTTTTTTATTAATTTCATACGAGCGGTGTATTTATGATAATTACATAGTAGCGTCAGAATAAATGACGACAATAAAAAACAGAAATTAGTTCAATAGAATGGTAGCCATAAGACTGATAATGGTTTATTTGTATAAATTGGTAATCATGATTTGTGCGTAATTGTTAATCGTTGATTGATAACAAAATTGTTCTGGAATACCGTTTTAAAAAGGAGCTAACATCTCTTAATCAAAATATCAATTGAATGCCAGAATAAATTGACGAGAATGGCGTTAAAATGTACTCAGCCGACTCTCCGGCTGCTGGTTTGGGGAGAGGTGGTATCACCCCCACCAATCCACTCTCTACCAACGGAAACCGTTAAGTGTACTAATGGAAACCAAGTTTGAAGAAAATTGTGAGCGGAAAATGATTGAGAAATGTGCACAGAAACTGTTCGACTTACTTTGGCAGCTTTATTATATTTAGAACTGTTAACCTAGTTTAACATGTAATAGGGTGTAATGAGCACTTAATTAATTTGAGATGACTATTTTTCAATCCAACATACATTCTCGTCCCCTGCTTCACTCACTTGAAATTTTTTCTCGTTACGCATTTCATTTTGTCAGCGAGCTCGCTCTGCCACTCCCCACTCCACCCTGCCGACTCTGCGAAGCGGAGTAGGATGCAGATTCCACCATGCCGTATTACAAGGCGGCTTAGCTGTTCTTCACTGTTTCATTACTTTGTTCAATACATTTACACTGTTCTCTGTGTCTCATACCTGCAATAGAGTACGTGTTATTCATTGGGCAGTGTTTTCTCTTACTTCTCAGGACAGTTTCCTTTAGGTACTTTCTTTAGAAAATTCTAAAAATTTCCAGGCAACAAACACTGAACTTCACAGTTACGATGGGCACGTGTTACAGCTTACATGTTAGCTCATTGTTGTTTGATGGGCCAAGGGGAACACGACCCAACAAACGCCGCAGATATCAAACTCAGCGTAACAGTTAAGATTATTTAACAAAGTATTGGAATAGTGAGGAGCACTAGTATTGTGAGATACCGGAGCGAATAACTCAACAGCCTTACCCATGGCAGGGCAGATTCTGCCCATTTATTTAGCACAGTCAGCAGAGCGAGGTAGAGAGTGCCAGAGGGTACTCGCTTGCAAAACAAAGTGCGCGGCGAAAGAAATTCTGAATAAGAGAAACAGGATACGAGAATGTAATCTAGAGTGGAACGTAATCTTCTTACACTAGCGCTGATGCACATCATGGTCTATTCAACCTCTTTGCGGTCTCATCAAACTCATCAATGCATCAGCTATAACAAACGTAAAAGGAAACTTTATCCAAGCCTTCGAAGAATATGAAGTCAAGTATTCCTGACGACAGGCCCGTTGAGAATTGCAGGGTAACTTTGTAGCCTGAAAATGTTATAGTGCAAGTCCTTCGGCGTCTGAAAAATTTTCATCCTTGCTCGAGTCGCACAATTGCCCATCTGGAAAAGTTAGAAGTGAGCAAACTTTGCTTCAATAGCACCTCAGCCGCTCACGTGGGTGTCCAATTCGATTGATTGATCGATTTTATGAATCACCCTTAATCAGCGATAAACTTCTCAGAGTCGTCGTGCTTTCATAGATATCAATACATAGATTTGCGTGCAATGTTAACATTTCGACGTCTCAACACAAAACTCCTGCCTCATTCTTACCATCCACGAAATAGCTAAACAATAATTTTCAAAAGGACGAGGCTGCACAATTTTTTACAGTTTTCAGCAACAACATTTAACCAATCAAATATGAATACGTATGCATTTTTTTGTCCAATTTTCATAACTGTCGGGTGCACAATATCTGCTACGATGTGCTTTTGTCC
Source organism: Morinoia aosen (assembly GCA_030386875.1). Taxonomy (NCBI): domain Eukaryota; kingdom Metazoa; phylum Arthropoda; class Malacostraca; order Amphipoda; family Talitridae; genus Morinoia; species Morinoia aosen. The sequence goes on along the minus strand of CM059572.1, from coordinate 11,725,273 downwards.
AAGGCAAATCCCCTACCAAGAACGACGAAAATATTTGCAGGTGCTGCGATGGAAAAGTTTGTAAGATTAACAGTTTCGGTCTAGATGGGACGGGACTTGGAAAAGCCACAACATTTCAGGGTGTTGCAAAGAGAAGCTATGGAAAAATAATTAACAATTGATTCCATTATTTTAAGTTTAGCGGTATTAAGGTTGTGTTTTATTCAATAGTGCTTCATAAAAATACGTGATGGTCAAGCATTTCATCCGCTACTAAATTTTCTCCAAACTAGTTCAAGTAATCATGAGCGTAACTCTTAACGATGGAAATAAACCGGGTCAAAAGTATTTTATTTCTTTAACTAACACAAAACGTACTGTAATGGACTAATGATAGATTGCACAGTGCCCGTAAATCTTGAAATAGTTTAAGAAATAATATTTTCAATACATGTATTTATGCCAGAGTCAACAACAGGAACATTGCGCTGAGCTCAAAATAGAGATAGAAAAATAGTTTTTCGTTTATAAAACCAAATGATACATCAAACGACAGCAAAATTGCGATTTCAGCACTATCGCTGCGCCCGAAAACACCCACTAACGTCATGCATGCCTTACAATTAAAAGTGAAAACGACAAAAAAAAGACATAATCATCGTTAATTTTTTTCGGCTCTCAATAAACGTCTATCTATTTAAAGGTATTTATTTGAGGCAACATTACATCGAAGCTGGCACATCCATATAAGGTTGTCTTGTAAATGCCTGTTGTCTAACGCAGGGGTTCCCAATCTGTGGTACGCGATCACTTTCGGGGTCATGAATGATTTTTAGTTAGTTATTGGGAGTGAGCATGGCCTCCGTAGTGAGCATGGCCTCCGTAGTGAGCATGGCCTCCGTAGTGAGCATGGCCTCTGTAGTGAGCATGGCCTCCGTAGTGAGCATGGCCTCCGTAGTGAGCATGGCCTCCGTAGTGAGCATGGCCTCCGTAGTGAGCATGGCCTCCGTAGTGAGCATGGCCTCCGTAGTGAGCATGGCCTCCGTAGTGAGCATGGCCTCCGTAGTGATCATGGCCTCCGTAGTGAGCATGGCCTCCGTAGTGAGCATGGCCTCCGTAGTGAGCATGGCCTCCGTAGTGAGCATGGCCTCCGTAGTGATCATGGCCTCCGTAGTGAGCATGGCCTCTGTAGTGATCATGGCCTCCGTAGTGAGCATGGCCTCCGTAGTGAGCATGGCCTCCGTAGTGAGCATGGCCTCCGTAGTGAGCATGGCCTCCGTAGTGAGCATGGCCTCCGTAGTGATCATGGCCTCCGTAGTGAGCATGGTCTCCGTAGTGAGCATGGTCTCCGTAGTGAGCATGGCCTCCGTAGTGAGCATGGCCTCCGTAGTGAGCATGGCCTCAGTAGCGATCATGGCCTCCGTAGTGAGCATGGTCTCCGTAGTGAGCATGGTCTCGGTAGTGAGCATGGCCTCCGTAGTGAGCATGGCCTCCGTAGTGAGCATGGCCTCCGTAGCGATCATGGCCTCCGTAGTGCGAGCAGGGGTTCTCAGCCTTCATGACCATCAAGTCGAAGAGCCGGAACCGTCTTACTGCGCCTAGGATTTCCGATGTGCAGCGAGCAAAGTCATGCTCTGCATTGACCAGCTGGTAGGGAAGAAGCAGATGCAGCCATTGCATTGAGTTGTTATTTTCTTAGTTGATTTGCGTGTTCTACTTGTGCGATTATGGAAGTAAAGTGAAATTATATCATAGAAATCTGATCGAATTTAGTTTCTCTAGAACCAGGTGATACGTGGCGACCTTACGGGACCTGAAATTGGTAGATCACAAAAAGGTTGGGAACCACTGGTCTAACGAGTAAACACCCATTTACAATAAGGGAAAATAAGCATTTGAACAGTTCAAAAAACTAATTCAATTAGAGTTTCTGGCCAAATAATGCCTTAAAAATACCATACTGAGTAATTCAATAATATAAATTGACTTTTATCTCTGAAAAACGAAATAGTAATATTTTTCAATAAAAATGGTTGAATAATTCATAAAGTTAAACCAACCGAGTAACAGGCCGATCATTTCATATTTTATTTTCTTGGGTTCAAAGAGAAAAATGCAAGCATTTGGTTCAAGTTGGACGCTAAAACAAGTTTTTAAATATGGTTTCGGTGAGTTTCGATGTTCAAATATGCTAGAACCTTCTGGCAAAACATAAATGGTATTTGATGTGAGGTTATAAAATATTTTAGCGTCATTTCCCTATTTGCTGAAACAATTAATAAAGTTATTTATTTTTACGAACAATGCATTGTAAGATAATTAGTTAGAACCATTAAAAAAACAGGTTCAAATATAACTATTTTTGGGTACGACCATGTTCAGCGATTTCTAGGGTATTTTAACGAAACCGTATTTCTACGTCTAAAACTTATTTAGTCAAGAACACTTAACTTGAACTTACGTTACACTGATTGAATGGTTTTGTGGTTTTAAAAGAGAGGTTGAAAATAATGGATATTAATTTAATTTACACAAAAAGAAATGGTGCACGCGAGGACTGTGTGTTCAACAATAGATTTGGGACAAGTTTTATTCCAGAGCATTAAGCCTATCGCTTTTATTCATCAAATAGAAAGGCAATAGCTATTTCTAAGCACCTATGTTCTTCAGCACCTTAAAAAAAATTAAATTTAAGTTTTTCTTTCATACGTTCCATAAAAAGGAAGCATCAAACATGAAGCCTTAATTTCAGTCCAGTGGAAATTGTATCGTGGTCGCATTTTTTAAGGGTAAAGGAGAATAACTTTTTATTCGGTTTCTAATTAAACTATCGTGAAGGCATGCTTAAGAATGTACTAATTGTTTAAGACCTCCATCATTTTGATCATTTAAAGTTATTTAAATTTCTTAAGAAAAACTGATGTAATCTGACAGCTTAAATTTTGCTACTAATTCAAAAAAATTATTTGCGTGATTATAGTATTCTAAGTTTATCATTACGCTAACGAATTTTTCCGGAGATTGAATATTATATTCATTTTTTTTTTGGTCAGTCTCAACCATACTTTTATTCCTTATTGGTGAAATGAATGTTCTTGCGATCTATGTAATATTTTAACGGCTTATTCGGTTAATGCATTTTTTACCCTATTGAGAATTCCAATCAGTTTAAGGATTTTAGGACTAATATATAATATATATGTATATATACATTCGAGGAGGCTGGACTCTCATTTTTGCCAATACCCAGGAAATTGGATGAGTTGGTTTCCACAAAGCATTCACACAAGCATAAGCATCTCGCTTATGTGAGAATGAGGTTTACGTTGTTGTATAACGATTGATAGAATTTTTTTTAAGTTTGAAGTAGAGCAAGACCTTTCTAGACAGCCATGCATTTGTTCTGTTTACTATTATATCATAGTTAGTTCAGTATCAGTTGAAGGTATGCAAAGGGTTACTATCGATAGAAAGTGTGAATTCAAAGAATAAATTACATTTGACGATTTCGTAGACGAATTTCACAAACAAAAGAGGTCGCAAAACCAATTCTCGTGTAAACCATGGCTAATGTCAAGAAGGTCCGAATAGGAGTTACCAATCACAACAAATTGTTTGCGATTCGTCGGTTATGTTTTAAGCGATCTATATAAACAACTTCCCTACATTCGAGTAACATTCGAGTTTCGAGAGCATTATGCATCTATCAACCCTGGCAAACGCTTAACGGAAGTCGAGAAATACGGAGAGACCAATATTCCTTTCGTCGATATTGGAGTAAGGTTATTGCAGTTCATTAAGAATGGCTCACAATGTCGATATTTTAGATCGGAAACAGTGCTGGTTTATTACAGAGAAAAAATTTTGTTTGAATTTAGAATTCATCTTCTTGTAAATAACCGTTTTGAATACTTTTCTAAACAACTAGTCAGATAAAAACTGACGTTTAACTTTTAACGTGTTTTTTTTTTAAATGGGAGTTACATACTTTGGCTATTTTTAGAAAGTTTGGAAAAATACCTGAAAGAAGGTGTAAGGAGTTGTCAGTCACAAAAGTATGATTTCAAAATGCATACCTTGGGAATCTGCTGCTAAATCCTTTACTGAGTTCATGTTTAGTTTCTAGCCGAGCGACGTACGACATTCAATCTACGTGTTCCTCTGTGCCTGTGAAGTCCCTGTTGCTGGTGAGCGCTACTTTAAGACTATCATTTCGCATTTTTCCCGCGTTTTAACTTCGATTAGTTGATACGTCGAAATATTGCTGTGAGCTTGGAGTAGGAGTTCAGTTGCTCATTATTCCCCTTTTGTTCTTGTATCTTTTGTTCTCTCACGACTTCTCCTAACTCGGATGACCCAGTTCTGTGTTACACGTAAGCTTGAAAAATTTTCTTTACGACATTTCACAGACTTACGAAAGTCTAGGACTCTCGTGTACTCCCAATTTTTTGTAATTTAATTATAATGATATCCAGTTATCATAGAATAAGATTAAATCGTTAACTTGTTCCTTCGTTATGATTTATTCTTACTAAGGCGTGAATCCTCCCAACGAACTAAATACATGGCGTCTTAAACAAAGGGAAAAAGAGAATCCTTAATCAGATCTGAGTTGATTGGAAATTTTCAATGAGCTGAATATTTTAATTCTTCTACTGATAATTATGTCAATTCATGTGATTTACGTTACAATTTTTTATGAAGTCAAAAATTTCGCAGGTTTAGTTGGTATAAACAAAAGAACGTATTATAATTATCTTGAATTTGCCCCATGTATGTGGTTCAAATGATGAAATGGAGTGGTGTTGATATTATTAATGTTTTCGCCTTTGTTAGCAATTTTCGTTTTTTCGTGACAAGTTATATTTTCTTGAACAAGTGCAATTTTTCTTGCCATGTCGTTTACTTCGGTTTATAAACACGCATTGATATATGTAAGTTTCAGCTGCTCTGAGGCACAGGCATTATAATAACATTTATAGCTGGTAATACCAGAAAACGATCAGTTAATCAGAAGTATTCCTGCAATGAAATTAGTTCGTCAGCCAAGTATATATTATTAAGAAGGGCAGCTGGACCTTGCGAGATACATACAAAGTCAGTGATGACAGGAAGCAAGGATTTAGGGTTTATTGCATTTAAAAAGTTAACTGTTTCTGTGCAATTTTCATGTTTTTTTGCCACAAATTATTCCATCTTGGTTTTGAAACTAGTATTTAGTTATTACATATAAAAATATTATTTGGTTCGTTCAAGGACACGTGACAGGCTGTTGTAAACCGTTGTAAACCTGTAAATTGTTCGTGAAACAGTACGTTTAAACTGCATAAAATTAATGAAAATATAACATAATAAATTGTTTTTTCCAAGAATGTTAGATAATATTGATTTTCTATAATTTCGTTCGCAGACTCAATTGCTTGTTACCGAAGGTATTTGTCGAGATTCATCGGTGTGTTGATTACTTGAATTCTTGATTTTTGTCCACTTTGTTCTTAACAGAAAGCGTTGATGTTTCCGTCAACAACGTGGATGTTTCCAATCTTGTCAGTAAAATATTTCTCCGCTTCTCTTGAAACACGCAGGAGGCTTCCTTGAGGAAACGTACAAAGTAAATAAGGTATTTGTTGATGTAAAATGTGTTTTTTCATATTATTTTCGTGCATCTAGAACCACTTCAAGATGCCTAAACAAAGCTTAATCGAAAGATATGAATTATCGTTTCATTTCCACGCACACTGTAGAAATGAAAATTCAGAATATTTTTAAGAACCTTAATGTCTTTTAAGAATTCTAGGTACCTTAGTAAAGAAAAACGAAAGTTGATTGGGACTGAGGTTAATTTTCCTACATTTTGTAAGCTCCAAAAGATTTCAATAAGAAATTCTCTAAACATGACACAGTTTGAGAGCTTAAAACTGACCAGTTTGCGACAAGATATGACCTTCAGAAAACTTTTAGTGCTGCAAGAATTCACGTCAGAAAGAACACTTAGTAAGGAAATTCAGAGGTATGACCTCGAAACTCGATCTCCTCACAAGACCCAATCGCTGAAGAAAAGATTAAAAATAAAGATTGCAGTTTGCAAAGCAAATTCCAAGTACGTTGACAACTTTTGTAAACAAATTTTATGGTCATATGAAACAAAAAAAGCACCTCGCCTATAATGATGCCTCTCAATGGAAGAGAGAAGGAGGAACAGATAACACCCAGGTGATAACAACAGGACCTTCAAAAAACATATTACATATTCCAGTGATAAACCATCAAATTCTCTACGCATCCCGAGTTGAATAAAAAACATTTTCCCTGAAAACGCTTTAAAAGTATTTCATGAATTACTTGTTTCTCAAAGCATACAAGTAGAATCGAGGTATGCCGTGGAATTGGTAAAAGTGAAACTGATAGGCTTTTCACTCCTCAAAAAAGAGCCGTTAGACCGGCGAGATAATTAGAGAATTGGGAAATAACGTTCGCTCAAATGAAATAATAAAAAGGAAATGAAATTCTCACAAGTTGGAAATAACACGTTCCATGGTTCCTAAAAACTTTCTTTTCGTAACGTCATGCTTGTAACGTTGATAATGAGCTCGAAAAAGATCTTGAACAATTAAAATCGGTGAATGATGATCATCGAATCAGAAATACAAGTAAATTCCCATTCCCCTGCTATTCAAACGCACGATATCATAGGTCCTCTTTATTGGAAGCCAAATTTGTAATTTGATCCCTGCAAAATCTCTATTTAAACAATTTTAAACAATTCAAACAATTTATTTACCACAGGAGATACAGTGGTAGAATGTTTCATAAGTCTAGTACAAGGGTTAAATTGGAATATAGCTACCTGTGGGCCCGAATAAGGTCAGCGACTTCTGGGGCATCCTACTATCAACGTTTTTCTAAGGTGTACAATAATTTTTAACCTAAATCACTTAACCTAGTTTCGCATTATACTGATCAGTGAGATGATTTACTCGATATCGGATGTTTCACCTAACAATATAGATTATATGGACTATATTTAACAGTATATTCGATGAACGATTAAATGGCAGACTGAAGGTCGGCGATATTACCCATGGGCAAATTACATTATTGGAAACAGTCGTGTAGGAGACAAGATTTGACTTGGTGATCTTACACGACTAGTATTCCGATAAGAAGTGAGACTCAAGATTTCTTTTAAATACCTTGTAAGAATTACTACCACGGATCTCCGCAGGTATTGAGTTCCAAGTTTTAGTTCCAACGAAGAGGATACTGTGTTGCGACCGGACCTTTGAATAATAAGGAAGCATAAATTTACTTCTATTTCGGGTTAAATGGTCGTGATGACCAGTTTTCGCAGTTAATAATTGTTTTAGGCTATTGTCGCCATCATTTGTTAATGTTTTATAAATGAAATTGCATATGGAGATTTTGTAGAGGTCTGAAAGTTTAAGTATTTGTAAATTTTTGAATGAATCATTTGTGTGAGCATTATATTCTAGATTCTTTAACGCTCTGATGGCTCTTTTTTGCAGAGTAAAATTTATATTGGTTTTATTTTTATCAGTTCCGTGCCATGCTTCTATTCCGTATTGCAAGTATGGTGAAATGAGCGTTCGGTAGAACATTTGTAAAGCTGTTTCAGGCAGGTAATTTTTAACTTTATACAGGATTCCGATTGATTTTGATAATTTAGAATTAATATGAGCGATGTGCTCCTTAAAGGTCAGATGTTTATCTCTTATGATGCCCAGAAACTTGCATGAGTTGGTTTCTTCGATTTCACCTTCGCCAATTTTTATGCATGGGGAGAGATTTATTTTTCCTGTATGAGAATGTACTATATTTTGTTTAATCGATATTGAGGCTTATTTTATTAGCTTTAAGCCACGATGAAACCTTATGGAGTTAATTATTTATACTCTCCGCCATCATAGCGGGATTTCGGTTCGGAAGGACCGCAGAAAGCGTGCTGTCATCGGCAAAGAGTATGAATTTGAAAAATGATGTAAATTTAATATCCTTTATAAATATCAGAAATAGGAGAGGCCTAAGGACAGATCCTTGTGGAACTACATGGCTAATTGTCTGTGGGTCTGATTTTGCATCGTCAATGACAACGTATTGCATCCGATTTGTTAGGTATAATTTGAACTAATCATGGGCAACTCCTCGAATGCCATAACAGTGTGGTTTCGAGAGTAATATGTTATGGTCCACACAATCGAATGCTTTTCGAAAGTCAAGAAATACGCAGAAAACAAGCTTTCCTTCATCTATATTAGAGCAAAGGTACTGTAAATGATTTAATACAGCTTGTGTCGTTGATTTTTTAGAACGAAAACCGAATTGTCTGTCGCAGAGAAAAGATTTTTGTTCAAAATACGAATACACTTTTCATAAACAATTTTTTCAAATATTTTGCTAGTAATTGGCAGTACAGAGATAGGTCTATAATTATTAATGCAATTTTCATCACCCTTTTTAAAAATAGGGGTCACTCTGGCAGTTTTGAGAGAGTTGGGGAAGATACCTTGAGAAAGTGAATAGTTGTTAATATTAGATTTGCATGGTGCTATTAGATCAGCTATAGCCTTAATAACTTTAGCTGAGAAGGTTTTTAATCCGTTTGATTTATTTTTCACGTTGTTTATGCACGTAATTACATCGGAGGGATTAGTTGGCTTGAAAAGAAAGAGTTCTGTTCACGGACATGGTCCATGTATTGCAAGTGGTCTGTAGTTTCACTAACAACACTATCGGCGATATTTTCCCCGATATTTATGAAAAATTTGTTAAACACTGTTGCAATATCTTGTTTATCGTGATATTTTACATTTTCGTAAACGATGGATTCAACTGTTTTTGTAGCATTATTATTCGGTCTATCGCATGAATTAAGCATGCGCCAAGTTTTTTAATATTATTTTTGGATTCAGTAAATTTGCGCGTAAAGTAGTTTTGTTTCGATGTTCGTATTTGATTTGCCACATGATTCCTGAATCTGTTATACGTTACTCTAGGTATTCGTCCTTTGTATAATGAGGCTAGGTACGCTTGACGTTTCTTTATATTGATCACGATATCTTCAGTAATCCAAGGCTTATGTCTTTTTTTCGGCGTAATTGTGCGGGTGATTATTGGACAACACTGCTTGTATGCGGTCGTTATAATTTCAGCTAAATTTAGTATTGCTTGATCAATGTAAATCGCATTATTGTCCAATTCATAGATGTCCAATGATGGCATTAATTTTTCTAGAACAGCTCGCATTGTTCCCAAGTTATATTCGTTTACACAACGATCTGAAAAAGTCTCAGCCTGTGGGCTGTTACAGGGACTGTAAACATTTTACTTGATGAGAAACATCGGGGAATGGTCAGATAAGTCAGAAATTATTATTCGTGTAAGAAAATCAGTCGGATCTAACATAAAAATATTATCGAGCAGCGTAGCAGATTCAGATGTAACACGTGTAGGTTTCGTGGTGATTGGAAGGAAGGAGTTAGACTGAAAAACATTCATGAAGTTTGAGATTTGCTCACAGCTTTCATATTGTAGAAGATCGTAGTTGAAATCCCCGCAGATTATTACGTCATTGTATAGAGATTTGTTAAACTAAGATATTAGGCTCTGAAGCTCGTTCAGGAAAGAGACGTTACAAGCTGTTGGGGGCCTATATACAGTCCCAAGTATAATCCGTTAACCATTTTTCGTTAGTTCTATAAATAGAGTCTCAATATTTTCACGATTCATAGTTGCACTTCTAATGATTTTCGAAGATATGTGTTTAGATATGTGCGTACAGATGGGACCGCCACGTTTGTTATTACGGAGTGAATGATGGCTATTATAGTTCTGAATTTGAATTAGGTCTTTGGTTGAGTCATCTAGCCAACTTTCGGTGAAACTGAGAACATCAAAATTACTGTTTAGCTCAGTGATAGTACAAGATATTTCATCTATTTTCGGATAAATGGACCTACAGTTCCAACATAATATTGAGAAATCGTTACAGGTTTTCTCATCGATTCATTGAATTCTTCAATATATAGGTATTTACAATTCCCAGTTTCATTTAGGTTTGGATGCAGTGTATTCAAATGATTGAGGTGTGGATCAATATTAACGAATATATCAAAATGGTTAGTCATTAAAATTAAGAAACAGTAAGTAAAATGTGAAGTAAAAAATAAGAGAGATGATACAGACCTCAGGGTCAAGTTAAAAATAAAAACATTCTAACTTATAATAAAATTGAAGAAGTAAAGAGAAACTAAAACACACAGAGATTATTACTCTAAATTGTCTAAAATCTAGTATGATTTCAAAAGGAGAGCGCAAACTCAGTCCATGAGTGGGAGCATTAGGGATCATAAATTGCGCATAATGTAGTTACAAGGCTTTCATACCAGTGGTATCTGCATATAACACGTAAGATGTAGCAAAGAACGAAACGGATTAGAATCGAAGTGACAGCGAAGTTATTTAATTAATATGAAGATCTTGAGTATCTAAATTATTTTCAGATTTAGAGACGAATGTGGTAACATATAATTTAAGTCTGAGTAGAAAATTCTGAATGAGCCTCTATAAATAAATGAGAAAAAGAAGGAAATAAAAAAACAATTCAATAAGCAGTAGAAAAAAGCTGCAAGTTCGACGTGGGTGCCTTAAAGAGGCAAAGGCAATCCTATTACAAAACGAGGAGAAATCATGTGGGCAGAGATCAAAATGCTAATAAATTCACTACGTAAGTCCATAAATATACTAACTACGAATAATTTCTTCTGAGGACTTGCCGACATGTTGCAATAAGTACTGGTCAAGTGCTTCAGGTGTGTTGATGGTCAGAGGTCTCGGAGCTGCTTGTCCAGGTGTATTCGGAGAGTAGACGTTGATATTGCCATCCAGAGTTCATGCGAGTCTTATTTGTTCAGGGAATTTTCGTTTGGTCAATCTCAGAGTTTACATAATATTTGCTCGCGAAGGTATGAGGTTTTTATTTACGTATAATTTTGGTTTAGTCACACGGCAGGCTGTCAAAACTTCTTGTTCCTTCTCGTGTTGTCGTAGCTCGAAAGTAATGTTTCTCCTATCGACGTTTCCAGATGCAGGTTTTTCCCCCAGCCTTTTCGCTGTAGTGATGTCAGAATTACGAATTGGTTGATGTTGATTTGGTTTTTCAGGAGGTTGCACACAGTCTCTTTACAATCCTCTCCAGAACGTGATTGCGGTAGTTCCCCTGTGATAACCAGAGTACATTTTTTGTTTTCCAACTCATCACGTTCTTCTTTTCTTTCGAATCGCGCTAGACGAGAGACTATGCTATCTATCTTCTTATTGTGCTCTTCTATCATTGCCTATTGATTTGATTCTTTCTTCGTTAGTTTTTCAATCATCGTTTTCAAGTCACCAATTTCGCTTTGAAATTTCTTCATTACTGAGTTGAAGTGATCAATTATGATGGAGACCACTTGCTTACTCTGTTTTGGCAGGTTTTGTACGTCTGGATAGTCAAGCTCCAGCGTACCCTCACTGTGGTTCTTGCTTGGGCTTCTTGCCGCCATCTTGTGAGAAAGGAGACACGCGCAAAAAAAGCAGCAAGGGTTAAGTGCTTTTTCAAGGGAATATCACACTTGTTCGATTTTTTTGGATTATGGTTAGATGAAATTTACTCTTGTACCTCATTGTCTGAGTGGGCACTCTTTTTTGGTTAGAAATGCATGTTCATTAACCAATTGGGCACTTTGTTTTCGAGCAAAGACAAAGTACGTCCTCACTTCGCGGAGACACTGTTGACACTCTGTATTTCATCAAAATATTCGTGACACTAGGTAATAAAATAACAAAATACCTATAGATGCTTCCAGTCGGTAGGATAATTTACTATGAAATGAAATTGAGTTTAAAAGTTTTCTAGGATGTACTACTTCTATGTAGTTAATTTAAAACTATTGATTTAGGCACCGTCTTTTGTGTCAATCAGTTATTTAATCAGTCTGACATGAGACGATCAGATATGTGCAGGGTCCCTCTGATGAATCTGTAGAATTTAATTCATATGCTTAAATTTCAAAACCTCAAAGAAAAAGTTACTAGATACCTAATGGTAATAGTGAGTAGTTAACAATTAAAAACAAATTGTTCAAGATGACCAAATTCAGGTAAGATGACGGCTTCTACACGCTTTCGAAAGCGCTGAGTATCGCGCAGATAACAGTCTCCGTTTCTAACAAATCCACAGCCTGTTTGAAGCCCTTCTTAAGGGCTGTGGCACTGTTGTGGGGCTTTGCATGTGTTTTGGCCTAAATTTGTGACTAAAAACAGTGATCCAATGTGTTCAGGTCCTGCGAGCTGGAAGACTAAAAGTCTTTATCCAGAATCTCACATCGGACCTCTTGAGTAAGCATACGGCTCTACTCGCCTCGTGAGCTGGAGCTTGATCATGAACCTCTTATTTAATGCCTCGACCTTCAACCATGGAATGATTTTTGTTTTCAAGACGTTACAGTAAGATTCTGCATTCACTTTTTCCATTTTTGACGAAGAAGTGGGTAAAGACGTCACGAAGCAAAATATAGAGGGTTATGACGCTGGTTGATGTTTTTGTGATCATCTTGGGCTGCACATCAGCGCAACTCACTTCAAAGAGACAATAATTATTCAGGAATAGTTACGTCTGGATAAAAAGGAAAACCAAGGTAGCTAAGAAAATCATAATACGAAACAAACGCTTCGGATCATAAAAAACCAACCTTAGTGTTCTGAAAAACAATTAAGTTAAAGTATTAAAAACTATTTCTGAACTCTAATTTTCTGAATAAACCAACAGATATCATATTGACATCAAAAAAGACAAAGAAAAGACAATAATTAAACAAAAACTATAAAAAATTTCAATAACCAATAGAAAGCTTGACCGCCGTGTCACAGTCATTAATTGACGGACGGTTTTTCAAAATTTACATCGATTCTAAAATGCGGAAATCAGATAAATTTGGGGTTGAGTCCAAAATTTTAAAATTCGTGTTTTTAGAGAAGTGGTCGTTATTCAAACAATCTTCTCTTATAGACGAATTAGATGGCTTAGTGAGTTTATTGTCCGTACGAAAGGAGACTCCCCTGTGTTGTGCACACCTCACAAATAATTGGAGCCCAGTGCTACCAATGTAAGATCGCTCGCAGCGGTCTCACGCATATTGATATACAACTGAGGTGCGCAACATCACATCCGGAGTATCCCTTCGCTTGAGGTATGACCTGATTTTTCTATCGTTTTTGAAGTACACACAGGGATTGATTTGTGGAATTTTTTTTGAATTATTGACAATGTTTCAAGTTTCATTTTCTCTGTACGGGTTCCAATAAACGCTAACTGAAAATATAAGCTCATCTTCGGCGCGGTAAAAACTTTTTGCTTCAGAGTAAACTTTCTCCCTAAAAATTTTCGTATCTCCTTAGTAGAAATATTCTTCGGGTAATCATTCGAACAGAAATATTTTTGAAATTAATTCATTTCTAAATGGAACACTTGGTAAGGAGAAGATATTTCAAAAACTCTGTGAATTAATGTTACTATGCCGGAAATTTTATATTTATTGAAAATATTGCTAAAAAAGTTCATTCCCACTCCTGTAAAAGTTACTTTTCGAAAGACTGAAGTAGTAAATTTATTCTCAACTCTGGTAACTTTCACATCTAAAAACGACAGTTCATTATTCATTTCTAGTTCAAAAGTAAATTTAACATTCTTATAACACTGGTTGAAATATTGAAAGAACTGCTCAGAATCTCTGTTGTTTTTGAAAAGAATAATCGTATCATCAAGGTACCTCTGAAAAAATAAGGGGTTAAAGCCATCTGGACATGGCTTCAAGAACTTCTCTTCAAAATTGTTAAGGAAGATATTAGCCACAATGGGGGAAAAAGCAGAACCCATTGCCAAACCGTCAACTTGTTTGTAAATTTTATCATTAAACTTGAAGAATGAGTCTTTAAGTGTCAACTCGAGAAGGTTTTTCATAGTTGTTTTGGATAAACCTTCATTAACTGTTGAGGGTTCTGTATAAATTTTATCTGAAATGATGGATATAGTCTCGTTAACTGGAACATTCGTATATAAAGATTCGACATCCAAACCACGCATAACAAGTGAATTTGCATTAGAAATAGAATTCAAAAATTTAAAAAATTCAAACGAGTTGTTTAAAAGGTTTTCGTTTGGTACTAAATGAGACAGGTACGGAATTAAAGCTTTACCTACGCAGAAATTATGCATATTGCACGCAAAAAGATTGGACGAACAGATGTGTTTGGCTTGTGGATTTTTGGAATTCCATTCAAAAAAGCCAAGCTGGGAACCCGTTGTATGGGAATCATCATAAAGATAGTCATTTATCAGTTTGGAGTTTTTAAGCTTTCTGAGGGCATTGTTCAACCGATCTTCCAATCGAATTAGAAGTCGTTTTTCGTCCTCATCAACAGCTATAAATTTTGAAGAGTCGCTTAAAATAGATTCTACCTTATTCACATAATCCATTCTGTCTAATATAACATCACCTTTTCCTTCGTTTAAATTGATAACATATATAGATTTATCTTCTGAAAGGGCTCTTAGTACTGAAAAGCCCTTTTTCGAAAACACCGGACACACATTCTTCAAAGGATTGAAAGTATAAAAATATTTTGCAGCAACACATTTGAGCTCATTTCGTAATGTAACCAAAGAGTTAGTCCCCCTTTCATAAATGATCTGTTTTGACAAAACATTACAAAGCTTTTCAAATATCAAGAAAAATTTGAAGTAATTCAATTTACGTTAGGGTAGTCCAAAATCCAGTCCGAGCAGCAACACTCTTGATTCTTCGTTCGTTAATTTCCGCTTAGAAGTGTTGTGGATGACCTGAGGTTCTTGTAAATTCCTGATTTCGCACACTCCTAAATTGTGCAATTTGCGTTGATGAACTTCCTTCACTTAGTTGTAACACTTCTTTGTTTTCTTTATAACCACAGTTTAAGAAATGAATTATTCATCTTATAAATTATGAATAGGTGAAGTTGGAGTCACAAAATTTTGAATAGGCGGAGTCGGTGATGGAGTCGCTAAATTCTGGAAAGGTGGAGTCGCAAATTTATTCCTCCGACTCCGCAACCCTGTTTCTGAGTACGTTATTTTCACTTAAATTTTAGCTGGAGGCCTGAAAAGGGTTTTCATAGTTTGCTTCCGCTAAATGAATAATTAAATGGGCTCCCATAAAGACAATTTATAACTAATTAACTCGGATCGTATGGAAGTCACCTATTGAAGCAGCTTCATTTCGACTTTGAAATCAATAACATCCGTGATTGTGCGTTTGATGGTGTGTCAGTGTGTGATGACCAAGGTTTCGTGCTTCGAACGGTGTTGCGTGTTTCTGGTAACTGTTCTAGCTTTAATGAAGAATATCTTATTTTTGTGGGAAAATCTCCCACATGCTCGTGAGGTTCACTTATCTGTAGGGACCGTGGCGTGAAGTTGGGGGTTTCTTTGCTTCCTTGCGTTGTTTATTGGTGGCTTGGAGTCAATTGGGAAGTGTGGTCGATGGTGTTTCTTAGTTTTGAGTTAGGAATTAAGATGCGAGCTGATGTTTTTCGGCTTTGGAGTTGCGTCTTACCAGTGTCAACCTTTCAAGTTATCGCCACTATACCTGAGTATTCTGATTTCCTTGCTACTCTGTGTTTCTACTGTATTTATTTTTGTGTACCTGTGCCTGTGTTTCTGTTTTTGCTTTGATTTGGGTTCATTAAATCTTTAAGGTGTTCAGGTTTCAAACTTTGAATTTGAATTGACAGCCGCATTTAGCCAAATTTACGTGAGATTGAGCGTAGCTCATTTCTTTTGAATTTATTGATAGCCGAGTTCAGCTCCTGTATTTGGATGGGGTGTCCTTCGTTCGAGAGGTTTTCTTGAAATATTTCCTTCTGGGCCTATGGCTTTCATGAGATTAATTTCCTTTAACTATATTATCTGTCCGCACCTGAACACCTACCCCTGACGACTGTTTTCCTCTGAATTTCTAATTATTCTCCTAAATGAAGTACAATACCCACCAAGTGTGGCAATGAACTTGGGTGTGTAGTTACGGGTCTAGGTTGTCTTGTTTGCTTCGGTTTACTTTGTTAATTAGTCTTAATCTAGGTGGAGCTGTCCGTTAATCGCGTTTCGTTCTTCATGTACCTTCAGTATGATCCTCTACGGCTACGTTCCGTGCCAATGACACTGGGAGAGCACTCCTCTTGCTTTCTTGTCATTCAATGTTCCAGCATCTTGTCTTCCTTAAACTTGCAAATTCGTCTAGGCGCCTTGCGGGTGCGTGTAGTCTTTCCTTATAATGAAACATTGAGCATAATTTTCTCAAACAGAATTCTGGTATCACTGTCGTTGTCAGTTAAAGTTTACAAAAATCGTGTTTTTTTCACTTCAGGTCGGCACTTGGCCTCACACTTCGGCTTCACGCTCTGTCAACGGTGTTCTCTAAAGCATACCCTGCCCTGCTGGGACACCGTTCAGTTTCAATTCCCATGCCTACACGTTACAAAGCATCGTTGCAGGTACACCATTCAAAAGACCGTCGCACACTCTTCAAAACCTACAGTATCTACTGAAGTGTAGATCTCTACGCAAGCCTAAAGGTATAAGTTACCTTGAACGGCTCTTAAATAAATTAACGAAAATGAAGGACTTTTGCTCTCTATTAATTAAAAACGTTTTTGTGAATTTCCCACATTTTACTCTGATGAAGTCTTAGCTGGCTCCCCTCAGGAGGAGACAACTATTGTATCCATGAGAATTAGCACTTCCGGGGTGAAAATGTGTGAGGGCCCGAGCTGAGAGTTAGGTGGACTTTTTTTGTTGAAATAATAGTTTTTTGTTATGTTGAAGACCTTTTCAGCACCAACTCCTTTCTTTAACTTTTATCTTATTACACAAAACAATTTTCCAACTTACTGTCTCTATACCCCTTCTGCATAGATTCCGTGTTCCCTGATCTCCAAATTTAATGGGGCCTTCCTCGATCATTGCTCTCTTGGAAACGATTTTATTTAGCGGTTAGGGAGGCTTAAACTAACATCTTATCGAATCTAATCTAAGTCTTAGCTGAAACCATGATACTTGAGAGAGTGAGCTAGTGTATTACAATACATTTTTATCACCCTGAAATCATTTCATAGAAGTTTGCTACCCTTCTCAGAAAAACTTGTGTTTAATTTCTGCTATAAAATATATATCCTTCCAAGCATATAAACTGGATTCCCAATGTGATTGTACAGCCCAGTGCGTTGTTCATGCCTTTTAAAGAATACAATCTCAAACTAAAGGGCTTCAATGTTACTGAACAATTTGAAAATTGATATTAGATAGAGAAATTGTAATGCGTTAGCCATCAGTTGCTGGGTGTCTCGCGTGCCCAGTCACTTCTGAGTTGTCTCTCAATTTCTTGGTAACTTTTCTAGTGTATAGACGTTCTACAAAATGAACGAACAAAACTGAACACAAAATAGGTCAAGGAAGTGGAAAAGCGCCCTCTTCTATATTAGCACTTTAGGCTACCAGGTTACTCTAGGAAGGATGAAACAGAAATTGCACGGAATGAAGTTGGAAAAGCCGAAAATATGACTGGTAATATATTTATATATTGTGTAATATTTTGTATATTTAATTTTATTACCTTCTAATTTAATTGTGTAATATACAGGATGTTGTGTAATTCGATGCACATATTTTAACCATGTATAGAAAAATGATTAAAAAAATGATTTTCATGAGTGACAAAAACCTGAAAACTCCTTTTCCGAGAAATGACGACCAAAAATGATTTTAGATTCTTCTTCCTGTGTGCTAAAGTACGCACCAGCAGCCTGCCCAAGAAGTTAGATTTCACTCAATGGTTGCATTGTAAGCCAATTCCTACGGGAAACCTTTTGGATAAATATTTCTCGAAAACGAGGGAGTTCTGAGGTTTTTGTCACTCACGAAAATCGTTTTATTTTTCGTTTATCTGTTTATGTTTAAAATGTGTGCATCGAATTGCACAACACCCTATATAAAATAACCTTTGTATTTGATAGATATATTATATAGGAAATACATAATTTCATTTTGCATGAGTAGCAGTGAGTGAGAAAAGTACTGAAAGTGCACAAGTTTACTACGAAACAGCTCATGAAACCTTAACTGAGGTCAACAACGATGAAATGCGTACAGAATTTATGACAATGTGAAGTATGCTTTAATAGAAGTTTTCCATATTTGTAGTTTTAATAACAATGACCAAAGCATCTTACCTGAGAGTCATTATTAATCTTTCCTCAGCATTCACGCACTCCCGCATGTTAATATTCTGCTTGTGAAAAACAGGGAAAATTAGTTACATCAGTTTCAAATTACTGTGTTTAGACATACAATAGAAACTCATGAATTTTGTATCTTAAAGTTGCAATTCTTTTGCAGCAATGAATTGTACTCGGTGAAAATATTGCTTTGTGTATGGATGAATCCAAAATTATCTTCGTTTTCTATTTCTTCTCTAACAATAATGGTAATAGAGTATCACATCTTTATCAATTGAATCACTATCCTCAATGTTGCTGAATCATTGCATTATGCTGTCCTACATCCATGAACATCCAGAGGAGATTACGGATTTTGAGTAGCCTTGTGCGCGGAACCGCATCCCTAATGAGAGTAATTGGTTAGTAACTTCAATCACAAACCAGTTTAGTTTCATTAGAGTAGCCCCGTATGCTGAGGGCCTAAGAGTTGGAATGCAATCCCTGCTGAGATCAGTGAAAAAGTTCTTACAAAGCTTTCAAAACAAATCTTGAATCCCTCGTCCTTTCGAAGAATTTATCATATAATTTAATTCAAATCAATTTCTTTTTTCTTTTGATATGACGTATCTTGATAAGGTAATCTACCATGATAATAATATAGATTTTATGGTCCTAATCATTTTTCTTGAATATACTGTTCCCATCTAGCTGATATTAATTTTTTTGTTACAAAATGAAGCATCGAAACATGGTCAGTCTTGTATTCCCCTAGGTTAAGTAAATTAGTGTTAACATAAATGTACACTTTAAAAATAGTTTTTGATGGTAGGATGTCCTAGAAATCGCTGAACTTATTCGGACACGCAAGTAGCTATACTCAAATATGTCCTTGTGCTAGACTTAAAATACAATTTATTGCTGTATCGCTTGTGGTAAATAAATTGTTCAAATAGTTTAAAAATTTCTTGGTTTGAAGGAATGATTTTTTTGTAAATGTAAAAGTTTGAGTCAATCTAAATGTAGACCAATAGTTGCAGTTTTACTTCTATAGCGCAAGTAATAGTGCAGCTAAGTTTCTAATTCCTCGCCAACGTTTACAGAAATACTAGTCTTGAGGAGTTTATCAAGCGCTAGGTGTTACGGTAAGTTGCCAGGTCTGCCCTGTGCTGGCTGTCACGAGTTGCCAGGTCTTGGGTTGTCTTGTTGGTGCCAAGTTTTTATGTTGCATTCTGTATCGGAATTTACAAAAGCGACTTTATGAATGTCTCAAGACCAGCATTTCTACATACGCTGCTAAGAAATTTAAAACTTAATGAGCCCTTGCTTTTCCTAGAAAAAATAACCGATGTTAGTAGCGCGTGCTAGTCTCAGCGCGAGGCACAGCTCTGTCAGTGCGCTTAGACAAATTAAATGCGTTCTAAATTTAATATTTCATGAACTCTCATTCATTAAACTAATAACAACATGCATTAGTCATTTAACGAACGAGAGTATTTTCTTCCTTTCCTAGTGGGCTAATAGTGTGAATTCAGCTGTGCCCAGGATCATTATGAACACGGTCAGGAAACCCACGTGCAATCATCTGCAGTTACCCCTCAAGTTGAGCGAACGCGTTCCAAAAGGTGAGACGAGTCTCCAGCCACGGTATGGCCAGTCTCCAGCCACCGTACGGCCAATATCCAGCGACGGTATGGCCAATCTCCAGCGACGGTATGGCGGATCTTCAGCCACGGTATGGCGGGTCTCCAGCCACGGTATGACGGGTCTCCAGCTACGGTATGGCGGGTCTACAGCCACGGTATGGCGGGTTTCCAGCCACGGTATGGCGGGTCTTCAGCCACGGTATGGCGGGTCTCCAGCTACGGTATGGCGGGTCTACAGCCACGGTATGGCGGGTCTCCAGCCATGGTATGGCGGGTCTCCAGCCACGGTATGGCGGGTCTCATGCCACGGTTTGGCGGGTCTCCAGCCAAGATGAAGAGAGTCCCCTATTATGGTGAAGAATCTTCCCATTATGTGACTCATTCTTTTTTTCAATGCTTTGTTGCGTAGTGGAGCAGTAATTATAAAGCAAATGATGTAATTCATTCATCATGAGCAATGGGTTACCATTTTGAGAATTAATTGTTGACCATCAAAGAAAGGTGTTCAAGCTGTCCAATTTAAAAATAAAATCTTATTGCGCAACAAGAGGCTTTAGAGTTTAGACCATGAGGTGAGAAATCTTGTCGACATATTCGAGGAATGATCAAAATGGGGGGAAACGTCGAGGTTGTGGCACATTATGCCACCATCTCTCAGAATAAGCTTGCAGCCAACTCACTATTACTACCTTTTATTATTTGCAAGGTCATCATCCGATTACGCATAGTAATGCGAGAACCTCACAGAAACCCAGTGAAGTGTAAAATCAAGCCGCGCCAGAAGGGTGGCGTGCAATATACAGGTGTGCCCAATGATTTTGAGATAAGTGAGTTTTTCTATTTTTTCGTTAACTAAGGTGTCATCTTGCGTATTTTTTTAAATGGTTGCTTCCGGTAAACATTATAAGGGATAGATAAAAACATGAATTGCTGACAAACAATTTTTAATAACCTACAAAACCAAAAAGTAATTATTCTCAATAATTGCAACGTTGATCACGCTTCTTCAAAACTGTTTTAATGTGCTTTGGCATGCTGTTTACTAATTTTTCAATGATATTATGATCAAAGGACCTCCACTCTTTTTCAATTAAAGGCTCGAGGCGCTAAATTAGTTGGTTTCTTCTTGTTCACTCGACTATTTATGATCGACCATAAATGTTCGATCAGATTTAGATCAGCCGAATTTCATGGCCAAGAAGGACCCAAAATCTCCATTGTCATAAGGAACTTTTTAACTACTCTTGCGTTATGACAGGGAGCGTCATCATGTTGGTGAGTTTCCTATTTTTCATGAAACTGACCAGCTATCGTTGGAAGGAGATGATATTTTAAAACTTTCAGGTACCAGACAGCCATTTTTTGCTGTGTTTTTGGAGAAAATTCTCAGTGCTCCAGTTCACTTACCTGAAAGGCAACCCCAGACGGGAAGAGTGGAAGAAGGCTTGACCGTTGGAACAACACACTCCTTGCTAAATCTCTTGCCTTTTCTTCGTCACACGAGGGTTTTCCTGAAGGTGGCAGAAAAGGGGAACGAAGATTCATCGGAGAAAATGACTTTGCCCCATTGTCTAGTAGTCGAATGCTGGTACTTCCTGCAAAATTGAGCCAGTCTTTGATGTTCTTCGCCGTCAAAAGAGATTTCTTCGCAGCTCTTCATGAAGCAAGTCCGTTCTCGAAGAGTCGACTTCGAACAGTTCGCGCTGAGGTGTGGATGTCATCTCTCTGCCATTCCAGCGCAAGCTCTGAACTGCTGGCAGTTCTTTCCCGTAACGAGTAGCGCACTAAAGCCTCATCTTGACTAACAGACGACAATATTTTCCCGCCAGGAGCTGTCTTCGCCACTATGGATTTTGTCTCGTTTAATTGTTTTATGAATCTGTAGACAGTTGACGATGATGTAAGTTGATTGGCAACGATTTCCTTTTTTGATAGACCACTCTAATGGAGAAGAATGATGGGCTTCCTAATTTCTTCCGAAAACACCATGATTTTGAATCTGGTAAAGAAAACATTTTTTAAAAATCTAAAAAACAAAAAGGAAACAAAATATTAGAAAATAAACATGCCTCTCACCTTGCAAACATTTTTTTTTATCTGTTCCACTGCCCCATTCAGCTTTTAAATCAGCAGATATAAATTTTCCATGTTTTAGAAAACCAAAATTGTTCAATTTTTAAGAAAATCCACGTAATTTATTTTTTTAAATGTTGCTTCCAAGTAATTTTGCTAAATCATAAGATTGTTAACGATTAGACATTAGTACATTATGAAATGAAGCCCTGAAATATAAAGTTTTTCTAAAAATCATTGGCCACACCTGTAGGTGTCTTCGTCTGCACATCCTGTCACACAGGGAGGAAAGCAAAAGCATCTTGATGACAAAAAAATGAAATGCGAATAGAAACCCAATACACTAGTGCAGGATGTCGGCCGCCTCTCTCACAAATAAAAGAAGAGAATTGAACGAAGGGCTTGCTGCGCTTCAGACCCTGAGATAGACACACAACTAAGCCCACTGTACAGGGCAGGAGGACGAAAGGCCTCGGCTACGCATCAACACCAAGAAGGTTTTAGCGCACGCCGCCTCATAGGGAGATGAACAGAAAGTTTCAGCTGTGATACCACCCCCCCCCCCCCCTCAGTAGACCAATGGCTACGCTTTCAGAGCGTCTCAAACCAGTTACGGACTACTATGGAAGGCGGATAAAATATAACTACGGCACACATTAGTCCAAATTCACCTCCACTTTTGGGATACCCATCAACATCTCTATCACTCTATGATTGGGTGCTCTATCGCTTACGTTCCCTCATGCCCGTCAGCGCATTACAAATAAGCAGTGGTTGCCGCGATAACTTTTTTCAACTTTCGATAACGTTAGAACGATAATTTTTCCCCAACCTGCGATAAACCATAAACTATAAAAAATTCAAAACCCATCCTGCAGTAAGCGATAAACGATAAAACGATAACGATGAATTTTTTTTACTTGCGATAACAAAAGCGATAAATGATAAGTACCTTTATTTAGTTGAAATATTAAAAAAGGCATACAAACTATTTTTCCATAGTGAAAATTAATTAAACTAAACAAAAACAGTCACTGGAACCATTCAATGGCCTACAAGTTCTATTCCACATAAGTATCTCTCTCTGAGTCCGACTCTCCCTCCCTCCTCTCCCTCCTCAAGACAGCATCCAGGAGCTGCATGTTTCCATTGGTGAAGACCAGCTTCTCAAACCTGTCGCTGGTCATGCTTGCCCGCTTGGGCCTGAGGACGTCACCAGCAGTGCCGAACATGCGCTCCACGGCAGCAGAGCTGAGCAAGGCCGTGTTGTACTAGCGAGATCCACTCCTCCCTGTGCATGCTGGGGAATTACCCAGGCTTCACCTCTGCCACCTTGCTCCTGCCCCAGGTGCCCACCCCTTTCTTGATGAGCTCCCAATGTTGGGCCCATCCTCCTCCATGACAGTGGTGCTTTCCAGGAAGGCAAATGGGTTGTGACTGGCTTCCTTAGGCTTTTCTGTCACTATGTCCTGGCTCTGGCTGGTGGGGAGAGGGTCAGGTGTGATGGAGGTGACGATCTCCCTGATAAGCCTCTCCTTGATGTCTTCTTCAAGGGTAGGGGCCACATGCTTCAACATGAAGGGGCCCTGGTTGGGGTGGGTCAAGGTGGCCATCAGGAGGTTCTCATCAGCATAGAGGTGCATGAATCTGTCGCAAAAAAGACGCAAATTTGAAATTTTAGTTTTCATATATAAGAAACAACTGATTTTTTTATTTATATACCCATTGAATATTTTACTTTGAAAATGATGCAACATACCTGTTGTTAAACCCATGGACAGTGCCATCCTGCGCTAACAAGGCATCCACCAGAGGGCAAGCACAGCGCAACTCGCCCTCCCTCTTGATGATCTGTAGGTCTCTCTTGAGGAGCATCAGGTAGGGCAGCAGGATCCCCATGTAGGCGTTGACCTCAGCCTGCAGCCTGTCCAGGCAGATGGCGACATGCTTCATCATCTTGCAGTTCTCCTGCAGAATCTCCTTGTTCTCCTCAGTGAAGACTGGGGCTGCTGCCCTCTTCCCAGCTGCCTCGCTCTTCATGACCTCGTTTATGGCCTCCATGGTCTCCGGGCCCTTGAGCGCCGTCTTCAGGAGGCACACTGTCGCGTCATACAAGGTATTCCACCTACAAAGAAAAAATGTTTTGTTTCAATAATATTATGTTAATTTTGAATTGTTTTGAAATTGTGTGAGTTTTTGTTATTTAAGAATTATTAGAAAAAATAGAAATCTGAAACAAAATTAGATTATGCACACCTAGTTGGGCAGGGTGCATTCAGCTTTCTGCCCACCACATTCCTGATCTTGTTGGCCACCACAGAGGACCTGTTGTGCTGGTTCCAGAGGCCCTGGGGGCTTGGCAGCGGCCTTGGTAAACGGCTGCCTGCTTGTTCCATAATTCCATCCCACCACTTTGGAGACGTCTGTTGTCGCCAGCAGGTTGAGTGTGTGAGCAGCACATCTCCTGTGTGTGGGCAGCTTGGGCAGGTCCTCTGCCTCATCCTCCACCTCTTCCTCCAGCAGATCACGAACACTAACAATGGCGACATCGCCACCATCAGGATCCTCGTGTTCTGGCGCGACAGCGAGCGGGTCATCTTGGTTGTCGCCAAAATGCGCAAATGCAGTACAGTAGTTGGCACCATTGTCAGTTGTAGTGGCGACGATCTTCCTGGTGATGCCAAAGTCACTGTTGATCTTGTATATCTCGTTTGCCAGGAGCTCATTTGTCTGGTTGGACTTTATCTCTTTACAGGAGAGCGTGTCAAGCTTTCTGCGCAAAGTTTCTGCGTCAATCCAATGCACAGTGCAACCCAGGAATGCGCGATGGTGTGCACTCCAGCTGTCAGCTGTGGTGGCAACACACCTGGCCTCCTTCAGGATGGACATCAGCTCCTTCTTGACCTTTCTCGCCTGGTCGTCAATCGTGTTCTTCATAGCCGTGTGGAAGGGCAGATTGAACTCTGGCCTGAAGACGTCCATCATTTCGAGAGTCGCTGAATGGGCAGAGATGCTTGGTGCAATGCAGAGGGTGGTGAACCACTTGACCCAGGCCTGCCAACCCTTGTCCTGGGAGAAGTATCTGGACATCTCCTGGACTTACCTGAAGGAGAGCTGGCGGCTAGTGTCCTTCTCCCGCACGTTGAGCCTCCGGCCCTTTTTCTGGTCGCCTTTTTGATGTCGTCAAACTCATCCAGCAGCTGGGGAGTCTTATGGGCACGGTGTATGTTACATTTTAGATGGGTTCTGAGGTTCCCCTTGCTGTCTGACTGGAACCTGACGTAGGTTTTCTTCATTCCAGAACCTTCACACAGCTTGCAGATGGCCAGGCAGTTGAAAACCATCCTGTCAGAATGACCAAGTTTGGGCTCTGGATCTTTAAACAATTTAAACGATTTATTTACCACAGGATATACAGAGGTAGGATGTTTCTTAAGTCTAGCACAATGGTCAAATTTTAATATACCTGCCCGAATCAGTTCAGCGACTTCTCGGGCATCCTACCATCAACGTTATTCTAAGGTGTACAATAATGTTTAACCTAAATCACTAAACCTAGTTTCGCATTAGACTGATCAGTGAGACAATTTACTCGCTATCAGATATTTCATTTTACAATATAGGTCATATGGACAATATTTAACAGTACATTCGATAAACGATTTAACAGTAGACTGAAGGTCGGCGATATTACTCATGGCAAATTACATTATTGGAAACAGTCATGTAGGAGACAAGATTTGACTTGGCGATCTTACACGACTAGTATTCCGATAGGAAGTGAGACTCATGATTTCTTTTGAATACCTCGTGAGAATTACTATCACGGATCTCCGCAGGTATTGAGTTCTAAGTTTTAGTTCCAACGAAGAGGATACTGTGTTGCGACTGGGCCTTTGAATAATAAGGAAGCATGAATTTACTTCTATTTCGGGTTAAATGGTCGTGATGACCATTTTTCGCGGTTAATAATTTTTTAGGCTATTTTCGCCATCAATTGTTAATGTTTTGTAAATGAAATTGGAAATGGAGATTTTGTAGAGATCCGAAAGTTTAAGTATTTGTAAATTTTTGAATGATTCATTTGTGTGAGCAATATATTTTAGATTCTTTACCGCTCTGATAGCTCTGTTTTGCAGAGTAAAAATTATATTGGTTTTATTTTTATCAGTTCCATGCCGTGCTTATATTCCGTATTGCAGGTATGGTGAAATGAGCGTTCGGTAGAGCATTCGTACAGCTGTTTCAGACAGGCAATTTTCAACTTTATTCAGGATTCCGATGGATTTTGATAATTTAAAACTAATACGAGCGATGTGCTCTTTAAAGGTCAGATGTTTACCTATTATGATACCCAGAAACTTGCATGAGTTGGTTTCTCCGATTTCACCTTCGCCAATTTTTATGCGTGGGAGAGATATATTTTTTTTGTATGAGAATGTAATATATTTTGTTTCATCCATGTTGAGGCTCATTTTATTAGCTTTGAGCCATAATGAAACCTTACCGAGTTTATTATTTATACTCTCCGCAATCATAGCGCGATTTTGGTTCGGAAGGACCGCAGAAAGCGTGCTGTCATCGGCGAAAAGTATGAATTTGAAAAATGATGTGGATTTGATATCATTTATAAATATCAGAAATAGGAGAGGCCCTAGGACAGACCCTTGTGGAACTCCATGGCTAATTGTCTGTGGGTCTGGTTTTGAGTCGTCAATGACAACGTGTTGCTTCCGATTTGTGAGGTATGATTTGAACCAATCATGGGCAATTCCTCGAATGCCATAACAGTGTAGTTTCGAGAGTAATATGTTATGGTCAACACAATCGAATGCTTTTCGAAAGTCAAGAAACACGGAGAAAACAAGCTTTCCTTCATCTATATTAGAGTAAAGGTACTGTAGATAATTTAATACAGCTTGGGTGTTGTTGATTTTTTGACACGAAAACCGTATTGTCTGTCGTAGAGAAAAGATTTTTGTTCAAAATACGAATACAGTTTTTTATACACAATTTTTTCAAATGTTTTGCTAATAATTGGCAGTACAGAGATAGGTCTCTAATTATTAATGCAATTTTTATCACCATTTTAAAAATAGGGGTCACTCTGGCAGTTTTGGGAGAGTCGGTGAAGATACCTTGAGAAAGTGAATGGTCGATAATATTAGATATGCGCGGTGCTATTATATCAGCTATAGCCGTAATAACTTTGGCTGAGAATGTATTTAATCTGTTTGATTTATTTTTCAAGTAGTTTATGCACGTAATTACATCGGAGGGATTAGTTGGCGTGAAAAAGAAAGAGTTATGTTCACGGACATGGTCCATGTATTGCATGTGGTCTGTAGGTTCACTAACGACACTATCGGCGATATTTTTCCCTATATTTATAAAAAAAGTTGTTAAACACTGCTGCAATATCTTGTTTATCGTGATATTTTACATTTTCGTGAACGAAGGACTCAATTGCTTTTGTAGCATTATTATTCGGTCTATAGCATGAATTAAGAAGGCGCCAACGTTTTTTTAAGACCAGTTTTGTATTCAGTAAATTTGCGTGTAAAGTAGTTTTGTTTCGATGTTCGTACTTGATTTGTCACATGATTCCTGAATCTGTTATACGTTACTCTAGATATTCGTCCTTCGTATAGTAAGGCTAGGTACGCTTGACGTTTCTTTATATTGATCTCGATATCTTCAGTTATCCAAAGCTTTTGTCTATTTTTCGGCGTAATTGTGCGGGTGATTATAGGACAACATTGGTTGTATGCGATCATTATGATTTCAGTTAGATTTAGTATTGCTGGATCAATGTTAATCGCATTATTATCCGGTTCATAGATGTCCAATGATGGCATTAATTTTTCTAGAACAGTTCGCATTGTTCCCAAGTTATTTACGTTTACACAACGGTATAAAAAAGTCTCAGCCTGTAGGCTGTTACAGGGACTGCAGACATTTTTCTAGATGAGAAACACCAGAAAATGGTGAGATAAGTCAGAAATTATTTTTCCTGTAAGAAAATCAGTCGGATCTAACATAAAAATATTATCGAGAAACGTAGCAGATTCAGATGTAACACGCGTAGGTTTCGTGATGATTGGACGGAAGGAGTTAGACTGAAAAACATTTATGAAGTTTGAGATTTGCTCACAGCTTTCATATTGTAGAAGATCGTAGTTGAAATCCCCGCAAATTATTATATCATTGTATAGAGATTTGTTAAACTGAGATATTATGCTCTGAAGCTCGTTCAGGAAAGAGACATTACACTGAGAGAAATTTTGACACACCTAGGCGTGTCAAACGGTTATTCAGAAATATTTTGATACACATTGAAGTATTTCTTTTGAACTCATAGTAAAACGGTAGAGAGACTTGAAACACTTATTCACGCTTCAAATGGCTCAATATTTTCTGTAGAAAACCGAACTGTGTTTAAATTTTGTGAATAGAGTACAATTCACCCCCAAAAAACTTTATATCTTTGGTAATTTTTCTTCTAGTTCTTGGACATTGTCTGTATATCAGTGTAATTAGTAGCTAGTCTCAGAAAGTAAAATATTTATGAGAAATAAAACTGACTTACGCTGAGTGTGTCATGTTTGGCACGCTCAAGTGTGTCGTATAAGCCCATGACACAAAAAAGTGTGTCAAAATACATGGGCTAATCATGTATATTGTTGACACACTTTTGTGTGCCGGTTTTGCGACAACTCGACACACAAAAGTGTGCCGCTTTTGCGACAAAATTTTTCTCAGTGTTACAAGCTGTTGGGGGCCTATATACAGTCCCAAGTATAATCCGTTTACCATTTTTCGTTAGTTTTATAAATAGAGTCTCAATATGTTCACGATTCACAGTTGCACTCAACATGATTTTCGATTATATGCGTTTAGATATGCACGTACTGATGCCACCGCAACGTTTGTTATTACGGAGTGAATGATGGCTATTATTGTTCTGAATTTGAATTAGGCCTTTGGTTGAGTCATCTAGCCAACTTTCGGTGAAATTGAGAACATCAAAATTGCTGTTTAGCTCAGTGATAGTACAAAATATTTCATCTATTTTCGGAGAAATGGACCTACAGTTTCAGCATAATAGTGAGAAATCGTCACAGGTTTTTCTCAGCGATTCTTTGAATTCTTTGATATTTAGGTATTTACAATTCCCAGTATCATTTAGGTTTAGATGCAGTTTATTCAAATGATTGAGATCTGGATCAACATTATCGAATATACAACATGGTCAGTCATTAAAATTAAGAAACAGTAAGTAAAATGTGACGTAAAAATAAGGAAGATGACAGAGACTACAGAGTCAAGGTAAAAATAAAGACATTCCTACTTAGAATAAAGTTTCAAAAATAAAGAGAAACTAAAACACTCAGAGATTCTGGTCTGCGTCATTTTTGAGGTTTGGGTTTTGTTGATGGTTTTATATGGCTTTTGCATGCTGAAGTCAGAAATGTAACCCAATTTGCCCAATCAGATAAGGTTTTCATTTTATCTCAAATTTAAAATTAAAAATTATTGTAAATAAATTGTGTTTTCTGAAGGATTTTGTTTTCTCTGACTTTAATGATTTTTTTTCAGGGTTTCTCATTCATTTTCTATGCCAAATGTTGTAGTAGTCATTTCAGGAATAAATAATAAAAACAAGCATCACATTAAATACCCAGATGTGGCATCTGCCATGAAGCTAGTGCCTCATGGACCAGGAATTCCAATGCCAACACCACCTCAAGCTTACACAGATCTGCTTTCGGATTCTGATGATGAAATGGAAGATGAAGATATATCTGATACATGCCAACCTCTAGTTGAATCGCATCAGCCCAAACCGTTTAGTCAAGCCGGGTTAAATGATCTGACACGAGATTTGGGCTTGTCCAAAGAATCTGCTCAATAACTTGGATCACGTCGCACCGAAAACAATTTGCTTTCTGCAGAAACAACTTTCTTCTGGTACTGAAGCCGCGACGAAGAGTTACCAAAATATTTTAGCTCGGACCAAGAAAATTCGCTGGTGCACTGTAATAACATTGGCGGTTTCATTGCTGCAATGGGTTTTGCATATGATCCGACAGAATGGCGGCTCTTCATCGACTCCTCGAACAGAAGCTTAAAAGCAGTGCTTCTCTTCAATGGCAACAAAATTTCATCTGCTCCTGTAGGATACTTGGTGCAGATGACTGAAAACTATAAAAACATGGAACTATTGCTAACTGCTTTACAATACAAAGACCACAATTGGCTGATTTGTGGAGACCTGAAGGTAAGTTTTGTAAAAACTGATATTATATTCCATCATGAATTTAATATTCTGAATTTATACCATGATTTATCTATGTTTTGGTAGCATCAGCAATATACTGTATTTCAAGCAACTTGAAATGTATTTAAAATCTTTTGATTGTTACACATTATTTATTTACAACAAAATGTGTTTTGTTTTATTTCTAGGTTGTCTCCATGATGTTGGGACTACAAGGCGGGTACACCAAGTATCCCTGTTTCCTGTGTGTGGGTGTGGGACAGCCGTGCAGACAAGCAGCACTATTTTCAACACAAATGGCCAGCAAGATCTACTTTGGAACCAGGTTCTCACAACGTTGTATCACATTCTCTCTTAAATCCGAAGAAGATTTTATTGCCGCCTCTGCATATAAAGTTAGGCCTAATGAAAAACTTTGTGAAAGCCCTGGACAAAAAGAGCCGAGCCTTTATTTTCCCGAAACAGAAATTTCCACGCGTAAGTGAGGCCAAACTGGCAGCTGATCCTTTTGATGGATCTCAGATCAGGGAACTTTTGGAAGTTCCTAACTTTGACTAAAGTATGCAAGACATTGAGAGGAAAGCCTGGCATACATTCAAGTCCATTGTATCAAATTTTCTAGGCAATCACCGAAGTCAAGAATACGAACGTGTTGTCAATGAACTCCTGAATAACTATCAAGCTCTAGGTGCACATATGTCCATAAAAATGCATTTCCTCCGTTCGCATTTGGATTATTTTTCAAAAAACTGTGGCGATTTCAGTGAAGAGCAAGGAGAGCGTTTTCACCAGGACATTCGAGCGATGGAGGAGAAGTACCAAGGTCTTTGGGATGTAAATATGCTTACTGACTCTATTGGTGCCTCAAGATAGACGCTCCAGATTTACATAATAGAAGAAAATCTGTCCGAAAGTCATTTTTGCCGCATTAGATTCATCCCTTCTTAAAATTTTTTCAGATCTGAAACGCTGACTTCTTTTAAACTTAGTAATTTTGTCTATCATCTTTTAACTCTCATAAACTCAAGCTCTGCACTACTTTAGATGTAACTTACATATTTCTATTTGTTTGTGCTAACTAAAAATAAGAACATTTATATTTGGGTAACATTTGTTTTCTTAAACCTGGAATAGCAAAAAAAACTAGTCTGATTGAGGAAAACGAAGAACATTTGCTGAATTCAGCATGCAAAATGCATATCAGATCCGCTGAGAAACATTAAACCTCTTGAATTTCATTTTTAAACGCAGACCAGTGTTATTAGTCTAAAGCGTCTAAAATCTAGTTTGATTTCATAAGGAGAGAGCAAACTCAGTCCATGAGTGGGAGCATTAGGGATCATAAATTGCGAATAATGTAGTTACAAGGCTGTCATACCAGTGGATATAACACATAAGATGTAGCAAAGGACGAAATGGATTAAAATCGAAGTGACAGCGAAGTTGTTCAATTAATATAAAGATCTTGAGTACCTAAATTATTTTCAGGTTTAGAGAAATGTGGTAACATTTAATTTGAGTCTAAGTAGAAAATTCGGTATGAGCCTTCTATAAAAAATGAGAAAAAGAAAGAAATAAGAAAAAAAAA
The DNA here is from genome assembly GCA_030386875.1 of Morinoia aosen. Taxonomy (NCBI): domain Eukaryota; kingdom Metazoa; phylum Arthropoda; class Malacostraca; order Amphipoda; family Talitridae; genus Morinoia; species Morinoia aosen. Next base: position 11,693,403 of record CM059572.1, on the reverse strand, counting down.
TTTAGTGCGCAGTAAAACCAAGTTGCGAGTTCGGCATGGGTGCCTTGAAGAGGCAAAGGCAATTCTATCAGAAAACAAGAAGAAATCATGTGGACAGAGGTCAAAATGCTATTAAATTCAGTGCATAAGTCCATAAATATACTAATTACGAATAATTTCTTCTGAGGACTTGCCGACTTGTTGCGGTAAGTATTGGTCAAGAGCTTCAGGTGTGTTGATGGTCAGAGGTCTCGGAGCTGCTTGTCCAGGTATCTTCGGAGTAGACGTTGATATTGGCATCCAGAGTTCTTGCGAATCCTATTTTGTCCGGAAATTTTCGTTTTGCCAATCACAGAGTGTACATAATATTTGCTCGCTAAGGTATGAGGTATTCGTTTACGTAAAATTTCGGTTTAGTCACACGGCAGGCTGACAAACCTTCTTGTTTCTTTTCGTATTGTCGTAGCTCAAAAGTTATGTTTCTCCTATCAACGTTTCCGGGTGCAGTTTTTTTCCCAGCCTATTCGCTGTAGTGATGTCAGAGTTCTAAGGTTGATGTTGATTTGGCCCTTCAGGAGCTCACGCACAGTCCCTCTACAATCTTCATCAGAATGTGATTGCGGTAGTTCCCCTGTGATAACCAGAGTGCATTTTCTGTTTTCCAACTCTTCCCGTTCTTCTTTCCTTTCGAATCGCTCTAGACGAGAGACTATGCTTTCTATCTTCTTATTTTGCTGTTCTATCATTGCCTTTTGATTTGATTCTTTCTTCGTTAGTGTTTCAATCATCGTTTTCGAGTCATTAATTTCCCTTTGAAATTTCTCCATTACTGAGTTGAAGTGATCAATTATGATGGAGACTATTTGCTTACTCTGTTTTGACAGGTTTTGTACGTCTGGATATTTAAGCTCCAGCGTACCCTCACTGTTGTTTTTGCTTGGCCTTCTTGCCGCCATCTCGTGAGAAAGGAGACACTCGCGAAAAAAGAAGCCAGGGTTGAGTGTTTTTTTGAGGGAATATCACACTTTTTTTCGATTTTTTGGATTATTGTTAGGTGAAATTTGTTCCTGGATCCTCATGGTCTAAGTGGGCACTCTTTTTGGTTGGAAATGCATGTTCATTAACCAATTTGGCACTTTGTTTCCAAGCAAAGACAAAGTACGTCCTCACTTCACGGAAACACTGTTGACACTCATGACACTCAGACACTGTTGACACGTGCAGCTTGAACAACTTCTCAAATGGCTTGAGGGAATTTTAACCTGTAAAAACACAAAAAGAATTGTCAAAAATACCCCGCGTGCGGGGACAACAGCCCTCTGCCGAAGCGCGCCAGTAACAAATCATGGCATAGGTAAAGAATGCTCAGCTTTAATGGTTTGAAGTAACCTAATAGAGAAAGTGAAGCTTTCATTTTTTGTTCTTTTCTCAAAAACTACAAGAAAAGAAATCTGTCAAATGAAAATATGTCTTATGCTCTGTTCCTTCATTTAAAACCGGAACGAAAGCGATCCCTACAGTAGGGACGAAGCCGTTGCATTTTGAAATAACTTCTGAAGGTAACTACCAGAGGCAGAAAAATTTCTAAATCATCTTTTCAGAAACTATAACGAAATTTTAAAATCCGTCAGATGGGAACGTACCACACATTTCATTCTTTCATTTAAAATAGGAATGAGGACGATCGGTGCAGTACTTACCAAGATATAACATTTTGAGGTCACTCCCGAGAGAACCAGACGCTTGAAAAAATTTCGAAGTCATTTTCTCAGAAACTGGAACGAAATTAGAAAATCCGTCAGATGGGAGCATGCCACACATTATATTCCTTCATTTAAAACCGGAATGGGGACGATTGAAGCAACACTCGCCAAGCTTTAGCTATCTTTAGTCACCCCTGAGGGTTCCAATGTCCAATAATTTTTACAATTTTTTCAGAAAAAAATGCAATGAAATTCCTAAAATAGGTGCATGAATCAATAGTATTTGCTCTCCTCTTTCATTTGATGCTAAAATGAGCAAGATTGGTGATGTAGTGAGTATTTAGTATTTACATTACCTCATCAAAGTCCTCCTGTTGCAGCCCTTGCCCAGGTGCTTTTCGCTGTTGTCCTCCCTCATGCCCTGGCTGCTGGAGGGGCGGGAGGTTGGTGGAGACATAAGGGTGTCGCTGCTCTCACTCCCCACTGACATTACTGAGCTTGATCGCGACAAAGACACAATTCCAGACTCTTGGCTGCCCCTCTGGTCTCCAGTGAAGAAGTCGTCAATGCGTGAATGCCTGTCACTTATGTTGAACACTGTTTTCTGTGACCTGTCTATATGCTTTTGCTTGCTAACAGCCTAACACTGTTTAACACAAACAGAACAGTCAAACACTAGCTAAATTACTATACAAATTTACTTCATAATTCAAACAGTCTAGCTTAGGCAAAACAAATCCGCAGTGAGAAGACGGTGCATGGGAGAGAGCGGCACACACCCCTGTAACTCGTGAACTCCAGCGAGACTGGTGCACTGCAGCTGTGATCAGGGCTGCCACTTTTGTTTGACCAAAATAATCTAGCTTGCCCGCAAAAATATCTAGAAACATCTAGATTTGAAAATGAAACATCCAAAAATATATCTAGAACTAAATTATTTATAAATAATAATAAGTTAGTTTAAAAATAGCACATAAGAATATTTATATCATAAAATGTTTTATAATAGGCCATTAATCTTTGTTTAAATTATCTAGTATCCTGATATTTATCCTAATAAAGCTTGGTAACCAAATATTCTTCAATTTCACAAGTGTTGCGAGTAGGAAAGACTAATAAGTAGTCCTTAAAAGTGGTGGCAAGTAGTTATCAGTGGTGCAAGTAGGAAGGAGTAATTTAGTGAAAACTGATTTAAGAAGGAACATTAGCATTTCATCCAATAAATTTGTCTTATCTACATTTTTACATTCAAATAACTTATTAATTATTAACACCTCTGTTAAGATCAGTTGCAAAAAAATGATAGTGCAAGATTTTTCTCATCAGAATATATTTCAAATAATACATCAGCAGGATAGCAATTTTTCCTTTGCCTTGCAATCGCAAAATGTGTTCACAAATCCAGGCATTGAGCAACAATTTTTTTTACTGCAGGCTGGATGGACAACAATCAAGTTTTGCAAGCGGAAGGAATTTTCAATGGATGTGAACCAATATTAATTGATTCATTAAGTTAATTGTATTGGCATCGTCTAAAAAAATTTTGCAAACCAATTATTGGTTTCTGGAATCAAAAATTCCACGTTCCTTGGTAAACATTTACCAAAAGCATAGGACATAGCAAGCTGGAATGAGGGGCATACACATCTCATTAATGTTATATATAAATTTTCTTCTTTGAACTTGGCATAAACTTCATTATTGATGCCAACAATTAATGACATTTGCATTGTCAGTCTCTATTGCATTGCATTATCAATGCTCAGATTTCTACTTATCAAAAACTGTTTTAAGGCTGTCACAACACTATCTGCATCACTTTTAATAAGTTTGCAATCACTAAGTAAGTTGATTCGACTTTATTAGATGCATGACTCTAGTATATAATTGATACACCAAGTAGTTTCATGATTGAAATATCATTGCTTCCATCCAACAATAAACTGAACTCATTGTTGCCAATATCATTGGTCAGTCTTTCGTCAAAGTGAGGCCACAATACATTTTTGATAATGTTTGTGGATTTTATTCCTTGATTTTTGACATCATCACTAGTTTTGCAATTGGAGATAGTGTGCTTCAACTTATGAACCTGATCCCAACTAGAAATTACACTATGGCAGCACAAAACCATTGAAATAGCCGTCTAGGTATGGTTCATAATTTATACATAACATGATCAGAATGTGGTTGGTTCACTATTCAGACACTTTGGTGAAGCAAATTGACAAATATAATAAGACTGAAGTATAAACCTACCATTATAGTGAATTCCTAATTCGAATTTACAGAAATCTATCATGTATATAGCTCAATTCTAATTCTAGCTAGAAAATATCTAGCATGCTGAAAAAATTATTTAGATTTTATAGCTAATATCTAGGCTTCAAATTTTACATCTAGGCTTAAGCAAAAACATCTAGATCTAGATATAAAATATCTAGAGTGGCAGCCCTGGCTGTGATTGCCAGCTACACGCAGACACTCACACACGCACACACACACTTGGCAGCTCTCATATGAGGTTTTTCAGGTCTGAAAACGTCAGGCGGGCTGTTGTGACTATTACCGCCGTGCAAACTGTTTTAATTTTTACAAAAGTCGTCTTTGAATTTATCATTTATCGTTCCTCATTTTTTGGGACTAGCGGTAAGTGAATGTACGATTATTTTAGAAAACTTTGCGATAAACGATAAAAGGTTTCACCTCAGCGATAATTATCATTTATCGTTTATCGCTCATTTTATCGCACGCGGCAACCACTGCAAATAAGTGCAGGCTATCGGAACGGGCGAAGATGTTGGGAGTCAAAAACTGCAGCCTCTAAATTTCATGTCCTCAAAAGTAATGGTCGAACAGTCGTTGGGCCGCCTACTCAAACTCGCAACCTTACAGTACTCACTCAAGTGAAATCATGCTGTTCTCGATCCCTCCGCATATGTTCTACAGCACGAGCAAGGCTGAACATGAGGATACTCTGCAGCAGATTCTTTTGATCTGGCGAGTAACGCTTAAGGTTGTCTGAAGGTGATATCAGAACTCAAGTTGGGCTGGCATGTGGTCTGCTTGAGCCACCATATTATTTGGTGAATCTAGCCCCGCGTCTAAAACGTCTGCGCCACGACCCTGTAGGTTCCAACTTTACGCGGAGAAGCGGAAAGTACTCTGTCACTTTATTGTTATGACAATGAAAATATTAGTCGCTTTTCGTTTAATCCTGGCCGAAGAAACTCTTTGCAATAAAGTCATACAACTGGTTCGAGCATTTAACTATGTTGCACATTCTCCGATTGAGTGCGCTTCAGTCTCTCCGAACCAAGCCTAAGCTTCCATGACTATCATTAGCACAAGCTGACGGTATTTGTTCGTCGTTATGAACGGGAACTCCAAAAGCTCATGGGAAGCCAGCCACATTGGAGCAACCGCACCAGCCGCAGAAATCGAGTGAGGCCGTTTTTTCTCGTTGTAAATACATCGATCTGCAGTGAGTATCAATAGCCAAGGTGGCTTGTTCATTTTCATTTATTAGGGGAGTTAAATTCATGCCCTTGAATGAAGTCCCCGTTGAAATTGTTGCAACGTCTTCTGTAGTCTAGGTCCTTTCATCTGTCGCTGGTAGAGAAGCTTAACTACTAGCTCCCTAGAAGGAAAAAAGTGAGTAGGGAGATTAGGCGCACACTCATTTAAACGTGTTTTTTTGCTCCACATTAGTCAGCAAGGTTCACGGAGAGAAGGTACGGTCAAATAGTGCAGCGAGCATACATGAGTTTTTATGTCTCGTAGCGTTTGTCTGTGATGACCGAGAATCGGATGCCCTGTGCTGAAATGCTCAACAATTTAAATAACTTAGCATTGAGCTCTTCTACGACGAACGAGCCCTTGACATGCTCTCTAAATGTGACTGGCACTTTTCTTTTAAAAATGATTTTCTTGAGAATCTCTTGACCAAGTTGAAACGACAAAAACGTTCGATGGCCTTCACGCCATGTGTCTACTACATAGTTTGGGATGGTGGGAACTTCCTTGTCCGCTTACGAATTCTCCACAAGGAAATCTGATGAAGGAATCAAGCGCTGAATGGTAAGTTCCATTGTGCACCCCGTAACTATATGAGATGACGGACATGTGTGCCATAGTCATATTTTTTCTCGTTTAAATATTAAATTAATTGTTTTTATTTTTTTATCTTTTAATATTAAGGTTTTTGGAATTTGAATATTTTATTCACGAAAACTTTTTGAATATGCAACAGTGGTACGAATGTGAAAAACTTCGCTGACGAAAATGTAAAATTTTCAGCTTACTCTATAATGTATTATTTTGAACATTACTGTCTGCACAGAAATTAAATTTGTACCACAGTCAGAAATGCAGCAATGTTCAAATTACATGGAGCTGTCGCTGAGAAATTTTTTTCAGTCTTTCACACTCCATTAAACATTCTTGGCATATCCAAGCATGGAAGTTCAGCTGACAACCGATGTAGTCATTTCTGTGCTAGTACACTCACCTATCATGTACTCGTATTTTCCTTCTGCATGTTTCATCCAATAATTGACCTGTCATAACAAAAAATAGGTTATGTTTTATTAGCTTAGGGATGATATTTTTAGATTGGCAATAAAGCGTGACTAGATAGAAAACAAGGCATCAGGCATCAATTGATATAACTAACGATTGTCTTGAAAATTCGCAGGACTAAAGCCTTCGGTGGGAACCTTTCCGCACTAAAGCTCACTTCGACGTTGTCTCTTATTCTGAATATATTCTGATCAAAGTGAAAAACTGACTCACAGTGCATGACTTTCGATCACTGATCTTGAAATACAATCGTTGTGCATTTTATTTCCTTCTAACTTTATTGAGGTTTTTACTCAGCATGCCATCCATCTTGCATCAGATTGCAACCAAATTTTCATTTGTAAAAACTAAAAAAGAGAGTGATATCATCAGCAGAAAAGCATGAATATTATTTAGAAAATGGGGCAGATTCAACGACGTCACTAATGAATCTGAAAAGTAGTAGAGGCTACTGTTGAGCAAAACAGACTCATGTTGAACACTATAGGGCTAAAATCAAGCAGTTCCGATTAAGAATTACCAATCACAGCATATAGTTTACAAATTGTCATATATGATTCAAACCATCCATAAAATCCTTTTTTAACACAGTTTTAGAGTAACAATGACCGTGAAAAGAAACTACACATTCAAATTTTTGTGTAATAATTGTCTAAAAAAATTTCATTTTCAATGAGCATTTATCATGCATTATTACTAAACGATTTAAATCTACTGAAATCCTTAATAGAATGAAAAGAATCTCAGCAGAAGAAGCATTAAAATAATTGTGTGTAACATTTTCTAAAACAGAATCTGAACGAGTTGTACAAAAATTAGGCCAAAACATTTCTTGAGTTGCAAAAGAGAACCATTCTGAAATAAACATTTGAAACTCAAAGCAAATACATGGCTCATTCCAATACCGACGAATATGCTTTCGGATCTCTAAAACATGGTCTCAAATAATTTCATGCATAAAAATTAACAAGGAAGGGGATATGATCTCAAACATTGAGTCTGGCGTCTTTGGTAACTTTTTCATCCCATGTTAACAACAACCGCCTTGCCCTCTATAGTTAACTCTTTTCAAGGCCTTTTATGAATAATAAACACAAAATCAAGTCTAATTCTGTAATCATTTTGTTATATCGTGTCCCTGTAATGAAAACCAAAATCTGAGCCTCATACATGCGAGTTTTGGTCCCCTTGTCCCCTACGTTCCCTTCTAATGGCTGTTACATCAAATTCTAGACTCGCGGTTCCTTTAATATCCCGAACTGATTGCCGCGCGCGTCAGTTCCAACTATGATTAACGTAGTCAGTGGTGCGTGGGCCACATCCATCATCAAATATCAGGCTGAGCAGGTCACGCTATTAAGGGAGAATTATTGTACTTACTCTCACCACAGAAGTGCAATTATTTTCTATTAAATGGTAGTACGTATAACCATGAGCCGGCTACAAAACGATTTAGCATTATTTGTCCAGACCAAGCAAGCGTTAATTTAGAAATGAAATACTGGCGAAGATTTTAAAGTGCATTGAACGTTCTGAGATTTGTCAGTGTATTATTCACTCACTGTAATTGAAAACTGACATCGGGAAGAATTTGCATGCTCGTGGAACTGAAAGCCTGTTATTTTGGACTGAACAATATATATATATATAATACCACCGTAAGAACAAGCTGGGAGAGCTATTCATGAGCCATGCCATAGAATCAATCCCGCATAGTTACGGGAGAAGAAGTTGAGAAGAAAAGAATTTATGCGGGGAGTAAAAAGGGTGGAAAAACAGCTTTTGTAACAGCTTCACCGGTTACCAATTATTATAGTTACTGCCAAGATCTGCTAGGTGCAAGAAACAGTCCTGCATATAGTCAGCAATCTTTACTTTTACATACGCTTCAGAATGTTCGCATTGATGAGTTGTCATTTCACAGACTTGTGGTCCCATGATACATTCATTTTCTTATTTCTTTGGTAAAATATGTACCATTGCATCTGAAAAATTAGTTTTTAACCTCATTTTAATCGGCGCAATTTTTTATATTCGATATAAGTTCGTCTTTTTCATACTGTCATTACTACCTAGCATTTACGCAAAATTTTAGAACTGATCAAAACAACACTTAAACAACACTTTGTTGATGTATGCAGATACCAGCTGAGATTTCAATCATTTAAAAACTTCATTTCTAGACCAGAATGACTGCACATATTGAGAATAAATCAATCTTCCGAGATCTAATGAAACACTGTGTGCAGACATATCAGACTTTTAAATATCATGCTTAAACCCTATACCAGTGATTCAATAAATAGATGAAGCAAATTTTACTTCGGCTACTTCGAACTTAGTTAAAGAATATGATTTGGAAATAATGCTCACTGTTGTAGAAGAATTAAAGCCATCATTGGCCATGTTGGACAACAGGACAATAATGTAATCAATTTTCATGAAGCAGTACTAAATTTAATTGAAATTATATCGACCGCATATAATCAGTGTTGTCCGTTCATCAATCGAATAATTACACTGAAAAATAGATAAAAGCCCTGGATTACCAAAGACATCTTGATCAATGTAAAGAAACGTCGAGCGGATCTAGCCCGGCTCTACGAGGGACGAATATCTAAAGAAATGTACAGCAGATTCAAGAAACATGCGACCAATCTAATACGAACATCGAAAAACACACTACTTCATATGCAAATTCACTCAATGCAAAATTTATATTAAACAAACTTAGGGTCTGCTTAATTCATGCTATAAGCCGAATAATAAAACTGCAAAAACAATTGAGTTCATTGTCCAAGATGGTGTAAAGTATTACAAGGAGAAAGATATTACAACAGTAAGCAACAAATTTTATGTAAACATAGGCAAAGATATAACTGATAGTATTTCTAGTAAATCTGTTGACAATTGGAATAACGTGGACCATTTCTGCGAATACAACTAATTTTTTTCATGCCAACTAATGCCTCCAATGTAATTTCGGACATAAACAACTTGAAAAATAAATCAAGGGGATTAAAAACGTTCTCGGTTAAAGTTCTTAAAGCTATAGCTGAAATAATAGCACCGTTCATGTCTAATAAAATTTACCAGTTACTTTTCACGTGTATTTTTCCGAACTCTCTCAAAATTGCCAAAGTTACCCCTATTCTTAAAAATTTTAAAATTTGCATTAATAGTTATGGACTTGTTTCTGTACTGCCAATTATTAGCAAAATGTTAGAGAAATTTTTGTACAAAAAAGTGCATTCTTATTTTGAAAAAAAATTCTTTACGAAAAACAGCATGGTTTTCGTTCTAAGCAGTCAACAACACAAGCTATATTAAATCATTTACAATAACTTTACTCGAGTATAGATGATGGAAAACTTGTTTGCTCCGTGTTTCTTGACTTTTAAAAAGCATTCGATTGCGCGGACAATAATATTTTACTATCGAAACTACACTGTTATGGCATCAGAGGAGTTGCACATGATTGGTTCAAATCATACTTAGCAAATCGGAAGAAATGTGTTGGCATCAGGGCTGCCATTCAGATTTTACGATTTTCCCAGGGATGACCAAGTAAATTTCTCGAGATTTCCCCAGACGTCAAAAATGTAAAAAAAACGAAAAATTTAACGTCACTTACTTTTTTAATAATCATGTTCTTCCTCGTCTACAGCATAAAGACTTATTATGTTCTTTTCTTTTTGTTTTTGAGTCTAGCTTTATACAGCTGATGAATTGTTACGTCTTCAACCTTCTTTATTAATGATTTATCCGGCTCCTAGCTTAGACAGTTTGAAGAACTTCTTCTCATGTACTGTTTTGCTAATAATCGATCTCTTGTTGTTGCTGTTTTCAATGCCTATGCTGTTTTAGTTTTTATGAAATTTACCTGAGAGAAGATCCACCTCTACAAATTACGTCTAGCGCCAATTTTTCATATGAAGCAATGGCATCTTCAATGACATTGGAAACTTTAGGTTTTTTCATTGCTAGTTTCTTAGCAATTTGGCTATCGGGACCAAGTCTTTTCTATTAGTCCGTGAAGTGATCTGCATGAACAAATGGGATGCTGTGCTCAGAAAAAATCCTGCGATAAGCAATTCACTCTTTGCTATTTCTTATGATTCTGTTGGTGTTGATTTTGTAATAAATTGAGTAATACTGGTGGAAAATTTTGTAGTTTCAAATTTAGTTTCATGTCTTGCAGGAGCTTGATCAAAGCTGATTTGTTTATATTTTTCATGGTACAGTTACAGAGTTTGCAATAGCTTGAAGTTTCGTAGTGTTTATCTTGTTAAAGCCCAGACTTTGAAGTCTGAGTCATTCATCCATTCCTTATTGAATGACTGGTTATACCATTTTATTTTCTTTTTTCTGATGCTCCATGTTTAAGGCTATTGAAGATTAAACTCGACAACGTCCACTGTGGCACTTATACAGGGCGGGCGCACACATCAAAATCGCTCAAGGTGGTTGCTGTAGCCGGCACACGCTTGTTAAAAACGAATGTTTAACGAGCTTTGAACGAGTACTTTACGATATTGATTTCCATCTCAGATTAATTTTAAAATATCCCCATTTGTGGTGAAAATGCATTTGAATCTTACTGTTATTCGGTAAACATGTAAATAATGAAAAATGATTTGAGTCTAGCTTTATAGCAAGTAATAATGACATGGTTGATCTCTAAATGGCATCAGGGCCATTTAGGCATCTCTAAATGGCATCAGGGCCTGCTCTTAATCTTTTTCTAGAACGTACTATTTCCATCTAGCCCACTTGAACTATTTTTGTAATGAAAATATTATTTCAATTGCGAAGAGCGAAATAATGAGCAGGAAAAGATTTCAACGCGGCATAAAGCTAATAAAATATGCCTCAATTTCGATAGGATAAAATACAGTACATTATATTTTAGTGCAAGAGAAATGTGAAACTTCATTAAGGTCGATGGTGGTGAAATTGAAGAAATCAACTTCTGTAAGTTCCTGGGCTTTATATTAGATAAATATATGACATTCAAAGAGCATATTGCATATATCAGTACTGAATTTTCAAAGTACGTTAATTTTTCATAAAGTGAGATATGTTTTACCCGAAGAAGCTTTAAAAATCCTTAATCGAACGATCATTTCACCATTTCTACAATACAGAATTGAATCTTGGCACAACACAGATAAAAATAAAACCAATTTGCTCTTTGGGCTGCAAAAAGAGCTATTCGAGCAGTTAAGAAATTAGAATATAATGCTCACTCATATGATTCATTCAAATGATTAAAAATAATTAAGCTTTTGGATCACTACGAGCTTTCTATATGTTATTTTATGTATAAAACACTGACTGATGATGGCGGCAGAGAATTCACACAATTATTAGCTGCACAACCTCGCCATCATTATCATTTGACTCAAAATAGGAGTAACTTCATACTTTCCTATTATTCAAACTCTCGGTTACATCGCAGTATCCTCTTCATTGGAACTAAGAATTGGAATGCGATCCCTGCTGAGATCTGCGGAAGAAGTTCTTAGAAAGCTTTCATAACGAATCTTGAATCCCTCTTACTATCGAAATATTTATTTCATAAGGTAATGAATTTAATTTTTTTTCTCCGAAATGACTAATCTTGTTAGGGTTATTTGCCATGATTAATGACATAGATTTTAAGTCTGCTCCTAATCTTTTTCTAGAACGTACTATTTCCATCTAGCCAACTTGAACTATTTTTGTAAAATTAAGCATCGAATCTTGAGAGAACCAATTTATTAATTAGCATAATGTGCCCTTATAGGTTAAGTAAATTAGTTTAAATACAACTGTACACCTTAAAACAGCTTTGGTGATAGGATGCGTTAGAAGTCGCTGAACTTAATCGGCCCCACAAATATCTATACTCGAATTTGTCCATTGTACTACACCTTTTTCACTTCAAAATAATCCAAGTCAAGTTCAAATTAATCCAAGCCAAATTCAAAAGAATCCGAGTCAAGTTCAAATTAATCCGATAGTAAAGTTCAAATTAATTCAAGTCAAGTTCAAATTCATTCAACCCTAAATTGAGTAAAGAATTAACATAATCACTCGTTAATTTGAGTGTTTTTTGTTTTAAATATGTATTTATTGGGTGTGATGAGCAAGAAAAACGTTTTGCCTTTCAGCAAGGAATACATAAAATTTCTGCAACATAAAAACAAGCTGTCGTAAAATGTGGTAAGTATCCAGCATCAGGAGGCAGAGTGTGATTCAGATCTTTGAGCGGAGTAACAGTTAGAAGTCAATTATAAAAACTTCGTATTATACTACACTGTGGTGTTCTCCCCCAGGCTGCAACACGCTTCGGGCAGGCTTTGAGTTACCTTTTTCGTGATAGGATAGCCCGAAGCGAGTGCCTGAGGTACAACCGTATTCGGCAGGATATGGACAACACGGGGGTAACACGGTAATTATATTGGTAACTGTTAGGTACACGGAACACGGACCATTACACTGGGCCCTCGGTGACTACTATGAGCACTGTTCGTTACTCGTAAATTACGTAATGATTGGAACACAGCACTAATACGTGATGGTTGAAATACAATACTATTCGAGAAGTACGTAATGATTGAAGCACAATCCTATGTGAGAATAGTGCAAATATGTGGGGATTGAAGTACAATCCTATTCGAGAATGACCTAACTTGAAACTTAATCCTATGCGAGAATAGCACAAATACGTGGTGATTGAAGCACAATCCTATTCGGGAATGACGTAATGATTGAAACACAACCCTATGCGAGAATAGCACAAATACGTGATGATTGAAGCACAATCCTATTCGGGAATGACGTAATGATTGAAACACAATCCTATGCGAGAATAGTACTAATAAGTGATGATTGAAATACAATCCTATTCGAAAATGACGTAATGATTTAAACACAATCCTATGCGAGAATAGTACTAATAAGTGATGATTGAAATACAATCCTATTCGAAAATGACGTAATGATTGAAACACAATCCTATGCGAGAATAGTACTAATAAGTGATGATTGAAATACAATACTATGCGAAAATGACATAAATTACGAAATGATTGGAACACGATCCTATGCGAGAATAGCACAAATACGTGGTGATTGAAGCACAATCCTATTCGGTAATGACGTAATGATTGAAACACAATCCTATGCGAGAATAGCACAAATACGTGATGAGTGAAGCACACTCCTATTCGGGAATGACGTAATGATTGAAACACAATCCTACGCGAGAATAGTACTAATATGTGATGATTGAAATACAATCCTATTCGAAAATGACATAAATTACGCAATGATCGAAACACAATCCCATGCGAGAATAGCACTAATACGTGATGATTGAAATACAATACTATGCGAGAATTACATAATGAATGAAACAAGCACCAATAGCGGGTAACGTCCGCGAGGACGCTACTTACGAACGCAGCGGCGAGGCGTGATGATTGGTGCTACGTCGTGCGACTGTTACGAACAGGTCAGCTGGTGCTAGCGGGGCGCCGAGACGAGGCTAGTCAGCAGGGTCGGGCCCAGCCGTCACGCGGTTCACCGCTGTAGCTGGCAAGTAGCTACGGCGAGGCTAGCCGGCCGGAGCGGGCGAGAGACGTCGCAGAGTGGCTTGGCCGCGACGTCGGCGCGGGGCGTTGCAACGTGACTTGTTTAAGGCTTTGAAACACCTTGAAGCGTCAAGGCGCTACTAGGTTTTAAGACCGTGCAACACCTTGGGGCGTCGATAGGCAGGGCCGGTCTCTGGAGCTTGGTGCAGGTACGCGAGAGATAAAGTCGATCTCGGAAGCTAGATGCAGGAACAGAGGCTGGTGCTGGAGATGTGACTTGAACGAGGACGAGGGCTTGAGTGAGAGCGAGCCTTGTTGGGGTCGCCTTATGTAGGCCTCGAGTGCAAGCCTTGAGTCCGGGCGTGAGTCCTGGTTGGTCGCGAGTTTGTGGGCCTGTGGTGCTGGAGGCAGGAAGCCGTTGTAGCTTACGGGCACCTTTTCTCATAGTCGCGAGGCGGCTTCTCTCAGGTCCCGTGTTTGGTTGACTAGGCGCTCCGGGTCCGGAGGTGCTCTGGAACGGATGCGGTTGTAGTCTGGAGGCAGCTTTTCTCAGGTCTTGTGGAGGTCCGCGGCTTGCCGCTGGGATCACCACAGGTGTCCCTCTCCTGTTTTTTTTTTTTTTTTTTTTTTAAACACTTAGTACCTCACTGGTGGTCTGCTTTCTCTGCAGTATTTAGTGAATACTGCCTGTTTTGCTGTTTCAGGGATTGCTGTGCCTGTTCCAGGGAACGGAACTTCCTCGTATACTTCGTAGTTTGTTGCTCTCGGTGCCTTAGCCTGTTGTTGAGGTTTATCCTCGATGGTGGGTAGGTACGCTGCTTTGACCCTTTCCGTCGCGATGTTAGCTTTTTTTCCTTGTATATCTACGGTGATGTAGTTTGGTGTCCTTTGGAGCACGGGAAAGGGACCTGCCTAGGGTCTCTGTAAGGGTCTTCTGTGCCCCCCGTGTTTCACGAAGACGTTGGTTGCCTTGTATAGAGCGCTCGGGACATTGGCTTTTTGGGGTCCCTGTTGTCGTGGCAGTATTGGCTGCAGGTTTGTCACTCGTTTTTTTAGGCATTGTAGGAATTCTCTGGCGGGCCGGTCTCCTTTTTCTTTCTTGGGTAGCTCTCCTGCGAGGCGCAATGTTTGTCCGTATACCATTTCGGCGGGGGAGATGTTTGCGTCCGTGTGTGGCGTGGCTCGGATGTTAAGCAGTATGAGGGGTAGTGCGTCTGCCCAGTCTGCGTCAGTGACCGTAGCTTTTAACGCCTCCTTCAATCTTCTGTGCTTCCTCTCCACCAGTCCGTTGCTCTGCGGGTGGTACGCTGTCGTTTGCTGTCTCTCAGCGCCCAGCGCCGTCAGCAAGTTTTTCCATAAGTTAGACTCGAACTGGACGCCTTGGTCCGTGATGATTGTTGTTGGAGCGCCGAATGATGCTACCCAGTCTTTTAGGAATGCCCGTGCTGTTGTTTCTGCCGTACAATCGGCCATTGGGGTAGCGGTGCACCATCTGGTGAAGCGGTCAATGCACGTCAGCAGGAACCGTTTGTTTTGTGACACGGGTAGTGGTCCGACGATATCGATGTGTATCGTCTGGAACCGTTCCTTGGGTACCGGCATGTTCCCGGGCGGGCATTTGGTGTGCCTTATTATTTTGCTTGTCTGGCATGGAATGCACTCGCGTGTCCACTTGCCGACGTCTTTGTTGAGTCCGGGCCAGATTACTCGCTGCCTCAAGAGGTCCCTTGTTGCTTGTATGCCGGGATGACTCGCCCCGTGGAAATGCTGAAATACGTTCTTTCTGCAGCATTCCGGGATGTATGGCCTCCGTAGGCCTGTTGACACGTCGCACCAGAGGGGTGGTTTACCGGTCTGTCTGATTATGGGGCGTAAAGCGTTTGCCAGCATTTTCTTGAGTTCTGCTATTTCCTGTAGGGCTTTGTCAAATTCCGCTCTTGAGACGGTAAGAGATGGTGGTTGTTTGATGGCAGTTACGGCGATGGGTTCACTCATGGCAGTTTGGCAAGCGGTTTGCCTTGCTATGATCTGATCTGCGATTACTCTGTATTCTTCGTCCGTTTTTCCCCTGCCTAGTGCCTCGATCAGCGGTTGTGCTGTGATTGGTAGCTTTGCAAGGTGCATGGAACGGATGACGGACGGTGGTAGGGGTGCTTGCCTGCAGCTGTTCAGTCGTTTCATTTCGAGGAGCAATTCTGATGGCGTATTGTCTCCCATGGTAGTTTTGACGATGGTGTCGTAGTTTGCTTCCTCGTCGTGTCGCACGAAACGGTGCGTTAATGCGGCTTTTAATGCGTCGTATTTGTCGTTTGCCGGTGGGTTCAGGAGTATTTCTTGGATCTCGGATACGATGTGTGTTGGGAGTCCTCCTAGTAACGCTCCGAACTTTGCGCCGTCGTCCAGGTTTGGTACTTGTGCGAGGAACACGTCGCAATGCAGTAACCATCCTTTCACATCTCCGCTGAATGCGGGCAACCGGATATCTTTCCCAGCCATGCCTCCTATTGCCTGCCGAATACCTCTGGGGTCAACCAGTGTGGTGTTCTCCCCCAGGCTGCAACACGCTTCGGGCAGGCTTTGAGTTACCTTTTTCGTGATAGGATAGCCCGAAGCGAGTGCCTGAGGTACAACCGTATTCGGCAGGATATGGACAACACGGGGGTAACACGGTAATTATATTGGTGACTGTTAGGTACACGGAACACGGACCATTACACTGGGCCCTCGGTGACTACTATGAGCACTGTTCGTTACTCGTAAATTACGTAATGATTGGAACACAGCACTAATACGTGATGGTTGAAATACAATACTATTCGAGAAGTACGTAATGATTGAAGCACAATCCTATGTGAGAATAGTGCAAATATGTGGGGATTGAAGTACAATCCTATTCGAGAATGACCTAACTTGAAACTTAATCCTATGCGAGAATAGCACAAATACGTGGTGATTGAAGCACAATCCTATTCGGGAATGACGTAATGATTGAAACACAACCCTATGCGAGAATAGCACAAATACGTGATGATTGAAGCACAATCCTATGCGGGAATGACGTAATGATTGAAACACAATCCTATGCGAGAATAGTACTAATACGTGATGATTGAAATACAATACTATGCGAAAATGACATAAATTACGTAATGATTGGAACACGATCCTATGCGAGAATAGCACAAATACGTGATGATTGAAGCACAATCCTATTCGGTAATGACGTAATGATTGAAACACAATCCTATGCGAGAATAGCACAAATACGTGATGAGTGAAGCACACTCCTATTCGGGAATGACGTAATGATTGAAACACAATCCTACGCGAGAATAGTACTAATATGTGATGATTGAAATACAATCCTATTCGAAAATGACATAAATTACGCAATGATCGAAACACAATCCCATGCGAGAATAGCACTAATACGTGATGATTGAAATACAATACTATGCGAGAATTACATAATGAATGAAACAAGCACCAATAGCGGGTAACGTCCGCGAGGACGCTACTTACGAACGCAGCGGCGAGGCGTGATGATTGGTGCTACGTCGTGCGACTGTTACGAACAGGTCAGCTGGTGCTAGCGGGGCGCCGAGACGAGGCTAGTCAGCAGGGTCGGGCCCAGCCGTCACGCGGTTCACCGCTGTAGCTGGCAAGTAGCTACGGCGAGGCTAGCCGGCCGGAGCGGGCGAGAGACGTCGCAGAGCGGCTTGGCCGACGACGTTGGCGCGGGGCGTTGCAACGTGACTTGTTTAAGGCTTTGAAACACCTTGAAGCGTCAAGGCGCTACTAGGTTTTAAGACCGTGCAACACCTTGGGGCGTCGATAGGCAGGGCCGGTCTCCGGAGCTTGGTGCAGGTACGCGAGAGATAAAGTCGATCTCGGAAGCTAGATGCAGGAACAGAGGCTGGTGCTGGAGATGTGACTTGAACGAGGACGAGGGCTTGAGTGAGAGCGAGCCTTGTTGGGGTCGCCTTATGTAGGCCTCGAGTGCAAGCCTCGAGTCCGGGCATGAGTCCTGGTTGGTCGCGAGTTTGTGGGCCTGTGGTGCTGGAGGCAGGAAGCCGTTGTAGCTTACGGGCACCTTTTCTCATAGTCGCGAGGCGGCTTCTCTCAGGTCCCGTGTTTGGTTGACTAGGCGCTCCGGGTCCGGAGGTGCTCTGGAACGGATGCGGTTGTAGTCTGGAGGCAGCTTTTCTCAGGTCTTGTGGAGGTCCGCGGCTTGCCGCTGGGATCACCACAACACATTAAAGTTGTTTTACAATTCTACAATAATGGCAGTATGCATCCATTCAAATATTTATGTTCGAGGGTAATTTTGTAATACACATACACATACAGTAGTATCGAGGATTTATTTACACTCATATAGAGATTTATTTGCGTGAAATTCCACTTAGTCACGTATATAAAATCATACATGCATGTAACTACAAAACATTTCCATTATACAATATGCTGGTTTCACCTTTTAAAGAAATATGCAAATGCGGTTCACTGAGTACTTATGTACGATATTGTGGTGGCCTCATCTCGCCGTGCGCGCATGCCACCACTACACAAGCTCAAAAGCGCCACCTCACAGCCTCGAAATGCTCCTACTGGCCGACCAATCCGCGCTCAAGTCTGGAGCTGAGAGGGGGGGGGGGGGGGCGGCGGTGACAATAGGAAAGAAAAGAAGAGAATTACAATTTAAACAATTTAAACAATTTGTACAATTATAAACAATTTAAACAATTTGTACAATTATAAACAATTTAAACAATTTATTTACCACAGGTGATATACAGAGGTAGAATGTTTCTTAAGTCTAGTACAATGGTCAAATTTGAGTATAGCTAAATGTGGGCCCGAACAAGTTCAGCGACTTCTAGGGCATCCTATCATCACGTTATTCTAAGATGTACAATAATGTTTAACCTAGTTCACTTAACCTAGTTTCGCATTAGACTGATCATTGAGATAATTAACTCGATATTTTATGCTGTATTTTACAATATTGGTCAAATCGGCTATATTTGACAGTATGTTCGATAAAAACGAAACGAATAAAACGATAACGACAAGAGCAGACTGAAGATCGGTTATGTTACCCAAAGCAAGTTACATTATTACATTATCATTAGTTACATGTAGGAAGCAAGATTTGACATGGTGATCTTACATGACTAGTATTCTGATAGGAAGTGAGACTCAAGATGTCTTTTGAATACTTTGTACGAATTACATTTACGGATCTCCGCAGGTATAGAGTTCCAAGTTTTGGTTCCAACGAAGAGTATACTGTGTTGCGACCGGGCCTTTGAGTAATAAGGAAGCATGAATTTACTTCTATTTCGGGTTAAATGGTCGTGATGACCAGTTTGCGCAGTTAATAGTTGTTTTAGGCTATTGTCGCCATCATTTGTTAATGTTTTGTAAATGAAATTGCAAATGGAGATTTTGTAGAGATCCGAGAGCTTAAGTATTCGCAAATTTTTGAATGAGTCATTTGTGTGAGCATTAAATTCTAGATTCTTTACCGCTCTTATGGCTCTTTTTTGCAGGGTAAAAATTTTGTTGGTTTTATTTTTATCAGTTCCGTGCCATGCTTATATTCCGTATTGCAAGTATGGTGAAATGAGCGTTCGGTAGAGCATTTGTAAGGCTGTTTCAGGCAGGAAATTTTTAACTTTATTTAGGATTCCGATAGATTTTGATAATTTAGAACTAATATGAGCGATGTGCTCTTTAAAGGTTAGATGTTTGTCTATTATGATGCCCAGGAATTTACTCGAGTTGGTTTCTTCGATTTCACCTTCGCCAATTTGAATGCGTGGGAGAGATATATTTTTCTTAAGCGTACTGTCATCGGCAAAAAGTATGTATTTGAAGAATGATGTAGATTTTACAATATTATTGATAAAAATCAGAAACAGGAGAGGCCCATGAACAGATCCTTGTGGAACTCCATGGCTAATTGTCTGTGGGTCTGATTTTGCGTCGTCAATGACAACGTATTGTTTCCGATTTGCTAAGTATGATCTGAACCAATCATGGGCAGCCCCTCGAATGCCATAACAATGTAGTTTCGAGAGTAATACGTTATGGTCCACACAATCGAATGCTTTTCGAAAGTCAAGAAATACGGAGAAAACAAGCTTTTCTTCATCTATATTAGAATAAAGTTATTGCAAATAATTTAATACAGCTTGCGTCGTAGATTTCTTAGAACGAAAACCCTATTGTTTGTCGTAGAGGAAAGATTTTTGTTCAAAATACGAATACACTTTTTTATACACAATTTTCTCGAATATTTTGCTAATAATTGGTAGTACAGAGATAGGTCTATAATTGTTAATGCAGTTTTTATCACCATTTTTGAAAATAGGGGTGACTCTCGCAATTTTGAAAGAGTTGGGGAAGATACCTTGGGACAGGGATTGGTTGATAATATAAGATATGCACGGTGCTATTATATCAGCTATAGCCTTAAGAACTTTAGCCGAAAAATTTTTCATTCCACTTGATTTATTTTTCAAGTTGTTTATGCACGTAATTACATCGGAGGGATTAGTTGGCGTGAAAAAGAAAGAGTTAGGTTCACGGACATGGTCCATGTATTGCAAGTGGTCTCTGGGTTCACTGAAGACACTATCGGCTATATTTTTTCCTATGTTTACAAAAAAGTTGTTAAACACAGTTGCAATTTCTTTTTTCTCGTGGTATTTTACATTTTCGTGAACGACAGACTCAATTGTTTTCGTAGTATTATTATTCGGTTTATAGCATGAATTAAGCAGGCGCCAAGTTTTTTTAATATCAGATTTGTATTCAGTGAATTTGCGCGTGAAGTAGTCTCGTTTTGAGGTTCGTATTTGATTTGTCACATGATTCCTGAATCTGTTATACGTTACTTTAGATATTCGCCCTTCGTATAGTAAGGCTGGGTACGCTTGACGTTTCTTTATGTTGATCACGATATCTTCAGTAATCCAGGGCTTTTGTCTATTTTTCTGCGTAATTGTGCGGGTGATTATTGGACAACACTGGTTATATGCGGTCATTATAATTTCAGTTAAATTTAGTATTGCTTCATCAATGTTAATCGCATTATTATCCCGTTCATAGATGTCTAATGATGGCATTAATTCTTCTAGAACAGTTCGTAGTGTTCCCAAGTTGTATTCGTTTACACAACGAAAGGAATAAGTATCAGCTTGTGGGCTGGTACAAGGATTGTAGACATTTTTCTTGCTGAGAAACGCCGGGAAATGGTCAGATAAGTTAGAAATTATAATTCCGGTAAGAAAATCAGTCGGATCTAACATAAAAATATTATCGAGTAACGTAGCCGATTCAGAAGCAACACGTGTAGGTTTCGTGATGATTGGAAGGAAGGAGCTAGACTGAAAAACATTTATGAAGTTTGAGATTTGCTCACAGCTATCATATTGTAGAAGATCGTAGTTGAAATCCCCGCAGATTATTATGTCATTATATAGAGACTTGTTGAACTGAGATATTATGCTTTGAAGCTCGTTCAGGAAAGAGACGTTACAAGCTGTTGGGGGCCTATATACTGTCCCAAGCACAATCCGTTTATCATTTTTCGTTAGTTCTATAATTAAAGTCTCAATATGTTCACGATTCATAGTTGCACTTAAAATGACTTTCGAAGATATATGTTTAGATCTGTACGTACTGATGCCACCACCACGTTTGTTACTACGGAGTGAATGATGGCTATAATAGTTTTGAATTTGAATCAGGTCTTTAGATGAGTCGTCTAGCCAACTTTCGGTAAAACCGAGAACATCCAAATTGCTGTTCAGCTCAGTGATAGTACAAGATATTTCATCTATTTTCGGATAAATGGATCTACAGTTTCAACATAATAGAGAAAAATCGTTACAGGTCTTCCTCATCGATTCATTGAATTTTTTAATATTTAGGTATTTACAGTTTCCAGTTTCATTTAGGTTTGGGTGCAGTCTATTCAAATGATTGAGATCTGGATCAATATTGTCGAATATGTCAACATGGTCAGTCATTAGAATTAAGAGATAGTAAGTAAAATGTAACGTACAAATAAAAATGATAAAAACTACAGGATCAAGGTAAAAATAAGGACATTCCTGCTTATATTTAAATTAAAAAAAGAGAAACTAAAAACACAGAGATTATTAAATTAAATTGTCTGAAACCTAGTATGATTTCATAAGGAGAGCGCAAATTCAGTCCATGAGCAGGAACATTAGGGATCATAAATGGCAAATAATGTAGTTACAAGGCTGTCGTACCAGTGGTTTCCGCATATAACACTTATAGGATGTAGCAAGGACGAAATAGATTTAAAAAACGAAGTGACAGTGAAGTTATTCATGGAATTTAAAAATCTTGACTAACTAAATTGTTTCCAGATTTAGAAACATATACACGAGTTAAGTCTGAGCAGCAAGTTCGGTATGAGCATTCGATAAAAAGGAGAAAAGAAAGAAATTGAAAAACAATTTAGTAAGCAACAAAACAAGGCTGCAAGGTCGACGTGGATGCCTTGAAGAGGTAAAGGTAATTCAATCAAAATCAAGAAGAAAACATGTGGACAGATATCAAAATAATATTAAACTCAATACGTCAGTCCAAAAAAATACTAATCACGAATAATTTCCTCTGAGGACTTGCCGACATGTTGCAACAAGTATTGGTCTAGTTCTTCAGGTGTATTGATGGTTAGAGGCCTCTGAGTTACTTGGCCAGGTATCTTTGGAGAGAAGACGTTGATATTGCCATCCAAACTTCTTGCGGGTCCTATTTGTTCCGGAAATTTTCGTTTGGCCAATCTCAGAGTGTACATTATACTTGCTCGCGAAGGTACTAAGTATTCATTCACGTAGAGTTGTTCTGGTTTAATCACATGGCAGGCTGTCAGAACTTCTTGCTTCTTTTCGTATTTTCGTGGCTCAAAAGAAATGTTTCTTCTATCGACGTTTCCGGGTGGAGTGTTTTTCCCCAATCTACTCGCTGTGGTGATGACAGAGTTACTCAGGTTGATTTTGAGTTGGTCCTTCAGGAGCTGGCACACCGTTTCTATGCAATTTTCTTCATGACGTGATTGCGGCAGTTCCCCTGATATAACCAAAGTGCGTTTTTTGTTCTCTAATTCTTCACGTTCTTCTTTCCGTTCGAGTCGCTCTAGACGAGAGACTATGTTATTTATCTTCTTATCTTGTTGTTCTTCAATCCTTGCATTTTGATTTGATT
Source organism: Morinoia aosen (assembly GCA_030386875.1). Classification (NCBI taxonomy): domain Eukaryota; kingdom Metazoa; phylum Arthropoda; class Malacostraca; order Amphipoda; family Talitridae; genus Morinoia; species Morinoia aosen. The sequence goes on along the minus strand of CM059572.1, from coordinate 11,670,308 downwards.
CTTTCTTCGTTAGTGTTTCAATCATCGTTTTCAAGTCACTAATTTCGCTTTGAAATTTCTTCATTACTGATTTGAAGAGATCAATTAGGATGGAAACTACTTGCTTACTCTGTTTTGGCAGTCCTCGTACGTCTGGATAGTCAAGCTCCAGCATACCCTCTCTGTTGTTGTCCTTGGTTGGGCTTGTCGCCATCTTGTGAGAAGGGAGACACTCTCAAAAAGAAGCAAGGGTTGAGTGCTTGTTCTGATGGAATATCACACTTTTTGTTCGATTTTTTGAATTTGGTTAGATAAAATTTATTCTTGGATCCTCATGGTCTGAGTGGGCACTCTTTTTTGGTTAGAAATGCATGATCATTAACCAGTTGGGCACTTTGTTTCGGAGCAAAGACACAGACGTCCTCACTGCCTCACTGCACTCACTGCATTTTGTTTGGTTCCTAAACACTGTACATTGCTGCGACAATTTTTCGGGCGTATTAATTTTTAACATTTTATAAGATAGATACATTTTCAAAATCAAAAGAATGGTTATCTTCATCGGAATGCTAATAGACAAGGGATAACCTATCCTTCCTCTGCACATTCTTATTATGCTCATCAATTCGTTGTTAAAGATTTCTACCCGTTTTCTCTAGAAGAATGTGCTAAGAAAGTGCAGAGGAAGAATAGGTTATCCCTTGTCGATTAGCATTCCGAAGAAGATAACCATTCTTTTGATTTTGTAAATGTATCTATGTTATGAAATGTTAAAAATTAATACGCCCGAAAAATTGTCGAAGCAATGTACAGTATTTAGGAACCAAACAAAATTAATCGTCACCTTGATGTCCCCCCGCAGTTTCTTCCTTTGCTCATCAGTCGCCCTTGATCAATGATTTTCGGCTTGCATCTAAAAATATGATGAAATGTTTTGTGTACTAGATACACGCGGATACCATAAGAGGTTTTGTTTAAAAATACATCGTTCCCCTGATGACGGCTAGAGCTAATCTAGCCGAAAGCATGGGTCAAAAAATTGAATTTGTCTTTGCTGATCTCAAAATTTTGAAAAAATGGCTATATTTAAGTAAATATATAAATAAACACACAACGGGTATTATTAGATAAATGTACGAGGAGTTCGTGAGACTCGAACTCAGGACTAGAGATCACCGCGCCAACACGATATCGACTGCGTTATCGATCACCCTAAAAGGTGATCGAAGCACAACGAAAGCAATGTTTGGCATAGTGGAATTGGGGGGGGGGGGGGGTGACTAGACTTTTTGCTCTCGATACATATGGGTATTATTTGGTTAGATGATTATCTGATGTCTTTCGAGTATTTCTAGCATTGAAGAATTCGTTTTAACCTGTGCCTAAAATTCTCCGTTGCAGTATCAATGCACAATTAAATATTTTTATGAAACATGCGTGTGAGACAAGCCTATATCACTTACTTAAAAAAAACTCAACAAGACCTTGGTGAGACAAAACTTCCTGTACGCAATGTTGAACGTAGCTCGTGTTATAAGTGTGTGTTGCCAAAGCTCTCCCATCACCGCCTGCACGTATACACCGGAAAAGAAAGACCTTGAATTATTCAAGATATTATTACAAATATTAAGAACCGTCAAACATACTCCACATTACTGTCACGAGAAAGAAAATAAAATTGGTGAAGAAGAAATTCAAAATAAGGTCACGAATATTGTGAGATATGCAAAGGAAAAAACCTTTACGTCCAAGTTTTCCGAACTCGCGGAAGATATTAAAAAAACCTGGCGCCTACGAAATTGTTTGTGGGTCAAAATTTAATGTGGCGAGAAAAATTGGATCTATTGTTCAAGGAACTGTTGTGCATCACGAGGAAAATCTTGTAAATCTTTTTAAGATATTTTTGAGTTCACGTCGATGAAAACATTTCTGATATCACTATTGAGACAACTTTTCGCATGAACTGCATGGTGCAAATTAAGAAAAAATAATGATTGATTCATTTTAAGCAGGCTAGTTCCTTCGATATTCTTAACTGCCTAAAATTTTCTAAAAATATGATATATTGAAATCTTTCTTAGTAAAGGCGTGAAAATGGATTGCTGATTTAATATTTTACATCATCTCAGAAATAATAATCATCCTCTTTTCTCGGTACTATTTCACACTGACTGCAAATTGCTTGAGTAACTACCCCTTTGAAAAATGAAGCTGAAACCAATGGTAACTCTTATGAGACCAGATTCTGTCTTGCCAATTTCAGTAAAATGTCCATAAACTCTTTATACAGAATTTTGCTTTGAATTCAAACAAAGTAATTTCTTTATGCTATATAAATAAGCGAAGTTATTCAGTTTGTACTGCGGTAAATCCGTTCAAGAGATTAAGTTTTCATCCTTATATCTGTTATTTGTTGTCAAATTTTACAAATAAGCATTCTTCATTAATCTAAACAATAGACAAGAGTAATAATATTTACACCAGCATAAGTTAATTTGTTCTATTTTTTCCATTAGCAAACTTCCTAGGTCGAAAATAACTAATATTGTTTCTTAAAAACATTTTTTTTAAATTGTGACGATTACTGTCACGAGTGTTAATATTGTTTCTGATAAAACTTGTCACGTTCAAAAACTGACCCTTCAAATTCCAATCTACCAAGCCCTCACATTGCCTAAACAATTTCTAGCGAACGTAAAATAATTTAATCCGCTCGTGAATAATCCCGACATTTTAAGGAATAATGAGAACTATAGTAGAACCTACTTCATCCTCAAGGAGTGTGCCGAAAATTGCCTTAGATTCTCAAAACCTAACAGTACACCCGACATTTGTGTGCGCATAGTACATTTTTGTGAACAGCGACCGAGATTCCGCCCAAAAACTTCAAGATATTCTTATTTTTAATTGACATCCTTCGTTGAAAATTGAAAGTGCTGCTCAGCTGTAATAGGTGTATTGATTTTCACACATTTAGCACTAACGCTGCATACATATTGAACTCAAACGTTGGAAGCAGTTACTGATGTTTAGTTACTGCGTGCAGAAAAAGAAAAAATGTAGCGCAACGTGACACCACTATAAGCACACCAGTGGCCACGCTTGGAAAACCAGATAAGAAGGCGGTGTTTTAGAGTGATAATTTTTTTTAACCCAATCAGTTATGCACTCCGTTTGTATTCTAGAATTTTACACTTTTCAAAATAAATGTTAAACTCTCCTTTTAAAGAGCATACACCTATCTCTCTGCTCCAAACCTTGAGGAGAAACTCGGCTATCCAGCAGGAAAAAGCTCACATATGACTCCAGCATCCCTCCTTTCTTCACAATCTCCTCAGACACGCAGAGACAAACAGATTCAATCGATTCAATCATCACCATCGATTCAAAATGACGTGACAAGCAGGAGCCAAATTAATGTTTTTATCAGTTATTTTTCATAATACATAGCCAAAAAAAACAAGCAAATTTAGCTGTGCCAATCATGTGCATGATCCGCGATGGCACCCTTACACAGACCCTCCTTGAAACTTAAAGTACTACTGCCGCCGTTTTGGTCACTTCAGCAGCAGTTCTCAAAATTCCTTTTTAGCCTACATTAAAAATGAGAACCCCCAAGTTTATTAAAGGACGTTCCTCTTCAGATTCAAATCATCTGTGTTGCTCCACGAACTATAAAATACTGCCCAAAAACATTTTGCATCATTGTTTATTTTTACTGAATTATAATAGTTGCTATATAATACTAATTGAACGATTCTCAGGGAATCTCTCTCTCATAATAACGAGAAAACCAACGTCGTGATGAACATACTAAATTTACTCGTGAACGCTTCAGAATTTAATGTTTACAATTTTCAATTTTACAATTTAATAACCACAAGTGTTACAGGAATAGATTGTACCTTAAGTATAGTACAATGGACACATTCAAGTATAGCTACTTGTGGGCACGAATAAGCTCAGCGACTTCTAGAGCACCCTATTACCAATGCTATTTTAAGGTGTACAGTTATGTTTTACCTAATTTAATTATCCGAGGGGCATACAAGACAGGTAATGATTCGATGCTTATTTTTTTTACAACAAAACATTGATAGGAGCTAGATGGGAATAGTATACTCAAGAAAACGATTAGGATCTATATTACTAATCACGGCATGTTACCTTATCAAGAGAAGTCGTATAACAGAAGAAAAAAGAATTGGCTTGATTACCTTATGTGATTAATATTTCGATAAGAAAAGGGATTCAGGATTTGTTTTGAAAGCTTTGTGAGAACTTTTTTCACGGATCTACGCAGAGATTACATTCCAATTCTTAGTTCAAATGAAAAGGATACTGTGTTATGCCCGAGATTTTGAAAAATAAGGAAGTATGAAGTTACTTCTACTTCATACTTCCATGATCATGATGGCCAGTTTGAGCAGTTAATAATTGTTTGAGTTCTATGTCGCCATCATCAGTCAGTGTTTTATACATGAAATTACACATGGAGAGCTTATAAAGATAAAAAAGTTCAAGTATTTTTAAACTTTCGATTGAAACATTTGTGGTTGCATTAAATTCTAATTTAAATGGCTCTTTTTTACAGCCCAAATAGTAAATTCGTTTATTTTTATCAGTTTCCTGCCAAGCTTCTATTACGTTTTGTAGATGTGTTGAAATGATCGTTCGATAGAGTATTTTTAAAGCTTCAACGGATTTTGATAACTTAGAACTGATACGTGCAATATTGTCTTTGAATGTTAGATTATTATAATAATGTAATATAATACTCAGAAACTTACGGGAGTTCCTTTCTTCTACTTCACCATCACCAATTTTAACGTGTGGAAGAGACATATTTCTTTTGTATGAGAATATAATGTATACAGTCTTATCGATGTTGAATCTTATTTTGTTAGCCCTAAGCCACATTGAAACATTTTGCCGCTAATTATTTACACTCTCCGCAATTAAAATTGGATTTTCCTTTCGAAGAGCCGCAGAGAGCGTGCAATCATCGGCAAAAAGTTTGAATTTGAAGAATGAAGTAGGTTTATCTATATCGTTGATAAAGATTAAAAAGAGGAGAGGCCCAAGGACAGACCCTTGTGGTGCCCCTTGACTGCATGATTTTCAGTAGTCCCGATTGTGCATCGTCAATGCCGACATATTGCTTACGATTTGTTAACGTTTAAAACACGCGGAAAGAATTTCCAGAATTTCCTATTTCGGCTACAAATTAGCTCGCTCAAACTCTCAATACCCTTTAAAGTGAAAAAGAACTGTCGACACACCTGTGACAAGCGCATGCTTGTTAGAAGTGTTCAGTTAACCGAAAAATTCCTACTCTGCAATTAGGAAAGGACGGAATGACTTCCTTTGGATCAATTATCCATGGTCACCTGGTGTCCGCACCTCGTTTCATTTCAAATAGAAATCCCTCGTTTTCTCAATCAATGCCCAAATTTTTCTGGTCAAGACCAGTGGGTACCAAGCTTTCTCTGTACATGCAGGGGTAAACCATATCTAACATCCTGTTATACGTTTCTCTTCTAGCGATCTGAATTTTTCTTTATTGAGAAAAACATTTATATTTTATTAACTAGTCCAAAGTAAGCTTCTGGAAGAAATAAATAGGCAAGTAAACAAACCGATTAACATTATGCAAGTCTTAGGCATGAATAACATAAAATTGTGCAGATGAACATGAAGTGATGCTACATGAACGCTGGTGTGAATAATGTTGAAAACGAATTCATTGGTAATAAGTGCGGAATAAGGGAAAAGAACTTGTAAACAATATTGGTTCGTCTTTTTCGAAAAGAGCAAATTGTTAAGAAACCCTTAATATAGCAGATATGTGCACACAATATATACTCAAACAAGAGCGTTTTGGTGTAATACTTCTGTACTTTTAATTTTTCTGTAGGAAAATAAAACTCACACCAGAATTTGTATTCGTAAATAAATTACCTAAACAAAAGTAGAAGGATTTTCTGACAGGAGAATGATAATTTATACAGTTTCACTCCTCACAATTAGTTTAATAATATTTACGCGATCCATATCTTTAAAATCAAATCGACTGCAGTCTCCAATCCTATATTCACTTAGAGCATCCTAAGCTTAGTTCTTTTTCCACATTTTCTGGAAGAGTTCACTCACCAAACGGGGTAATTCTGTAGTAAACTACATTTGAAATAATCTCAATGGGTTTGTGAATTCTTCAGTTTCGATGAGAGTCGTAATTTTCTCTTGAGCAACGTTAATTGGAGGGTTGTGCTCATACACACTTTTAACATGCGTGGTGTCCTGCCAAATACTGACACAATCTACAGGGTGTCTCAGAAAACTATACTCATGTTTCGAAAGGCGAGAAAAATATTATTTATGCACACTGAGGGAAATGAAATGACTTTTAATTCAGAAGACATATGAAATCGAAGAATCATGTTCGCAAATGTTCAAATTGATGACTATATTTGTCCAGACGACGCTGATAATGCGCACCAAGGGATTCGTAAACGTCACGAAATAGGTCATTAGGAATATCGCAACATTGTGTTTCAATTTCCAATTTCAGTGCATCAATTGTTCTTGATTTGTGTGATAAACTTTGTCATTGAGTGTCTCCACAAAAAAGTCCATGGGCGTGAGGTCTGGGGAACTTGCAGGTTATTCAGTAGTACCCCTTCGTCCAATCCATGTGTCTGGAAAAGCTGCGTAGAGGTAAGCTCGTACATCGCGATGGTAGTGGGGAGGTGCCCCTTCTTGCTGAAAGTAAATCTCGTCGTCATCACTAAACATCTCTGAAATTTGTGAACCAACAAACTCCTAGGCAAATTGAGGTAACATGGTGTTCAAGTGTTACATGAGGAATTACCGGGGGTCAGTACGTGCACTTATGGCGATTAATGGAGCAATTTAATTTAATGGATGCTTCGTCGCTCCGCACAATCTTGCGTATAGAAACCTTGCACCTTCTGCCCATTTTACCAGGTACCATTCACAGAATTGAACTTTGCGGTCAGGATCGTCTTCGTTGAGAGCATTTATTTGTGTTGGAATGTAGCATTTCCAGTGCAGAAGCTTCATGATGCAATAGACGCTCCTTTGAAACGTGGGTTTCCCGAGCAGTTTGTCGAAGGGATTTCTGTGATAATGAGTTTTTCCTTCACCTGCTCTTCTTTCCCAGGGCTAGTGGATATCCGTGGGCGTCCAGAACGTTTCCTGTTGACGTTCTAGTCGGATCCATCTGATTCAAATTTGTCCCTGATGCGACTAATGGTCTGGCGCGTTTGTGGTGGTTTTACAAATTCAATTCTGAATCTCCTTAGCACTTCAATTGCGTTTACTGCCATCCATTAACAATTCCACATGCCATCCAATAACAATAACAAAATTTTTCTCTTACGAGCTAAGCTGATTTCCTGCCAACCTGTAATGAATTTAATACACCTGCAACTCAAAAAAGGCAGCGTGACAGCGACAGGTAAAGTGTGAGTATATATTTTTTGAGGCATTCTGTAGGTTCTCAACTCTAATTTTACCCAAAGTGTAGTGTTTGTATAATACTGTTTTGACTTGTGCGGCTGTCTATGCTTGGGTAGATCATTTCTAAATAGGTAAACGAGTTGAAGTATAAAAATTCACCTTTTATTATATTAATTAGGGTATATGTACAATTTCATAATTATCTTTAACCCCAAACAATTAGTCTTCTTGCACGAAAATTACTCTGGTTGGTCCTACTGTGACGTGTGACACGAAAGCGCAAGTTGCATTAAGTATGCGTGTTAGCAGCGATCTCGCTCGTTTTTTGCACTATTACATTACACCGTGATTAGGTTTAAAACGTGATTATATACACCACATAAATCCGCTGTTTAAAAAAAGGACTGCTTAAATTTGAAAATCCTTCATTTTGACTTTACACTATTTTATTATGAAAACAGGGACTAGTCGCTGTAACTGAAACATTACGCTTTTTTCTCACAAGAGTTCTGATGTACAATATATTCAATATTCGGCCGATTTATATAACACATAAGGACGATATCTAGTGATTTACTTGTGATAACACGCCACGAAGAGAGGCAATAACATTGGATTTAGCTGGAAAATGAGTTACTCAACCCTTATTGTCTCAAAGCAGAGGGTGATAGAAATCATGCCGCAACAGCATGTGCGATCAACCCAGTATAGACTCATTATCCAAGGCGAGACTTTGTTCTCACGTTGCATGTTATGATTGTGATCAAAAACTTTCTTCAGGACCACCCTATTGAAAATCGAGGACGGTGCACCGGTGGAATATGGTTGACAGGGCTTATTATCCGCGATTTATTGGTCATTCGGCCATTCGACCGATAAAACAACGGTACACCGCCCAATTTACGAGCATGTTATGATTGGCACTGCCATCCGTGGCCTCCCGTCCATACACCGTCTTTAATTCGCGGCATCTAGTAGCGATTCGAGGTTGACTTGGCCAAGGACGGCCATCTGGCTCAGAATCGCTGATACCGTGTTTTTCTGACACTTGTTTCTCATGCCCTCTCCCATTCAATAATTACTGCTCTGCATTTGTGGTTAATTCTCAATTGCATAAATTAATCCTTATCGCAGATCGTCAGTAGCTGCAGCAACTGGTTCTAAATGTGCACCCAAACCAAATACGGTAAATATGACTCATGCCAATAGTTTACTTCCCGTTTTAAAATATGATCAACTCTATGGTCGAGTGAAAGTGCATCAAATTGCCGAGGTGTATTGTGGAACGTTTCAATTATATTTAACTTGTTGGGATATAAATGCACAGGCGTAGCCAAATACATTTCAACAATATCATAAAATTATTATTTATGTAACGGAGGTGAATACTGTATTTCATGCTGTGATTATACATGATGGGGTTCAACAATACATGGAAAAATATTAATTCTAAACACTTCAACTGTTTGTCGTTTCATTTAAAATGATAAACATACCCAGGTAGCAAGAAATTATTAGGTCAATATTGGGTTGATATTTATTTATTGGCCTGATATTGGAATCTTGGATTACAATAATAGGCTAATAGTAAGACAATATCAAAAAAAGATATATTTATTTATTATATCAACTTGTAATTGGGACAATGTAGTAAATAGTTTTATTTCTAATAATGAACTAACAGTGTATGTATCTATGTACGATATTCACATAAGTGGAAACTATCTCATATGAATTAAAATATCGTAATTTAATAAAATTTGTAAAAATATAAATTATCATTGCCCAAACATTGGGTTGATATCGTACGCCAAGAAAACGGAGTAATTTGCATAAAATGTACCAATTAAGGTAATGAATAGTTATTTCAGTCATTAATGAGTGCAGATATATATGACAGATATCAAGAAATATGAATACGTTACAATAATATGTATATTCAGAATTACTGTATTCGCAGGTTCACAGTTCTAGTTTTTTCAGTCGTTCAATGAGTTTCGAAGGGCTAGTTTTTACAAAAAAAAATGCTAACATCGTTTGTCATATGTTACTATAGCAATAAATGTCTATATGTACATTGAATTAAAAGGATATAAAGATATAAAGTTATTTATAAAGTTATTTATATAGATGATAGAAATGACTTAATTTCGTAATGATGGTATTGAGTAGGCCTATTCCTACCATATAACCCATTTGGCATGCATCATTCTTTGAGCAATTTTTCAAGCACGCATATACAGTATCTGCTGCTCAGATGAACGTAGCGTATGTGGTTGTTTAGTCTGATTTCACAATCCGGTATTGACATCAATCAACTGAAAGAAATCACAAATTATAGTTTTATTCAGCAAAAATAATTCAGTTGTGTGAAAAACCTAATTAATTTGTCAAAAACACATATAAAACTATTTTTGAGGGGTAATTTTAACGACAAACGATCTATTGCTGATGCAGGATGCAGCCCTTGAGTCGGACGTCTTGTGTGCGATACGTTAAGCTCGGCCGCAGCCACGGTGCAGCATGAGTCAGGCGTTCATCGCGGTAGTTTGAATTTTGTGACTGTCTGAAGTGAATTAGTTGCTGTGCTCTTCATGTTTAGGACATTCATTGCTTAGCTATCAACAGCAAGAGGGCAGTTAATGTGAATTTGAATACATTTAAGTAACTGAAGCAAACGTGTTACCATTTTTTTGTTTCATTAGGTTTTGAACAACTATATTTTTGAAACGAAAACGTTCCCCGCGTTTCAAATTTAACCGAACTACGCGTAGATAAACAGCCTCCATACTCCTAACACACAGAGTAGTCATAATTTGTGGTACAACTCATTGTAATTCAGTTGTTCGTGAATTAATGTTCCATAGAAATCTATATTAAGCATTCGTCATATTCGAGTTACTTAGCAGTGAAGGGCATGAATAATAGACGTGACAAACCTTGTTCTAAACGTTTTGATGACAATGGTGACCTGACACGATTGGTACAATTGCAAGTGTGAAAAGCATTAAAGAATTTATTTTTTCCAATTATTGATGTAAATGAAGTAATAAATATCGTTTATCCAGCAAGACATGGAAAATATTTGTGAAACGATTTTTTTTCAACATGACAAAAGTTTTACAAGGGTGACAAAAAAAGTAGTATTTGCTTGGAAGGCTTCTCATTTAAGGTGTATTTTATTGAAAGTTTTCAATTTTACAATGTGTGTAAATAACTGAAATAGTGATAGCTTTTTGAGTGATGCAGTGTGATCTCAGCGCACATATGTGAGTTCTGACTATTACATTATTTTGAGAAAACATCAATATTATTTCTTTTATTTTCTTATTTCATTAGCTAATTGATACAAGTTTTTTCAATTCTTACAAATTTTTTGATATAATAGCTTTATGTATTATACATATGTATTCTTAATTGTTGATGATAAGTGATGTTAATGTTTTTTCAACTATTATTCTCTATATTTTTAACAGTAGGCCTACTTCTATTTTCATTTTTATTGTCCAGAACAGCTGAAAAACGGTTTATTCATTAAAATACTGCGCAAATACTACAAAAATGAAAAATAATTAATATGTCTTTCACAGAATTGTGAAGGAAAGATATACATCCAAGCTAGCAGTGCCTGTTAGTGAATGGCATGTATGGTACCATATTAAATTTGGAACCATAAGTTATTCATTAAGGAAGTCAGCCACAATGAGTGGGCCATGGCACCCATGATACCCTTCCGTAATACTCATTTGCAAGTGACAAAACTTTATTTGCTTACGTTCAATAAATTATATTTGCATGAACATATTGCTCTTTACAGCACTTTTCAATGTAAAAATTAAATTCTTGCAAATGGGGGGGACTGACATTCAGAAATCTACCCATTGGATAAGGTTGCGCAATTGATTCATATATCCAAAATAAGGGTATACGATATTTAATATTGGTGTGCGGTTAGCATGGTATGTTAATATTGTTGCTTCTTCACCCTAGCAAAATCAGAATCACAGGTGATCTCTGTACGATGGATAAGAAACGCTCCCAGCTGCCAGTGTATGACGTCACAACCATATGTATATATGCTCGTGACGTCATACACTGGCAGCTGGGAGCGTTTTTTAAGCGATTGCGTAGAGGTGGCCACCCGTGATTTGGAGTTGATTAAGGTTGCGAAGCGAGCGATTCATTGGATGTAGAGTTGGGTTGAGGTTGATTTGAAGCTGTTCACCGACCAAAGTTGGTCGCAGTATGGGCGTATTGAGGGCGCGGTATGGTCGCGGAGACTGGACATTTGACCCTCAAATAGACGGTAAACCAACCTCAAATCGTCCATGTTTCCACTCATATTCCACCGGTGCACCGCCCTCGATTTTCAATAGGGCATAAGGTCTTCGCGGGCGCTGTTACAGGCGCTCAGTCGTATTGTGAGATGAGTAGTAATAGAAGGGAGAAAGTAGTGGTGAAGAGTACCACTAGAGAGTAGTAATAAAGAGAAATATGAGTAGTGGAAGAATAATGATGAGCATAAAAATAGTAATGAAAATAGCTAGAAGGTGAGCTAAACGTGGAAAACATGTGTAACATGTTTTCCCAGCGAAGCTGATGCAAAAATCATGCGAAATTGTAGAACATTATTAGCGCATTCCTTAGTATTATCGAAAAAAATTATTTAACTCTACCTTGCAAGTATATATGCTCAAATGATCGGGCTCTGTCCAAGAGATTCAGTTAGTTATCTGGTGGTAAAAACGAGAGGTAAAAATTCTGACAGTACACGCAGGGACATGCAAAATGAGCTCTTTTTCATGAATTTTAAATGTTTCAAAACTTTTCAGTTTCCAAGACACTAAAGTTTAAAATTCAACCTTGATGCATAATTATTCATGCCATTTCCTTCGATGAGAAATGTTATATTGGAAAAATACATGAATACGTATAAGAATAACATGTATGTTATTAACTAAATTTTGCAAAACTATTTGTAATGTCGGCTCCCTAGCGTCAATACATGTCTGGTCCCTTTCCCGAATGGATTGCTGAATACAACACAATGGTCTTGATTTTCTGTAATGTCATCTGCAGCAACCTTTAACGTTGCGACAAGATCCATCTTGGACTCCTCTGGTGTTTATAAGGCAATGACTATATGTGGCTCCAAAGAGCTAAATCTAAATGACTCAAGTCCCGAGATCTTCCAGGCTATACCACTGGTCTATTTAGCCACATCAATCAACCCGGAAAACATTGTTCAGATATTTGTAACTTTCACGTCAGAATGAGCTGGAGTTCCGTCGTGCAGATTCAATAGCGAATACCGAGAGGCACACCTTCCAGCAGTTCATGCAACACGTCCCTTAGAAACGTTAGATAAACTGCTCCATTTACAAGAGATGAACATCAGGATATTGCCCAATAATGTAGGCGCAGACAATGCCAGGCAACATATTGACACTAAATCGATGTTAGGAATTGAACCGATGTCCTTCATGAGGGTTATCCTCTTGCGGTAAGTGCAATTTATTTGTTGAAGGTTCAGCGCCTTATAAAACGAATTTTGTTGGTGAAGAGAACTTGCTTTGAAATATTTTCTCAGTTCCGTACTTTCCTCAGACACTACTGAACACATTGTACACAATGATAACGTCGGTCGGGTGTACAGTATATCCTGAACTTTCTGGAAATGGTAGGCATGTAGATTATTGTTATTGAGAATATGTCATACGTCCACGTGATTTGGTATTCCCGAGTCCCGTGCTACGACGCGGTTTCATACATGAGGCATGTTACGGAAGTATTGCAGCTCGCTGTCCTCAATAGTATCACGTAATTTCTTGGGCTGACCATAACCTCTCATTTTCACATTGAAGCTTCCATATTTGTGTGGACAACGGTGTTTGTTCGTACGCATGAGATGTCCGGACAAATATCAATTCGAAAACGCTTCGAATACAACTTAGCTGCGCCTTTAGCACTGTCGCTGATTTCTCCGAAAGCCCCACTCGTATCCGCTATTCATTCATTTAACGCAGGTGCCATGGTGTCAACATTGTCATAGGAAACATCAAGCACTGGATTCAGTGTTTACATTTAATTTTAAATTTACATTTTAAGAACTCAAAAATGTAACAAACTGGGCTTGAAAGTTATACCTTTAAACTTTACTTAGAAAATTATGGAATTTTGAAATATTTGGTGTTTGTGAAAAAAGTGTTGATATTTGCGATCTTTGCTTTTTTCCTAGAGTTTTCACCTCTTGTTTTCTAACACTCTGTACGAGTGAAAGTATGACGGACATTATAAAGAACTGACAAATATTGCCGAAAAGATGCAAGAACAAGAGCACAATAGAGTTCTCAGAGGAGTAAGGCTTTATAACGAAAATTATCCAATAGTAAGAGAAAATGAAAAGAAATGGGCTGTGAGTGTCGTTGGGATCGGTGTAAGAGTTGGGCCAAGGTCGCATGGAAGCTTGTATAGTAGGAGCTTCGTCATAAGCACATCAGCTGTCATGAATGATTTTAATTGTTCAGCTCCATTAACTCATCATGCAGTATGAGATTTTCATGCGATAGCGTTTGTTGTTAGAGTGGGTTCATATTCAACTCGCATGGTGACCCATCAAACAGTGCCGCATTCTTTGTTCGAAACTCCAATCTTTGTGTTACACTGGGTCGACTTACACGATCGTCTTTGTTTTTAATGCATATTTTGTTTGTGTTCAGTGCAAATACTTCGAAAATTTGAAGTATCATAATATCCGTGTCCCATATATGCACGCGAAAAAATTGTGCAATTTTTTACTAGAAATTGTTCAGCAGCAGCTAATAAATAAAGACCATAAACGATCGAGGAATTATATATTTATAGATGCAGGAAAAAAGAGAAAAGTATAATAATGACTTTATACTTTGTTTTAAGGGCGTAAGTAATATCTAAATTTCAAATGTTGTGATCAATGTCGCTCTAATGGATATTTCAGTTGAAGAAATGGTTTATTAAAGGTTTAACCGCTGGATTGTGTAAATAGTGGGGAATTTTGTACGTGCTTTAAATATAAAATCAAAACTTGATACAATGTTTGGCCGAAATGCGAAAGAAACAATGATGGTAAGTGTTGAATGAGAATAGTTCATCATCAATTTTATGCGAGAAACCTGGTATAAATGAAGGGCTATGTAGGCCTGTTTTTGTCTTTCCCTATGAACACTTGACTGCGGCGTGGCTCTCCGGTGGTTACTGAGGAAATTTTCATAACGCTACCTGCAATCCCAAACTCAATGTTGATAAATACTCAATGGAAAAGGTGTGAAGGCATGATCTATTTAGTATTTTTTATTTCGCAGTTAACGTGTTAAGAACAATATATTTTCAAACAGGTATACCTAAATTCTTCGAACACTTCTTCTAATAATAACGTATCTACTTTGAGGTGGAAATGACGATATTTTTAATTGTTTTACAATTGAATGCTTTCTAAACTTGCATGCTGATAGTTATTTTCTGTTATTAACTGTAAACCTAAACTTTAAAGTCCCTGTTCGATTTAACACTTTGACTGCGACGTGCGCGACACCGGTGGTACACGGAGGTACTTATAATGCTGCTGACTGACTAATAGTCGCAAACTCAATTTTCATAAATATCTGATCAACGCTAAATGAAAGAGCAATCCAGTTCATGTTTGGTATTTCCCAAATCGCTTACTACGATTGACTTTAAATTTGAGTTTGGTGTTGAACTTAATGTTTAGTTGCTACAGTCAAAGTAGTTAATATTGAAATTCTTTGCGTTCATTGCGTTTTATTGCTCTTGATAAGAGTTTGAGAAAAATCGAATAAAAAAATAAAACATCTACCTTTCCTCTGTTTATTTAATCCTTGTGAAAAAGGATTGTATGGGAATTATTTCCCAGAGACGGATACATTAACCTACTGCTATCCAAAAACTGTAGGTCGCGGGTGACGTCTTTCAGCTTCCCGGTGTTTCATATATGTTAATATGAATCAACTTTTATTTTTAGTGTAAAACTAATATTTTCTTCATCAGTTTGTAAAATAATATCTAACTTCTAAGACAATTTCCTTAAGTTTTCACAAACATATGGGCGTCATAATTCGATAAATTGTCCATGAATACTAGTATAACGATTGGATTCTTAGTCGTAAGCTTACGGTTTACATGAGCAGGGACTTTATAAAGCCTAGTTAGATGATTATAATCATGAATATTAAATTATTAAATTTATCAGTTTAGATTCTTGAGGGGATTGATAGAATCTTTTGATCTTTTTATTCTCCATAAATTCATCCGGCAATATATATATATATATATATATATATATATATATATATATATATATATATATATATTGTATATCTACAGTATAATTAAACAGTCAGGTACAGGTTTGAAACAAGAGGACCGTTTGAAAACTACTTTTTGCCAGAAAAGAAAGAAAAAAGAAAGAAAAACATTTAATTTACAATAGACATGTTACAATAGTACTATCATTGTTTTTTTAAAATATCTCAAAGTTAATACACTTAGATGATATACTCACACGAGTATTGTAATACCCATGTCACTAGTCGAAAATAAATGATTGAGAACAATTTACTCCTAGTGTTGCTTAATCTACATTTGATGATACATGTAATGATAATTATAAGAGCTAACACAATTTCATGGACTATGCATTTTCATTGTGGGTTGAGAACACTTTTGACAGTTTATATATACATGACATAAAACGTCGCAATTCTTGACACCAGGGAATAATATTAGAATTGATTGTTTCGAAAGGTGTTCAAAAATGTCATTTCAAAGAAGCACGAAAAAAAATAAATGTACATATATACAAGCATGAGGACCACGAAAATTACAAGTTTTGTATTTCTAATTAAACAATTTGAACACAACGGTCACTAGTTGATAAGCATTTTATTTAAAAATAAATGGATGATCACACAACAAATGCATAGATATTTACATGAATGCTTTACACTAATAAAGAGATGACGAGTTAGGTAATGTTACAAGTTGAGAGTAAACGAAAAAAAACATTATCTCTAGTTAAAATGCTAGTTGTAAGTTTAGTACACACATATGTGCACATAAACATGCAAATATATACACATGTATGTGCACATACATACCTACGCACATACATACACCTAACACGTAAACATACACAAATACATTTCTATGCATCGAGGCAATCACAATACTTACGCGTTCTTTAAAAATTTTGTGCGATGTTCTGAAATATATGATTATGAGCAAAGGAAATTCGTGACAACTTTTCAGTATGTGTTGCTGCTTACAATTTCTAATGGAATGTTGTAACGATGTTTTATTAAATATTGTATCGAAAAGATCATTGGTTGATAAGCGTCTTATTTATCATATGTGGGTGATCGCGCAACAAATATGTATATATATATATATATTTTACGTAGTGACACATTCACCTATCTACGTACGCATAGCGTGCACAAGTACACAGATATACAAGTAAGCATTTGCGCAAATATCAGCGTAAACTAATCAGTATAAACTAGCATTCCAGTCAAGGGAATCGGAGAAAATATATTTTTTTTGGCATGAATTTTATAAAAAATTCCGTACTAAAAACAGTGGCACAAAACAGTCTACCTGAGTTAGAAACATGAAAACGATTATTCTACAACGGTTCCCAATTACAGAATATTTCCAGAAATACGTGAGGCTTAGGTGCGGTTGTTATAATATACTCTAGAATTGGGTGTCCCAAGCGTATAAGGTAGAAATTCAAGGTAATGATATCAAATCTAGCACATGCTGCTCTGGTTCGTCGTCATATGAAAATGATTCTATCAAATTTTCATGAACCTTGGGCAATATTTAATGGTCGCGCAAAACGAACATTTTTTATAGCTCCTGTGAGATTCGATCTGGATTTCCATCAAATAAGAAAATTCTGGCTTTCTCTTCTATTACATATAGACCGACGACTAATGGCTGTAGAAATTTGATATTTATGGAAAGTATTATAAAATACCATAGAAAGGAAATAAATATAAACTCCGTCAAATTTCCCTTTTTCAAATATTGATATACAATCATCATACGGCAAGATATTTTACCTTATCAACAATTACGTCTAAGGACAACTAAATTTTTATCAGTAATGTAACTGATGCATCGACTTCTTATTTCCTACGGAAAACAAAGTGTATTTGCTGTAGAGGGGTGAGTGGTATTTGGGGTGAGTGGTACCTCGCTGTAGAGGGGTGAGTGGAGCCTCGCTGTAGAGGGGTGAGTGGTGCATCACTGTAGAGGAGTGAGTGGTGCTTCGCTGTAGAGGGGTGAGTGGTGCCTTGCTGTAGAGGGGTGAGTGGTGCCTGGCTGCTGAGGGGTGAGTGGTGCCTTGCTGTAAAGGGGTGAGTGGTGCCTTGCTGCAGAGGGGTGAGTGGTGCCTTGCTGCAGAGGGGTGAGTGGTGCCTTGCTGTAGAGGGGTGAGTGGTGCACTGCGCCTTGCTGTAGAGGGGTGAGTGGCACCATAAGGCCCCACTCACACCTCTACTCACCCCATAAGGCACCATAAGATGAGTATAAGCTAAAGTTACGCAATAAGTCCGGTGAAAAAGCAAAGAGCAAACAAGCTAACGAAAATTTGAAAATCGTGACAGAAGTCTGATTCGCAAGTATCTACGATACGCGAGCTCAGTTTATCCTATGAAGCATTATTATTTTCATTATATTACATAAGAAAGTTTAAGCCTCCCTTTACCACGACAAAGTTTTTCAAAAGGAGGAAGGATGAAGACACCATTTAGTATGGAGTTGAGGGAACGCGGAATCTATGCACATTTCAAAAGTTGCATAAAAACAGTAAGCTAAGAAGTAAGTTCATGAAACAAGAAAAATATTTGTTATTGTAAAATAGAGTTCACCTGATGCCCTTACAACATTGACCGCTGCCTGTACAACCTGACGCCCAGCAGAAAATTGAATGAAAATGAATGCGCGACCAGTAAAAAACGATATAGGAAGCTGAAAATTTTCCTGGTTAAATTTCTCACGACAGGAAAAAAGGGCAACAAGTGCTGGAGTGTGTCCGATTCACTTCGATTTCTTGGGACACCCTACTCTAGAGCGTAAGAGATGATATGATAATTTTCGCTTCACTAGCCTACCAAGAGCATTTTTGGACGTGAAGAAGGAAGAAAACATGAATTTCCTATAAGGGTTTCATATAAGGAAAAAAAACACATAATCTTTGAAATATGGCGCAAAATGTTTGCAATTGATAAACATACATAGGTACCACATTTTACATGTACAAGACATTTAACATTTGGATTGCTTTACAATAATAAAATGAAATGATGTGTTGGGTAGTGTAAGAAGTTGGGAGTGAGAAAAAAGGCTGGTATTTATAGTTTATATACCAGTTGCTAGTCCATTGCACGCAGGTGTATGCCACGATATACACAAGACAGGTAGGTCCACTTCAAAGGGGACAGCTGCTCGCAACCGTTAGACAAGCCAGCCAATAGGAGACGTTTGACCTGATGACGTTGCCACACCCATACCACGTGACCCACACCACACTCGCGGCAGCGATGCACTGGCTGTCGTACGTACGATTGCACCATGGCAGGAACTGCCGGGTTTCCGCACATACGTAGTGAAAAATATTTAAATAGTCTGGAAACTATGATACTGAATAACTTTGATAATCTTGTATGCAATGCTCAATAGCCATGTAATAATTAAAATTTGTGTGCATACTGAGCAAAACCTTCATATTTATCAATCCAAAGCTCCGTTTAGGACTTGCATACTCATTGAAATTCTAAAATTCAGATGTTTTTTTCGAGTGTTTAGAGGATAAATCAAATGAAAGTCCTCATGATGTTACTTTATATTTTCAGAAAGAAACACCGAGTTCATAGTTCGTCAACGTAAATAAACCACAGGATGAAATTAGTCTGGCAAACAATGCTTTCCGCTTCTAGAAAGTCTTCAATTCTTTTAGAATACTCGTTGAACGACATGCATAGGAAGCAGGATTAGTTTTTCACGATGTCCATCATCTTTAATGCACATTCATTTCGGACTATTTATATACATAAATATATTACGGGCATCGTATAAATTCAAATTATAAATTATAAGAATTGGCTCATGAAGTACAAATCTTCCGCACAAATCTTTTTCTTGCACCTCTTTCATAATCTGCTGTGCTGTCTTTCTCTTGCCTACCGATTTGTTCAGACGATTTTTGAATAACCACCGCTACATCATATTGCGTTATAAAGAACGTGTTAGCTTAGATTATTTAATTTTCGAATTGCTCTGTACATGATCAACGTCGAAATAGTTGAAAATTTGAATAACGAGCATTGTTGAACTAAAAGTATAGCTTTGAGTAACTCCAGGAATATTGGCAGTATTGCTGTAGTCATTCCAGTAGCTACACTTTTCCCAGTGAAAATCCCTCAATACAGTAAAACATGCAATTACATGGAAAAAGTAGCCTTACATCCATATTTATTCGATGAATACATTATTATAATTATATAAGAAAGTTTTAGCCTCCCTTAACCACGACAAAGATGTTCCAAGAGAGGAAAGAGGAAGGCACCATTTAGTATGGAGTTGAGGGAACGCGGAATCTATGCACAAGGTGCACAGAAACAGTAAGCTAGGAAAGAAGTTCATGAAACAAGAAAAAAGTTGAAGAAGAAAGTAGTAGGTGCTGAAAAACAGGACAGCAGTGAACCGAAAAAAGATTCCGTAACAAAACAAAAACCTATTTTATTACAACAAAAGGAAGCCTACCTAACCTTTAGCTCAGGCCCTCACATAGTCCCCCTGGGAGCGCTAATTCCCATAGATACAATACCTGTATCCCCCTGAGGGGTTCGATGAATACATTATTGTAGCAATTTCATAGTGAACACTACGTCCTTTAATTAATAAATATACAGATATATATATATGTGTACAGACATATACGGCACACATCCTATAATATGCCATTAGCTCCGGTTTTATATATATATATATAAATGAATAATAATAAAAATAATCTCACTTACCAACAACTTCGGTCATAGACTATTTAGTTGTCGCTTTGGCATTTCTACCAAAGTTGCTGTGTTGTTGTACGGTGATACACTGAGGTCATGAGTGTTTTCCATCTTTCTCCGCTATCTATACAGATTACTTCAATTACGACGTTATTGTTCGCATATTCCATCTTACTCAGTCAAGTACGATGAAATTCAATACAATACACGTTTCAGCAAAAAACAGAACTCATGTCCGACTTCAACAATAACTGGCATAATACATTAAGTACGCCCTCCTTTCGTCGGGCCACAACAATTCTCCAGAACTTCACCCCCATTCGTTACACAGCAATATAGTATTACATAAATGTCGATAACTACCGTTTAGCATGAGCCACCCGAAAAGGAACTGTCATGGACATTCTAACACTTATCACAACATTTGCTTCTTCTTACCAGTCATCATATGGATTCAACATATGGAGTCATCAACATACCAGTCATCATATGGAGAGCGTTCGTCGGTGCAGAGGTGAACTGACGCTCCGCATAAACGCGGCGTCAAACATTTCAAAATGTAAGGGAACGAAACTTTCCCAAAACCCCAAACTCGAACTGAGTATCTGTGAATGTGCTTTCTACCCCATTGAATCGCGAAAGTGAAAAACAGTAATTAAATACAATCAGTTGTTACCAATTTTATTGTGCAAAAACAGTCTGGTGCTTTCTGTAAACTTTGTCTCCCTCTAAGTCTGTGTAGCGACCCTCGGTGTAGCCTCCCTCCCTGGTTAACCGCAACGCCTGCCCCTCCTTCTTTTCGCATATAGAACAAACGTACCACTAATACAGCCATGGAAACAAAAAAGGTCCGATGCAGTAGCAAATTTGAATTTCGTGAAGACAAACATAAAACACAGTGATAACTTTTTTGTAATTTTTATCAGTTATTGCAAAAATTATGTAAATATCGACCTTTAATCCTCAAAATTGTGCTCAAATTACTTTACCAGTAAGTAACTCTGTCCTTTTATTGAGAACTCTTTATGAAACAGTGACGTAAAAAGTGATTTAGAGAAAAATAAATTCTGTAAATGTTGAAGGTCTCAAAATGAGTGAATAAAATGTGACACCCTGAAACAATAGACCTCTATGAGGGCCCAGCTACCCCAAGTCTGCGCCCGCACCCCTTCCTCCCCCCAGCCTACCCTCTCCTTGGAAAAATTGCCACGCCGTAATAGTGGCTAACTTAAATCTGTGTTCACTGCTAGAACATATTTCCACAACGTGAGGCGAATTCTCAACAATATGACGTCTGGTGGATAGCTCACCATAGCAATCTTCACACGGAAAAAATTGTATTGTTTTCTTCACAAGCAGACGAACGAGCAACGCCAAGCTGGATCACCGCAAGCATCCTGCTCCCCCGCACCCCCGTCTCTGTCTACTCTACCTTCTCTTTTCCTCTACCCCTCCCCCTCTTGCTTACGGGCGGCTTCTCTTCAACTGGCATTAAAAGGCAGTCATTTTCGTCTTCAAATGTGAACGAGCAACGCAATCCCTCATCCGCAAACATTTCAATGATAGCTATTTTTCTTGTTGAAAGTTAATCACCCAATTTTTCAAAGTGAATGAGGGATTACAAATTTTGTAATTATGAAACGTTGAGAAACTGAATGAGTAAAATGTGTCAACCTGCAAAAGTCTGAACGTCATTGTCGTCATTATTCACTTCTTCTTCTTTGAAGGAACTTTTAAATATAAAAATTAAATAAACTTGATCCAGCAACTTTGGAAATAACTTACCATGTTAAACATAGTAAGCCTGTGTTCACAGACGGAGCATAACTCCACAATGTGAAGTAAATTTAAACAACACGACGTTTCTCGAATAGTTCACCAGAGCAATCTTCTGATGGAAAAGTTGAAGTTCTTTTCTTTCTCTTTTTTTCTTTTCTCTTTTCTTCCCCAAGCAGGACAGTAAGCAACGCTGCTCTGCTCTGCCGACCGCAAGCATCCTGCCCCCTCCTCCCGCTCACACTCTGTCCTCCTCTGGCTTACACCCCAAGCCCCCCCCCCCTTTCCTACTGGCAGTCTCTTTTTATCTACCTTTAAAAGGCGAGGTCTTCTACTTTAACCCAATGAACAAAATTTAATTTTTCTTCCCTCTCTATCAACGTCACAATGTATCAATATAGAACTCGTTCAACTACTCGGAAGGTTGCCCCATCTGAAAAAACAACATCCTCCAGTACAGCTTCGTACGAAAAGCTCAGTAAAATGCGCAGAGCACCAGCCATAAAGCGGAAAGGCAGACCTAATAAATCCGCCCCTGTAAATCCATCAGTTCAAGGTCCTCAAACACTCAAACCGAAAAATGCTTCTCGGACGTTCGTGAAGTCTGATATAAGCAAGTTTTTCTCAGCCCCTAAAGCATCACGAATGACTGCAAAATCTGAGTCATCTGACACGGGCGAAAATCTCTCAGACGCTGCATCCTCTCACGCACAAGATTCTAATGCTCAAAAGACGGGAGACTTGTTAACAGCTGCCAGTAACCCCGTCAAAGAATGTGTGTCACCTTCCGAAACAACATCAGTGAAGACTATGCAACCAATATCGCCGGATGAGGGAAAACATATCTGCCAAACCTCCAGCAATCATTTGAAGGTTCGAAGCAGTGAAGTCTCAGCCGCAGCACCACAACCACCTGCTCCTCATCTGAACAAGCAAAACAGCATGCCAGCTCCCCAGCTCTGCGTCAACAACAACGCTCCGAACTGTCCGCCAGCGGCGGGGACACAAACACCATTCTCATCAGTGGTACAAGAAAAAATAGTTTTTACTAATAAGGACATTTCAAGCGTGGTAGACTTTTCTCATTCTCCAGATAATATGTTCGATAATTTCCGCGCACAAACCGATACTGGCAGTAAATTACCCCAGAGCGCAAGCTGTGAAAACAAAATAAAATTTCCAGTACAGAGCAATAAAAATAACACTTTTGCTTCTTTTAATGGCTACTTGCACCCGTTTCAAATAACAACCTCTCAAAAAATTCATGAAATTATTCACAATTTGTCTCCAACAGCAGCGTTTTTCAATAAATCCCTAAGACAACGTGAGCCTCCTAGCCCGTCGTCGATTTTCTCTACAGTAACAAACATTCAGAACCTAACCGAACAGCTTTTTGCTTTAAATTCACATATAAGTTCTCAAGACCTTGCACCTGTGGTACCTGCTAGTATCTCTTGTGAAATCGACTCCAATTGTCGGGAACCTTACGACACTTTGCTGCTAGGTGATAATATCCTAGGCACGATCAGAAGAAAGGACATCGATCGCTCGTGCTGGATCAAAACTGTTCCATCAGGGCGCTTCGATGACCTTCTCCATACTGTAAATTGCATGCCTAGATTTAAAAATTATATACTAAGTTTTGATGGTCTCTGCCACTCGCCCTCAGACCTTGCTCGAATCAAACAACAAATTGTAAGAAAGTACGCACTTTCTCGTATTTATATTGCCGATGCTTGCAGTGCAAACGATTTCAACAAAGCGAGGCATTTTTGCAAAAACCTGGGTTTAAACTTGATTCAATTTCAAACTTACCGAGAAAATGAAAATGGTGACGCACTCAATAACTTTCAATGGCCTCGGACCCAGGAAGAGAACTTCTGTTTTCTTCAACAACTTGCAATGAAATCAACATTGCGAATCACCGTGCCATATTGTCCTCGTTTCAACAAATGTCAAGCAATAAATGGAATTGTAGATCATTCCAATGAATCGAAAAATTTACGGAATGAGACAAATAGTCTCACATTAGACTTTCAAAAAGAATATAAGCCTATGCACATCACTGCCCATGGTACACCAAATCCTTCAAAATTGATTGCGTCATCAAGCAGAGGTCTGAGTAACTCACTCACCCACAGCATGAGGAACGTAAATAAGCCTGAGCCTTTCCCTGATTCGATCTCAGACAAATATAATGTCAGTACGAAAAATAAATTTGCGTTACTTGCATCAGACACAAATAGTGATTGCGACATGCCCTCCTTTTCAACCAATTCTCAACTTTCCAGTGAGTACGCAGGAACCAAGGAGAGTCAAGCGAATACCGATATTCAAAACTATTCCAAAGAAAATCAAATTATTCGAAAAAAATCTGATGCCTCTGCCGGGCCTCCGTCGAACGACCAAACTAATACTGCTACCGAAAAATCAACAGTGAATCAAATCTGCACACGCGTTGCACACACACTGGACGACTTGAAACGATCGCTCAAATTGGAGCCTGCTTACACTGTAGGTGACGGACACTGTCTCCTCCACGCCGTAACGACGCAGCTTGCTTCACAACAAAAATCGAAATGGAATTATACATCTCTGATAAAAGAGCCATCAAAACTGAGAGCTCCAGAAACAAGGACCAGTATGCAAAATTCGTTGACAAGAACAGTGGCAGTTTCGAACAACTCATCGATAAATACATCGATAGCAAAGTCTTCGATCACGCAGTTGGAGACCTCATACCCCAAATACTTTCTAATGTAACGAGAACACCAATTCACGTATTTGATGAAAGAGACAATGGGATTTGGAAGACGACAATCTCCCCTACATCAAATGCTCTGATAAACTGTTCTCCGGTAAACATACACCGGAAACAGGACCACTATAGCGCCCTCTTGAAAATGCGTGATGAAAATCGTGTTGCTCCCTCCCCCATTTTGTGACTAAATAACAGTGATCAAATTGAATATGAAGCTGAAATCACAAACAATGAACGCGGCAATAAAGACCTAGAGACGAATACTAAATGCCCTGCTAGACCTAAAAAATGCAATAACTCCACTAAAGATCTGCCTATTGAGGTAAATAATATCAAAATATTGCACATAAATGCTCGCAGCCTCAATGGTAAAATGGATGACGTACGAGTAATGTTGATCACTAACGATATCGATATTTTATGCGTATCTGAAACATGGTTCGATTCACGAGTCGAAAGCTCATATCTCAGCATTACAGGGTACAAATTGTACCGTTATGACGGAGTCAAGAGTAAGAGAGGTAGCGGTTCATGCATTTTCGTCAAAGATGTCTACTCTTTATCCTTAGTTCCGATAAAAGAAAAATGCGAAGACATAGCAATGGTTTGGCTCAATGTTCAAGTAAACAAACACAAGTCTTTCATTATCGGCAGTCTTTACAGACATCCGTCAGCATCTCTTCGTCCAACATTAGATTTCATTGAAAATACGCTTAGATCAATCTCTGCAGCCTAAAAGTCTTTCTATGTTTTCGGAGATTTTAACGTGGATCTGACAAATAAAAACAATCAGCTAAGCAAGATGCTGCACAGACTTAATCTTTCTCAAATGGTCCAAGAACCAACGCGAATTACCAACACTTCTAAAACTCTGCTTGACCTAGCAATTACCAACAATCCCCAAGCAGTACTCAGCACAGAAATCTTACCGTCCTTTTCTGATCACCATTCGGTAGAATGCCAAATCAATATTGCAAAAGAGAAACAGAAATCTAGTTACATTACATATCGCATGAATAACCACTACTCCCCTGAAATATTTCAAGAAAAGCTATTAGACAGATGGAGTGAATTTCAAGGCATGGAAAACACCAATGATGTCAATCTACAAGTTTCGCTTTTCAACGAAAATTTCGTATCAGCTCTTAACGAATGCGCACCTTTCACTACGAAGAAAGTGAAGCCAAGAATTTCTAAATGGATAACAGATGAGATAAAACAGTTGAGCAGAGCTAAAAGAAATTTGCAGCGTGAGTACAAACTGAATAAATCAGACAGTACGCGTCGAAAATTATATAAAGATCATGAGAAGATCCTACGAAGAAAAGTTAAGGAAGCAAAACGGGACTACTTCCACAAAGAACTCGTGGCGGCAAAACAAAACCCTAAAAGAACTTGGGAAATCATTAGAGAAGCTGCTCAGTATAAAAATTCAGACTGCAAAAGCACTTTTGACAACCCCTCAGAAATGGCGAATGACTTTAACACTTTCTTCTCAAAAGTTGGCGAAGATGTTTTCAATGAAGTATCCAGGACAGTTTCAGACACATCTACAGAGGCAAATCTGAGCGATGTTTCATCCCCAAATAGTAGCAACAAGTGGAGACCAAAGCCAGTTAGCGTCATAGAGATACGAAAAATCTTATACTCACTAAAGAATACTAAAGCGACTGGACATGATGGCATAAGCCTCCAACATATAAAAGACAGCTTCCCTGTCACAGCACCCTTTATTCGCTTGATAATATATACATCTATAGTCACAAACAAGTTTCCCGATCAATGGAAACTATCCATAATTAAGCCATTACATAAATCTGGTGATAACGACATAGCGTCAAACTACAGACCAATCAGTCTCCTGCCTGTTATGTCCAAAATATTAGAAAAAGTAATAACAAACCAGCTCTCGTCTTACATAGACGAGTCACATCTACTACATCGCAATCAATATGCTTACAGGAGGAATACCAGTACTCAGGACGCCCTGTTAAACATAACAGAAAAAATTTACAATGATATTGACCAAAAAAAATTAACTCTCTTACTATTGCTTGATCTCTCCAAAGCTTTCGACAGTGTTGAGCATAAGAAACTTCTACAAAAAATTTCAAACCTCAGAATAGACACTCAGTGGTTTGAAAGCTACCTACGAAACCGCTCTCATGCAGTGTGCTTGAATAACAAAATGTCATCATTCATACCAAATAACTTTGGCGTTCCTCAAGGTTCAATCATCGGCCCACTCCTATTTTCAATTTTCATCAACGATTTCCCCACCATGCCGTCAAACACAAAAATCTCAATGTATGCTGATGACGTACAAATTGCCATGACAAGCTCAACAGCGGATTTAACAGAAACACAAGCCAACGCTGAAAACCTTCTGAGAAATCTGAAATTGTGGTATGACCATAATGGCCTCAAACTTAACGCAAGTAAAACGCAATGCATTATTTTTGGATCACAGAATGCGACTGAAAATTTACCACCATTCCAGCTAACATTTGGAGACGATACAATTAAACCAGTCGATAAGGTTAAAAATCTGGGTGTTTGGTTTGACAAAAATATGACTTTCAATTCACACGTCGAAACAATGTGCAACAAAATTAACGGAACCTTAATGTTCTTTCATCGTATAAAGAACACACTTGACGAAAAATCTAGATTATTAGTGATTCAGTCTCTAGTTTTATCGCGTCTGGACTACTGCAGTCTTGTGTGGGGAGACTTACCTAAATGTCGTCAGGAAGAGTTGCAAAAATGTGTAAACTTCGCCGCCAAAGTGGTATGCAAAGGAAATTTCAATAAATACGATCATGTCACCCCTCTTTTAAGAAAACTCGACTGGATCCCAATACCGAACAGATTCATGATCCAAAAAGCTCGACGAGTATTCTCCTCTCTGTACCTCCCCCAAAGTAATGCAGAGGTGGTAAAATTTTTTCCATCTAATATCCCAAACGATAGACCAAACCGGAGGAACGATGTTTTAGTCAGTTACCTTTCATCTAACGTGGGACAAAAAGCTCTCTCAGTTTCTGGAGCTTTTTTGTGGAACAAGCTTCCCCAGCATATCAAAAACTCTAAAACTGGAAAAGAATTTAGAGTAAATGTGTCACGTCATTTTGCATCTCTGTCATAGGGCCTGCAGCATCTCGGTGTGAACTTCCCATCTATCAGAAATTTTAATTTTTCCTGAAATTTCTGTTAGAAATTTAGAAAGTATTTCATTTTACGTTTGCTAAGCGATTCGTATATTCATCTTACTTATTTCTGTCGACAACAATGAGCACCACAGCCGTCAGTTCAGTGCAGCAGAACGAACGTTCTTTCCATAATTAGGAGTATTTCCTCATCTTTGTTTTGTTATTTCTTTCTCTTTATGTATTAATATTTAACGTCCGTATGACAAATATACCATGAAATACATTTTGTGAGTACACCAATAAACAGGTTTATAGATGTGAGGGTTGTGCAAAGTTTATAATGAATTAAATTTTTGGCTAACGTTGTCTCGCTATTTCAAAATCATTCTCGAAGATGTTTTCGATCGATTTTCGGCTGAGCTGGGGGGAAAGGGGTTATTTAAGCATTGCATTTAGTCTTTTTATTTTTATTTTTTTTTCGTGCGTTCAGCGCACACTAGCACTGAACTTTCAAATCGGAAAAAACTCTAAATTTCTGTAATCAAAATTATTATTTTTGGATCAAGGCCTAATCTTCCTATATGTGCCAATTTTGTGAATATTCTCCAATCAGATGTGATATCCGGCCACAATGTTACTCCATTTTATCCCACGTACACATGTCCGTATAATGCTGAAGAGTTGTGTTGCTTCTTGACTATAACCTGATTTTTCTTAAAAATTTCTGTGAAGAAATTAAAAAACAGCTCATTTTTATGTTTTTCGAAGTCTTCTCTTCCTTTTAGCTATATTTGCGAAAATTTCTTAGGATTACAGTGAGCTCAGCTGTCATTTTTTGTGTAGTAGATGGTAGGTTGCTTCTTTCTTTTATCTTATAGTATATGTATTTTTTTCTAATATTTTACTTCCAATAAGTATATATTAATATGTGTGTGTACGTGTGTAGGTATATATATGTATCTACATAAATAGATATACATGTTTCTATTTCATTTCTTTGCACAAAAACCTTTCGGTTAATAAATTTTATTGCAATAGCGAAATGATTCAAAAATAGATCTATCACTTCCCCAGAGGGCGTTTCTGTGAAACGTATTAATGTCATATATAATTAATGAAATAAAGTGCAATTTGAGCATATGAATCGTAGTAAAATTATCTTTCTGTCCGTATGTTGTACAAGCTATGAATTTTGATATTGAATATATGTTTGTTTACCCATTTCTACCAATATTTTGTAGATATTTGTCAATCATGAGTGGTAACCGGCTTACACTGTATCTCTATATTATCCCATGTACCCATGTCCGCATGATGTGGTGAATATCCAGAAGATACGAAATATGTTTTTGGTGGTGATAGGGCTTTGCGTATTTTTAGGGCATAATTTTCATTTCTCATTCAACTACCCTTGACAGAGATAGACTATTGGCAAGCCACGTGTGGTTTGTCTATTAGTACGCCTCGTATATTTTGTCTATAAATATGCCTCGTATAGTCTATCTATTTTGTACACCTCTGATAGCTTGTCTATTAGTACACCTCGTATAGTTTGCCTATTATTATTATGCCTCGTATGGCTTATCTATTTCTACACCTCGGATGGTTTGTCAATTAGTACTCCTAGTATAGAACTTTTGTTAGACTACTAGCACACCACGAATGGTTTGTCTATTAGTACGCCTCGTATATTTTGTCAATTAATATGCCTCGTATGGTCTATCTACTTGTACACCTCTGACAGTTTGTCTATTAGTACACCTCGTATAGTTTGTCTATTATTATGCCTCGTATGGCTCATCTACTTGTACACCTCGGATGGTTTGTCAATTAGTACTCCTCGTATGGAATATTTGTTTTAGGATGCCCTATATTTAAGAAACTTTTAAAAGCCAATATGTTGGCATGTATCTCATGTGACAATTTGGAAATAAACATTTTTTCGTTTCTTTTCTTTTCAATCACCATATGAACAAAGATTGAGGCCAATATAGCTGAAACTCGTAATTTTTACCTGAAGAACCAGGGTACATGGATGCAATGGAACAATGAATGTGGAAGGATTGAAGCTAGGACCCCTAAGTTGGGGTTCCAGCTCACACCCTCACTTTGGCTGAGCGTCTTACCCGCGCTGGTGTCGATACCGTCGTGCGGTCGACGTGAGGGTTCGTGGAAAAGGGCTGTCTTCTGTATAGCTACCTTTTCCGGGGCGCTAGCTTTTCTTCGCAGCTGCCCTTCCTGAGGTTCGTGTGGGTACCGCCTACGCCGTAATCAGTCCGCTAGGGCAACAGAAGTAAATTCTGTTAGTGCCGAACTACGGCGGTACCGTTGTGTGTGGGGGGTGAGGTGAGTGTGGGTACCACCTGCGCCGTATTCAGTCCGCTAGGGCAACAGAAGTAAATTCTGTTATGTGCCGAACTACGGTGGTACCGCTAGGGTGAGGTGTGTGTGGGTACCACCTACGCCGTAATAAGTCCGCTAGGGCAACAGAAGTAAATTCTGTTAGTGCCGAACTACGGCGGTACCGTTAGGAAGACGAGCAACTGTCTGCGCCGTATGAGACCGCTAGGGCAACAGAAGTGAATTCTGTTAGTGCCGAACTGCGACAGCGTCTTCCTATTGACAAACTATGCGAAATAGTTCGTCCTTCCGAGGTGGCTCCTTAAACCCCTTATTAGGCGAAGTGTCGTATTAGACTAAAGCCTGTTTCAACAAGGAGAAAGGAAACTCTTTTGACCTCAGGGTGTGACTTGTTTAATGCTGAATCACTTTGAAGTCCCTATCACATACACTGATATATTTTAACAAAGACAGCGATTTATTTTCTATTGCAAAAATAGTGCGTACAGACGTGAGCTACTGCATAACAGGGTACAACACTCAAAATTGCATTTAAAATATTAGTCGTATTTAGCTAGATAACACAAGAAACATTGAAATATCGACATGTAATACAAATGATATTTGAGGGCTAACTAAAGTAAATGCACAAACGCAACATCAGCGCGGGGAAATAGATAAGTCGGCGTTCAGAGAGCTGGACACATGAAGAAAATACTTAAGATTATGGGTAACTAACACAAAAAGGCTCGACAACCCCTGTGCGGCCTGACACGCCCGGGGGAGGGTGTCTCTGCTACGATAGCCGAGACAGGAAATCTGCAAGGTGGTTGTCGACTCCCGGAAGGTGTTCTGCTCGGAACCTGAAAAGGCTGAAATACAAAGCCCAGCGTTTCAATCGGGGGTTCAACTTGTCTGCCTGTTGCAAATAAAGGAGCGGTCGATGGTCGGTTTGTAACACAAATTCTCGTCCATACAGGTAGACCTCAAACTTCTGTAGAGCCCAGTAGATGCTTAACGCTTCTTTTTCAATGGTAGAATAGTTTATTTCTGCTCCTCTCAGTCGACGTGAAGCATATGCTACCGGCGCGTAGTGACGGAAGTCCCGTTTGCTTGGCTGGAGGAGAGCTGCTCCAAGCCCAGTTTGGGAGGCATCTGTCCTCAGAATGAAAGGACATCTGGGGTCTGGTAACTGTAAGACCGGTCTCTTGACTAACGCTGTCTTCAAACTTTCGAACAGATCTTCTGTTGTATCGGTCCAAGGTATTTGTTCTGGGGAGTTCTTCTTTAGGAAATCATGGAATTTGGATGTCAATTGAGAGTAGTTAGGAATGTACTGTTGGTAGTACCCAACTGTACCGAGAAAACTTCGGAGCTCCCGTTTTGTTTTTGGGAGTGGAGCCGATTTCAAGGCTTCGACTCGGTTCTCCAGAGGCTGGATCTGATTACTGCTCAGTTGATGACCCAAATACTGGAGGCTGTCAAATCCGAATTCGCATTTGGACGGCTTCGCCTTAAGGCCATGTCGAGAGAGAGCTTCGAACAGTTTAGCTAATGCTGTGCAATGATCTTCCCAGGTTGTCGAGGCGATTAAGATGTCGTCCATGTAGACCTCGGTGTCTTGCAGTCCTGCAGTGACTTGACGTATAAGGCGGGAAAGAGTGGCTGGAGCATTTGCTAGGCCGAAAGGCAGTACGTTGAATTCATAGAGGCCAGACCTAGTTTTGAAGGCGGTGTATTGGCGGGACTCAGGGTGTAGAGGTACTTGCCAATATCCACTGGTCAGATCCATTTTGCTGAATATTGTTTTGCCAGCTAAATTGGTGAAAATAGCAGTGGTGTCTGCTATCGGCTCGGCATCGAATACTGTCTGGCGGTTGAGGTGCCTGCAGTCCAGACAAAATCGGTGGGTTTCGTCTTTCTTCCGGACAGCAAGGAGCGGTGAATAGTAAGGTGATGTGGATGGCGTCACGATTCCCATCTTCATCCACTTCTCTAAACTTGACCGCAGTTCAGGCTCCAGCGCTATGGGAAGTGGATACGAATGTTGAAGTCGAAAACTGGAAGGGTCCTTCAATTTTATTTCATGAACTGTCGTGCTGGTTCTTCCGGGAGTATCTGTGAAAAGATCGCGATATTCTTCAAGTAGTTCCTGGAGTTCTGAGCGTTGTGTTGTAGTCAAAGTAGAGGAGATGAGACAGTTTTCAATGGTTTCTCCGACGGGTGACGGTATCTCTGGTTCTTTCCGGTCGAGTTCTTCTTCTTCGCAGGTAGGTTCTAGGGCGAGGCCAACCGCTGCAAATGCTTCCTCTACTCTCTTGTCGTCCTCCTCGCGATCTTTCTCGCTTGGTGAGGCGGAACTTTGCTGCTCCCGGTCGTGGTACTGGCGAAGGAGGTTGATGTGATAGACTTTGTTGTTTCCATCCACGTCCAATGTATAGGTATAGGTTCCCAGGCGTGATTTCACTGTATAGGGACCTTTCCAAGTCATAAGTAGCTTCTTTCGAGAATCGGGCAGAAATACGAGGACTTTATCTCCTTGCTTTAGAGTTCGCATCTTGGTACGTCTGTTGAAGAACTTGGCGCTTTTCTCTTGGCTCCTATTTAGATTCTCGCGAGCGATTTTACATGTTTCTTTCAATCGGTGCTTCATTTCCATCAAATACTGAGCAGTGCTCGTGTCGTCTTGCAAGCTACCATCGGTCCAGCATTCCTTGAGCACGGTTAAAGGTCCACGGACGCGATGGCCGTAGATGAGTTCGAAAGGAGAATACCCGGTTGAGGCCTGAGGAGCGTCTCGATAAGCAAAAAGGAGTGAAGGCAGATACAGGTCCCAATCTCGCGGCTGTTCTACGGCTAACTTCCGCAACATGACTTTGAGCGTAGCATTGAAGCGTTCGACTATGCCGTTCGATTGGGCATGGTATAATGGCGTCAATCGGTGCTGGATACCGACGAGTTTCAGGAAAGCTTCGAAGGTTGCAGCTGTGAACTGAGTGCCGTTGTCGCTTGTTAGCGTGTGAGGGAAACCAACTCTGCTGCAGATTTCGAGTAGCTCCTGGGCGACTGTTTCTGCATCTATATGTCTGAGCGGGGCTGCGTCTGCGTACCGAGTTGCTTGGTCCACCACGGTGAGAATGTATCGGTGGCCACGTGCCGAAGCTGGTTGTAATGGGCCTACCAAATCAACACTGAGCGCGGAGAATGGAGTGGTGATCGGTGGGGTTGAGATAGGTGCCTTTCTTGGTCGAGATGGAGCGTGCGTCTGGCAGGTATGGCAGGAGTGACAGTATTGGACCACATCTTTTGCTAGGGACGGCCAATAAAAATCGCGTTCTAGTCGAGCCTGAGTCTTCTTTTGGGAATAATGGCCAGCAAGTGGATTGTCATGAGCCATTTCCAAGATTTGTGGGCGCACGCTTGCAGGTGCTACAAGTTGATGAGTTTCCTGACCGTCTCGTAACGTTTTCCGATGGAGAATGCCGTCATGGAGTTCAAAGGTAATGGCTCTGCCATCCTTGTGCGTTTCTTCTTTGCCAGTGTCAACTTTCTTAAATAAAAGCTGCAATGTTTTGCACTCCCGCTGTAATTTCTTGAAGACTTCTTTGTTGTGTTGCAATATATCGACAGTGCTTGGTGCGGCAGTGGGATCTTCGATAGTTTTTGCTGCTGCCCTTGTGACAACGTGAGAGACTTCTGCAGCAACTGGTTGCTCTTCATAGTCGGTCATCTGTTCTTCGAAGGAGGTGGTTCCGGGAACTCGGCCGAGAATGACATCGTGGGAGAGCTCTTCCATGGCTACGGCTGTCACCTCTCCGTGGTAATAGGGGCACACGAGAGAGACCCGGGCCAGAGGCGCTTCGAAAGAGTGATTGTTGGCCAGCCGTACGGTAATTTCCTTCTTCAAAATGGCGTCAGCTGGGACGAGAGCCTTCTTGACGAAGACCGCTGTTGCTCCTCCATCGAGTAGTACTTGAACGGGTTGTTGGTTCACGGTGCCAGAGCATGTTTTCAGCTGTCCCAATTCGATCAGGTTGTTCGAGGCGATGTGATTGCATGCTACTGGAGGAATATCATCGTATTCATCTGCTTCTTCATGCGTTGCTAGATTGTTTACTCGAGCGGTAGTACTGGAGATAGGTGGGCTTGCATGGGCTGCTCCATTACTGTGACCATCACCTTGCCTCCTCTGCAATTGGCGGCACTCATCACTGGAATGCGATCGGTTAGGGCCATGAAAAGTACAGTAAAATCCATTGTAAGGTCCTCGTTGTTCGCGCTGCGGAGTGTTGACCGATCCTGAGCTGGTGGGACCACCACGTGTGCTAGAAGTTCTTGGCGGCGTTCCTCGAGAGTTGTTGCTGGAGTTGGGTGATCTTGCTGGAGTGCTCGGGGCTCGGACAGGAAATGTCGCGCGTCGCTCTGGTGCTCCTGATGCTTTGAGTGCTGGAGGGCCCGCATCCGTCGATGATGTCAGTGTGCGACCCTTACAAAGCTGATGGAGCGATGTATGAGGTCTTGCTTGTAAGAAGCTATCACCTTGCTCTCCTAGGCTTGCGACTGTGTTACCACCCCTGTCACGTAACTGAGTAGCGAGGAAGGGCGGCAAGCTTGAATAAGCTCGGTCAACAATTAGGAAGTCACGAAGAGTCTTGTAGTTGGCTTCGATGTTGCATCCTTTTAACCAAGCGTCAAAGGATTGTTCGAGTCGCCGTAGGTAACGTGACATATTGTCGCCTTCTTCTGGCTTCAATTCGTAGTAGTTGGCACGTAGTTTTGCCGGAGTAACTTTATGAGCATCTAGTAGAAGCAATTTAATTTCAGGAAGCTTGAAGCGATCTGCTGCGGGCAGGGTATCGATGAGTCGACGTTCCTTCGGTGTGATCAAATTATGGAGCATGACAGCAGCATCGACTTCAGTAAATCCCATCGCTGTGGTGTGAGTGCAGAAGCGTTGCAAGAATTCGTCCATCCTTTCTTTCGTGGGATCGAATGGAGCCGGTGGAGGTATCTTCACTCTAGCATTTTGGGGAGCGATTTGAGCATCGAGTTGTCGGAGTCTGAGCTCGTGGTCTCGTTGTGCTGCTTCTCGTTCCGCTGCGCGTTCTGCGGCTTCTCGTTCTTCTCGTTCTGCGGCTTCTTCCAAATGCCTCAGGCGGCTGGTAAATTCTTCCCGGTACTCCGCATCGGTGGGAGTGAGGCCGAGGGCTTCGACGTATTCTCGAGCTTGAGCGACGAGGTTCATCTTGTTTAAGTGATGCGGTGTCCGCGTAGTTGATTAGAACCCAAAAATCCCAGACAACGTTGGTAGTCGCGCAAAGCTTCTGGGTCCCTGTTCGGGCGCCAGAATATGTCGATACCGTCGTGCGGTCGACGTGAGGGTTCGTGGAAAAGGGCTGTCTTCTGTATAGCTACCTTTTCCGGGGCGCTAGCTTTTCTTCGCAGCTGCCCTTCCTGAGGTTCGTGTGGGTACCGCCTACGCCGTAATCAGTCCGCTAGGGCAACAGAAGTAAATTCTGTTAGTGCCGAACTACGGCGGTACCGTTGTGTGTGGGGGGTGAGGTGAGTGTGGGTACCACCTGCGCCGTATTCAGTCCGCTAGGGCAACAGAAGTAAATTCTGTTATGTGCCGAACTACGGTGGTACCGCTAGGGTGAGGTGTGTGTGTGGGTACCACCTACGCCGTAATAAGTCCGCTAGGGCAACAGAAGTAAATTCTGTTATGTGCCGAACTACGGTGGTACCGCTAGGGTGAGGTGTGTGTGGGTACCACCTACGCCGTAATAAGTCCGCTAGGGCAACAGAAGTAAATTCTGTTAGTGCCGAACTACGGTGGTACCGTTAGGAAGACGAGCAACTGTCTGCGCCGTATGAGACCGCTAGGGCAACAGAAGTGAATTCTGTTAGTGCCGAACTGCGACAGCGTCTTCCTATTGACAAACTATGCGAAATAGTTCGTCCTTCCGAGGTGGCTCCTTAAACCCCTTATTAGGCGAAGTGTCGTATTAGACTAAAGCCTGTTTCAACAAGGAGAAAGGAAACTCTTTTGACCTCAGGGTGTCACTTGTTTAATGCTGAATCACTTTGAAGTCCCTATCACATACACTGATATATTTTAACAAAGACAGCGATTTATTTTCTATTGAAAAAATAGTGCGTACAGACGTGAGCTACTGCATAACAGGGTACAACACTCAAAATTGCATTTAAAATATTAGTCGTATTTAGCTAGATAACACAAGAAACATTGGAATATCGAAATGTAATACAAATGATATTTGAGGGCTAACTAAAGTAAATGCACAAACGCAACATCAGCGCGGGGAAATAGATAAGTCGGCGTTCAGAGAGCTGGACACATGAAGAAAATACTTAAGATTATGGGTAACTAACACAAAAAGGCTCGACAACCCCTGTGCGGCCTGACAGCTGGGTAAGAGCTCCAGCTCATTTACCTCAACTCTGCGTTGAGGAGCGCAGTACGCTCGGCTATTTAGGTTCTAAACTGTGCCGCAGAACATACCAACTGCTACAAGACTAAGACATAGGCAAACCGTAATACAAACATTAAAACACAACCTCGCCACTCTTGAACTGGGTGGGTCCACTCAGATTTAACATCATATATTCCCTAATACATTCACTTTTTTAACAAATTCCATTACTTTATGAATAAGTCCCCCATCAGATAACAGGTTGGCAACGCTTATGTTTCCTCCTGTCACCGCTTAGAAATTACAAATCTCATTTCCTTTCCTGTTGGACATAACAAATTTTAAGACTTCAGCTGTAACCAGACGCTTGAAACGTAAAGTACACAATTTGTGAAATCTATCCTGCAGAATTGAAATCTCTTAGAAATACCTTTCCGTTATAACACCAAGAACAACGTGAAGATAACTCTCAAAGAAATGCTATAAATATCAAAATAACACCAATCGCTATACATATAAAGGGTGGGCCAGAAGTAACCGAGCCTTTTAATTTGCTAATACTAGAAAAACTATGAACGCTAGGGAGTTGAAACTTGTTTAATTTGAAAGAATAACATTTTTATGGTTTATCAAGGCTAAATTTTAAATACGTTCGAATGAGTGCCACGACTGTTTAGACAAATTAGAGCTCTTTTCTTTGTCGCTTCCATAACGCTCCTCAGTGTATCAGGCGAGAGTTCAGCTATTTCATATAAAATTTTATTTTCAAGTTCTTGTAAATTTGTTAAATTGGCTACATTAACTCGTGACTTACGGGAGCCCCACAAGAAGAAGTCTCATGGGGACAAATCTGGAGACCAAGGAGACCAAGGGATGTTACCAAATCGTAAAATTAAGTTATTTGGAAAGCACTCTCCCAACAATACTCTTTCTCTTCCTGTTAATAACAATAGTGTAAGCCTATAAAAAATTTTTTCTTTCAATAAATCAATTTCAACTTCCTTGCGTTCATAGTTTTACTTATATTATCAAATTACAAGAGTAAGTTACTTCTGGCCGACCCTGTAAAACCAAGAGACAATTAGCATGGGCTGGACAATTTTGGAACACATTACAGCTACTACCACACCTTAAAAGTACTGTCGTTGTTAAAATCAGAAACTGTGAAAGGATAAAAATGAATGCTAAAAAAAAGTTAAAACATTAACACGCAAGCTGGAAAGTGAAAATAACGTTTTTGAAACTTGCAAAGCCCTAGGGACTCTTAGAGCGTGATTTACGATATTAAAAAGTTATGTCTATATTTTACGCAACGTTGATTCGAGATCAGATGTTAGGTTAAAGGCTCCCTAACCGCAACAAAGACGTTCGAAACAGAGGAAGGAAGAAGGGACTGTTAAATATGGAATTAAGGAAACGCGGAATCTATGCACAAGGTGCATTGAAACTGTACATTCAGAAAGAAGTTCATGAAACAAGATAAAAGTTTAATGAAAAAGTAGTAGTAGTAGCAGCTGAGAAACAGGACAACAGTGAACCAAAAAAAAATTGTTCATCCCATAATAAAAAATTTATTTCAACAAAAAAAGCCTACCTAACTCGCTACTCGGGACCTCACATATTCCTCCTAGGATCGCCAATTCCCTTAGATACAGAAGTTGTACTCCTTTTATGATGAACTGTACATGTATTGGATCCAGGTCATATCGGTCTAACCAAAATGGGACAATTTGTAGTAGTAGTAGCTAGCGCTTCAGTTACTCAAACTATGTCACACCGAAGGTCACATAATTTAATTCGTACCAAACTCTTCCAAATCCCCACACAAGATGAACATCACTATTATTTGAAACATCAAAATTATATGAGCATCGTGGTTATAATTGCAACTCAAGATTACAAGTGTCTCCCCATTAAAATTTGTTTACAACACTGTACAGTCGAACGCACTGGGCATCCAAACCCCGTAGTGGGGTTTCAGCTGCCCACCCATTTATGGCCGGACGACTTACCCTCGCTGAAACCCCCGATGTACCAACGTAGCGCGCCCGGCCATATTGCAGTTTCTTCATCTTCAAACTTCTAAGACGATATGACGTCTGGCTATAAT
The DNA here is from genome assembly GCA_030386875.1 of Morinoia aosen. Classification (NCBI taxonomy): domain Eukaryota; kingdom Metazoa; phylum Arthropoda; class Malacostraca; order Amphipoda; family Talitridae; genus Morinoia; species Morinoia aosen. The sequence continues at coordinate 11,631,198 of CM059572.1, read as the reverse complement.
GCGTTACAGCGCGGCTTCACGTTAAATCTCTCCAAGCAGTGCAACATGGAATACGAGGGTTAGTCAAAAAGTTCTCAGACAATTGCTATAATTTTGAACTGAACAGAGATTAACAAGTTGAAACCTGTCCTTAGAGCTTCCTTGATAACTTGCAGCTGTCTCATCAGTCTGTGTCAGGTCAGCATCGAGAGAGGTTGCATCTCAAAATAGTAATTTTCAACCTTTCAAATGGCAAATTTTGAGATCAGAGCTAACATCAAATTTTTAACTAAACTGAATTGGAAACCTGTTTTAATCATCGAAGCTAACAGCAGGTTTATGGCGACTCTGCACCATGTAGAGCAGTCGTTTATGATTGGATTGAACGCTCTAAAGAGGGAAGAGTCCAACTTGATGACGACCCATGAGGAGGAAGGCTCACAACAGCAACAAATGAAAACATCTCTCTCGTAAAGAACCTACTGGAACAAGCTCCCCCTCCCCCCAATTTTATCAGGAAGGCATTTACAGGTGGAAACATAAATTACAAAAGTGTATAGACCACAATGGAGCTTATGTAGAAAAATGAAAGTAATGAGTTGTTAAATAAAGAAATTATGGCATTGTCTGAGAACTTTTTGACTAGGCCTACCCCTCGTATCCCCCTGGGATAGCTAATTTCTCTTGACACAGTAGTTGTGTCTCCCTGATGATTAATTATATATTGGGTCCTAAACCCCTTGACACCAATTAGTAATGTGAACTACTTCAAGTCTTCTGGTAGCTTAATGATCGCATAATAAAATTCTAAGAAAAATTTGCCCCTCTTCATTTCAACAGAAGTGCTCCGTGTTTTCCATCATTAAAAATTGAAAGTTATAGTTAGATACACATTTGTAAAAATTGGCAATGCACTGCTGTACCTCAGAATACTTTGAGGACATGCGAATTAAATTCAACTTAATAAAGTAAACGCAATAATTTATGTTTTGTTCAACGCTCCTGTAGCGCTGCAGGACTGTGCATGATGCACGGGTCATACCAGTCTTACCAAAATGGGACACTTTAGAGACCAAGTTTCATCGAGGGGAAAAACTTAATGGTTCGTTATTTTGTCCCTTTTTCTTTCACACATGTCTTTCGTAATGATCTACTCTGATTGATTGTACATTTCTACACTTCATATAAAACTTGATGAGGGAGAATGTAATATGCGAGCAACAAGTGTTAGGTTTGGGACAGTTTGAATCGATTACTTCACAAATTGTCTTACCAAAGCCAGGCAAATGACTGATTTCTGCTTAACAAAACCAAGAACTGAATGAGTCCGTAAAAAGCAAAAACCTATTCATTATAAAAAAGGGCTACTTAACCGTCAGCTCGAGATCTCATATGCTCCTTATTGGAGCACTAATTCACACAGATAAAATACTTGTCTCCCCCCAGGGGTGCTTTTAAGTTGAAGTTATTGTGATAACAATTTAGCGTTGAAGAATTCTTCCTTCAGCAACAAATATATTTTCATTTCCACACACGTACGGCCTTTCACTTTTTCTGTATCAAAAAATTTTCGTTTTTCCATACTTCCCTTGCACATAACTGGAGACATTTCCTCTTCTTATCCCTATTTTTCTTGCTAATGGGTTGAGGGTCATTTTTCTTCTGTTTCGGAACCTGAGAGGCAAAAAAAAAAAATTAGCAAACTCACAACAAAACAGCATTTCTGTGATGTAGGTGCAATTCATCATCACAGTGAGAGAAGTTGGAACTTGAAAGAGATGTCTGTGTGATGAAAGGAGACTTGTAGTAAGAACAGGATGAAGAGGATGACTATAAATTGCAAACCGTGAAATGGTGAGCAGGACCAAAAATGTACACCAGGAAATGCAAATGAATCCGAAATTCCCTGAAAACAAGCAGGAGAAAGGATGGGAATGAGAAGAATTAGGTTAGATTATTGGTTAGTTTGAACCTCCCTATCCTCAACAAATGAGATCCAAAGAGAGGAAGGAAGAAGAAACCATTTAGTAAGGAGTTAAAGGAACGCTGAATCTGTGTAGAAAGGGCATAGAAACACTAAATTGAGAAAGAAGTTAATGAAACAAAGTCAAAGTTGAAGTAGAAAGTAGTAGGTGCTGAAAAACCGGACAACAGTGAACCGAAAAAAGATTGTCAGTTAACATAACCAAACATTCAATTATTATTATTATTATTATTATTATTATATAAGAAAGTTTTAGCCTCCCTTAACCACGACAAAGATGTTCCAAGAGAGGAAAAAGGAAGGCACCATTTAGTATGGAGTTGAGGGAACGCGGAATCTATGCACAAGGTGCACCGAAACAGTAAGCTAGGAAAGAAGTTCATGAAGCAAGAAAAAAGTTGAAGAAGAAAGTAGTAGGTGCTGAAAAACAGGACAGCAGTGAACCGAAAAAAGATGGTCCGTAACAAAACAAAAACCTATTTTATTACAACAAAAGGAAGCCTACCTAACCTTTAGCTCGGGCCCACACTTGGTTCCCCTGGGAGCGCTAATTCCCATAGATACAATAGTTGTATCCCCCTGAAGGGGAATAAGAGGAGAGAGACATGGAAAGAAGATAGAAAGAAAGGAAATGGAAAGGAAAAGGACATACATCTTTCTAACAAACACTGTAGCAAGTTGACAGGAGTTATGTTATATGAAGCTTTTCATTACCAAAAAATTAACATAACATCATGAATAATAAAACACTTCTCTCAAAGCAAGCCTAAATTTTACAAAATAATTAATGTAACATCTCACATGTTAACTCAACGTAATTCGCCTGAAATACTAAACGTATATACACAAACCATCACCTGAACCATGCTGACTATCATTGTGCCATATATTTTTCCATTCTGACTAGAGTTCAATCATCTTACCTTCAGAAAGAAGCCCAAGGTGTCTCTCTCAGCTGCTGATCAGAGAGTCTTGCAATTGCAGGCAAAAGGGGTACGGATGAGAAACTCCACGGGGGTCTTCATATATCTCAAGATGAAGACGAACATTTTGGAGTTTCTGCAGTAGACGAGCCTTGTGGTAAATGTTAAAGCTTCCATAATGCACTTTGCAATGCCAGTATCCATTGCTGCCAATCATGAATTAGAAGAATAAATATTGTCAAAAAGGGTCCCACCTTTGAATGTATTTGTGATATAATGTTGAAATTTTTATACAGAACAGGAGTCCTTTTCTTTCTAACAGCATTTTTTCTGCCATTCCTTGTTTTTTGATGTCCTTTTGACCCTCATGGGGCATGAAAATAAATTCCCTCAACAAGATGGGTCATAAAATGCCTTGATATTTTCTGCCACTAGACATTCATCAAAATTAAGATCTGGTTGACCCAGGGTTCTTGACAGCTTCTATTAGTTCCAGATGGGGAAGTTGTAGAGATGCTTTAAAAAATTGAACTTCTGCTAGTTACACTTTCAGGAGTTACAGTAGTGAGGATGTCGTAGTAACATCATAAACAGTCTGGCAAGCTTCAATGCTTGCCAATTTAGGAGATTGAGAGGCTCTCTTTTAAGCTGCTTGTGGAGTTGAGCATGCTTACTTAGTTACTGTCTGAGAAGTAGAATATTTTGACACTTTGTGAATTACCTAACTCAGTTGACAATTATTTGAACAGGCAATGTAAACTCATGTCCAACTGAAGTGGGTATATGGCATGATGCAGCATTTATTAAAGGTGAAACATTCCCAGGGCAGTGACTGGCAAGTAGCATCCATTAACTTGACCACACTCTTCCTGTTGGACAATGAGAAAGAATTAGACAAGGTACAGGAAGTTGGTAGAATCATCAATCATGACTAATGTTATTTGCTCCTACGGCCGTAATAACAAAATCTTGATACTACTGATACCAGAACTTAGTACAAGAATAAAATTAATTGGACTATAACAATAAACATACTACAACAACAACGTGTAATAACTGATCTGTACATGCCTCTTGATTGAAGCATTTCTGTTTCAGCTGGGAAATTTATTTTTCCTTATTGGAAATTGGAAGCAAAGTGGGCTGAGATCAGTTGAAGACTGCAAAAGCCTTACAAATTTTTTTCATTCACATAAATAGTAGGATGTAACCTCATGACCCATAAGATTGGTTTCCAGTGTTCCTCCCTCAATCACTCAACCCATTACTAAATTCTTTCCATTTCAGCTTGTCATTTCATCTTGAGAGATTTTTAATAAACTACTCATATTCTCCTACTTTCCCTTACCCTAATTATATTTTAGAACATACATCAGGCAGTCAATGTAAATGTAAAACTCATTTTCACCCATATATTCTGTGTCATTACTCTCTCTTTTGGGTATTTGAGAAGGAGAGGACCATAATCGATTTTCCAATTTTCGCTGCCTAAACGTAGTTGATATGATGAAACAAAAATTTCTTCTTCTAAGCACTTTCTGTTGTAAATGAGTATTCAACGAGTTATAGCGGTATGTTAATTTTTGTCTTTGATGACTGGAATGTGCTCGAATAAACAGCTACTAATCGATTTTTGAATTTTTGGTCCTTAAATCATGGTAATATCAAAATAAACTACTTTTCTACTACAAACTTTTTGCGGCGAATGAGTATTTTAAGAGTTATAGCGGTAGGTTTAGTTTTGTGTTCCATACAGCAGAAACCGTTGCACGCTTGAGCTGTTCAAGTACGTTTGGGTACTTTGAAATTTATCAATAGCAAATTTCACGAAGCCTGAACCCACTTCTAGGATCTTTTAGCTAACAACACAATAAAGGTTATCACCCATAAACAACAAGTTATGGCGGTAAGTTAATTTTCGTTTTTGATGGCTGAAATGGGCTTGGTCATTCAAACGCATCGATAGGGAAAGTCCATTGTAGTCTTCCCCTCTGATCAATTTCCTTCCGCTTCAAACGTTAGAGTTGCGGTAAGTAATTTACACCTATAAATTGATAAATACTCATTATTGATGGAAAGTGCATAGAAGAATAATTGTTTATTCAGATCTAATTAGATATGTTTAGGCACCAAAAAGTGCAAAATAGATTATGGTCCTCTCCTTCACATTTACTCTCACTAGTTTCAATCATCCATATAACATAGTCAATTGCTCTTTTCAACCCCTCTTTCTTTTATATCAGCTAAATATAGACAATAAAAATTTGTGATTTTGAAAAATGTCCCACTGATATCAATCACCATATACATCTTTCCTTCAAGCATAGCCACATTAAAATTCATACCCTTAGACATCTCTACAAGCCAGAAATATTATTGCATTCAAACATAAACTTGCATTCAAACATAAACTTGCATTCTAAATGCTCTTCAAAGGCTGTGTAGTTTTGATACTAATAACAACAAATATACATTTATAGGCTAACACATTTCAATATTTTCTTATTATTAGAAAACATCCCCACAACCTGGTTCTTTATTCTTTCTACAAATCTCCTGCAATTGATAATTTAAATCAATACAACTAACTAAACATTTGGCCCTTGTTCATCAAAAATTGTAGTTGCAAAGTTACCTTTATAATGAAACTTGAAATTAAAAATCTATGACACATGCTATCTGCGTAGAATTGTCATTTATTTGAATAATTAGTTTCTTATCAACACTTCTGGTTTTGGTAAATGTGTAGCGCTTGGAAGTAATCAATTTTCCAGTTTTTGGTGCCTACACAAAGTTAATTAGGTTAAAATAAAGAAGTTTTCTTCTATGCACTTTCCGCAGCAAATGAGCATTTAATGAGTTATAGCGGTAGGTTTAGTTTCGCCTTTGATGACAAACGAGCTTGCATAAACAGCTACTCATTGATTTTTTAATTTCTGTTGCTTGAATCACGGTAATAACAAATATATCAACTACTTTTCTTCTATACACTTTCTGTGACAAATGAGTATTTTACGAGTTAGAGCGGTAGGTTTAGTTTTGTCTTTGATGACTAGCGTGTTGGAAGCGAGACTCCATTGCAGTGTTGCCATCCGACGCGGTCGATGAATTACTTGCCGCTTCAAACACTTGAGTTGCCGTAACTAATTTGCTGCTATAACTCATAAAATACTCATTTACAATGAAGAGTGCATAGAAGAAACCTTGCTTATTTCTATCTAATTAACTATATTCAGGCACCCAAAAGTGAAAAATCAATTACTACTCAACGCTACACATTTACCTTGGTTTTTGTCAAAATTTGTGGTCAATATTGATTTTAGGTGCCTCACGGGAATTAATAATTTTGTTCCAAACAATCACTAAAGGAACACATTTAAAATAGTTTTATACGGATGTCATTCTGCTCGCTGATGCGTTATTTTCTAATTATTCAACTTTGAAGTTGGCTTTCGCACTCCAAAGGAAGCGAGCCTGCCAAGCGGAATATTAATAATGGAAGCTAACCCCCTAGCACAAATGTAAACAGGTTGGGTCGTGAGGGGGAGCCACAGTTCTTCTGGTAAAAATTATAAATAAAGGTTCTAACCCACCCATTAGGGTGACGTCTGCAATTACGTTTACACCATACCGGGCGACCATACCGGGTGGCAGTCATTTTAGATGGCAGCCATCTTTCTACGATAGCAGCCATCTTTCAACTGATTGTTTCTCTGTACAACGTGAACAGTATTACAGTTGAATAACTGTAAAATATCGCATCAGTGAGCAGAATGACATTCATGTAAAACGCCTTTAGGTAACCTTTATTTATGATTTCCATTAGAAGAACTGTGGCTCCCCCTCACGACCCAACCTGTTTACATTTGTAATAGGGGGTTAGCTTCCGTTGCGCTCTCTTTCTTTGGCGCGCAAAAGCCAACTTTAAAGTTGAATAATTTGAAAATAATGGCATCAGCGAGCAGAATGACATTTGTGTAAAACGCTTTTAAATGTATTCCTTTAGTGATTGTTTGGAACGGATTATTAATTTCTGTGAGGCACCTAAAATCAATATTGACCAAATCTGCATTTAAGTTGGTAAATCTGACGCATATGACAGTAATCAATTTTGTAAATTTCAATGTCTAAACATAGGTAATTTAATGAAATTAAACGAGTTTTCTTATATGCACTTTCCGTCTGAAATGAGTATTTTATTAGTTATAGCAGTAAATTACTAATACAACTCTAGTGTTAGAAGCGGTAAATAATTTATCAATCCCACGGAATAGCAACACTGCAATGGAGTTTTGCTGACCGCGCTCTCATAGTCAGAGACAAAGCCAAACCTACCGCTCTACCATGTTAAATACTAATTTGACGAACAAAATGTACAGAAGAAAAGTAGTTTATTTTGATGTTATTACCATGATTCAAACAACAAAAATTCAAAAATCAATGAGTAGCTGTTTATTCAAGCGCATTTGTCATCAAAGACAAAACTAAATCTACCGCTATAACTCGTAAAATACTCATTTCAGACGGAAAGTGCATAGAAGAAAACTTGTTTATTTTGATTCAATTAATTAGGTTTAGGCTACGAAAAGTGTAAAATCGATTACTGTCATATCCTTCAGATTAACCTTTGAATTTAGTATAATCTATCTTTGTATTACTTGTTGCAAAATTATTTTCTAGACTGCAATTTGTGGTGTGATACATGTCTTTTTGTTTAAATGAAATCTGATTTTAGTATTTTAACTGCTACAAATCTACAAATTTAGCACTTCATTTAAAACTACAATTTGAAGTAATGTGATAGTTCAGTCTTGTAATGCATAGGTGGAATTATTATTGATCAATTTTTCATAGTCTTTCCATCTTTGCCAAGTATCCAGATTATGATCAATAATCATAATTGAACTATTAAACAATTCTGGTTACTATCATTAATAAGTCACTCAATAAAGTGAAATTTTAAAAACCTCACAATAAATAAATAGACAGACATTTATAATCGTTGAATTCAAGCAAATTGGCATACCAGCTGAATAAAATATCATCTCCAACCACCCTTTCAATTGGCACGGATAATTACAATTTATGATGAAATGTTTTAAAACATAATTAATTAAGCACTTCTAATAAAAATTTGCCTGGCATTATTTCTTCCATTGTAGCGTAGCAACGTATTCAGAAAAACTTTCAACTAAATTATACTACCATAAATACACAAACCATATGAAATGCCCTCCAGAAATTTCCAATAAATTCCCAGGTAACGAACTAGTTATAAAAAATTTTCAATTTCACAATTTACACTTTCGAGCAACAGTGAATAATTATGAGGTAATTACCTTACACCAGTTTCTAGATATACGTAGATTTTGTTTTAAAATCTAGTCGCCATTGCGCCCGATTCAATGGCCGCCAATGTGGTATTGTTGTTGTCCAACTTGTCGTACAGCTGACTCGATAATGTCACATATTGTCGCCAGGTGGCGTATTCCTGGGTTGCTATTCGTTCTAGGCCCGTGACGTCACCACACCCAGGGCCCTTTCGACAAATTACTTGAATGCTCCTACCTTCTTATGTGTACCGTGGTGTATGCGCACATATGCACACCCATATGTGCACATACATCCATTTACGTACACACATATACAAGTAAGCATGTTGGCAAATCCCAGCGTATAGGCGATCAAATCATAATACCTACGCATACTTCAAGACTGTTGTGGGATGTCTGGAATTATAAAGCAAATGAGCAAGGGAGAATTCAGCAATGGAGATACCAGGCAAATGAGATTCGTCAATACGTGTTCATCATGTTCTGTAACTAAGAATTATCGTTGAGACGCAAGATGACGATTTATTTTGGCTTTAAATTCTCTCGGTCTTTGAGGGATTTTAATACTCATGGGAAGTGTGTTCCACAGTAAGGCGCTTGATATTGACGGAGCCTTCGGCCCTATGTGAGATGAACGATAGTTGACTAAGACATTATTGTTTCTGTTCGGCTTTTGGTTGGTTACAGTGGGTGAATGGAAACGCACCATCTCAGCATTGCTCTGAGGAAGATACAACGAGGAGAATACGCATTGAGCCCTCTGCATTAGGAGCCTTTCTTGGATAGGAATCCAGCCGGGTTTATTAAGGAGAGGAGTTACGTGATCACTTCTTTTGAAATTACCCTTGCATACCACCTTGGCTGCTGAAGTTGACGCATTTATGTAAATCCCTTTGAAGGTATTAAGGTAAGTCTCCCCATACTAGGCTGCAGTAGTCAATGCGCGATAATACCAGGGATTGAATGGCTAATAATCTGGATTTTTCGTCTAGCATACTTTTTATACGATGAAAAAACATTTAAGTTCGGCAGATTTTGTCGCAAGTATTCTCAACGTAAGATTTGAAGGATATGTTTCTATCGAACCAGATACCTAGATTTTTAACTTTTTCTGATGCATTAATTTTATCATTTCCAACTGCGAGAGCAAGATCTGAAGTTTCTTTTATTGCATTTTTGGATCCGAAAATAATGCATTGTGTTTCATTAGCATTTAATTAGAGACCATTTCGGGTGTACCATGATTTCAGGATAGTCAGTATGGTTTCGGCTTTAATTTGCGTCTGTGGTATTTCCGATACAGAACTTGTTATTGCAATTTTAAAATCATCTTCATATGTTGAGATCCGTGTGTTGGAAGGCATTAGAGGGAAATTATTAACGAAAATAGAAAACAGTAGCGGACCAAGAATGGATCCTTGGGGAACACCAAAATTGTTTCGAATGAATGGGGACAATTTGTTTTCTATGCGGACTGCATGAGATCGATTTGACAAGTAACTTTCAAACTATTGCGTGCCAACTCCCAAGTTCAGTATTTTATGTAGAAGTCTATGATGTTCGACGCTATCAAATGCTTTAGAGAGATCGAGTAGCAGCAAGAGTGTTACATTCTTTTTATCGATGTCACTGTATATTTTTTCAAAGATATTGAGCAGAGCATCATGAGTGCTAGTGTTTCTTCTATAGGCATATTGATTTCGGTGGAGTAGATTTGACTCGTCCAGGTGAAATGCCAGTTGTTTTGTCACCATTTTCTCCAACATTTTGGACATTACAGGTGAAAGACAGACCGGCCTGTAGTTTGATGCTGTATTTAGGTCACCAATTTTATGCAACGGTCTAATAATGGAGTGTTTCCATTGGTTTGGAAACGTGTTGGTTGCTATTGATGTATTAATTATCAGACGAATCCATGGTGCTGTGACTGGGAAACTGTCTTTGATATATTGAAGACTGATAACATCATGTCCAACTGCCTTCGTGTTTTTTAGGGAATATAAGATATTTCTTAACTCCGGTAAATCGACAGGACGTGGTCTTCACCTGACATCAGCCCTTGGGGAGTGTATTTTCAATTGACGTTTCATCTGGACTGGTACACACCTCACTGAAAACTTGAGCTTCTACTTTTGAAAAGAATTTGTTGAACTCCGTGGCTGTTGCCAAGGGATTTTCAAAATTACTTATACGTTCTAAATTTTTATATGGGGCTAACTCACTAATGATTTCCCAAGTTCGTTTCGGGTTATTTTTAGCCGTTTTCAGTTCCTGGTGGAAGTGAGTTTGTTTCGCTTCAGTGATTTTCTTTCGAAGAATTTTTTGATGTTCTTTATATCTCTTGTGTAAGGTACTGTTTGATCTATTATTTTTATACTCTCGCCAGTTAGTTTTCTTTATTCTGCTCATCTCTTTAATTTCGTCAGTAATCCACCAGTACGTTTTGGCTTGTTTTTTGGTGACGTACGGTGCGCATTCATCGAGAGCTGCTGTGAAGTTCCCGTTGAAGATGGACACTTGAATGCCAACATCGTCAGATTGCATCATATTCTGGAATTCGGTGGACATATTGGGTAGTTTTTCTTGAATAGTTCCGCTGAATAGTGCCTTTTCGAGTTATAAGTCATTGAGCGGTATTTTTGTCTTTCCTTTGCAATATTAATTTCACATTCTATACAGTGGTGATCGGAAATAGAGGGTGATATTACTGTACTAAGTATTGCGGTGGGATTATTTGTGATTGCCAGATCGAGGAGAGTTTTAGAGACTTTAGTGATGCGAGTCGGTTCTTTGACCATTTGTGATAGGCTTAGTTTATACAACAGTTTGCTTAACTGATTGTTTTTGTCCGTTAAGTCAACATTAAAATCTCCGAAAACAAAGAATGACTTTTTTGCCTGAAGGATTTCTTTGAAGGTTTCCCCAATGAAATCTAGTGTTAGATTTAGAGGAGACGATGGGTGTCGGTAAAGGCTGCCAATGATTATGGATTTGTGTTTAAATTTACACTTCAAACCAAACCATTTCAATGCCTTGGCAAACTTTATTCGCTAGAAGTAAAGATGTTGAGTACATTTCTTTCACAAAAATACAAGATCCACTACCTCGGCTGGTTTTAGCGCCATCGTAGCGATATAAAACGTAATCAGGAATGTTAAAAAATGAACTTTGGGTTCGTGAATCAAACCATGTTTCCGAAACACACAAAATGTCAATTTCTTCAGTGACCAACATCACTATGATTTCATTCAATTTATCATTCAGGTTTTGAGCATTTATATGCTTTATTTTGATTTTACTTATATTAGTACTCTTTTTAAATGTACCAAAATTACTATCTAGATGGGATCGTTCCGAGGATTCATCGATCTTGTCTACGTTGCTCTAACGGACTAATTACGGCGTAAGCGGTACCCACACGAACCTCAGGAAGGGTAGCTGCGCGGCAAAGCTAGCGCTCCGGAAAAGGTAGCTGCACAGAAAACAGCCTCTTTTTTACAAACCCTCAAGTCGACCGAACGACGATATTGACACTACGCTTAGAGCTATCTATAAAGAGACGTCACTCTTTTGGATCATAATTTGTAGCTCTCGTCGCAGTTACTAATCCAGGAATGTCAAGAGTAGATGAAGTTGAATTTAGAATCGAAATTACTATAAAAGGGGATCTTCTCTGCTACGGTAGAAATTGCGTCCTTTCCCAGCAAGTTTTTATTTTTTAATCATGGACCCAACAATTAATACAGCTTTTTCGACAAACCCAGATCTCGAACTAAATCATTGAGTTCTGCATGGCTAAATGTTTTAGGTTTTGTTGGTACGCCTTCAAAATCTGAGTTATTGTTTTTGTTAGTTGACTCCTATGTCAGCAAGGATAACATTCACTCTCAGAGTTAAGGGAAGCAAGTTGAGTGAAGATAGGTTTCGGAACATTACCCGAATGGGGCACATGTCTGATTGCTTAATCGAGACTAAAGTATGTGATAAGTAACGAAATTTACCAGTAAAATACACAACGTCAGTAGGGCAGAAGAAGCAATCTGTGACGGTCTCGTGGCTCATCCATATTGTCGGAATGTCGAACTGTATTTTTTTCCTTTAGTCTATTGACGGAAGTTTTCTTCGTAGGAATTACATACCTTAAGTGGTGCCCAAAGTTTCTCTTGTTTTCCAAGTTTCGCTTGAGAGTAAGAAAAGTTAGCTCGCTTCACAAATTTACAAAGGTTCCTTCGTTGCCTTGGAGCGGGCTCTTGTACTACTGGCACAGCGATTGGTGTCTGTATCACATAAATGTAGCAGAACACGTCAGGACACATCACACATTTCATTTTAATTGATTGAGAAGCCATTTTTCCTTTGGCAGCTTTCTCAAATGTTTAAAAAAATGAACGCTTCTCATCGTGAACGGATTTCATTTGCCAGCACTGTTAGATTATATTTAGTCGAAATTCTTGATTAAAGTGAAAACACAGTAAAAACAAATAAATAATCGGTTATTAATTTCAGTCAATTTCCGTAATCAAGTTCAAAGTAGCGAATCCAAAACAAATTAAACGAACAGGTTTTGAAAGTCAGACATCAGTTTTCGTTTGATCAAAAAATTATTTTTTTGGCGATAAACATGAAAGATAAATGAAAGATATTATCTTTCATATGAAAGATGAATAAAAACATTTACGTTTCACTATTTACAGCACAATTTTCAATTTCACAAAAGATTTATTTTTAAATATGAACAATTATCACCTAAAAGTTTCAGAAATAATAAACTTTTAAACGAAGGAACGCATCTTTTCACCCAAGACTCAAATTTTGAGAACCTTATTAAGATCGGAAAGTTGAAATAAATATTTTATATAACATCTTAGAGGAAGTGCTGCTTTACTAATCACTTTAAAGCTGAACGGAATTTCTATCGCGTTGATGCAATACTCCCTAAGTTCTTCGAATGACTTGTCTTGAGCTAAGATATCCGCGTGAATGTTCTTCACATCAATTGAGGGTTACTCTAAAAGAATAGAAACATTTGCATTCAATCTAATTGTTTGTCTGCGTAACAAATGATAAATTTACGGTAAATATATTGAACAAAATTATGTTTTCTTCTTGTGAAATTAACTAACAGGATTTTGATTGATGTATTTCCAAAATACCTAATATTTTTTTTGGGTGTGCATTCCAGGGGTAATTGTTTAAGGAATTCGTCAGAAAGAACTGTCCCATTTCGAAATAGCTCAGTAAAATCTGATAGATTATGAGTTTTTAAGAAGCCTTCTTAACATGTTTGCATTACGTTTGATTGGTTGATTTAGTATTAAATTAAAGGTTATAAAAATGACATTCGTCAAAACTTACATGGTCTTGTTACCAAGATTTAACATCCTGACACGAGGCTAAGAAAATACAAAAGTGGCGTTCAACTAGTGTTCCTAATTTCACATCCAAAAAGGATTGGCTTCCCTCATCACCAGATTCAAATTCTCTCAACTTTGTTATCTAGTCAACTCATGAAAAAAAAGTTTCGGCCATTCATTTCCAAGGTTTGGATGCTCTGAAGGCTGAGCTCGGCACGTTATAGGCCAAAATCCCACAAACGATCATTCGTGATTTTTGTATGTCATTCTTCAAGCGTCCTTAGCTCGTAATCGACACCTATAGTGAACATACCGAGTAAACATCAGTTATGAGCAAAACTAGATATTTGACAGCCAAATTATTTTGTATTACTGCAATATTTGTTTTTTAAAATCAATATGGGGAAAAAATTCTAACGATTACCCAAGGGAACATAATTTTGTTGAATTAGGTCTGACAGTTGTTATTCAGTTTCGGCTGCTGAGCACAAAAATGATTCAAGTTTTCTGTATCACATCATGTTTTTGTTGTATAGGCTAAGAAAATAATTAATTCTCTTAAAACATCTGCATAATAGTGTATTATACAGTTGCAGCGCTTGTTTTACATAAAATTGCAAATAATAACGTGCAATGACAAATGAAAGAAAGAGGCATGAATAGGATGTTTGTTTAGTATTATTTTGCAGATACAGAAGATAAGGCCACAATTTTGTACAGGTCAAGGGGAGCATTCCCCATACGGAACTTTTTTTTATTATTGATCCTAGAGCAATCAAATTTGGTATACTTACAGAAAATGCAATTTTAAATCATTCATCAAAGCGATAAAAAGCGATTTTCGTGAAAGTAAACAAGATATTCGAAGAAAATTAACTTTTTTTTGGGGGGGGGGAGTTTCTAAATGCATCTCATACAGTTTTCAAGCTACAGTAATGATTTTGGTACCATTAGATGCAGAATATCGTGTAGATCAGGAAATCTTTAACAACATAATTGAAGTTTTAACAAAATATTTTCGGAGGGCCATCTTTTTTTGGGCAAAAATGTTCATTTGTGATGTCACAACTTTCGATCGTGACAAATTTAGAAGTAACTCTTTACATCCCACAATTTAAACATTTTTATGCAACCAATGGTACCAAAATCATCACTGTAGCTTGAAAACTGTGGGAGGAAATGCATTTTGAAACCCTACATTCCAATCCTCCAAAAAATGGCACAATAGGTAAACATAAACAATCTCAATTTTTTCTTCGTAATTATTTGTGGGGTCAGCTAGGACCCTTGAAATCATTACACAGTGATAAATAGACACAGAAGTTTGCATGGCAACGTCGCGCTGTGAAGAAAGAGCCAAGAGGGAGGTGTAGCATGATAAAATACCATTTCCCCCTCCCCTCCCCCCATTCTTCAAACCCCCAAAGCGGGCGAACGAGCGAACGTTCGAACTTTATTTTTTCACAGAATGAACCTGACTTCTTTCACCTCCGAAAAAAGCTAAAATCTATTTTCCCTTACATTTCCCACATGTAGTGGGAATGCTCCCCTTAATGTAAAAATTCTCGTTTGCAGCTTTTTCTGGAGTGTCATATTTGAAGGGTGTCACTTTTGATGCTCCAGAAATAGTCAGCCATAATATGTACATCCCATCTACAATGGTGACCTTTTTCCATAACCTTCAAATGTTGGTGAAATATTTCACTTGCTTGTCGCTCGCCGCACCAAGATTTTCTGTAAATCTGGCAAGATGGCAATCGAAAAAATGTAATTTAATCCTTGTGTTGCAACCAAGCGCTTTGTAGCTCTCGTATAATTTCTGAATAATATATGTGTAATTCCTTGCACGTGTATTTCCAAAAAAGTTCAAGACGACGTTTTTGAATGATAGTCAAGCATTCTTTTCAATTTTTTGCATAACACCGATGAACTGTTCATCTTTGGTGAGTTGTATAATTAGTAGTTCAACAAACAAATCTGCTTTAATTTTTTCGATAGACAGTCGAGAAATGTCAAGATGATGCACTCAAACAATCTCCATCAGTTGTCAATGCCTTTACAAATTGTTTTATGAGACTTACATAGTTGGAGAGGTAGGGATATTACATTCTTCCTGTCAACAAGTGGCTCATGTACAACGTTAAGATCTACAGGTTTAAGATCACGTCTCGGACGCCAATTCAACTCAACCGAATGCTTCTCTTGAGCTCTGCTATTCCACATACAGAGAAAGGAGGCATGTTTTGTGTACCCACATTGCTGACCGAAAAGGAAGGATAAAATCTTAAGGTGAACGTCAACGATCCAATTGTATTTATCGTATTGCAATGTCTCATTAACTCTCATTACATCGCCGTATTTTTCCTGAAGACACACCGAATGCCCAATAGGGACTGCGTCAAATGGATTACCATTGTGTAGAAGGACGCAGTTCAAGTTCCGTTTTGAGTTATCAATAAATAGTCTCCATTTATTTAGGTTATAGATTGATCATTTTAAACAAAGCCTAAATTCCTACCGTAAATCAGGAATGCTATGAAAAACTTAAAACCGTAGTCATTTCGAAAGTGCTCCAGGAATATACTTTCTCTGATTCGAAAGTATGATACCTACACTCATTTTCCAGTGCGTTTTTCTCTTTCAGTTTTAATGCTAGTTTTTCTAAACTTTTTTTTGGAAGGCACAAATCACGTGCTAAATCATTCAACTCGTGCTGATCAAATCCCCTACGAACAGGATTCTCGTGAATGTCAAACTCTGTCGTTCAACATCTCTCAGATCTTCCAGAGGAGGTAGTTGTTCGAAAACTTGCACCGAAATTTCAGCTGAATGAGGCATTGTATTTTTAGCTGACAGTTTACTAGGATACTTTCTTTTACTATAATTTTTCTTGATAAATCGTGATGTATTCAGAGAACAAAAGTAACAGCTCTAAATCAATCAGATCGTAATCAGCTGACAAGTTTAACTAAAGCTAACCAGTGGAATTTCACTTTACGGGTGGGTAAGCTGAAGACAAAAAACAAGACGTACTAGATAAAAACTAACTGCAGATTTGGAAACAACGTGCCAATTTTGGTCTAAATAAGCTCAATAATCTATCTCAAAAAAGAATAGTTCAAAATATTCCTAGTGTTATCGTTTTTACATGTACACGATAGCAAATAAATAATTATTAAGGATATTTAGTCAGTTGTTTAATGACCAGCACAGTTAATACCATTTGCGTTAATCACAATCGTAACCGTGGAGATTGATAAAAAATCTCTGAACCCCAGGAATGGAACTTTCTCTTGCCGTTACTTGTATGTATTTTTACGAAGACATCTGTGCATTCAAAATCGCAGAACATTTAAAAAATATCTACAACTTTTTAAACTTACCCGTCCCTAAAGAAGTCAGAGCTGTAACTGATAATGGCTGATAATGGTAGTGCATGAAAGCTTTCAAAAAGTTAAGGATCAGAATCTTCCAAATATGTTTACACAGACGATAATGCTTCCGAAGGAGAAAGGCCTGAAACATATTATAATAATATGTAGGTAATCGCTCCTGCAAAAGCACCGAAACTCCTCATTAGAAACCTAGCTCTTTTCTTAAGTGCAGGAATGTGAGGAGATGACAATGGCTAATAAATATCCGACATTGTCATCTCACCGCAAGGTTTTCCCGCCCTCTCAATATATGACTCGTTCAGAAAGTGTTTTTTTTATATAGCCTTTCTTAAAATAGAAAATATATTCCAAAAAATCAATACCTTAAATATTTTAGTTCTTTATGTGAGCGTACACGTGAAAGTTTCAGCATCGTTTTCAGCTACAATCTTTTGGGTTATAATTCTCCAAAACTCTTGCATGAGCCGCTCTTTTCAGAGATTCGAAGGCAAAACTTTCTCTTGTTATCACGACTGCTGACCTACAACACACTTGGAGTTTTTCTCCCGACCCAAAATTGGTTCATAACTCAATTACGAACGCTGTCTGCCAACGCAAAACAGAGCCATGGCCCCTACCACGACGCATGGACAAGCTTTCACGTAGGGACTTCAAGAAAATAGAAAGCCAAATTTTTGCAAATATAGCGAGATTTTTTCACAGACTAACTTTCTAAGTGCACTGCGACTGAATTTCTTTATAAAAACCCTTGATATTCATCATAAGTCTTACATCATTAGTCACAGTAGCCTACAATGTGCATAGAAATATATGTAGTCAAATAGGTTTAATATTCCCATTTTCTATTTCTTTCGACTTCCTGCGCTACCGACTTCCCGACCTCGTTTTACTTTTTATTCATATTTAAGCTATTCGTGTCATCAAGGTGCATAAGCCATCTTCTTCTAGAATGGCTTGCTGTGCCCACCTCAAAGCAAGAATGTGGTAGCACGAATTAAGTATGATTTGAACCAATCATGTGCAACTCCTCTGATGCTAAAACAGTGTTGTTTCAATAGTAAAATCTTATTGTCCACGCAATCGAATGCTTTTCGGAAGTCAAGAAACACCGAGAAAACAAGCATTCCATTATCTATATTTGGGTATTGTAAATGATTGAATGCAGCCTGTGTTGCGGATTTTTTAGAACGAAACCCGTATTGTTTATCGTAAAGAAAAGATTTTTGTTCAAAATGTGATAACACTTTTTTCACACAATTTTCTCGAGTAATTTGGAAATAATCGGTAGTACAGAGATAGGACTATACTTACTAATGCAATTTTATGTACCATTTTTAAAAATAGGAGCCACTCTAACAATTTTGAGAGAGTTACGGAAGATTCCCTAGAAAAGTGATTGGTTGATAATGTTAGATATACATGGTGCAACTATATCAGCTATAGCCTTAAGAACTTTACCGAGAAAGGTTTTAATACACTTAATTTATTTTTCAAGTTGTTAATGCACCTAATTACATCGGAGGGATTAGTTGGCGGGAAAAAGAAAGAGTAATGTTCACGGTCATGGACTGTGGATTACAAGTGGTCTGTAGTTCCCTAGAAACACTATCAGCTATA
Organism: Morinoia aosen; assembly: GCA_030386875.1. Lineage (NCBI taxonomy): Eukaryota > Metazoa > Arthropoda > Malacostraca > Amphipoda > Talitridae > Morinoia > Morinoia aosen. The sequence continues at coordinate 11,612,613 of CM059572.1, read as the reverse complement.
TTTTTGCTATGTTTAGAAAAAAATTGTCAAGTTTTTTTAATATCAGTTTTTTTGTAACATGATTCCTAAATCTATTATACGTTTCTTTAGACATTCGTCCTTCGTATAGTAAGGTTAGGTACGCTTGATGTTTCTTTATATTGATCACGATATCTTCAGTAAACCAGTGCTTATGTCTATTTTGCGGTGTAATTGTGCGGGTGATTATTGGACAACACTGATTGTATGGGGTTGTTGTAATATCAGTTGAACTTAGTATTACTCGATCAATGTTAATCGCATTATTGTCTTGTTGATAGATATCTAATGATGGCATTAATTCTTCTAAAACAGTTCGCATTGTTACCAAGTTATATTCGTTTAGATAACGATATGAGTAAGATTCAGCCTGTGGGCTTGTACAAGCACGATAGACATTTTTCTTGATGAGAAACACCGGAAAATGGTCAGACAAGTCAGAAGGTATTATTCCTGTGAAAAAAATTATCGGTTCTACCATGAAAATATTATCGAACAGCGCAGCAGAACTAGATGAAACACGTGTTGGTTTCGTGATGGTTGGAAGGAAGGTTTTCGACTGAAAATATTTATGAAGTTTGAGATTTGCTCACAGCTTTTGTATTTTAAAAGATCGTAGTTGAAATCCCCGCAGATTATAATGTCATTGTAAAGAGACTTGTTAAACTGAGATATAATACTATAAAGCTCGTTCGGGAAAGATACAGGACAAGCTATTGGATGAATTGTTTTCATCATTAGTGCTGGTAAAAAAAGATAAAATATAAAATAAGGATATGTAAATGAGGAGTGTAGAAGGGCCATTCTCGAAAAAAGACAGAGTTAAATTAGAAAAAAAAACTTTGCAAAACTAAACACCTCTGATCATACACGAAAGCGGTCGAAGATACATACTCACTCGTTCACAAATACCCAAGTACCCAAGATGCAAAAATTATCGTAGCTGAGGAAATAATACGAACAAAAATATGCGATCACACATGAGGAATCAAGAAAAACAAGTGTAAATACATTTTCGATCAACAGTTTAAAGCTTAAATTTTAATTGTTTATTTTATTTTACACTAAAACCATAATTTATTCTGAAACATTGTGTTTTTTCAGCGGAAACGGTTTAAAAAGATTTTAAATCGATTAAATGAATGTAACTCCGAGAAATAAGCTTATGAAATGCATTTTAAGGGAAATTAGCATCGTAAGTTAGATTCAACTGATATCGAATAAAACCACCCTCCGTGAAAAGCAGTGATCGTATGCTTTGAAATGCTTCGGCCATTTTCAGACCTTCACTAATTAAAATTTTCAGCTAAACTGTAGTGATTTGATATTAGGAAACTACTATTCTTTTCACAGCCCCAACGACTAAGTAATTTTTTTCAATAGAATTGACCTCGTTTCACTTAATTCAAATATTTGAAAAGTGCAAATTAAGGGATGAGGCTAATATATAAGGTGAAACTGAAGAACTTTTTATTTTTTATACATGAATTTTAAACAGCCCAGTACTTTTCTATAACTTCATCATATCAGGCCTAATGTCAGGTTAATATAACATGGGCTTATCATAGCCAAGAGTTTCGTAAATTGTTTGCTGACAAGAGATTCAAATTTTAATTTATAATGCCGTTCTCGAATTAACCATTAATATTTTATCATTTGTTATGCATTAAAATTATTCGGGTTGGCTTCTGCTCACGTTAGAAACTCGCAGTAAGAAAGAATTTAAAATGTCCTCCAGTTCAACGCACGTTCAACGTTCAACTGCAGAGGATTCATTTGAGCCATGCACCGCTTGTGCGCCCTACTTTTTACATTTTGTATACTTTTGCTTCCAATGTGTAGAAAATGAATAAGACAGGTAGAGCATCACCAGTTCTAGCGCTAGGCTTACTGGTAGCTAACCTGACTGCAACCTGGGCTTCCTGAATGCATCATCAACTTTACTTCGGGAGCTTGCCATTAGAGCTTGGGGTAGATCATTTTGACCCTTCCAGCAAGCACAACGTAATAATTAGGTTGTACTCCTCTTAGCATGCACTATCATTTTCATTCATCCGGTGAAGCTATAACCCTCCAGATGGAGAGCTAAGCACTCCAGGTGCCTGTGTCGTCCAGTCCTCGTCCTTCCGTCCGCTACGTGACACCTCACCCCAACAAGGGATAACATCAAGCCTGCTTGATGGATGCTTATGCAGACCGTCACGTCTCACCGCGACGGTCTTCGTCCACCTTCGGCCTCTGAGTCGACGTTCTAGAGGTTGCTTGCCAGTTAGCTTGGCGTGAGTTAACTGGTGATGCTAGAATCGGCTTAACTTTATAACTAATAACATAGCCCACAACTGCCTGGAATTAATATAACTATAACTTGACCCTTGTGGCATTACTATTACTATAACTACAACTTGACCCTTGTGGCATTACTATTACTACAACTATAACTTGACCCTTGTGGCATTACTATTACCATAACTATAACGTGGCCTTTGCTGCGCCTATAACTAAAACTAACAACAGTGTATTGCTACCTAATAATACGAAAATTACACAATTTCATTTTTATCTCGCCAGGCAACGGGAGATGGTGGCAGGATTAGAGGTCCTACGCCCTAGCGGTCCTCAACTGCATCAACACCACCCTTCCGGGAATATTTGTGTTCCTTAGTCATTGACCGGAATATTTTTGTTACAAAAGACAGGCAAATAAATTATTCCCGGCTGGATATAACTTTAATTCAAATCCTACCCCAAAATCTTTCTAATATGTACTTCCCTTCAGTAAGAGCTTTGCTACTGACATACTTAGTTCTTTTTTCACTTTTCCTGTGTTCGCCCAAAATTTCAATTACGGACTGTTGTTCTTACTGCTGCGTGATTGCTGAAATTGTCACCGTGGAAAACTCTTTCGACGGCTTAAAAACATAATGATTTAGAGACCATTTGAAGTTATTCTCCATTGCTCTTTTGTACAGATCGTCAATAGCATGGATATTTACTGTACTCATATTTTACGGATGTAGAGTGGCCTCAGGCAATTATATCCTCACGAAACTTCATAGCCCGGATTAGGTTGCTCAAATCCGTCGGCCATCCAATTACATCGACCGCAATTAGCGAAGCTTCTGTAGAAAGTTTGAGTCATACATTCATCAAGTTTTTAGGCTTCCCTAAGTGATTCCAAAGGTATTTTAGACGATCTCGGACATGATTAAGCTCCTACAATGGAGAGTTTACTGCGCAAAAATCAAGCTCATATCTCGCTTCACACTCACTGTGAATGTTTCTTTTTTCTCAGAAATGCTTTGAAATAATTTTTTAACTCAAAGGCCCTGTTTATTTCACTTTCTGTATTTGCAATCCGTTCACTGACTACAAATCCATGCTAGGCTCCAGGTAGTTTATATTATAGAGGGAAAACATAAACTTATGGTTTGTATATTTTATTTAAATATTCTCTGTACATCGAATTCAACATATGCTGAATAAATATTTTTGTTCGAATAACAGTAATCTTAAACTTAAAAATGTACCGGCCATTTTCAAACCTTCATTAATTAAAGTTGACAAGTAAAATGTTACGTACTACGTGATGACCTGAGCCCTCTCTCAGAGACGATTCCTCCAATTTCCTTGTCCTCAACAGTGCATTTTTTATAAGCTGAAAGACAAGTCGTTTGCGTAGTTTTCAAATACTTATAATATCATAGGATTTTCCTCGCTCTTTACTTCGCCAATCAGCTAATCATATACCAGGTATTTGGCAGGCACATGTCCACATCAGGATTTTGTTTCTCCTTCTCAATGACGCTATGGGGCAAACGATTTTGAGTATTTTTGAGCCTCCTGGAATTTTTAGAAAATTTCTAAAGTCATGAGATAAAGGGATTTCTCGGAATAAAAAATTTTTTGCGCGCCCAAATGATAAGCAATAAATAATATAACGTGGAGAGAAGCCTAAGGGATGTGGCTGCTCATGATTCAAATCCAGGATGAATAAAGACCTAGTCCGTTGCCTAGCTATTTGTAAAATTTGACAATTGGCCTTTATTTGTTGACAGTTGCTTAAGTATTTTCTGAGTCGAAATCTTCGCATGTGTCTGTCGATGTGTTGATTTCATTACTTTTTCTTTCTAAAATATGCAAACGATTTTCAAAACTTTATTTGAAGCCTTTCTGTTCCAAAATTGATTCCTGTCTTCGCCTCCCCTCTCCGACCGCTGCAAAAAGTTTCTACTGAAGTATTTGTTTTGCATGAACTTGACGAACAGCTAGATGTGTGCTAAGGGCCAAGCACTATATTTTTCTACGAGATTTTCTGTGAAATTTCGACCACATTATTTTGTTCATTGCGATTTTCTTTCAAAAAGCATTCAATTCGATGCGCATTCCCTAATGCAGTAAATGCAGGGCTTTTACTTATCAATATTCGGTGTGTGTAAGAAACTTTTCTTATTGATAGTTTTTATAGCACAAATTCGTGGGCAATAAAAGAACGTTTTATAGAATCGCTATGAATGACTAGAATTAGTGAAAACCCATAAGCATACTGTAGGTAAGTTTCGTGACTCGTAACAAGTTTCCTTCTCAATGATGCAACCCATTTTTTGCGTTACATGTTGGGTTCTTCACTTCTGGATGCTGACGCACCGTAGCCGACTGCTGAGCTCTCTGCTACACTACTCGTAAATTGGATTAGATTTGAGTTTAAGCCTCCCTAACCGCAACAAAGGCGTTCTAAAGAGCGGCAGGAGAAACCGAGAAAGGCACAATTTTTTATAGTATGGGATTAAGCGAACACGGAATATATGCACAAGCTGCATAAAAAAGTAAATTCACACAGAAGTTCATGAAACAAGGTATAAGTTAAAGGAGAAAGTAGTAGATGCTGAAAAACAGGACAGCAATGAACTAAAAAAAAGATGGTCCGCAATAAAATAAAAAACCTATTTCATTGTAATCAAAGAAAGGCTTAACTATGATAACTTTTAGCTCGGGACCTCACGTTCTCCGCACGTGGAGCGCTAATTACAATAGTTGTACCCCATGAGGGGCTTCTGCTATGCTATTTTCTGTGTGTGCTTACGATCACGACTACTTATGATATTTATTTTTATAATTGTGAATTCGCCTTCTTGTTGAGGGACCTCTTCATGAATAATGTAAATATTTTTCTCATTTTTTTATGTATAAAAATGTACTTAGAATGTAAAATTAAGCAATTACGTTTCACAGAACTTCTCAGAATTAATGAAAATCCCTGAAGAAAAATAATGCTCAAACTAGCGGAGAGTCCCAAGGCAGAAACCCCTGTTTGGAAGTTAGCTCAGGGATCCTGGAAACGGTTGTAATTAAAAAGGCTAAAAAAAAGCTTAGAGGGATATAAGCTTAGAGGGATATATGTTTTGAATTTGCCCACATTTGATGCCGATGGGCATACATGACTTTGAATTTGGTGGCACTTTATGTTGACTCTACACACAGCTGAGAAAGACGAACATGATGGAATTTCTCATAAAAGTTATTTTTAATATTATTGTGAAATTGTAACTACAATAACATGAATGTTAGGTCAATAGGCGAGAAGAAAATATTACCGATTTAATTTCAGATAATACACGAGTTGTTTACTTGATCGTTCCGTGGAGCATGCCAGGTTCTCATACTTTTTTGAGCAGAAAGAAACGAGAGAGTCTATGCCTAGTTAAAAATCGACGCTGTTGCTCTAATGGTGTACCGTAGATCGGGGCAGTAAATGGAGTTTAGGAGCAGTTCGGCTCAGGAAATTGCGTAATCAGTTCTGACTCCAGCTTATCGCTGGAGGCTACCTGCTGTGCAGCGCAGTAACAACTGCACGCGCGCTGCCACAGTGGCCATAACCCCGAGCTATTACTGATCTAGTGAAGCGATAACTCACAATCATGTTCCAGCATCATTTATTCTGCTAGG